>CM061920.1:316732418-317031276 GCA_031002005.1 Vandiemenella viatica | reverse complement strand
TGCTATTTGCGGGAAAACAGACGTTAGCGAGGTCGGGGCAGCACAACGGGCCACGTAAGGCGCTGCTGACGACTCTTAGATCGCTTAAACAATGGGCGGTTCGGCCGCGGGGAAAGTTTTCCGTCGCCGTCGTTCCAGTAGTGGCGCGAGGGATCAAATGGGAGCTTACACACTGGGATTACACCCACGGCGGAGCTGCCGTCGACGGCAAGGTATGCAGCCGTGCGCTGCCACTACATTCGACGGTAATTTGACGGCCCCAATCTAGACAGTGACGCATGGTCAATAGGCGCTTGCACACTCGGCGATTTTTAACCGCTTGTGCGCTTTCAGTCTGTTAAAGTTAACATTTTTTTTAATTTAAAAATCGTAATGTAAGTAAGTGTTGATGGATACTGATCTTCTCATTCGTTAGCATTTTCAGAGACAAGACTTCAGATCTTTTAAAGATCGGAACGCTACAGGAACGCTTGGAAAGAAGTGTGCCTTGAAATTAAGAATGATTTTGACGAAATGAAAAATGAGGAAAAATGCCTTTGGATAATAAACTTTTGATCACTTATACATAAATTCTTAGAGCTTCAACTAGAAGTTGAAAAAACTGTGAATCACATTTTATAGAAAGATTTGATGTTTAATACTATATAACTGTGTCCTTATTCTTAGACATTTGCCAAGGAAAACTTTCAACATTCGAAATTCTGTGGATCGACATTTTTTCCTCTTTTCTTCTCTTCTTCTTCTTCTTCTTCTTTTCTTCTAATACAGCAGTGACGAAGACGTGAGACAAGGTGTTCAGTAACTTCAGCATCATCTTCGCCATTACTTTCGATTTTTCTTTGTAAAGTAATAGTTATTAAAACACTTAACAGATTACAATCTAATCACAAAAGTTTACCTAGTCGATTGTGCTTGTAAGTATAAAAGCACAATAAATCAACACTGATAGTTGATTACACAGTGAAGTATATGTATTAGTTACAAATAAATGTAAGTCTTAGCCTTTATATGGCATAGTGTATTTTTCAAACTTTTCTTGTACATCTATTCATATTCACCTCAGAAGTTTTAACCCTAATTAACATAAAATAAATATAGCGGATGGAATTATATGAAATTAAATGTTTATTTATAGTAGGCCCATGAGAAATCTGCTTACTTCAAGGAGATTGCCAGCATTCCACACGTTAAACACAATCATCAACTGGGTATTCCTCTTTTGAATGCAGTATAAGTTTCGAAAGCAACTGTCAAAATAAACATCCCAAAAAATTGAAAAACTGGTGTCGTCGTTTCCTCAAATATTCTGTTTTCCTTTGCTTTTTTTTTTTTCCTATTCTATGGCTATTGAACCTTAAAATAACAATTTAAAACTAAATACGAAGTAAAAACACCAAATTAATTAATTAACTTCTAATTTCACAAAATGAAACTCAGGTCATTAAAAGAAAGGTACTGACGTCGACCACGACATCTTTTACCAGCTCTTCATAGCAGCGAAAATTTTACCGCGTAAAGCAGCAACAGTTCTAGCGCCGAATATGTAAACACCTCAAATTCTGTAGGCGGCGACGGTTAAGTTTTCCACTGCGGTGAAAAACCGCACAGTGTGAACGGCCCTTAAGGGATTGTGCAAAACTACGTGGCTCGTCTAGAGGGGTAGGGGGCCAAAATGGAGCTAAGTGGATTTATGGACGGTCCCTAAGCTGCGTATCGAGTATGAGCGGCTGCTGCGCTAGCCATGTTCGTGCGCGCTAAACCGGTTATTTGCCGAGCGAACCATTTCCGTTGATGAGCGCGTTGCGCGGCAAAACTATCCAGGCACTGTCTTTTGTGAAGCCACCGTGGACATTTCACGTGCGCGAATAGCCGCAACTTTCACTGTGATCCGACAACTGTATACTAGAAACCAAACGAAAAATGATTTGGTGGATATGGAAATGTATTTTTATGAATACCAGTATGGCGAGAAACTCATGGAAGACATTAGATATGAAACCATCGAGGATAACAATAAACAAATTTTACGAGATTGACAATCGTAGAGTTTCTAAAATAATTAATTGAGCCAGTGCACTCAATTTCGGAGGCATTTCAGTTACTGATAAACGCTGTGACTTCAGATTTCTATTAATTGGAGATTCGTGTACTAGCCTGCATTACCTTTTTCGAGTGTCAAAACATCATTTATTTGAACAGTTTTCAGATGTTCTGACGCACTATGCGAAGCTCTGAAAGAATGGTCAAAGATAAGGTAATTGCACCCGTTTAATACTAATTTTTTTATTGCTATTCAATTTTCTGTTGCCATTCTTAAGGAGAAACTCCTTAATTAAATAAAATGTATTATGTTGATTCTGTCATTGGTGATTCTATAGATTCGTTGATTGGAGTTTCAAACGATTGTGTGGTAGTGATGCAGGTGATACCATCTGAGTCTGATTAGGCTGCACATTGCTATTACACAAAAAATTTGGCACCGTACAATTGTATTAAAGGCGGCCGTTTTTGTTATCCATGACAACAAACTGTCACTGTGCCGCGCAAGCCAACTCGAACAAAGACATCCCGTCTTAACTGCGATTAAATATCGATAGATTGCAGGCTGACTCGACCCGCACACAATGCATCCGATCGTTTATACTGTGATATAACAGAGAGCGCGCTAATAATCTCTCTTAAAAGTAATTAATTTTTTATTTCCATAAGGCTAACGATGGCTTTTAATATAGTATTATATACAGTACATAAAAAAATTACGACTTTTATTTAAAAAATATAATTATCTGCATTCGTTTGTTTTATTTATTTTATTGCTGTCAAGCGATTGTGAAAAAGTCGATAGTGTAAGAGCTAATTTGTGACAAATTATTTATTACTCTTGACTTTGAGTATATTTGTCCTAGGTGCTCGGATATGAGTTGGGTCAGTCCAAGGGTCAAGTTGTTTCTCATTCTGTGGTCGTACCTATAATGCTACATACTGTGTTACAGCCCAGCTGCTGGGTTACCATCCTGGAAATAAATTTTCTGTAGATGCTAAAGCACTAATTTGAAATTAAAATTTAATCATGGTGCTTGCAGACTTACTTGCTCTGCTAGTATAGTCTATAATTTGTTACTCGAACTTCTGTCACTTTAAAAATATCTATGAAAATTACAAAAACATGCTTCATCACATTATCATCAATCAGCAGCTAACGATGTTAAGAACTTCTTGGAGAAAATACCGGTCTCTGTAGTGATGAATACTGCTCATCAGAAGGAAGTAGAAGACAATCGATAAATCGTGTCCCCTATAATATTGTCGCGTTGGAACCGGGGCAGGTGTGAATTCGAAGGTTACTTGTCAATGAACACAGCACTTAAACTGAGAACAGGTTTATTGAGAACTCAAACATACACGCAGCACTGACTGCCTCTTGGGCAGAATGCTCTTCTATTTATACACAGATAGAACGTACTAGAGATTACAAGAGTAGTTAACAAATGAAATGTGTAGAAGTTACAAGTGACCTTAGGAAACATGTAGAATCTTCTGGAAATAATAAACAGAATTAAATAATTTTTGTCAGTGGGCGGGATTGAACCGGCGACCTTCGGTACCGCAATTCGTGACGCTACCCGCTGCGCCATGCTGGCAGACGGTACACTGGCGTTCATGCGGCATTGCTCCCTCTCCTGAGGAAAACAGCGTCCCGCTGTTAGATTTCTTTTGGGGCACGCTGAAGTGTCCTGGATCTTGATCTTGTCGTGGGTCCTCTGTATGGCAGTTCTGGAGGGCCCCTCCTGTTTGTACTATTATCTTCCTGTCCGACTTCCTCAGTATCCAAACCGTCCTCAGAGTCCTTGAACAAGAAGCTGGTTGTGCCTAGCTGCTCGTCAGGATTGTAGTAAGGCTTCATGCGGAGGACGTGAACAATGTCCCTTCGCTTTCGTCGTTTCGAAGACGGCTCATAATCCTCGACTTCGTATGTGACGTCTGACCGGCGGCGTATGACACGATACGGACCAAAGTACCGCTTCAGTAACTTTTCTGATAGCCCAACCTTCCGGACAGGGGTAAAAATCCATACGAGATCTCCTGGGTTGTACGCAACAGGTCGGTGCTTGCCGTCATACCGCTGACGGTCCCTCTCCTGGGTGGCCAGTGTTCGTATGCGAGCCAGCTGTCTTGCTTCTTCGACCCTGGTAATGAGCTGTTTTATATAGTCATCCTGAGTGTCGTCCGGCTGGAATGGGAACAGCGTATCCATTGTGGTCTCAGCTTCACGGCCATGGAGCAGAAAAAACGGAGTGAAGCCTGTCGTATCTTGCCTTGCTGTATTATAAGCAAATGTGACCACTGGCAGTATTGTATCCCAATCCTTCTGCTCAACATCCACATACATCGACAGCATATCGGCTAATGTCTTGTTGAAGCGTTCTGTGAGACCGTTTGTCTGAGGGTGGTATGCAGTTGTCATCCTGTGGACAACGTCGCATCTTGACATGACCTCTGATACTAGTCTTGACTGGAATACCTTTCCACGATCGGATATCATCACACGTGGTGCTCCATGCTTCAAAATAATGTCTTCTACTAGAAATTTTGCAACCTCTGGAGCTTCTGCAGTCGGCACAGGTTTGGTGACAGCGTAGCGCGTGAGGTAGTCGGTGCAGACTATTATCCATCGGTTACCGGTTGTCGACTTCGGGAACCTCCCAAAAGGTCGATCCCAATTCGGTGGAATGGAACTGCTGCAGGTGGAATTGGTACTAGATGACCTGGAGGTAATTGCGGCACATGTTTCCGTCGCTGGCACTCTTTACAGTGACTCACATAATGCTTGACAGATCGGTAGAGACCCTTCCAGTAATACCTGCGTCTGATTCGGTCCAGGGTCTTCACAAATCCCAGATGACCGGATATTGGAGCGTCGTGGAAATACTTGAGAATAGCTGGCTGGAGATGAGCTGGAACGACCAGAAGCCACTTGGGGCCTAGTGGATCGTAGTTGTTCTTATACAATGTCCCATCTATCAATTGAAACCCTCCTTTGGCCGGTTCTCCTTTCTCCAAGGCGTCTATGGTTCTTAATAACTCTGAATCTTCCCTCTGTTCAGCTGCAACGTCACCTAATTCAGCGAGGGCTGAAATTCCATTCATGCTGTTGTGTTCTATTAAAGGATTCCTTGAAAGGCTGTCGGCATCCTTGTGTTTGCGTCCGTTTTTGAATACCACCGTGACGTCGTACTCTTGAAGTCTAAGTGCCCATCTTGCTAGTCGACCTGATGGATCCTTCAAGCTGGTTAGCCAACATAAAGAATGGTGGTCTGTTACGACGGTGAAAGGTTTGCCGAATAAATACGGACGAAACTTGTTGATAGCCCAGACAACTGCGAGGCATTCTTTCTCGGTTGTAGAGTAGTTTATCTCGGGCTTAGAGAATACTCTTGATGCATAGGCTATCACCTTCTCAGCACCTTCCTGAATTTGCACAAGCACTGCACCGATCCCATAACCGCTGGCGTCAGTGTGAAGTTCAGTTTCTGCATTCTCGTCGTATAAGGCTAGAACTGGTGCGGAAGTTAGAGCCTCCTTAAGTGCCTGGAAAGATCTTTCTTTAGTTTCATCCCAGTAAAACTTGGCGTCTCCCTGCAAAAGTTCTTGCAGTGGACGTGCCATGTTACAGAATCCTTTTATGAAACGCCGGAAGTATGAGCACAGCCCAAGAAAGCTTCTCACATCACGAATGTGCTGAGGAGTTGGAAATTCCATGACTGCCCTTACTTTATCTGGATCAGCGCGGACGCCATCTCCGTTGACCAGGTGCCCCAGGATTTTTATCTCTCTGGCGACGAAGAGGCACTTCTTCGGATTGAGGCGGAGTCCTGCAGTCTGAACACACTTCAGCACCGTTGACAGGCGACTCAGATGTTCTTCAAATGTTTTCGAGAAAACAACAATGTCATCTAAATAACAAAGACACGTCGTCCACTTAAGGTGTCGAAGTAAGTTGTCCATCATGCGTTCGAATGTGGCCGGAGCGTTGCATAATCCGAATGGCATTACTTTGAATTCATAGAGGCCATCAGGTGTAATAAAAGCCGTCTTTTCTCTGTCAGCTTCGTCAACCTCGATTTGCCAGTAGCCTGTCTGCATGTCCATGGTTGAGAAGTATGTAGCTCCTTTCAAGCAGTCTAAGGCGTCGTCGATGCGCGGCAGTGGGTAGACATCTTTCTTTGTGATTTTGTTCAGCCGCCGATAGTCGACACAGAATCGCCACGTACCATCCTTCTTCTTTACGAGGACCACCGGAGATGACCAAGGACTCTCCGAAGGTTGAATAATGTCATTATGCAACATCTTCTCCACTTCCTCTCGAATTATTCGCCTTTCGACTGGTGACAATCGGTACGAGCGCTGGCTAATGGGCGGATGATCCCCAGTATTGATACGATGCTTTATCGTGGGCCGTTTCGTCTGACCTTTTTTTTGCTGGGGTGTGAATACACCAGAGAATTGGCGTAGTATAGCTAACACCCGGTGGTGTTGTTCCTTGGTCAGGCCGGACCCTATTGGCAGTTCCATAGTTGTTTCCTCCAGCGTGTTGTCGGTACTAGTAACAGAGCATGGATCTTCGTTAATGACGTTGAGCTCGCCCTCCTGGACTGGTTCAGCTGTCCCTATGCACATTCCCTTGGGGATAATTTGTGACTGCTCGTGACAGTTGGTGATCCAAATGTCTCCTCGACCACCGATAATGCTTATGATAGCCGCTGGTATGTAGATTTCTTTCGTGAGCCTAATAAACTTTCTACTATCGACAAGCACTTCAAGGTTGCGGTCGTCCGTGTTTTTGACTGGGACTCTTCTCATTGCGAACGGCGGGATTGTCACGTTGTCAACGGCGAATAACTTCCCAGAAGATTCTGTGTTACGTGTACCCGTCGCAACGACTTCTTCAATTTGCAGCTCAGACGTTCCACAGTCAATGACAGCTTGGGATGCCTTAAGGAAGTCCCATCCAAGGATGACATTATGACTACATTCTGTTAAAATGACAAATTCAACTGGCTGGGTCCTGTTGTTGATGGTTATTCTCGCGACACAAGCTCCAGCTGGCTGGACGTACTTTCCATTTGCGACCTTTAGCACAGTTGCCCCCGTATCACGGAACATTGTCTTCTTTAGTGTGCGACGATAATTGTCCGACAATACGGAGAAAGAAGCTCCTGAATCAACCAGCGCCCGGACAGGTTGGCCGTCGATTATAACGTTGATGAGATTTCCCGACATCTTAGTGACTGTCATCCATGGAGGATTTTCATCTGCGGCGGCCTCACCTCCGTAGATGGTCGCCTTGCTTAGTTTTCCTGCGTGCGGCGGCTAGGGGAGCGGCTGGTAGCTCTGTCCGGCGACGATGAACGGCAGCGGCGCGTCGGGGATCGACCTCGTCTAGGGTACGGCGATGGGCTTCTTCCCGTAGGTCGACCGAACTCGTCAGCGGGTGGCTGCCTGGGGTAGAACTGTTCTGATGGCGGACGTCTTGCGGCAAAATAATCGTCAAATACTCGTCTTCTCTCTCTGCAGTAGCGTACTGACATGTCCAGGGCGCCCACAGTGGAAACATACTGGCGCGTTGTCTTCTGTCCTCCAGACGTCCGTTCGTCTGCGGGACGTCATAGGTGCCGGAGGATTTGGTTGTGGCCGTGTCGGCCGGTTCCTAGGCTGCCGTTTGGCAGCTGCAGCATACGTCATATCAGGGCGAGGCCATTCTTCACGTCGAGTGCGATTGGCTCGGCAGACAGGAGCTATTGTCTGAAATACCTCTTTTTCCGCCGCGTCGGCTCCTTCATGACCCACTGGGCTTACATCCATGGCCATGATCTGATGCTCACTCGGTTCAAGAGTCCCAGCTGCCATGAACTGTTGTAATTCTTCTCTCACAATTTGTCGTATGAGAGACGCAAAGTCGTGCTGGTCTTCCACAACTGCCATAGGGACTACGTTGGGAAGTCTGTCATACTTCTTTCGCCCAACCCTCCTTTGTTGCATCTCCTCAATCCGCTGGCACCACTTGATGAACTCTTCCGTCGTAGCGACGTCTTTTATCAGAAGAGCTTGGTACATGTCTTCTGCAATACCTTTCATTAGGTGCGTGATTTTGTCGGCTTCAGTCATATTCGGGTTGACTACGTTGCATAGGGCCAAAACATCCTGTATGTAAGATTGCGTCGGCTCCCCATGTCGTTGGGCCCGGTTCTTCAGTTGTTCTTCCGCCGAGCGGATTTGTCGCTGGTGGTCCCCAAACGTTTTCTTAAGTTCCGTCTGGAACATTTCCCAGTTATTCAGTTTATCTTCGTTGTTCTCGAACCACTGCTGGGCGGTTCCGTCCAGATAGAAATAAACATTTGCCAAGCACATGGTATGATCCCACCTGTTGTACTTGGCGACTCGGTCGAACCCTTTTAGCCATTTGTTAGGATCCTGTCCAGCGTCTCCAGAGAACACCGATGGGTGTCGAATGTGCAGCTGGCTTGCCGCCATGGGTTTCCTAATGACGCGGACTTTCGGAAGGACGTACTGAGTATATCCTTTGTAGTCCGGTTCCAGTCCGTGTAGGCGGCGACTTTTACGTTGCCTAATCGGAGCCACGACGATGCAGCTGTTGCACAGGGTACCCGGCGTCTCCACCAAACTATGTCGCGTTGGAACCGGGGCAGGTGTGAATTCGAAGGTTACTTGTCAATGAACACAGCACTTAAACTGAGAACAGGTTTATTGAGAACTCAAACATACACGCAGCACTGACTGCCTCTTGGGCAGAATGCTCTTCTATTTATACACAGATAGAACGTACTAGAGATTACAAGAGTAGTTAACAAATGAAATGTGTAGAAGTTACAAGTGACCTTAGGAAACATGTAGAATCTTCTGGAAATAATAAACAGAATTAAATAATTTTTGTCAGTGGGCGGGATTGAACCGGCGACCTTCGGTACCGCAATTCGTGACGCTACCCGCTGCGCCATGCTGGCAGACGGTACACTGGCGTTCATGCGGCAATATTACCTATCCATACAGACACAAAAACCTCAAGGGGACTCTAGGATAAACGTGACGCCGCAATCTGTTGATGGATTATTATGTAACTCGATGAGACAAATAAAAAAAGAAGAATAAAATTTTTTGATATCCTGCTTATTTTTCGAGATATTCTGTCTCGAATGTGAGATGTTTTTGGCTGAAATTCAGAAGAAAAAATTGGTCAAAGTCAAATTTGATGATGGATTCTTATTTAAAAAGACGAGACCAATAAAAAATAAAGAATATTTTTTTTTCGATATCTCGCTTTCTAAAGATTTACTGTCTCAATAGTGAGGTGTCTTGAGTTGAAATTCAGAAGAGATTTGTTGATGATGGATTCTTAAGTAACACGACGAGACAAATCGAAAATAAAGAATAAAATTTTTCGATATCTTGCTTAGTTTTCGGGATATACTGTCTCCAAATTGAGGGGGACTGGGTTGGGATGCGGCCTGGACCAAAAATTATTTCTGCCAAAGCCACAATTAATTACATGGAGGACATGCAGAATGGACATTTCAGTTTTATTACTACCACTTGTTGTTAGGTTGAAATGAGGCCTAGACCAGAATAAAATATGTTATCTATTTATCATACATCGTAAGATTAATTGGGAATAACTGGAATTAGTTTACATAGCGATACAAGTTTTGTAACTAACATGGTTCCCATGAAATTACTAACAATAATAGTTAAATTCTTTGTCTCTTATGGAACAAAAAAAAACCATTCTGACACAGACTGCATTTATATCTAACCACAATCTCCATTAAATTTCCACTACAGAATCAAACTATGTAAACACACCCACACACGCGTATTTGAATCGCAAACTGTATTTGGGGTAACATCGTCTGCTTCATCAAGATTCCTAGATTGCATAGCATAAATTAAAACATTTAATTTCATCATACACTGCAACGTTACGAAAGAAAGCGCAATACTAAATTCACTGAATCGCGATGTAAATATCACCCCTTTAAGTTTCACTTTTAACACTCGTTAAAAAGTAATGCTAGTCTATTATATGCAAAGTAGCAAGGTATGCTGATTTTCTACACTACACCAACAAAGATTTGAAAACAAAGTCATGCTATTGAGAGCTATGTCGAAATATTTATAGACAGGCACCAAACTTGCCAATACCTGCTGCACACTTCAAGAACAATAATTACAATGCAACTTAGTTACGAAATTATATTCCAGGTTCTTTACTATCTGGCCTATTTGTGCAACCGTATGCAGCACAAGATGGCATTATAAAAAACTTAGAATCGTAGTCTAGAAAATGAAATAATCACAGCATCAAACACAATGTGAACTTAGCAATTGTAGGGAAAGCCGAGAGTATGGAGGCGGCGTCACAGATTTAACATTATTTCATCCCCATATATTTCTTTCCTCCACGATTCAGATTTCGTTTCTTCATAGTTTCTATATCCCACTCCACGCGCGGAATTCCTTCAAAAGATCACTACTGTAGTAAATTTCTTGGGTATTTGGAAGCATCGGTTGACTTGTCGAACTGTCATCCTGTGTCTTCCAGCCAATCAGACCATACGCATTATGATCTACAACTAAAATGCAAAATCTGTATTCTGTAATTCGCAGAAAATTGTGAGTTGCAGAGGCTGCGTGTCAGTCCAGGGCCGGCGCTAGGATTCTCGGGCCCCGGGTTAGCGATCTTAGGCCCCCTTACCCCCCCCCCCCCCCCGAAAATTTTTTTACTTTACATTTTCTTTTTTATATAAATTCAGAACATTTGTATACAAAAATGTTTAATATTATTGGTGCAGATTTTAAAATTTGTGTTTGATTTCTATTTATTTTGGCACCCAGGCCGGCGGGCCCCCCTTTGGTGACCCGGGCCCCGGGTACTTTTGCCCCGCTTAACCCCCCCTAACGCCGGCCCTGCGTGTCACCAAAATTAATCTCTGTTCCGCGTATGAATGAAAGAGTTTAGTTAGTCACATGTACGGCATGTTATTTCCATGAACTTATGTTATCTTTACGATCTAGGTACTTTGGTGGGAGAAGTATTTACGGCATTCGTAGATAAAAGTTATTCGCATGCTACTCGATATATTTACCAGAAAATCTTACCTCAATCTACGTAAGGACTGTAGCAAGCGGTCACAAATCACGTGGTTTTTCTGCATATTCGCAATACTACTAATCAGTCCGTTGTCATATGACTCCCATACAACACAGAAATACTCCAGATCAGGACGCACAAGAGTTTTACGTTGTATTCTTTCCAGATTATTACAGGTGTTGATAATTCAACTTATGAATCGTAGTCTAGAAATCTTAAGCGCCCGTGAGATCAAATTAAATCTCGTAACCCATAGTAAAACCAAATCACACTGTGTGGTTAAATACCGTAGTCTAATGTGTTTGATAACTGGATATAGTTTTAGGTTTTTTATAGCTATTCAATGTCAATTAAGGTTAAAGTGGTGTGTTGAATGGTTACTTGGACATAAATCCGTATTGATAATCAAATCTTGCTGTTATAATTGTTAAAATTAAAGTGATAGATGCTATTAATTTTAATAGATGTTGCTAAAATTATTTCTTTTGGCCATGAAGGTGTGATAAATACCATTAAGCAACTGATTTTATGATTATTGAAATTTTAATTATTATTAAACAAAGTAAGAATTGATGATATTAAAATGGATATACCCACTAGCACTTAAAATAAGTTTCATTTCCGAAGTTGAAACGTATAAAATCACACAATTTATACGTTTTTTAACCATTTCGTTTTTTCATGGTATATTACCACTTAAATTTTAACTAAAATAGAAAAATTGGAAAAGCAAACTAATTCTTGAAGCATTACTAATAAATTTAAATTACAGTATGATTTTATTTCTGAATTTCCTATTTCTTTTCTTTTCAGTGCTTAACTTCAAAGTCCTTATGGCTCTGATATCAGGAGCTGTTGCGGCTTTTGCTCTGTTTGCAATCTTTGGACCATTTACGTCATCAGCAGATCAACGGTATGTAAAAAATAACATAAATCCTACAGTTATTTTGTCTCTGGTTAACAATTATTGTATGAATTAATGGAAGTTGATTGATTTCTTTGTTACTCTCCAAAGAATTCAAATATCGAAAAAAGTTAAAAGATTTCATTTCGTTCTATGAATAGACTATTGTCGAAGAAACTTCAGATAATTTAATATCAGACTATTCTAACATTACACACGAAAAAATATTGCTTCTGATTTTCTTCAGTCTAATCAGTGATGTTAGGTACATCACAATAAAAAATCCTATTCCGGAACTGACTCTATTTAGTAAAAATTGGCATTTTTTCTTATGGTTTTACGCCTCATCGCCATCGAGATCATTATAGGAAGGAAAGAAATCGGGCAAGGAACAGGAAGGAATTCAGCCACGGCCTTTTGAAGGAATCTTCCCGAAATTCGCCTGGAAAGATTTAGGGAAACCATGGAAAAGCACATAACAGGATGGTCAGACGGGGATTCGAACCAGCGTCGTCCCAAATACTATTACAAAGCTTTACCAGCCTTCGCAGAAAGTAACCGAATTTTATTAAACAGTGTTTCACTTCAGGAAGAAGTTATCAATAGCATGATCGTTTGCTAAAGTAGAAAATAAGAAAGGAGCTTGTTTCAATACTACACATTACTTACAAAAAGTAATGAGTAAGATTTTCTTGAAAATCTCATTATGTTTAGTTTGATCCTTCTGTCGAAATTCATCACAGGCTGGAACCCATCATATAGTCTGGCAGTTTTTACGACTTGTAGAAAACTAAGTACGCTTCGCAGGGCCGGATTAAAACAGCGCGGGGCCCGTAGCAAATGTGAAGAAGGGGCCCTTGGGTTTCGCCGTCCGGGGCAATAGTAGAGCAAAAAATAAATAAAATTGTAGTTTAAAAAACTAAAATCACGCTTTCCTAGTAATGTGAACTAAAAGGTTAAAAATAATATTTAAATATAAACATTTTGTTTAACAGTGATAGGACGTCCCACAATTCAGGATAATTTTTTTTTTTTGAATAAGCTTAAAGTATAAAGTCACTGATTACAAAATTAACTTTAATGTAAACAAGCATGGGGTGCTATTTCAGTTGTCTTATATTTTTTGTCGTTGGCTGTTTGTAAAGACAGAGTCATTGTCAAAAGTTAGGTAGAGCGCACCCCACGCTTTTTTAACATTAAAGTTAATTTTGTAATCAGTGACTTTATACTTTAAGCTTAATCAAAAAAAAATTAATTTATCCTGAATTGTGGGACGTCCTATCACTGTTAAACAAAATGTTTATATTTAAATATTATTTTTAACCTTTTAGTTCACATTACTAGGAAAGCGTGATTTTAGTTTTTTAAACTACAATTTTATTTTTAACTTTTTAGTTCAGATAGTTTAAAAAGTATGTTTCTTACTGTTGGCTCTCTTTTTCTTTGAGTTGTAGTTTCATTATTAATTATTATTCCCACGAGTAAAATGCAATTAAATGGTCAACTCAACAAGAGATCCAATAGCACGGTAAACGAGGAAGGCTACTTTTCTATAATAGTACGAAGTAATATTTCGAATACTTACCATTCAACATCACGTTAAGCGACTTCAGACAGAGAAACCTTTCTGGATAGGAGACAGCAGAAGACGATCGTCTACAGCAACCAAGGCTCGTAAATCACACCCGGGAAACTGGAGAACGATGATGATGATGGCTATATTGGATGGGAAATCTCCGAAGGGTGTGGCCGCCAAATGACGAAGATTTCTCGAATCGCACCTGTGCACTAATGTCGCGGCTGCATCTGCCAACTCAGTAATTCCATCAAGTATAGGATACACTGACAACGTGTGAGAGTGAAATTATTGAATTTTTATCGGTTCTTAATAAGTGTGCAAAATTTAAAACGATTCGGACGTCAGGAAGCGGGTAAACACTGAAATGAAAGATTCCATTACATGGCAACCATTTTTCTATTGTTACCGTCAGAGTAACGAGAATAGCAGGACGTTGCTAAGAGACTACTGTATTGTCAACGGTTCTTAAAACGTGGGCAAAATTTTTATGTTTTTACTGTCAACGTAATCAGAATATCAAGACATAGCTATGAAATTATTGTATTGTAATCAGTTATCAATACATGAGCAAAATTTCAAACAACTCGGACATCTGGAATTGGGTTAAAATTATATTGCAAAATTCCACGACATTCAACCATTTTTCTGTAGTTACTGTCAAAGTAATGAGCATAGCAGCATATAGCTATGAAATTATTGTATTGTCACCTGTTCTTAATATGTGTGCCAAATTTCAAACAGCTCGGACATCGGGAAGTGGGTCAAAATGGAGTTGTAAAATTCCGTTACATTCATACATACATACATACATACAAGTCAAGCTAATATAAAGCGTGTAAAAAGAAAGGTCGCCCGTCTGGCCTGATGGGGAGACTCCCGAGAATCCTAGGCGTGGGGTACACAAGAAGGCGCGGGGCACGCCAGAAGGTGCGGGGCCCTTAGCATTTGCTAACTCCTGCTACGCTGCTAATCCGAAACTGACGCTTCTTTTCTCAATTATGCCATAACCTGAGTAGTACCTAATTACTTTTAATCAGAATCGCCGTAGTTCTTGAAGGAAAATAATGTTATTTTCTGATTAACTATGTAAGTTTATTAACACGAAGAAACTTCTGTAAAATCCGCCCCACAAAGTAATAAAATGAGCCATTGACGAAGTTACGGTACAAATTTAGGCAACGAATGAGGCGATTATGGTAGCGTAGTATAGGACCCTCATTTTACGTATCAAATACAGGAGTTGGAGAGGGTGCAAAAAAGGGCTGCTAGATTTGTTTCTGGAAATTATCGCAGAATGCAATCAGTGACGGATATGATAAAGGAGACGGAATGGGGATTCATTGCAAGACAGGAGGAGGATGAGGAGGGTCATGGGAGTGTACAGGGCATATACTGGCGATGAGGCATGGAAAGATATTGCAATAGGTATGAAAAGTAGTGCATGGAAGGGAAAAGATGACCATGACCACAAGCTGGCACTCGATTTCAGGGACAAGGGTGTGGGAAGATTCTCTTTTTTAGGTAAGGGTGTCAGGGATTGGAATGAGTTACCAAGAGAAATGATGAATAATTTACCGAAAAAATTGAAAGAATTTAAAGATAAAATTTGTAGAGGGCAAATGTAGGTGGGTGCAGGATAGGGGGAAGATGGGTGTGTAGGGAAATTGCGACTGGAGCATGTGCTCCATTGCAATTAAATTAAATTAAAATCTGACTTGGCATCAGGGCCGCATTTAGTCTCTGTGGGCCCTTAGGCTATACATGTGGTGCGGCCCCCCCTGTCGGCTATGGATGCTTAAATTCTTAAATATTTTCGAAATTCGGTCCAAAAAGGTCCAAAAAATTTATGGGTGACCCTTTTTTTTTTATCTCTAATACTGACCCAGGTGGGGGACTAAGAGTTGTGGAGCGAGTCCCCTCTTTGTGGTGCGGGCCCCCCTTTGTAGTGCAGGCCCCTAGGCTACAGACTACGTAGCCTATGCTTAAATGCGGCCCTGCCTGGCATTAAATGTAATGTGAACTCTGTGACTGAAGGATAAACGATAAATGAGCATGGATAATAACCTAACCCAACAGCACCAAACCACCACAGCTCCGTGTTGTCCACATGTTATGAAACTGCTTCCATCTTCGTTCTTAAAATATCTCTACGCTTTTGAAAGAGCGTGGTGGGTGAACGGTAACGCTCTGGCCTCGTATTCGGGAGGATGCGGGACCAAGTCTTCAAGTGGACATCAAGATTTGGGTTTTCCATGGTTTCCCAAAATCACTCCAGGCGATTGACGAGATGCTTCATTCAAAAACTCATGGCCAAATTCCTTCCCGTTCCTTGCCTCCATCCTTTTCCGCATCTAATGACCTCAACGTCAACAAGGAGTAAAATAATAGATAACAAAAAAAAAAGTTTCCGACATCTACTACCAATGCGTGGAGCTTGAGGAGATGAGACGTCTGAGAATAAGAGGGAATTTACTTATGTTCAGTGCTTTACTCAGTCCTCCCACTCAATACAGATAGGACAGGACTGAGTGAATCATTTAGTCGTATGTGTGATTTTTGGAGTAGTGAGGGACGAACCTGTCCAGTGAAGTTCTCGCTTGCCGCCAGCAAACCAATCAGCATTGTGCTGCACATCAGCGGGCAGTCTCTTCGCTGACTTAATACATTTTAATTTAATTTCGCGTTTTGGCCTCAAATTCGGGAGGATGTGGGTTTGAATCCCCGTCTGAACATCCAGATTTGGGTTTTCCATGGTTTCCCTAAATCAAAACAGGCGAATGCCGGGATGCTTCCTGACCGCGACATCGATGAGGTATAAAGCCATAAGCAAAATAATAATAATAATAATAATAATTTCGTTGGCAATTTCCTGACTCATCCACCTTTGCATTTATACCTTATACACTTCCAACATTATATTTCTGTACATTGCGCATCTTCTCTAAGTGAATAAAATAGTTTCAACATTTCCTGATGTATTACCATCTTAGATCGGTGGTTATAGATTTTCAAACAGTCATTTTCAGAAGTTTTTCATTACACGCTGTAAACAGACAGCAAGTCAATACACATTACAGTTCTGGGAAACAAATAAATATCTTTTTACAATTTATCAGCATTAACAAAGCTTTCTTGTTGTATTACAGGCATATTGGCCTAAGTTTTGAATTTTGTATATGGTGTTTGGCTTGCAGTTCTGTGTGGTCATGGGAGTGCGTGAATGGGCGCTGCGAGAAGGTTTTAGCAGATAGCAAGGAAGTCGAATCGCAGTCACTTCCTGCATGCCGAGTGCTGTGTGACCCTATAGCCACACTATGGCCTCAGCCTCGTGGTTTTCTGCAGAAAGACAGCAATTCACAATTACTACCAGTCAACCCTTACAGCGTTTCCATTGAGATGACCGTGTGGAAGGGGCTCGACTCCAAGGTGCTTCAGATGGTGCAGGAACTGGACCGTATCTTCCAGAGCAGACTTGCCAAGAAAGCCAGGGTAGTCACCAGAGATGACAGCCCAGGCAGAAAGCATAGCCTGTTCATCACTATTGATATAAATGACAAGACACTCAGCTCTTTCAGATCGGATACTTCTGAGGCTTACACCCTCAATGTCACAGAGGATTCCTCCAAAGCAAAGGTGAGATGGTTCAAGCAAGCTTAGAAAATATTTGATTACAATTTTTTTTTTCTATAACGTGACTTGAGAGCACAATAACTATTTGTGATTTGTGCTATTAAGCTACCAAACACTATTACTGAACTCATCATACCCTGTATTTCACTAATAACAGAATTATAATACTCTAAAAAGCAACCTCAAAACATGCACAACCCTAACCACTTCATAACTTAAAGTAGGCTTTCTTGAAGTTTTAGCTAACGCAGAAAACACCACCTTTCTCTTTCTGTTTAGGCGTAGGCTATGCTTAGTGGAACTCCAGTGGCGGATCCAGGATTTTTTTTTTTTTTTGGGGGGGGGGTAAGACAGAAATCTCATTATTCCAGGTTGCCGCCCTTATCAAAAAACTAGAGCAAAAAGAAAAAAAATGGTCCCCAAAATCCATGTCGTCAGAGGTGACCTTGGTGCTTTTGGAGGGGTGGGGCTTCAGCCCCCTAGCCCCCCCCCCTGGATCCGCCACTGCCTACACCCAAAAATCCTATGACCTAGCTTATGACCTTCCTGTATCAGCACCTCTGTCTCCATGTTTATCAGAGACAGTCATATGATTAAATTCCAGATTAATTTTACTTCACTAGAAACTATATTATTGATTTCCTTGTTTTGTGTGACATATCCAGTAACAGCACTTGGAATTTTGTCTACGTATGGCATTACTGGTTGTTCGTAAACCACTGTTAAATCAATATTTTCTTATTCTAATTCTTCTATGAATGAGTGGAAATAGTATTTATATTTACATTTTTACATATAGTTATATCTCATGAATGGTATTACATATAATTGTAATATGCATATAACAAACAAGATTCCACTACTATACTACAAATATTACCTGTTCAGTCAAGTATTTGTTGAGCTTAAATGCGTGTTCATTTGTATACTGCTGCAAAATTCATATTTAATGAATGCATAGCACATTTATAACTAATAATAATGGAAAGAAATGTGGTGAGGTGATATTAATATTGAAAGGAAAGATAAAGAAGACCCATTGTTTACCAAAGTTGAATAAAGAATCTTTCCTTCAACTGTGATAAGTGAGGGATCTAATTTATTTATCCTTTCCATATAAACATTTACAACATCATTTTGTTCCAAGGAAATTGATATGTAAACGTAGGTTTTCCCAGTGAATCTGATGCTTGAGGATCTCTCAGGGATGCGGCCGGATGACTTGATCGTAGTTGAATGAATTTTTGATGGCGTGTAGTGCCATCATCTTCAGGTTGCATCTGTTGACCGCCCTGTGAGGAGTGCAGTCCAGGACACGACTGCTGGGCCGGACCTGCTGGATCGTTATTTATACCCTTCAACTCATCCTCTCCACTTCCACCATGGTGCTCCGATATCGGTGGTGGGGGTGGTACACTCTGACACGTTGAGCAGTGATCTTCAGTCTGCATGCCAATCTTGCCACACACTGTGCCTTGGCTCTGGTGTTTGTGGAGCTGCTTCAGTGATGAATTCCAAGCTTGGCTTAGTTGGAACCCACTGACTTTGTTGATGAGGTTATTCTGTAGCCGGATCTCAGTGTTCAGGTGTTGCAGTAAAGATTGTAGTTCTTCTTTCCCATGGGGCCAAATGATGAACATGTCATCCATGTAACTGTAGAAAACTGCTGATTTTAATTGTGCTGATACCAGTGATTTATTCTCCATGTGGATGTTGGTAACCACAGGTGATAGTGGGCTACCCATAGCTACTCCGTCCATCTGTTCATAATACTGTCGATCGAAGAGAAAATATGTTGATGTTAGAACCAAGCTGAACAGTTTTGTGAGCTCAGGCCAGAATTTTTCGACAATTAGTTCAAAAGATTCCTTGGGAGAAATCCTGGTGAAAAGTGATACTATGTCGAAACTGTCCATGAAATCAGAGTCAGACAGTCTCAGTTGTTGTATATGTTTGATGAACTGAACCGATTTCATGATGTGTTGCTCACATTTGCCAACTAACAGACTCAAGACAGACATGAGGTGTTTGGCAAGATTGTACATGCACGCACCTACAGTCTTTTTTTTACCACCAGGTGAATAAATATATTCTTTCTGGGTAATGCTCTTTCAGAGAATGTTTACTCAGAAAGTCATTAAAATTCCTAAAAATCTTAGGATTACATAGCATGTTTCATTGTATGTGAGGAGATAAGCTATAGAATTCAGGTTTATTGCACTATGTTTCTGTAGAAGCTTTATAAATTATGGGGGAAAGAATTATCTTGTTTCCTAAATTATTTCAGCACAAGTTTTCACACATGTATCTGATTGAGAAATTAAATATCTGTACACTTCATTTTGATAAATTATGTAATTTGTATTAACTTTTGTGGTTAATGCTTAAAATGTTTATAAACTGAATCAAACCTTTCAAGAAAACTTGTCAGTGATGAAGTATTTATTTAATTCAATTTGTTTAATAGCAATGGAGCATATGTTCCGGTGGTAATTTCTATACAATTGTATCTCAGCTTTCTTGAGGAAGTTTTATTCAAAATCAACACCAAGAAAGACTTCATTCTTTATTTATGAATTGTATGATTGACAGGATCTTTAAAAGATAATGAATTTGTTTCATTAAGCTATTTTTTTGTAATAATAATTGCAACCAAGTTACAGGTACTGTATGGAAGTAGACGTTTCTCATACAGTTGTTCAATATGACCACCACCCACACATCAAATCGATAGGAGAATTCCTCCTAAATGCATTGCAGCATTTCATGATCCACTGAGTTGATCATAATTTTTATATGCTCTTTAAGGTCATCCAGTATTGTGGGTAGTGGCAGAACATTGACATTGTCTGTGGCTTATCCCCACCTCAGGAAGAAGTCGTAAGTAGTGAGGTCTAAGGATCTTGGAGGCCATTCAAAGAGGGCACAATCCTGAGCACTCTAAATTTACTGCTGAGGCACAGTTTCATTTAAAAATGCTTGCTCTTGCAAGCTCCAGTAGGATGATGCTCCATCTTTCAGGAAAATCAAGTCATGCGAGAGCCAGACTCTTAACATTTTGAAATAGCTTGTGACAGTGTTGTTCTGCAAGAAGAAAGGATCGTAAACTCTGATGTTACTAACCACATAGAACACATTCACTTTAGGAGCATCTCATTTGTGCTCTACTGTTTCACGTATACGTTTGGTTCCCCAAATCCAAACAATGTAATGATTGACATGGCTGTTGATGTGGAAGATTAATTCATCTCTAAACATGACATCTGAAAAGGTGTCATTGCTTTACACATCCAGTATTGCAGCACAGGATTCCATCCATTTCCCCATGTCACCTTGTTTTAGTGCCTAAAGTAGCTGCAGTCTTTACAGTTTAATGTCTAAACATATTTGAGAACATGGAAGATAGCAGAACCACTCGACTAAAGCTCACGGCTAGCTTTAGGTATGGACTTCTTTGTGCTCCGCTGAAAAACCAATTGGATTGTTCCCACATCTTCTGAAGCTGGCCAAAGCTTTTTCCCTTACTGAAACATCCAGCGTCTGTGAACTGTTGGAACCAACATCAGATGTTCTTGGGAGAGGTCCTGTACTGCACATTATTAAATAGTCTATGGAAATCACATTGCATTGCACTGTGACCACCAGGGCCGGTGTTGGGGGGGGGGGGGAGGAGGTAAGCGGGTCAAAAGTACCCGGGCCCGATGGCTGCTGGGGGGCCTCGATCACTGACTGTAGGGGCCCTCAGACCATGAAGCCAAAGATCCGCCCATTGTCACCCAGCCAATTTGTAGAGCTAAAAAAAAGGTCGCCCATTTTACCCCGGGCCCGAAATTTCTAGCACCGGCCCTGGTGGCCACAGAGTTAATTCTCACCAACTCATGAACACAGAATGATTTTTGCTGAGGTGTTGCCACTCTGAGACTCGTGCCACGTTCTAGTACTCTGTAGGTCACCATTTAACACCTGAAAACATGATCTTTGTAATGGCTTGTGACTTGTTTCACCTAGTTGCTTGCCTACTGCAAAAGAAAGCTTAAAAAATAGTTGATTCTTTTTTAAAGATGCTGTATTATTACTTTTTTTTTATTTTTTAAAATTGTTATTAATTTTTTTTTTCAGATACTTGCAGCTATTTCTGCAGACAACTTCTTTGGGGCTCGACACGGGCTGGAGTCCCTGTATCAGCTAACTGTATACGATGAATTCAAGAGGCAGCTGATGTTGCTTTCAGAAATCCACTTGTCTGATAGTCCAGCATTCCCACATCGTGGTATTGTGCTTGACACATCACGAAATTATTTTTCTGTTAGTGCTATCAAGAGAACAATTGATGCAATGGCTGTAAACAAGCTAAATACATTTCACTGGCATATTACTGATTCTCACAGCTTTCCATTTGAATCGTCTACATATCCTAAACTTAGCCAGTATGGAGCATATTCACCATCTAAGGTAATTATTAAAAGTAATGTTTAATGATGTTATACAAAATTTTAAATCAACAAAAATTAATATTTTTCAAGATAATTGTTTCATAAGTTATTTGAGTAACTAATTTTAATGGATACTCATAGTAATATCATACAATTTCTAGTTTTTAATCCACTTAATTGAATTTGAACAATTTGGTCCAGAAGAAGTTGTGCCAGAGTTAGTCAAAAGTGATAGCAAAAATATAAAAACTCTATAAAAAAGCATTATGAAAAAAAAAACTGGTTTAAGCATGTAGGTTTGTAGAGTGTTACATTTTTAATGCTTCCTATCACAAGAATTTGTGTTGGTTCTACATCCCTTAAAGTTTCATGTTTGATGACGTATTCAATGCCTGGCTGTGTCACCATTGGTAATCCGATAGTTTCTAGTCTTCCAAACAAATGGCTGTAAGGAATGTCAGAAAATCAACTGGACTATGAAATCTTGGCCAGTCCCTAGCTTGAATATGGCATCCACACAAGTAGGAGTTGAATATCAATCAGTGACAGAATTTAAAGCATGCTCAAAGCAAAAGTAGACATGTAGAAATACTACCAGCAGGGCGTGAGTGCCATCAAAACAATTATTATTAGTAACGGTAATATTCTTTGTGTATCACAATCTGAACTCTTTTCTTCTACAGTCTGTTGATCATTACTATCCCGTTGCATTTACATATCATTTGGTTACTCGCGAGAAGAGATATTCATTATTGTAATGCTATTAAGATAATAATGATGAAACTAAGGAAAAAGGAAGTGGCATCTAGGCAATATAAATAATAAACAAAAGGGAAATTAACGCATCACATACCAAAGTGCAGATGTTAACTTTGGTATATGATGGGTTAATTTCCCTTTCCTTTACTATTTAAGAAAATAATGACAAAGAAAATGCTGTTAGGTGATGAAAATAGGGAAGTATAGGGAAAGTAAACCCATAACTCCGAACAGGTGTGTGCCACATGCGAGTCTTGGTATGTACATACTCAATATGCTTGCCGTATATTCTCTGATTGATTGGTATATACCAGAATATTGTAGAGTATGCTCATTGCAGCCCTCCTGCCTTCATCTGGGGTGAGTTGTGGGTTTACTTTTACTCTCCCTCCTTATTTTTATTATATTAAGTATAGTTCAGTAGGTATTACAGCAGGTGCAAAGACAGTGAAACTGATATAATACATCTTTCCAATAAAATTGTATACACATCCAAAAATAATGATTTTATTGGGTTCTAATATGATGTGCACTGCTTGGGAGACCTTGACAGACTGTTGCTAGTTGAAGGGGCTGCAAGGATCGACAAGTATGGCTTCCAAATTGGAGAAATAAATGGAAGTGATAGGAAATGGCTAAACCTCAAAGAGAATACACCTGAAGATAAAATAAATAATTAGACAAATGATTAGAAATCAAAGTA
This sequence comes from Vandiemenella viatica, assembly GCA_031002005.1. Lineage (NCBI taxonomy): Eukaryota > Metazoa > Arthropoda > Insecta > Orthoptera > Morabidae > Vandiemenella > Vandiemenella viatica. The sequence continues at coordinate 317,008,101 of CM061920.1, read as the reverse complement.
AAATATAATAAAATAAAATGGATACCTGAGAACAACTTGAATAAAACTATCTGATAACCACTGTGACATCAATAAGATGTGAAAGACATTAGAAAAAATGATTTTCTTGAAACAAATAAAAACTATTTTACTATATAGAAATTTACAGATGGTATGTTGATATTATTGTTATTAATATTAATTTATATTACTATTTATTAATATTGTTATTATTCTAATAATAATAACACAGCATGTCCATGAAAGCAACTGATACAGTTAAATGAAACAGCCTCCAACCAAACCACAACCTCAGTGTGCAAAGATGACCATGTTACCCTACATCAGACGAGTCAATGATTGTGTTGGGAAGATGTTAAATAGAGTTGACGTCAATTAAATCTACAAGGCACATAGCAAGATCAGCGCCTCCCACACTGCAAACCTTGTGGGTTAATGAGATTTCTTGCAGCTGTGAGTTAGGCTATTCTGAAGAGACTTTAAATCAAGCAGATAACAAACTATTTGAATATTTATGCCATTACATGGCAAATAATATTAACAATTTGGCCATTACCTGGGAATCATCGATAACCATCAACTTTTAAAAGAATTCTTTTTGAAAGAAGGTAAATGCTGGCACAGGCATAAAAGTCACTAAAGACTGCTAAAACTCCTGATAATATCAAGAACAGCACCCTAATGCTTCATAGCTCATGGAACTCCACATGGCACATAGTTCATATCTTGACTACCACCCAAACCAGAAGTGAGGGTGTAGAGACACTTATAGATAAGGATGGAGAAGAAGTTACTGAGGATAAGAAAAAAGGCAGAGATTTTAAGTAACTGGTTTAGTGAAAGTATTAGGGACAATGAATCAGAAACGGGAGGGTCTAATTTGGAGAACGAGCTTAACAACACAATTAGAAATGAAGATAATAAACAAATTTGAAGTTCATCCTGAGGAAATCATGAAGGAAATAAGAAAGCTGAAAAAACATAAAGGGGCTGGTGTAGATAATATTACTACAGATATCGTAAAGATAGCCGGATATGACATTGTACCTTATCTTGAAATATTATTTAAATTGAGTCTGGATACTTGCTGCTTACCACAGGGCTGGAAAAGTGCAGTAGTATTACTGGTACATAAAGGAATGGTGAGAAATAGAGTTGAGAATTACAGGCCAATGAGTTTGACACCAGTGGTAGGTAAATTAATGGAAAGAATGATATGCAACCACATCAGAAATATATGTGAGGAACATAAGTGGTTTTCAAGCAGGCAACATGGGTTCAGGCAAGGATATTCATGCGAATCTCAGTTGGTGGGATATATGCAAGATATTTCAGATGAAATGGACAAGGAAGGCCAAATTGATAGTGTAGCACTAGATCTATCAAAGGCATTTGACAGAGTGAGCCATAAATGGTAGTAAATAAGGTAAAAACTATTGGAGTGGATGAGAAAGTGATTTGCTGGGTAGAAGAATTTTTAAAAGTAGAAAACTGAAAGTTAGGGTAGGAAATGTAGTATCAAAAGAAGTGGAGGTAAAAATGGGAGTGCCGCAGGGTAGCATATTGGGACCATTGCTATTCATTATTCTAATGAATAATTGTGTTGATTGTTTATTATCTGAAATTATATTGTTTGCAGATGACATAAAGCTATATAAAAGAATCAAAACGATAGAGGATTGTAAACAGTTGCAGGGTGATCTAGACAGGATATCTAGTTTGGTAGGTAAACATAAGATGAAGATAAATGCAAAGAAGAGTCAACTTATTAAATACACAAATAAAAAACAAAAGGTTAATTATGAATTCAAGGTGGGGAAAGAATTTCTTGCTGAAGACTTGAAATTTAAATATCTTGGAATTACATTTGATAACAAGCTTAACTGGGCAGGACACATTGGACAGGTGGAAGTAAAAGGTTTAAAAATTCTGCACTTGTTGGAGAGAATGATGAGGGTATGTGCGAGAAAAGTAAAGGAATTGAGTTACCATTGCTCGAATATGGTAGTGTAGTATGGGATCCTCATTTTACGTATCAAATACAGGAGTTGGAGAGGCTGTAAAAAAGGGCTGCTAGATTTGTTTCTGGAAATTATCACAGAATGCAATCGGTGATGGATAAGATAAAGGAGCTTGTATGAGATTCATTACAAGACAGGAGGAGGATGAGGAGGGTTATGGGAGTGTACAGGACGTATACTGGCGATGAGGCATGGAAAGATATTGGAAGTAGATATGAAAAGTAGTGCATGGAAGGGAAAAGATGGCCATGACCACAAGCTGGCACTCGATTTCAGGCACAAGGGTGTGGGAAGATCCTCTTTTTTAGGTAAGGGTGTCAGAGATTGGAATGAGTTACCAAGAAAAATGATGAATAATTTACCGAAAACATTGAAAGAATTTAATGATAAAATATGTAGAAGGCTAATGTACATGGGTGTAGGATAGGGGGAAGATGGGGGTGTAGGGAAATTGTCAGCGGAGCCTCAGCTCCATTGCAATTAAATTAAATCACGAGCAATGTGACAATTACGTCTGCTGATGGGCCAGACCAGTTGCTCCTTCCAATGTCAGATGTGGCAGGTAGAGATTTTGATTTAGTAGTGTTTGTGGACCATGTTGCAGAGCAATTCTGCACTAGAAGCAGGATGAAGCACGTCGGCTGAGATGTTGGTATTTCATACTAGGCTGCGGCACAACCTGGATAGTGTAGTAACCGTTGAGTCCAGCTGCTGAAGCCTTTGACTGCACCTGAAAACTAATTACACCTTGGTTATTAATTATTGTTATTTATTGAACTACTTATTTTTCATTTTTATTATTATTAATAATTTCACATAAATTTTCATTATATTATTAATGGCTCTTATTATTTCATTAATATTTTTTGTTCTTAAATATAAAATCAATCTGTCAGATTGCATCTCTGCTTACAGGCAACATGCTTTTTATCTTGCTAAATTAGAGGCCCATATCCTTTTTCTGGAAGCCTGCAATCCCTCAACAACTCCAAAAAGGCCTAAAGATGTGTGAAAATAGATTAACAAGGAAATTGCTAGTGGGTCATGTGCTCTATTGTATATACATTAAGTAATTAATAATAAATTACAATTAATAGGCAGACCATCATAAAATATGAAAAGGCCAAGTTCTTAAAGAGCATAACAGGCACTCTCTGAAACCTTTTGCCCAACTGCCCACCATAAAGCAATAAGTTATCAGTTGCTCTCCGACTCCCACCCAATGTATGTCATATTTTTCTACTGTTGTCTTATTAATTTATGCTATTTGGTTCCTTTCTTTACAATGAAAACTAACTGTAGTTTGTACAGCATAATAACAAGTTGAATATTCGTCAACATATAATGTCCAAAACTTTAAAACTGTAACCTTTATTATTAAAAGAGGGTTGTATACATAACTATGGTTGACATCCACTATAAACAGTTCTCTCATTTTCATTACTACTTTGCTGAGGTAGATCTCAGCCTATTTTTTTATTTTATGTGTTTTGCTTCCAAAGTCATCAATTACAAAGAGCACAAACTCTTTAAATTTTTTTTTTTACCATTTCAGTAAAATAATAATGATTAAGTTATGTTTCGGTAGAATGCTTGCAAATTTCTCTAAATTTAATATGCTTTTAAATTTTAAACTTAATGTTTTTCAGGTCTATACACATGAAGATATTCGTAACATTGTAGAGTATGCAAGAGTACGTGGTGTACGTGTAGTGCCCGAGTTTGATGCTCCTGCACATGTTGGAGAGGGATGGCAGTGGGTAGGTGATTCTGCCACAGTGTGTTTTAAAGCTGAGCCTTGGGATCAGTACTGTGTGGAACCACCCTGTGGTCAGCTCAATCCAACCAGTGAAAAAATGTATGAAGTCCTTGGTGGAATCTACAAAGATCTGCTTAGTGTTTTTGAATCAGATATTTTCCACATGGGAGGTGATGAGGTATTGTAAATACAAATTATATTTTTAAGTAGTTGATAAAAATATATATTTTTATAGTGCTATGATAAATAACGATATTGAAAAAAAAATAACACCAACCAAACTTTATACCAATATGTTGAATAATTATCACTCATGAAATAGTTAGAACCAGTCTAAAGAATTTTTGTTTTTACTCATATTTGTTTTAAGTCATTATATTGTTATTTATAGGCTATTAAAAAAAAGTACTGTGACTCTAGGCTGATGAAATTTTAATAAGAAATTTAGCAGCAAAGGGAACATGTTTTGTATTAGTTAATATGAATAACCCAAGGAATACAGGAGATACTTGGAGTAATGAGGCTGACTCAGGGAAATAGTGGAAATAGGAAAAGAGAAATAATAGTAATGGAAATATTATTTCACCATTTACAATCAACATTCGGCTATATAATGTTTTGCCTTGAAGCATATCTCCACAATTTGATGATGCTATGCGTCTGCATATATTTTGATTTAGCTGTCATTGCACTTTCCACTAACATGGGTGTGGTATATTTTCTTAATATCAGCAAAATTTTAGTACCAAATATCATCTTTCAAATACACTTATTAATGTATTTTGCATATAAGGTCACTGGACATAATTAAGTTTCTTGGCATTTATTGTTCAAAATTAAAATAGAACTGTTTCATTGATATATTATTTTTTTATATTTGTGTAGTGCTTTTGTCATTGCAACCCTCCTTCCTTCAACTGTGTGAAGGAATCGAACTTTTCTTTTTATACTAATATCACCTCACAGCATTTTTATCTTTAGTAAACTGTTTAATACTTTTTGAAATGACAACTTGGCTTTCTAATCAAATGTGGATTTTAACAGGTTAATTTGAATTGTTGGAATACTACTGAAGAAATAACTCGGTGGATGGAAACAAAGGACATTCCTCGTACAGAAGAAGGCTTTCATGAGCTCTGGGATCGTTTCCAGAGCAGAGCATATGCCTTATTATCTGAAGCTAATGGGAAGAAAGAAATTCCCGTGGTGTTGTGGACAAGCACACTGACTGACAAGAGCCATGTTGACAAATATCTAGACAACAAGAGATATATTGTGCAGATATGGACTAAAGGGACTAATCGAGTCATAGGAGAGCTTATTAGAAAAGGCTTCAGAATAATTCTTTCCAACTATGATGCTCTGTACTTTGACTGTGGGTAAGTTTATTTCCTTCTGTATGGAAATCTTTTATGGCTGACAAACAATACCTAAATAATGTTATTGACTTCTACCTCCGCCTTTATGCAAATTTGCAGAATTAAAGTTAGCATTACTGAATCAGATTAAATGTACTTTAACAAACTTACTCTCCAAATACTGTTTTCTCAAAAATTGTGCAAGAAGCCATCACTTAGCAAAACTGAAAGGCAGGATGTGACTACAAAACACAATACATCAGAAATACACAATATTTCGTATGAACGATTATCATGTGAATAGTAATTGAGACATAAACAATAAAACCTGCCAAATTAAATTGGTATTGTTTTGTGAGGAAAGGTCATAAAATTTTATCACAATGAAGAGATGTTGATAGAGGACAGGAAAAAAGGGCATGACTACAAATTATAACTTTATTTCAAGCTTAACATTTGTTGAGAGAGTTGCTAATGTTATATCACAAACAGTTAAAGGGGATTTCCTTAATAATAATTATACATACTGAAATCAACAACAGTAAACAATGTTGGTTATAGTTGTAGCAAAAAATGGAAAATTTTGGATAAATATCACAATGTGGATCCTCTCAACATCTGTCATTAGAGTCAGGACTGTAGGTACCACACTTATTTCAGAAGTAAATAAACAATTTATATTAACTTCCAGAGCATATTTGGGCCTTGTTACACATCTCATGACATTTGATGTATCTTGATTTCACTTACAAAGAAATGATTTAAGACTGGAAACATGCCTCCTCCTACCTGCTAAAAACATGAATATGCAGTAAAATCGGGGAGGGGGGGGGGGGTTGATCAGAAAAAGCTGGAAATGTTCATAGTTGTTTGACATTAAAACCAACTATGGTGGATGAGTGATAACGTTCTGGCCTCACATTTGGGAGGACACGAGTTCGAATCCCTGTCTGGCCATTGAGATTTGGGATTTCCATGGTTTCCCCAAATCACTCCAGGTGAATGACAGGATGGTTCTTTAAAAAAGTCATGGTCAAATTTCTTCCTGTTCCTTTCACCCAACCCTTTCCTACCTCTAATGACTTTAATTTTGTTAAGGCATAAAGGCTGAAGCAAAAATGAAAAAAAAGAGAGAGAAAAATGAAAATATACTGAATTAAATTTATACCTTGAAAGTTGAGAAATTTTTTAAACCAATTACCTAAGCTCTCACCCAGCTAATTACTTCTCTTAATTCAGATGAAGTAACCTTAGAGCCAGCACACATAATGCTTCTCTGGGAACAATGGTAACAACACTACAAAATGATGTATTTAATGATACTCTATGATCTCTGGTTATGTATATATTTAAAATACTGTATTCTAAATTTGCAGTTTATTGAATAACTTACTAAATTTTGTTGAATACATTATTTTTAAATTTATAACTTATTTGATATATTAGCGAGTGGATGTATTCATATTTACTTTTTATTTTTATACTAGCTGACCCGGTCACGCGTTGCTGTGACTCAGTAGTTATAGTACCTACTTTGGATCAATGTTATTCTAAACTATCAAATGTAGTCAAATTAATATTCACTAATAAAAAAAACAACATTTTAGTCGATTTGAAAATTCAAATGTAATTGGTAAAGAGTTTCAGATAGTTGAAATTAAGGACAAATGAACATAAAAATTTTAATTACATTTTATTTATTTGATCAATTTCTTCTGGACGGTTTTTAACTTCAAGCCAAATAAAAATGTGAGAATGAGGGAAACCTCGCTTTTGCCACTCAAGCGAATACAGATATCAACTTGTGTTACCGAAAACTGAATGTTTTTTGATTAAATCAATCAATGATTTTAATTTTTGTTTGAACACACGTGCCGTGATAGCATGACGATTCATTGATTGTTGGCCAGGTAATAGCAAAGTTTGTATTTCCTCCCAATTTGGATTACATGTAAATGTAATAAAAAAATCTGGACGACCATAATCACGTATGTAAGTCATCGCATCTTGTATATATTCCTGCACGTTCCGTGGACTGCCGATGTAGCTTGAAGGTAAAATAAATGCATTACCGATATCATTGGCATTTAAATTTTCGTCTGTATTGCCAAAAAATAGCATCTCGTAAGTGGATGTATTCCTCCGATCGTAATTTAGCCCGGTTGTATGGAATAAATCGCAAACTTTTGTTTTCAATCTTAGCGTTCATATGCACGAAATATCGAAGGATATAGTTATCCTGATTACGTCTAATCATCAATCGGTGGGCGTAGTACTTCATTGAAGTAACTTTTTTATTTGTTTCATTACCTGGAAATAATAAGATATTAAATAGTAAAACAAATTAGAACAATAAGAAATTAATATAGTAGGTCCGTGATAATCCGGCCTCTGTTCGGAATACCGCGGGTCTACTGTATTAATAAAATAAGGAATTAAATAGTTGAATATTAAATTTACCAGTAACTGAATCACACTGTATGATGTCGATGTGATATTGATCCTGCCTTTGCCAGAATATCAGTGGATACTGGAGTGCGTCATACCAACGGTGTAGATCCGAAATTATACTAACAGTGCTATCTCGACGTGTGATTTTATGGCTATATTGTCAACTGGATCACCAACTATAATAACTGCAACTTCATCCACAGTTGGCACGATGAACCTGCCAGCATGTTCTCCTGATGGTAAATTGTCAGCTTTGATGACAATTTGATAGTTGCATTTTTTTAATTGTGGCGACACTCTTTTAAACAATTGAATAAGTTGATTATTATTTTCCAAAGAATTTTCCAACAATACCACAATTGCTCTCACTTCTGCTGGTTTGATGAAATTATACTGGCACTGATTTGTCACGCGTTCTTCAAAACTTCCCATAAAATAGATTTGGGGAAACTTCGGGACATCATTAGGCATCGGCATCAACGACCCAATCTTATGGTGCACCTGGCCTTGTATTTTGAATGTAGTTTCAAAATTTCGTCCATCAGATGGGAGATCACAAATTTAAGTTGCTCCAAAAGACATCATCTGGAAGCAGAAATTTAATTTGCATGTCATGCGCAGAAAATTTTTTGAATTGTTGATTGCAAAGGTTAAGGGGGAGTGGGAAGTGGTAATAATACAACTTTTCCTGATGCAAAACACATGCCGGCTATTTCATTGCGGAATTTCAACGCCTGACAGTATTGGCATACTTTGTACATTGCACCGATTGTAGATTTAGACTGTGCAGAGTAATCAATGTCTGGTGCATATTCGAACGCAAGACGAATAAATGATACACGTGTTAATGGACGGCCGATTTGCAGACTCTCTCATTCTCTTTCTCTAAATGTAGAGATGTGCTGTTCTCGTACCGCTCTTGTTCTCGATATATTCTGTAGCAGATGTTCATCACGCTGTTTTTGAGATTCTTGCATACGACGCTCTGCTGTCCTGATTCTTTGAGCTTCGTTACTTGCCGCGATTTGTTATGCTGACTGATGAGCCCTCTCAACAAGTTTGCGTCGTGTTTCTCTGATACACGCATTGTTGAGGTTAGATTTTTTTGGCAGCATTTCACTGAAATTTATAATTGCAACTATAAAAATAGTTGAATTACAACAAAAAGTGCCATTCTAATAGCCTTAAAATAAGACACTTTAATACAGTGCTGAAACCGGAATGCCTCTATGCAAGTAAATGACCAGATATTAAATAATAATAATTATAATTCTGTGTGGTCGTAATGACCTGATGACAGGGCTTCTATCAGCTGCGCATTCCACCCATTTCGTCGCCGCCTTAACCTAACCCAGCAACTCTGCCGGGTACAGGAGACCTACAGTTTTACATGGAATCCCGACCACGGAAGTGTTCTGGCGTACTTCACATTACACAGCAAGCTGTGCCAGTGATGAGAATTGGGTTAAATGCCTATGAAAATCCCCACTGAGACAGGGATTCGAACCTGAGACCTTTCGATCTTTAGTCAGACGCCTTAACCACTGAGCCACCAGACTGCTTGCTATTAAATTAGAAACAGAATAAGCTTGGAGTATTGGAATGGAGAATTATAAGGAAAATTTTGGGTCCATTGAAAAATACAGTACAATGGAAGATAAGAACTAATGAGGAAATATATCATAACATTGAAAAAATAACAGAATAAGTCAGAAAAATGAAGAACGATATTTTTTTGACACATCTATCACATGGATGACATCAGGCTAACAAAAATGATATTAAAATATTTTTTGGGATTCAAGAGGTTACGAAATATTTGAAACAAAATAATATCAGTAAACAGTATGGAAAGAAAATATATTCGAAAGCAGATTTCCAATATGGTAGGATTCCAAGGTAGAGAGGAGAAGAAAACGGGTGCAAAATAGTCTGAAGAGAGAGAAAACACAGTGCAATAATGAAGGAGTACTGGAGAGGAAGAAAGAAAAAAACAGCATGGGAAGAATTGAAATTGATACGTGGTCCTTAGCTGGCCATAACGAAAAGAAGAAAAAAAAAAAAATGAGAAGCAAGCAACAAATATTTACACGTTTTTGAATTTATCACAACGATTTCTTCAATGGTATACTCATCTGTGTAATTACTTTGTCTTTAAATATAATAACTTACAAACGATACACAACACAATACACAGCACAATTATAAAAATAATACTACACGAAACATACAACAACAATATGACGTGGAGTAGACTGTAACATAAATAAATCGAAACATTACGCCATCTACTGGATGGTTACCCAACCTAGATAACCAAATGTTGTGTCTATCAATTAATACATCGCCATCTGTTAGAAACCTATGGAACTATAATAACAATTTCGTGCGGTTGTAATGACCTGGTGACAGGGTTGCTATTGGCTGAGCATTCCACTCCTGCGCCGGAGGTGAAGGCCGAGTTAAGTGCGTATAATAATCCCCGCCAGCACATGGATTCGAACCAGGGATCTCTGGATCTCCAGTCAGACGCCTTAATCACTGAGCCACCAAAACACTCAAACAGATGACACTTACAAATTATTACAAACCAATGTCCTATGACAAACATTGAACGAACATTTAATTCGCAATAATAACTATTAAGGTCAATAATCGACATAAAAACTATCCTATCTTTTAAGTTGGACCAAATTAGACACAGTAAGCCAAATTTCATCAAAATCAGTAAAGTAGTATCGGAGTTCATCTCGGACAAACATCGTGACGCGAGATTTTTATATATATAAAGATTTTATTTCACTTCATTGGACCTTTTTATAATGGGGCTTACTCAGTTAGAAACAGTATGAAGCTTGGTTATTTACCTTAGCAGTCTTTAGTTAGTGCTTGTTAACAATCGGGATTGATGTGTAGCTACCTAAATAAATAATACTGGTGTCAAAATGTTGTGGTGGTTTTTCCTTTTATCTTTTTTAATATAACATTCGTATTATTTAGGAATTACAAATTAGGGTAGGAAAAGAACCACCACTTACCTTAGATTATAGTTATGGAATGCAAACATAAAACAGACAAAAACACAAATGACATAAGATATTTTCGGTTCTCATATAAGATATTTTCAGTTCTCAGCCCTTTCTCAAATAGAGAACATTGTGGAGAGTGGGCACTGAAAGCGAGTGCTTCACAAAGCAACTGTTAGCCAGGATGTATGATGGATGTTAATTCAAACAAAGGACAGGTAGAGAGGGATAGTGATTTAAAGCTAATACTCAAGTATTGAAAAATATCAAAACATAGCAAATAATAACAGAGCAAGATAAAATTGTAAGATCATAACATAAATAAGCAAAATAAACAAATTAATAAATTTTAAAAATATAAAAACTTTCAATAAATTAAACCAAAGAATCTATGGTTAATGATGGTTCAAACTGATTAGTGGGGATGGAGGTAAGGAGAGGATTGAGAGAGTGAAAATAATAATAATAATGATTGGGAATTATATAAAACTGAGAGCAGGTAGTTACCTCGTGCCCAGTTCTAGTAGACAAGATTCAACCTTCTGAGTTCAGAGGAACAGTTGCTATTTCAGAGGAATTGGATAGCATGGATCATGAAACAAAAATTAAAATGATTGGTGTTATGGGAGATGGCATTGACAGCTACTGGGTACTTTGGTTTCTGGGTGAATACCATCTTTTGGTGGTCATTCATTATGGCTAGTGGATTGGTGGTCAAACATAGATAATAAACTAGGCAGTGGCTGCACATTAGCTGCTGTATTATATGGGAGGTTTTGCAGGTGGCATTTCCTGTGATGGGAAAGCTTTCCCCAGTAACAGGTTTGGTGAAAGTTGAGGAGGCATGATGTATGTTGTGCTTCTTGCAGCAGAGTCTATTGCATTGGTGCCTTGGTGCTGTCTAATGGGATAAGAAGACTCTGTAGAGTAGGAGTGTGCTGAGGTTGGCAGGCCTACTGAACCAAATTTTGGGAGGGGTGGGGAAGATTTTGGGAAAAATGGATCTCATTTATAGACAGGTTTGCAGGAAATCTAACCCTTCCAAAGGATTATGTTGGTAATACTGTGAGACCATTACTGGACTATAGTGGTTGTGGTGGTTTAGGATGGTCGATGGGCTGAGCAGGTTGTAATGTGGTTTGTGAAAGCTGCTTGTAAACCAAATCTGGAGAGTAGTTGTAGAATATCAATGCTTGTGAGATGTTGTTTGAATACTGCAAGAAGGACTGTTGGTTGGGCATATACTATTGCCCTGAGCACATAGAATGTAGGGTAGTGAACATTTGTTATAGTATGGGTGGCAATCAAAGTGGTTATACTGTTGTAGTTTGGTATTGACTGAGGGGTTGAGATAGCCTTTATAGAGGGACAAATCCATATCCAAGAATGTGGCCAGGATGTGGGAGTAGCTCTAAATGAACTTCAGTGTGTTAAAAGTTTTAATATTGTTCAGAAATTTAGAAAGTTGTTTTCCCCCTCCAATCAGATTCATAAAAATATCATCCATGAATCTGAGTCATATTGACAGTGGCGTAGCTAGGTCAACAAGGGCCCCGGTGCAAAAAATTTATTTTGGGCGCTCAGGCCAGATGGGCGACCTTTTTTTTGCTTTGTGTTGTAGGGGCCCCCTGAGATGAGGATGGGGGCCCTTGAGCTGTGATTAGGGGCCCCCCTTAAGCAGTGGTTGGGCCCCCCTGTGAAAAAAAAGGTCGCCAGTTTGCCGTTGAAGGCTCGTGGGCCCTCTGAACTTCGCCTGGGGGCCCACAGGGGTATGCTTAGGGGCCCCCTGAGCATAGGGGCCCCGGTGCACTGCACCGCCTAGCCCCATAGTAGCTACGCCCCTGCATATTGAGTAGTTGAGATGGACTTTCTCAGTAAATGTCGGCTCGATGTGGCCAACAAATTGGTTAGCATAAGAAGGGGACATGCAGGTGCCCAAGGCAGTTCCACATGTTTGGTGGTAGTTATTGCCTTCGACGGTTCAATAGTCATTGTTGGTCATGGTTGAGTATCACGTGAACTAAGTTGTTGAGAAAAGAGGGGCTGGGGAGGCTGATTCAGAAAATGTTCCATGGCAGTGTGGAACGTGTGTGTATAGATATGTAACATTGATCATTATCAGGATGGAGTTGGAAGGAAGAGGTGTAGGCATAGTTACAGATCTGTAAGCTACAACAATATGGTGTCACAGATTGTCAGGCTTATGGATTTTGGGAAGAAAAACATAACTACTGTGGCTGAGCCCTTGTTCATGGGAAGGATGATGAGGTCTGGGTTGGTAGAAAGTTGTTTCCTGGCATGTGTTTCAGCTGGGCTAAGATTGCTGATATTTGCCAAAGATTTAAGGAAACTAGACAAAGACAAATTAGTGGATAAGAAGTGCTTAAAAATTTGGAAGGTTTGGTTCTGGAAAAGAGGTGGTGGGTCAAGTGTGGATAATGGTTTGAATTTCTGGAGACTGGGTTCCAGGTAGTCCCGAGGGCCAGGTTGACAGAGCTGAGTGGCAAAGTGGTTCCACCAGCAGTGTGTTCAGCAGAATGAAATAGTTACAGATTGGGATGGCATGGACAAATGTAAGGGGTAGGTGAATATGTGTGGCCTTTAGAGCGTATGGAATGTTGGAATTCAAATAATGATGAATAGGACAGGTTCACAACTAACTGCTTAGGGTCGAGAGTAGGGACTGAGTGCATAGAGCGAGGTGTGGGTTTTAAAGGTGGAGGTTGAGGTAGGTTGAGGTATGTTGAGGATTTGGGCAATGGATGGTTTTGAGGACATCAAGGGAGGCAGCTGTTTTGATTGGCAGACAAGTGGCTGGCAGGGAAGAAACTGCCCCACTGCTAGATCTAGAGAACAGCTTATTCAAATGGTTCTTGGCATGCCGACTGCTGGAATTCACTAAATGCTGTAAAATTTGCTGTATAAGTGGAATGTAAGCTTGTTGGAAAATTGCCAACTAGGCCTAAGTTCGATTGTTACCAATAATGATAACAGTAATCATTGTATTGTTAAATTTTTGTTATATATGATTGTTAGAAAACAAAGGCACTAAAAAGCAGATACATTAAATGGAGAAAAACTATGCATAAATGGAGAAAAATAACTGCTTCCATAGAGGAAGAGCCCTTCGGCAACGACACGGGAAAAACGACACTTACACACAAAGAGCATGAAATTTTCAGGATTATAGCCCTTCAGCAATATTATGAGGTGGCTTCCAGCTCCCATCAGGCAGCCAACTCATTCTATTGTTAAAGGAGGCCTATAAGTCTGAAAATTTCATGCTCTTTGTGTGTACGTGTGTCCCCCCCCCCTATCTTCCCCCCTTGTCTCAACGTTGCAGGACTGTGGTAAGCAGTAGTTTTTCTCCAATCCAAACATTTAGTGTGCATTTAATCTAGAAATAAACAATGTGCATAAGTATTGCTGGTTTTTGTAACAATTTTTTATCTAGTTGTTGTATATGGTAAGGCAATTAAGAGTTAAACTTTCTGAATAATATTATACAAGGAGTGAAAATTGTCTTAAATATTTTTTAACTGTACTCAATTCTACAACTTTATTTAAATTTAAGTTAAATTAAATTTAAAGAATATCACCAGAAGCATTATATGTTATGTTTATGTTTGAATTAGTTGACGAGTCTTGTAAGTGTGGCATGTGTGAAATGGTTCTACTACAGGGAATATACTGGAGACAGAAAGGGAATGTAAATGGGGGTCTCTCATGGAACTGTCTGATTATTAGATATACTCGTGAATCTTTGTTGTGATAATTTTAAGTAAAAACAAAGTTGGAAAAAGGTCAATATAATCTAAAAGTGATAGGTAATTTATGCATAGTTTCAATAGAAAACAATGATACTGATTATCAGGTTAAAGTGAGACAGAGAAAGGAACCATTAGTTACACACTGTACCACCAAGATAGATTCCTAGACATGCATACACATACAAAACAATGGGTATTTAAAGAGCACTGTATGCGATTCAAAGAAACTACTGTTACCGACATATTAGCAATCTCTTCCCATCCTAAAATAATGCCATCTTCCTAAAATTAAGCTACTGTTCTACAATCTCATCTTAATATGATAACCCCCATCAAACTTACCCACATTGATCATTTTCTCTATTTTGATGGCTGACATCTATTTCATACCAAATGACCCATTCTTACGTTTTCATTGCCTGCCAGATGAATTTTTCTTGATTAAATTTTATTCAGTACTACAATAAAATTTTTCAACCCATTACACAATGTGATTACATAGTGGGAAATTAACCAATAATCAGTATAGCATCTCTATCAACATAGCAATTAGAGACAGCTAATACAGACCACAAACCAGTTCTCTCTTTTTTCTTTTTTTTTTCAGCTTTCTTCCAAATCCTTGAATTGAAGTACCATAACAGATAACGGGGTTATGAATTGTTATATCTTGCATTGTAATGAATGTTCTTCAACTCAAATTCTTCACTGTCACTCCAAATAAAAATCTGATCCATTTCCTTACCTGACAGGTAAATGACAGATTTTTCCAATCATAAAAATGGTGTTTGGTTTTCTTTGTTTTGAAACTATTCAGATATGCAGCAACATATTATCTGGAAACTGCATTTATGTACATTAACTAACATGGAACAATATATTTTCAATTATCAACAGAAATTAACTATATTATTGGTAATTTAAGAAACTATCTGGTTGTCAGTGGTTGGTAATATTATTGGCTTCATAATAATTGTTCATACTGTTCCACATCACCGATACTGATCTCGTATGGGATAACAGTGAATGTATCTAATCACCACTTTGTGATTTCTGGTATCATTTTCCAATTAACCAGCAATAATTATTTTGTTTCCCACATAGGTTTTTCAGTAAAATAGTTATTTATTGGGATGATCACAGACAATTTGCTTAAAATGCTAATCATACTGTAAGCACCTTAGAATTTTGGCAAATTCTAGTTTCCCTAGTAGTAAAATGTTCTATAGATCGATTGTAAAGTTGCTTATGTTGGACTTAAAAATTTCGAGAACAGTAATTGTCAACTTGAAGGAGTTTTCCTGTAATCTTTCCCACAGGGACAATTCGCCATAAAAATCATTTTAAAGTGTATTTATCATATCGCGAAATGTTTATTTTAGGAGATATTCCGCTTTGTTCAAACTTTGAAACACGCGATCATAAAAGTAAAAATCTAAAGTTTGAAATATCTTTAAATCGCGTAAAGCTACAACTGATCTTTTATCACCAGCTATAGTCAGCATTGTTCCCGATATTTTGGCAGTGAAGTTAAATAATTTGGCAAAGTTTAATTAGCAGTTTTAATTAAGAGAAAAAATGAACTTTTTAATTAAAAGGAATATTAATTTGAAATTTATATCAGTAGATAGCTCTAATTAATACGATTATGAACATATAGTGGTTTTGGTGAAAAGTTTAAGCATTTGTCTGGTAATTAAGTTTTTGAAAAATAGATTGTCGCGGGTTGTTGTTGAAGCGCATAAAAAATTCCCCTAAGTTGGTCATGTGATGACTTAAGCTTTAAGACTATAGAAACCCTTTGGAATAATAAATTAAATTAAAACAGGTAGAACATGATAATAGAAAGTCCCTGTAAAAATTTGTAGTTAAACTATTTTGTACTTTTGGAGATATTAATTAAAAAAAGATTGGCCAAGATCATAGGCTCTTAGCAGCCTATAAAAGATCATGCAGTAAGTTCACATTGTCTCACTCGTACGCTGGAAAGTAATTGTGCAACTCCGCGCATGATTTTCTCAGTGATGTTTAAAGCAGTAACTTAGTAATATGTAGTCTTTTCTTTCTTTCGGTTTTGTCTTGTCTTTTCCATGGAGTGCTATGTTAAGTTAACCTGCGCAAGTCTTGTGTCGGAGCGGGAGGAAGTCGGTTGAAATTTGGCGCTACTGAGTTGGCCATGTTGGTACTTTGGTGTGATAGCCTGCGGGGATAATGTCTGCTGGAACTTTGAATTTCTGCAAAGGGGTTTTGGTTGGTAATTTCTCTCCACAATCTGCAATATTTTGGAAAGAAGTGTTCGATTTTCCTACTCAACTGTTGAATGCAAATTTTAGTAAATGTGATTTTGAAAATAAAACTTTAAATTTTCTGAAAGTGAACTATTATAATTTAGTAGAAGAACCTTTTCTAGATTTGTGGTTTAGAAACAGATCTAGTGACGACCTTCAAGCATTTAAGTTGAGTTTCTAGTGGGCTACATGGTCAAATTCAAATTATTTTGTGAAAATTCCACAGAACTTTCCATCAACGTAAATTGTTAGTTAAGTCACCAAGGCGATTCTACAACCCCAGTGTCAGCCTGGTCCTTACAATGCCATTGTTGTTGGATGCCTCCAAGCTTCATTGACAGATTCTTGTTCGAGGGTTTGTAATGTCAAAGCGGTAATGCAAAGGAAGTGGGAACTGACCTAATAGAACATAGTGGAGAGGAGTTTCACCAGCCATTTTGTCATAATAGGAACTGTTAGTGCATTTGTTAAAGAATTGGAGACACAAGAGACATGGGTGCAAATCTTCGCCCTACCCATTTTCAGTAATTACTCAAGTTCTCAAATTTTCACTTTAAAGAAATGTGTTACACAGGTATAATAATACAAGACATATTTGAACATAGTTTACACATTATACAGAAAGATGTCTCCTTTCGATTATTACATGTCAATGGCACCATTACTTGGCAGGTAAAGAATTCATCTCAATTTTTTACAATATACTTTTTATTTTAGATGTATGCTGACCTTTCTCTCCCCTCCATTTCTCAAAAATACACCACAATATCACTTCACAATTCAAACACAGATTTTTTACCTTCTTGTCTTATTCTGCTGCTGAAGGATTCATACCCATGTTTTTGTGACCCTGTAAACCCCCTCTCTCCATCATCACCTGTAATAAATGAAATTTACTTTAGCTATTCCAGTGTATGGTATCCATTAATTTGGAATATCTTATTGCCAAGTGAAATTTGATCACTGAATTGGTGAAAAATTTTCAGTTTTGATTCTTGTAGTGGAAGACTGTTAAAGAAGTTGAATTCTTAACTTTTCCATTTCTTTCTTTCAGCTTTGGTGCCTGGGTGGGAGAGGGAAACAACTGGTGTTCTCCATACATTGGCTGGCAGAAGGTCTATGACAATAATGTGTGGACGCTGCTATCTGCACAGGGAATAGATGTGTCTGAGGGTTCTAAAACACGCCGTCTTGTGCTGGGCAGTGAGGCAGCTCTCTGGTCAGAGCAGGCAGATGAGTCTTCATTAGATGGCCGTCTGTGGCCTCGGGCAGCAGCCCTTGCAGAACGACTCTGGACAGATCCAGTGACTGGCTGGCGTGATGCTGAGAACCGCTTTCTGGTGCAAAGGGAAAGAATTGTGGCTGAGGGAATTTCTGCTGACACTATTCAGCCTGAGTGGTGTCTTCAGAACCAGGGTTATTGCTATTTGTGAGCAGTGTTTCCATGTGTGAGGGCTACTACTGATATATAAAAAGTATATTATACTACCACCAACTGATTTCAACCACTATTCTGATAAGCAACATGATGTTGACTTATCTTCAAATGCTGTCAGTGTAGACTATTTATCACATATAATTAAAGTGGTTATTACGTGCAACCTACTCTATTTGACCTCATTTCTAATGTAATATTGAGAAACTTTAATATATTATTATTATTGTAATTATTATGAAATTTATTCCTTTCCTGCTTTGAACGGATGATATACTGAATACTTTGTGAGAAAAGTGAATTGGCATCCAATCTATGAACAGATGAATGTCGTGAAAGAGATTATAATACTTCTAACAGTGTCAAATGAGCAGTAATACAATTAAGTTCGAGGGAAATTTGGATGGAAGTTGCTGATGTTCAGCTGATTAGAAGTCACAGACTCTAAAATTAAATGTCAATAAAACAGTTTCATAGTAATATTGTACAAATAATAAAAGAGAAGCTTTAAAAAATGTTTTGTAAAAAAATAAAAAACTTTGAAAATCTCATTGTTCTACTTGATAAAATGTTTTTTTTATTTTTTTTAAGTTATCTATACTAATAAAGTGCTAAGCTTTGTTAGTGTGTAACCAAGTATGTCATGCTGTGGTGTCATGTTCCCTGCCTTTGTTCTCGAACTAACAAGAGATGTTATTAGAGGTTATGTGTGTTATTTAAAAACAACTCTATTTAGTTAAGCATCTGCGAAGAAAGGAATCGTCAATGTACTGAAAGGAAATAGATATTTCTTTTAAATAACTATATTAATTATTATTTATTTATTTATTTATATTTAGTCGGTGTTGATGCTTCCTTAAGTGGTCCCAAGATGATCAATATTTGTTAATATTCACTTCAATATTGATGTTCAGCATTCAACCATGCATAAATATGCTTCAATATAAATGCATCAACATTCTCATAAATACTCATCTCAGCAATAGAATTTGTGCTGCATGGCTGGGAATCAGTAGGGCAGCTATGTTCTCACTTTGCAGTTTCACAAACAACTGATATTGAAGGAAATGATGATAATAAATCTCCTAGAAATTCAAACAGTTTTTCAATATTGACAGAAAATACTATTTTCTATCAATATCTGTCAATATTGATAGGCCACTTCAATATGCTCCCAGATGAGAAACATTTCTATCAATATAGTTCTCCATTAATATTGAAGCAAATATTGTCAATAATATTGATTGTCTAGTTATGTGTTATGCTCACTATCTATATATTGCTGTTACAATTGACTAAAAATATATGTCAAATGCATTAACTTTTATGGTTATGAGCAGTGTTTAGTTACAATATTATTTAGCTAACCAAGGAAATAAACTACAGAACACTTCACTCAACCTATTATTTCAGAAAGAATTACAAGATTTTTTAAATTGATTTTTTGACATAGACGTTTCTGCTATATTCTGTGTCATTGTTGTTGTAAACTTGAAGATTTTTTTTTTTTTTTAACTGCTTAACGTCTCCTATAACAACTAGGTCTTTAGACACGGGAAAGGATGGGGGGCAAGGAATGGGAAGGAATTCGGCCATGGCCTTTTGAAGGAAGCATCCCGGCATTCACCTGGAGTGATTTGGGGAAACCATGGAAAACCCAAATCTGGATGCCCGGACGAGGATTCGAATCGCCGTCCTCCCGAATGCGAGGCCAGAATGCTAGCCGTTACACCACCATGCTTGGTAAAAAACCTGAAGAAATGAATTGTTAAAACACTGAATTGTTTAAATTAACATATTAATTATTAGTTGCTTTTTATTATTGATGTCATTATATTAGCAGCATTTAAACAGTTCCAAAAGGTCAAATTTAGATCGCAATATAGTGAATGTATTCATATGTGGGCAGGAAGGAGCAAGTGGCACGAGTGGTGGTCGCAGCGGGCTGCGTATAAAGCCAAGTTAGGATTTTGAATGGCAATATTATCAAAGATTGTGGTTAGGTTGGAATGAAGCCAGTAACAGAATGACAACTGACACATCTTGTGACAGCATAATTCAGTATGAATATGGTTTTTTAAACAACTTAAACTACTTTCATAATTGTCATGTTACAGAAGTTACTATTTTATACAAATGGAAGTAGTTCCATATTTATCATGCTGAATGCGTCTTGGACCAGAATTAAAAGTAATATTATGTGATATAGCATAAGGTTTTGGGATTCCTAATTTATTTTTAATTTCATTGGTTCCATAGTACTGTTGTCATTAAACCATAAGAAGTTCCAAATGCATTGGTATGTAAACTACAACTGAAATATGTACAACATTACAAAATTAAGGATATGAGCATTATATAATAACAATTGCATATAGCTAAGCATCTGATTTGCCAGAAAACACTACATTAAACGCATCATTTTTGATGGATTTATAAGCTAGTATTAAAATAAATAAAAGTATATTTTTTTCTATTTGAGAGTAAGAAAATGCCATACACAATTACAGTAATTCAATTTTAGGATACGAATCTTGTTGGAAATTGAAATTAAATTGGTATTAATATATAATATCAATGAATGCATTCCTGAGATACTAATTGGATATAAAATTGCTTTTGATGATTAGTAAAATAGCTGCAGCTAAACCTTACACAGGTGTGCGAGTGGAGACTTTCCTGGTGTATCGAAGCAACAAAATCTTCTCAGGTGTGTGGTGTAAAAAAATGATGTTTCAACAGCTGACTCTGCTGTCTTCATCAGGTATCTTGTAGTTGTTCTCAGCTGACTGTCTCTGCCTCGACTGGCTTGGCCACGCATCGAACCTCCTTTTTACCTTCAGCTGGAAGGCCCACTCGCTCTGGTTGGTTGAGAGCATTGGCTTTATACAAGGCCCGCTGCGGCCACCACTGGTGCCACTTGCTCCTTCTGGGCAGGAAGGAGCAAGTGGCACGAGTGGTGGCCGCAACCCTCAGTTATGACCAAGTCAGGTGGATGAGCTTCAGTCTGGTATTCAGCAGGACAGAGGTTCAAATCCCCATCAGGCCACACTGATTTTTTTATGGGATCACATAATCACTTCAGGCAAATATCATGAGGATTCCTTTAAAAGGGTTCCCATTCATTATCCCCTTAGGTTAAGTTGGCTGAGAAGCCTCCTAGCAATGAATTTTTTTGTAAGCACTTATATGATAAAGGAGCTTTATTGTGATTGATTGGAAGAGAGGAGGAAGAGTGGGTGCAAAAACTACTTGAGATATACAATGCACATTTTGATTATGAGGTGAGAATTAGTTTTGAATAGAAGGAGAATGTTGAGCAAATGTGCTGTGAAGACCACCTTTACATTAAAAGTCTGGTTGCAAGCATGATGGACAACCAGGAATTTACCAAATACTGTGTGGATATGAATGGGCTTAGATTGGACAAATCTGATGTCATATTTTTCAGTGGTGTGTGTAACATGCAAGAAATTCCACATAGTTTCCATGGATTTCTCAAAGAAAATTCATAGTGTAAATTCTGGAATTTATGAAAGCATTTTCTTTGAGATACCATCTCACCTGATGAAAACAGTGAACGAAGATGTGGAAATGTTGTGTACAGTGAAATTTATCTGCCTGAACACTGGAAATGACTCTATTCACACATGAAATAAAAAAGTTTATCTGGGTTTGGAGGATAAGTCAGGAGAGGCATAGTTTTACGATTGAAGAAATGAGTATTTTAGCCCAGACTAGAGACTTTTGGACAGTATTGTCTCAGAAGTCACTGAAATTAGAAAATTGACCAATAAGTGAACAGCATTAGAGGTTAGCAGCTCAGTATAGGCTTAAAACAAGTGTTAAAAATGTTAAGGTAGCAGAGTGACCGAAAGGTTAGGAATGAAGAAACCAGCCAGGGTTTACTTACCAAATACTGGCATTCGACTTGAAACCAGAGGGGAATAGTTTCATCTCCTTTGGAACATGACAACAACCATGGTGTCAGTGGGCAGTTTTATACCAGCTGGTTGAAAACAAGGACAGAGAATTTGACTCTAGAAACATCCCTGTTATGTGGCCTGAAGCTTGAGAATTTTTTTTTATTGATATACAGTGCTGAAAACTTTTCAGTCATGTCATTTTTCTCTCAAATAAATTCAGTTCAATTTAACCACCATGTTTTTATATTTTTCATGCTTTCTTATGTATTCTCTTTGCTATCTTTTATTTTTATTAATACACAAAAATTGTCAGTTCAGCAGACACAGAGACATACGATATTAAATGTTAATATTAATAGCAAGGAAGGCGGAGGTAAACTCAGAAATGTTTAGGGTTTTCCTTTTGATTTGTTTATAGTTATGACAAAACACTTCACATCAGTATAGCTTCAATTGTTAAGGCAGCACCACACTGGATGGTGGAGTTACAATGGAACCAAGTTCCAGTACTGAACCTTGTGTAATGATTCTGATTGTGGTTTATAGGCAGTTTCTTTTAATCACCAAGGCTTTTGCTGGGTCAGTCTCCAATCTACATTTCATGAACTGCACATTACAAAATATATTTATCAAACAGAGCACAAGTTACATGTTTCACAAACAGATGGCAACACTGAATTTCCTCCAATAGAGTTTTACTCACAGCAGAGAGCAAAGTTGTGGGCACTAGATATTCTGGCACTAGGTGATAAGACGTCTATATATATATATATATATATATATATATATATATTAACAATGAAATCAAGATGTTAAGTAGCGGAAAGGAATCTAATTAGGATAGGGAAATGAGCCACCACTTACCTTTAGATGATGGATGTGGGGCGCAAACACAAAGAAAAGACACAAACACAAATAATAAAGTAATTTTCGGGATAAACCCTTCGTCAATGGGAGAACATTATGAGGGGTGGGCGCAGCTGGAGACTGCCTCACAAAAAGACCGCCAGTCGGGAAAATGGTGGGGGTAAATTCAGACATCGGAAAAGCAGAGGGGCAGTTAATCAGAGATAATACCCAAGCATAGATAAATATCCAAACTAATCTCTGGTCAGTGGGAAGATCAAAATATAATTAGAAATAAATATGAAAAAATTATAATTATATAAAATATTATACAAATACAAAATTTAAAAATAATAAAATAATAATATTTATGAAGTAAACATCACCTTGGGTTAGTGGTGGTTCAATATAAGTAGTGGAACAGAGAGGATTAAAAAAGGTTCAACATATGTAATAATAATGATAATAATGACCGGGTATTATCTCAAGTTGAGACCAGGTGGTTGCCTTGTGCCAAGTTTGTACTGGTAGGCAGTTCCCACCTTCTGAGTTCAGAGAAACTGCTGCTGTTAGGGAGAACTCTGATAGCACGGACTGTGAAACAAGAGTTGAAATTATTCGAGTCGTGCGTTATTGCATGGGCAGCAACTGGGTGCTAAGGGTTCTGTGTGAACACCGTCAGTCGGTTGCCATTCATTCTTATGGAGAGTGGATTCGTGGTCAAACCTACATATGAAGCCAGGCAGTGGTTGCATGTTAACTGGTAAATTACATGGGTGGTTTCACAGGTGGCGTGTCCTATGATAGGGAAGCTTTCCCCTGTGACAGGGTTTACGAAAGTGGTGGATGCATGGTGTATGTCGCACATCTTGCAGCGGGGTCTATTACAAGGGAAAGAGCCTTGGGGCTGACGGTTATGAAGAGGAAGACTGTGTTTGTGTACTATATATATATATATATTATATATAATGAAATGCGCTAAGTAGCAGAAAGGAATTAAATTAGGATAGGGAAATAAGCCACCACTTATCTTTAGATGATGGATGTGTGGGGGCGTGAACACACACAAAAGACAGAAATACAAATGATACATGCAAACCTGATAGGCAAAATGAACTGGAGTATTCTATCAAACAGCAGACCGTAACCTTCTCACCAACCACCATGTCAACAAATGTTACATTTGAGAGCTGATTAAAAATTTTCAAGACCATTTTATTGGAATCTTTGACAATTTAATGCTTTATATTTCTTAAAAACAAAACTTAAATTTCTTGGAAAAAATGTTTAATTTTATTATCGGATAACTGATTTGCTTTTGGTTATTGTTTTTGAAAAGTACTGAAAAGTTTGACTCTATTTTGTCTGGTTGTTTCTCATTCATTAAAAGAGTACTTGATACAGCATTCTTCATGATAATATCAGAAAAATCTGATTGTTGGAATTATTGTGATGTAAGGATAGATGATCAATTTTTGTCATAATAAAATATGCACCACAAGTTATGTATGATCAAAATTTATGGAAAGTACTATCATCAACCAACAATTCTTACACCAAACTAAATTAGGGTGATAAATTAAATGTTTATTCCTTACTCAGTTATCTTTGTCCAATATTTAAATGTTTTTCCTTTGGTGTGGACTTTCCTCTCAATCACTAGTATACAAATTGCTGTCACAATAGCTACAGCAATGATCACAAGGGTAGGTGCCACCCTCTTGATGTCTACAGCTGTGATCTTTGTTCTGGATTCTAACTGATTGTTCTTCTTCCAGTACTTGTTCCTGAGATGAGATATCACTCCATCTTCTCGGAGTTTCTGCAGACTGAGGAGAATTACACTAGGAATCACATACTTAATCAAATAAGTGACTGACTTTCTATGTGTACTGAAAGTTTAACATAGTCAAAAGACTGGGCTTTAAAATCCTGGTAAATAAGCATCATATCATAATGATACTTAGTACAATGTTAGTACTAAAGTTACTGACATTAATAATTTGATATGCTATACAGAAAAACACAGTTGTGGAGAAACAAAAAAATATCAGTTTTGAGGTAGCTGCTCCTTTCTCAGTGTACTGGTCACTCTAATCTTGGAATTGAAGAAATAAAAATATCAGATGTACCCCCCTTTTTTGTGCAACACTTGGGATGGTGACAGTAGGAGTTCAAAGGGGTGGCAATTTCACAGTCTTTGCCCCAGGTCAGAAAATTCGTAGATCTGCCACTCGTTGAGGGGTAGCTTATTTATTCTCTAGTCTCTACCAAAGGAAAATCCTTAAGGTCCCCACCATATGATAAAGAAGGATCTACATATATGTTACAAATGGCAAAAGACAATAATTCCTTGGAGAAGGATATTCTGTCTTTCAGTTGTTAATGGTTGCCTAGAAGTGCTTATAATATAGGTAGGTCACACTTTTTTGCTTGCAGTTGAAAATTGACAATGAAGACAGATGACTACACTTGCTCAGGGGCTTGGCACACATAGTGCAATGAGAAACTACTGTATTGGAGACCCTGCCAAGGCAATCCCTAACATCAATAGCTCTTGATTGACTTTTCTTTACCAAAACTTTACAGAGGTAAATTAGACCCCTATTAAGGACTTGTGGCATCTAAATATGTTAGGTCAAGAGAAGACTAAAAGAGGATATTTCTGGAGAGACCATCATTTGATAATTCACACTAGTTCAGTCACAAACAGCAGTATGTGGATGAGTAGATATAGCTTAATACATAACATTTGGAAATAATGTGGAAGGATAAGTGAGTGGAGTAGGAGAGTAATTTTAGCGAGAATAGATTTCAGTCCAAGGCATTGTAATATAACCTAAATTTTGTTTTTAAATCACCAAAATTTGTTTAAAGAGTATTGAGCTAGCACCAATTCTATGGTAAAACATGTAATTTTCTTACGAGTTTCAAGGGATAAACAGAAGTAAACAGTGATATTCGATCCTAACATTTGGAGATTTTGACCACATAATGGAAAACATCCTAATCTTGAATAGAAAACACTACATTCATTTTCAGAGGTGTAGTAGGTCACAGGAATCAAAAAGAAATTGGTCACTTAGTAGATATAAAGTTGTACTGAAAAGATATTGGGTTTTGAAAGTTGAATCAAACACATTTTACAGAAGTCGAAATAAACAGTTAAATAATTCCTGAATTTCGTAATATCTGGGAAGCTTGAGCAAGACTTGGCGTCCTCTGTTTAAGGGACTCCCACAGGAAGAATGAGGATTTCATTCAAAAACACAACCCTGTGCAGTACCACACCAAGCTTGCAGGGCAGTACACGGCACTTTATGTGTCAACGAATGAAGACTACTAAAAACTCCTCAGGTACCTCAGAGAGGAGAAAATCGAACGTCACACCTTTAGGCTGGAAACCGAAAAGACACAGCTATATGTAGTCAAAGGAATACATCCTACCACTCCTCCCAACTGTGTTAAGGAAGCGCTTCTTATGCCGCATTTACACTCTCGCCTCGCACCTCGTGCACGAGCGCTGACACGAACTGGCGTTTACACTCTCGCAAGAATTCATTCATGGATGACTAGTGGGACTGCCAGCTTTCATGGTGGGCTCTGGGGGTTTGGTCCAATAGTTAAACGCTTTCGTTATTTTTTAAAAAAATTAATTGACTTTTTAAGGTTTTTTAAATTAGATTTAATGATTTATTTATAAACGTTTCTCGGAAACAAACCGAGTAATATTATTATTGATGCACAATATTACTTGGTTTGTTTCCCGAGAAACGGTTATAAATAAACAACGCCGAGAAAAATTGCATTCATATAGATTTAATTATGTTGATTTGCACCTTAAAGGAGCTAATAAAACTCATATAGGTTACCAAAATGTTCTTTATGTCATTATTTATTGAAAACTTTTAACTACTGCGTTACAATCTATTAAGAAGAAAATTTCAATAGTTTCCTGAATTATTATCTATAAACGATAATAACTCCAGAGGATATTGACAGATTCAGTACCCACCTCAACTAACTTTAGACATGGAAAAACGATTTGTAGATATTTTGAAATTTCGATGTGTATGACTGGATGAAAAATCCTTCTACCGCAAATATTGAAGAAGTTGTTAGAACTTGACAGGAAGAAGGTTTAGAAATCGTATATGATGCAGAAGGTAAACATAAATTTGATAGTGATGGATATGGAAACCCGTGGCAAAATAAAAAAAACCTGTCATGTCAAAATGTATGACAACTGATATTCAGTTTAATGAAACCTTTTCCTTCATATCTCATGTAATCAGGCATTTGTGCTGTTAATCATATTATAGCCAAAGAAAGAAACCGAATGAGGAGACCTATGTTCCTTGCAAAATTGACCAAGATATCCAGTTTTTATTTTATCAGCATCTGCCTTAGGAATCTCATTAAAAATCAAATAATAAAATCTAATTTCACCTAACTTCGTCCTTTTATATACACAAAGTATAAATAAAAAGACAGATTTAACTACAGTGAGTAGTTTTATAAAGACTTATTGTTCCAAACATAGCGAAAGTCAGACAAAGTATTTGGCAAATTATTATTATGGGCTTTAACTCGCTGTACGTCTGTTTCATAAGGTATACATTGATACAAAAGTGGGCGGTAGGTAAAAAGGTTGACTACCTCTGCTGTAAACAATGTGCTCACGCCTTTGACTCGCGTCAAGAAACCGCCACTGAGGCAAGCGGCACTCGCGAGCTTAGACGAGGCAAGGCGAGACTACGCGAGTGCACTGTTTACACTCTCGCATTCGCGGTGTCTCGCCTCGCCTCGTCTAAGCTCGCGCGAGAGTGTAAACGTGGCATTAGAGATGGCTGGACTACCAAGAAGGTCAGCCAAATGAGAATAACTTACATGAAGGCTCCACTGCCTCTCTATCTGGTCGACTTGCAAGCTCCAGCTGGATCACTCATGTTCGAAAGGGCATGCGCCTGCTCTGCATGGTGATAAAAGTGGAGAAGTATGAGCCTTTTACTAACCCCTTGTCTGTCATGAATGCCAGTGGTATGGAAATGCCACTAACCGGTGCTTTGCGGCACCCTACTGGCGCAAATGTTCCTGTGATCAGGCTACACATATATGCAAATCTAGGATGCTCGACGAATGCAAATGTGTTAATTGTTGGGGAGGTCATCCTAGCAATTACAGAAGCTGCCCCGAGTACAAACTCGCACTAGCCCGGCGAAATGCAAAGAATGCAAAAGGGGCATCACAACCGCAAACACAACAAGCATCCACAAGAAACCAGAGTAAAGTGATCTAGAACCCGGCCTACCTTAGGAGTGGCTTCGAATGTGATCACGAACATGGCACAACCCACTAAAAAAGAAACTTCAACCGCACCCCAATGCTCACGAAGAACATCTACCACAACAGAGGTTGCAGAGCCCCAAACAGCAGGCTCTGCACACACTGTAGAACATACGACACAGCCTTCAGCTGCCTCATCACAACCCAAATGCCAGCGTCCAAGAAATACCAGAAGATGCATTAGGAATGCTGGGAGTTAGATAACCCCTCCCCCTCCTGCCGAGGAAACTACGGCTGCTGTGGCTGCTCCCGACAGCCCTGGCCAACGAGGAGTCACTAGAGCGTGCACCGGCGGGAACTGACAGAGTCGTCCACGGCAACTCGGCCGGTCCGGCCACTGCGGAGTCGGTAGAGTCCGCCCCGGCCCGCGCCGATTCAGGACCTAACACAACACCTCCAAAGGGTCTAGCTACCCCTGCGGAACTGACTCACACTCTGTCCGAGCTAAATTTTTCCACAACGATTCGTAAAACAATAGAAGATCTCCTTCATCCCATGTTTCCCTCCGCGAACCTCTCTCTGGCAACACTCATCCTAAGATTCATAAGTGCCCCATTGCAGCTTCTAAGCACTCCCTCAGATGGGGTGAGGTGGACTGTATTCCAGAACTGCTTCATGTCCTTCCTAGGCACCAGCAATGTCTCACACCCCTTATCCGCTGCTGCCTAAAGTCCTTAGATCCCTACTACAGTTCCTGGACACTCCACTGAATGGAGGGAGATGGACTGTAATCCTGAGTCTACACACTACCTTGCTGCAACGCCTGAGTACTCCCCCAGATGGGGGGAGATGGACTGTAGATCAATACTGCCCCCTTCCCCCCCCTGCAAATCCTAAACACTCCCCCAGATGGGGTGATATGGACTGTAATCCTAATCCCGATCCCATTACTACTTTCCTGCAGTGCCTGGACACTCTTCGAGATGGGGGGAGATGGCTGCAGATCAATCCTGCCTTCTTGCCCCACTGCAGCGCCTTGACATTCCCTCAGATGAGGAGTGATGGACTGCAGGGCAATCTTGCCTTTCAACCCAGATTCTGAACACTCCCCTAGATGGGGGGGGAGATGAGCTGCAATCATGACATACCTAAAGCCAGTAATCCAAGCTACTCTACTACAGTTCAAGACCACTCCCCCAGATGGGGGAGATGGACTGTAATCCAGATTACCCTCTTGTCCGCCCAAAAACCAAACAATGCCTGACAACCCCACTCCTCTGAATATGTGTATCCTCTTTTGGAAAGCCTGCAGACTGAAACACAAAAAAGCAGAAGTGGCGGCGTTTATGGAACAGCAGGGTCTCTGTATTGCTCTTATAAATGAGATACGTCTTAGCGCAAAAGATAACTTTCACACGATCCAATACTGTGTGCACCATACTGACAGGCAGAACGAGGCACAGGGTGGAGGCATGGCCTTGTGTATACACACAGACATAGAGCAATCAAATGTAGTGTTCACCGAACTAGGGAGGATCGAAGCCACCGCTGTAAAAATCTGGTTTAATGGAGCATACACTAATCTCATCGCAGTCTAAAATAGGCACAATAATTTTAGCAAATGTGATATCAGTAGGCTGCTAAATACTGCACCTAGAGTAATAGTCACTGGAGATCTAAATGCCAAACATCGTAGTTGGAATTCACAGCGTCAAAACTCCAAAGGCAGGAAACTGTATGAATATTCACTAGAGCACAATTATCTTATACTGGGGCCAAATGAACTGACATTTGTCCCCCATGCTCAGAGACAAAATCCAGAAGTATTAGATATAGCCCTCCTCAAGGGTATAACTTGCACACATGACCTACAGGTTGTAAACAATCTGGATTCCGACCATATGCCACTCATAGTTAACACTGAAGGTAGACGACAGAACACCTAAAAGTGACGGATACTAAACTATCAACGTGCCAACTGAACTTTGTTCAAGGAGGTGTTAGATAGTCGCATATCTGACAGACACGAGATTAGCCAACAACACATTGACGAGTCTGTTGAAATTTTAACTGATGCCATACAGGAAGCTATGGCAAGAAGCATCCCCGAATAAACCCCACACGAGAGACAAATGGCGCTTCCTGAGGCAATCACAATTAGGAATACGCTCAGGAGATACTGGCAACGTACTAGGCATCCCATTTATGGAGTGCATATCAACAGACTCAAAGACATAATTAGTCGTAGAATACAGGAGTACAAAAATGATCAAGGGGGGCGTCTGCTCTCGGAGTTGAACACTGACTGTTCCGAGTGGTCTTTAACTCATCACTTCACTTGTGAAGCACATCATACACCCACCCTACAGGGGCTTCGAGGTTCAAGGTGGAACTGACGGTCAAAACACTGGCAGCATCTTTTCGTCCAAATGTAGATCCTTCCGATCCTGCGTTTACATTGGAAATGGACCAGATGGTGACCCAGCTGTTAGCCCAACCAGTTTGCGAGTATCTGCATAGAGCAACTTCTGATGAAATCTCATGCGCTATACAGCACTCGGGTGCTAAGAAAGCACCTGGTCCAGATGGTATTCAGAACCGTGTTCTTAAACAGCTCACAGGGAAAGCGATAGAGTACCTTACATTGCAAATGCCATCTTACACAACCAGTATTTCCCCAACCGATGGAAAGAGCTAATGTTCAGAGAGCCGGTGAAAGATCCATCTTCAACCAACAACTACCGTCCAATTAGCTTACTCAACTCCCTTAGCAAAGTTGTTCAAAGAATCATACTTAGACGCCTTACACAACACATAAAGGACAACAACATTCTGAAACCGACGCAATTCGGTTTCAGAAAGCTCCACAGCACAACAATTAATGAATGTTGTTGAGCACCTAACAAGGGGAAATAATTTGGTTGCGTATACCAGCACTGTGTTCCTGGACATCGAGAAGGGGTTCGATTGTCTTTGGCACAACGGCCTCATTCGTAGACTCAGTGACGATGGATTCCCGGATGGACTGGTATACCTAATACACTCATACCTCACTAACAGAATGTTCCACGTCTGCGTTGATAACAAGAACTCCTCACCTCAGGGGATACAAGCAGGAGTGCCTCAAGGAAGTATAATAGGCCCTCCACTCTTCACAGAATGACAACAAAGCCCCAACCACAGACAAAACAATGCCAGCCATTTATGCTGACGATACCGCCTACCTTGCACAGTCATGGCAACCATCTCATATAAACAGTAGATTACAACACACGCTTAATGTAGTTGAACCTTGGCTCACACAATAGTGAATTAAAATCAACATAGGTAAATGCGAGGCACTCCCATTTATATGAAGACCTAGGCAGAAACGCATTCATGAACACTGTCGACTGCTAACACTACACTATCAACCTACACATTTCCGGAACGAAGTTAAGTATCTTGGAATCAAATTTGATGTGAAGCTAACATGGAGGCTCCATATAGACCACATGCTTAATAAATCAAACATCAGACACAGACAACTATACCCTATGCTAAACAGACAAAGCAGACCACACCGAGGTAATGCCCAAACAATGTACTTACCACTCATTCGGCCACTTATGACATATGCAGCTTCGATTTGGGAGTACACCACTAAGTCTCACATTCAGGGACTGCAATTAATTCAAAACAAAGTACTTGGGATCATAGCAAATGCTCCTTGGGGAACATGAACACCAGACTTTCACCAAGATTTCAGACTTGAGCCAATACAGCAAGTAATTAAGAAGCTTACCATAAACATCTATGGAAAATCCCAAATGTCTTGAAATCCTTTGATATGCACTATAGGCATTTATGATCACAACTACAGATTTAAACACCCATGGCTGAAAATATTGCTCAACAGATAGGAAAAAACTAATACATAAACAAGTAAGAAATCTGTCGACTGCATTGAGGGACACTGTGGTTAGGGTCCCACTACCTAAACAACCTGCAAAGTAATCACTGGGCTAAGGAAAGTGGTTACAGTGTTATCACATGTGCAGAAAGCAGTCACACACAACAAGAAAACAATCCACAAACAAGGCTAGTACAGTATCCGGCGTGTAAGCACCATGGGGTTGCTGGCAAGCATAGGAGGCTGGTGCAACGCATCCTGCTCCAATATTGCCTGGAATGAGCATGGTTGGGTTGTCTTACCCTGCGGCGATGACACATGCTGGCGGGGGTGGTCATGGTGGTGGTGTCTGTCACCATCCTAAAGCTCGGGCCAGTCGGGGGTAGTCATCTAGCAGCATTGTGGCTATCACAGTCGGCGAAACCCTTACCATGCACTCTCAGGATGAGGAAAGGCTATGAACGCTGCGGCGGATGCACCCTAACGGTGCGAATCACATCTCACCAACACATACAGCTGTTACTAATTAATCAGCATGTTCCAGGACCATGTCAATGACAGCAATGGTGCGAGGTGCGTGCCACCAGCTGATAATATCAACGGCAGCGACGGTGTGTGGACCAGCTGTAAGTTGTTCCATGATACCATATCCTAACAAAACTAACAAATCCCTCATATGTCTGCACCTTGCAGCATAGAAACTGTCATGGTACTGGCAGTATCTTAGCCAGCTGCTCTTATTCTCTCACCTAACTATCACAGAGGTTTTTTCCCCAAGGTTGAAACCTTGTAACTTTTATCCCTCTTCTTTAAAAGTTTTTGTCTATCTTATCCGATGGACCCATGTAAACTGGCGGACACCTGGATGCATGGAATACATCACAATCCCGTTCCTGTGATCACCTATAGCAATACTAACTTAATGCATATGCAAAGGCTAGCAATAGATAACAGGAAGGGCACCATGCTTGAAGGAGCAAGTTTTGGGTGCTCCCCCATAAAACAAGAAGAGTGGGGACAGTTATTGGACAGAGCTTGTGGTGAGTGGTCATGTTCGATGGAGAGCCGATTTGGTGTGAGGTTAATAAGCAACAAGAAACTGGGAGCTTTATGTAGACTTGCATCTAGTCCGTCAGCCATGTTTGGTCCAAGTATCACATACAGTGCCAGAAGAGATTCACTTTCTATGTATCTGAACAGTAATCAGTTAGGGGTTTTAGGGAGTTGACTGTGACTTGTATCACTGTTTCAAACTTGCAATCATTTTTAATTAGGAAAAGAAGATCCAATTGCTGTAGGTCTGTCTACGAATGATGTAAAAATTTGAAGAACACAGTGTTTTAAATTTATCAGAAAGGCTACAGTGAAGTTTCTTGAACCACATACCTTTTCTAGTTGAGGTTAGCAGCTAGATGGTGACCCATTAACAATCTACCCTTAGGCTACGCGATCGGTCATAGCTCAGACTAAGCTATGATGCACGAACCCCACATGAAACTATTTTCTGACAGCATACTGTGACAAAACATTCAAACATCCAAAGAAGTTTTATGAGGAACTTAACAATGCTGCTGAAAAAAAAGGAATGTAGTAATGCTGCAGTTGTTAACTAGAAAAAAGAAATAATAAATAAAAATGACAGTGGAGAGATAATTATAGAATATGTGCTGGGATTAAGCAGTAACATCAAACACTTTTAAGTATCATCTCAGAAGATATAGTATGTAGCTTTTCATTATGATTCCATGAGAATTGTTATACATAATGGTGATACTTGTTTCACCTGGTAAAGATCTATTAATATATTTAATGATGACACTGGACTTGAACAGTTACCCAGTGTCTGAACATGCAATATTTTTTTTAGATGGATATTGACTTTTGTGGTTACTGCATTTTCTGTAAACAAGGTTTTATGTTTGATGTCAACATTACAGGATTCATAAATTTGACCAAATTCTAGCAATTTTCAGATGATAAATTCCATAGTAAGTGAATTTGTACACTAAATATTTTTTGTAACAGAAGTAATACAATGAAAAAGACTTTCATACTTAGAGAAGTTTTACACATATACACTAAAGATGTGTCACCAGAAACATTTTAATTTAGATAATTGTTTAAATTTGTTTTAACCTTAACAACTCATTCCCTATCTATTATTTCTACATTATCAACAAAATTTTCCAGTTTTTTGTGTGAATGTAGTTGATATAATTAATTTACATATTATTCTGTTGCTGTATCTTTTGATATATACATCTATTTTATTTTGCTATGTGATTGTTTGTCTGCAAATTGATAACTTACCACATGGTTATATTGGAATCTCTGGAAAATGAATTATTAAATTTTATTGTATTCTACTGTATCACTTTGAAGATAAAGGAATAATTATGTTTTAAATTAATGACATTTTAAGAAAAAAAAATTCTTATTCAGTGGAGTAAATATTGAATATGTAGTTGAAACATTTAAAAGGGAAAGAATACCAAAGTTAAAGATTTTGTAATATATTTAGATTCCACGTTGAGCAATGTTTTTGATAAGTATCAAGAGGTCTTTATCAAAGTTGTTAAAGTAAAGAGCATTATTAATAAAATGAACTAGGAAGAAAGGAAAATATTTTGATGGTATTAATTTCTGGAGGAGGTTGGGATTAAAAAAGAAACAAGGGAAAAAAAGCGTTTGGGATCGTGTTTTCAAATTATGCCCAAAGAAGTAATGCTTTTTGAGGACGTCATATTACAAAGCATGAAATGGGGATTAAAAATATTAATACTGATGGTATTTCATTAATCAGACGTTATAGGGAAGTATTTAATTTTTAATTTCAAAGTTATCTTAGTGAGAAATGTGGCAGGAGGAAGCATAGAAGGAAGTTTTTACTGTCATTTGATGATTAAAGGTTTTTGCTAGGAGGAAAAAGGAATGTTTAATAGTTAAAATTTTGATATGGAATTGAGGTGGAAGTTCTTGTTTCATTTTTGAATGAGATATTTTGACTTAGCTTAATTTTTACAAGAAAACAAGGACTTATTTTTTAAAAGTTGTCAGAGTGAAGGTAGTTTAAAATTGTTGTAAAGTTTGAAGAAAATTGGAGAAAGTTTTGAAAATTTACCAAGTGCAATGGGAATTTGCGAGATGCAATGCGGGTGGCCAGGTCACATGTCATGAAAAAGCCAGATTTTGGCTGGCCTATAAAAGGATGCCCAGGGTTGGCCTCATTTGTCTTTGCAGTAAATAGCAATGAATCGTGATGGTGTCGGAAGTGAATATCAAGTGACAGTTAGGTTGGCTTGTTCAGTAGTGGGTAATATTAGCAACGATGTTTCATTTTCAAGGAAGTGTTAATGGAAATTTGAAATTTCTTTTGGTCATTAAAAGAAACGTTTTAAAAAGTGTTTAAGTGATTATTTCTAAAAGTTTGGAGTAATTTAAATTTAAATTTTGGATGTACCGGTAGTGAGTAATATACTAAGTATAATTGTTGGTGTTCCCTGGAAGGTTACCTGCAGTCTGTTGTGAATGATCAAATTCTAGCTTTGACAATTAGTGCTGTATAACAATTTGATACCAGCGATTTTTAAAGTGACTTTCATTTAAAGCTGTGAATGTAAAATAACTCTTTGAAATTCTATTAATTGTTGTCAATCCTTTTATTTTCCTGGGAGGAGTTGGTGACTGTCTTGAAAGGTATGAACTTAAATGATCAAAAAAATTTCTTAGCAAAAGAGCCTCTGATATTTCAGTACAGTACTAACATTGTCAGAAATTGTATACGAGGGCAGTCTGGAAAATTCTAAGCCTAAAAATATAAAACCAATTTGATATTTACCAAATCATTCATTTTTATTTCTCAATATAGTCTCCCTGAACACTGATACACTTAGTCCAACGATGTTCCAATTTCATTATACCATCCCTGAAGTGGCTTTCTGGAAGGTCTGCAAAATATCCTTCTACAGCTGCAATCATCTCTTCATTTGAAGAAAAATCCTGACCAGCAAGAAAGTTTTTGAGTTTTGGGAATAGACAGAAGTCAGAGGGAGCCAAATCTGGGGAATAAGGGGGATGCTCCAACACATCGAAGTGCAGATCTCTTAATTTTCCCATTGCCAAAAGACTCTTGTGGGCAGGTGCATCGTCCTGATGAAAGATGATTTTCTTCTTCCTCAAACTGGGCGTCTTCTCACAATTTTTTTCATCCAGGGTGTCTAAAAGATCGGAATAATATTGTCCAGTTATTTTTTTACCCTTTTCAAGATAATCAATGAACAAAACACCTTTAGCATCCCAAAAAACTGATGCCATCACCTTCCCTGCCGTTGGAACTGACTTGGACTTCTTTGGACCTGAACAACCAGCTTCTTTCCACTGCTTTGACTGCATTTTTGATTCTGCTGTGTAGTGGGGAACCCATGTCTCATCCATAGTTATGAATCGACGAACAAAATCGGGTTTATTTTTGTTGAAACGTTTCAAACACTGTTCAGAAAGTCTCATGTGGATGCGCTTTTGATCAACAGTGAGCAAATGTGGCACCCATCTTGCACAAAGCTTCTTCATATGCGATACTTAATGCAAAATGTATCTCACATGTTCTTTTGATATCCCTACTGTCTCAGCAATATCACGCACTTTAATTCGTCGATCATCCAAAACCATATCATGGACTTTCTGGATGATTTCTGGAGTTGCTGCACTTTTCGGAAGTCATTCGCGTTCATCATCTTCGACACTGCTATGACCATGTTTGAACTCAGCAGCCCATTTCTTAAGTGTCGAATATGAAGGAGAAGAGTCACCATACACTTTTAAAAATCTTCGGTGGATCTCAGATGGCTTTAAACCTTTTTTAACAAAGAATTTTATAACTGCACGATACTCGATTTTTTCCATCTCTGGTACAACTACGCACCGCGCCTCCATCAAACAACTGTTCAAACCAAACTACAACAGAGAATCACTTGCAATTTCTTGCAGGCGCGTCTGGCACATGCACCAACTTGCACAAAAAATATCACATGGGTACTGCTGCCATCTATGGTCGAGGCCGAGAACTTTTCAGACAGCCCTCGTAGAACTAATACAATAATACCATACAGTTAACCAACGGAATCACCCACAAAAATGTGTCAGGGTGCAATGGAAGGCGGCACTGCAATTTGAATATAATACTTTGAGTTAAAGAAATCCATAACAGTAGTTTCAGAACATTTATTGTAAACACAACATAAAATAAATAAAAAAAGTTCTTAGTATTGTTTTTGGAAAATCTGTTTAATACTCACTGAAAGTTGAAAATTTCTTTATAAGGACTTCTTTTTCTGAAGGCAATAACTATATGAGAATTGAAGACCTCTTGGATAGTGAGGATATGGCATTGGCTAGTAGTGTATATCCTCATGTAATCCATATAAGATCCAATATATACATATTTCAAATTTTTGCACACTGCTTCAAATCCTTTTTCTGGTACTTTGGGCATATTGCTCCGATCAATATATTTTTCTGATATCTCCTTCATCACCGGGTCATTTGAATCCTATTATCAGCAAGAAATGTTTGTACCAATTTACACTATCTACTATGATTTGTGTATAAAATACATGAAAACTATTTTAATGTGACAATGAATTAATATTTTTTTTAAATACATATACACAGTCATATTTGAAATACACAGATTTCAAAGAATGAAAAAAGGCACTAGATAACAAAATAAAAGTTAAAATTGGGATAGACCAATTGTACCTCTAAGCAGTTTATGGTTTGGTTGAATCAACACCCTCCTACATTAAAAAAACTCTCTTAACGACTTAAATTTTAAGTCTACTACCACTTTAACTGGTGAGATAATCCCAAATCCAAATATTAAATCAAATACTCAGATAAAGGCCAGTGACCCAGTCAGGAACATATTCTTGTACCATCAAAATGTACAATATATGTTAGTAGTAAAGTTGATAATTTATGTAACTTAATGCAAAGAAATATGACATAGCTATCATTACAGAATATTGATGTAAATATAATGAGATCTGCATCATGCATATAGAAAATTATAAAGTTCCAAGTTTCTTCAGAGAAAAACTTGTAATTGGGCCAATGGGTATATATTGTAATATAAACATAAGATGCACAGAACTAAGGTGGATAAAAAATCATAGCAAAGAGAAGGATATAGAAGTTGTGTGGGTTGAGGTATGTACAAGTGATGAAACCAAAATCCTTGTAGTTGGAGTTTGTAGATCTCCAACTGGAGATATTAATGCCTTTCAAAGATTGTTTATCCAGCTACTCAACAAAATTATTGGTAAATACAAAAAATTATAATTAGTAAGGGATTTTAACACAGATGGGCTTTCATAAGATAGGTCGGTGGAGATGTTCAATGACATGATCACTGCATTTGGTTTAAATATTTTAATCAGAGAGCACACAAGGGAAATTAGTAGCTCTAATACTCTGCTGGATTATATAATCACAAACATTCCAGGTGATATTTGCAGTAATTTTGTTTCTGATCATTATGGTCAGGGATATCATCTTACGACTATGAAAAATGATATTAATAAAAGTATAACAGAAACAAAAATGCTCAAGATGAAGCAGGAAGAGAACAATACAGACAATTTAGAAATCAAATTAACAGGAAATGCAAAAAAGCAAAAGAAAAATGGCTAGAAGAAAAGTGTGAAGAAATAGAAAAGGAAATGGTCATAGGTAAAGTAGATGTTGCATATAGAAAGATCAAACAGAATTTTGGAGAAATGAATAAAAGAGGTGTAAACATTAAAGCTGCCAATGGGAAACTTCTTTTAAGCTCCAATGATAGAGCTAACCGATGGAAGAAATACATTGAGAAACTGTATGATGAGGACGACTTGAACAATAGTGTAATGGAAAAGGAAGGCGATGTCGACATTGATGACTTAGGAGATCCTGTATTGAGAACGGAATTTAATAAAGCTCTGAATGATTTGAAAGCAAATAAGGCAGTTGGAATTGATGAGATCCCAGCAGAACTTCTTAAATCCCTAGGAGAAGAAGGAATCGAAAGATTATTCAAGCTGATATCAAAAAGTTATGAAACAGGAGAAATTTCAACTGATTTCAACAAAAATATCATCTTCACACTTCCAAAGAAAGCACAAGCCGACAAATGTGAGAATTATTGCACCATTAGTCTAACATCACATGCTTCCAAAATAATGACCAGAATAATATACAGAAGGATGGAAAGGGTAGTAGAAGAGATAGTAGTTGAAGATCAATTTGGGTTTAAGAAAAATTGCGGTAAAGGGAAGCAATTCTGTCTATAAGATTAATACTTGAAGGGTGGATCAAGAAAAACAAAGATACTTTTATGGTGTTTGTTGATTTAGAAAAAGCTTTTGATAATGTTAGGTGGAGCAAGATGTTCAGAATTTTAAAGAAGTCAGGTCTAATGTATCGAGACAGAAGAATACTCTATAAACAATATAAGAATCAATAATAAAAGTAGAGCATCCGAGAGACATGCATCAGTTAAAAAGGGTGTGAGACAAGGTTGTAGTCTATCCCCGTTAATATTCAACTTGTATGTAGAAGAAGCAATAAAGAAAGTCAAAGAAAAATTTCTATGCGGCATAAGTTTTCAGGGAGAAAAAATCAGTATGCTACGATTTGCTGATGACATTGTCTTGCTAGCAGAGAGTGCTGAGGATATTGAGAAGTTACTGAATGGCATGATCAGAATACTGAAGGAAGATTTTGGACTGAATATAAATCAAAGCAAAACAAAAGTGATGAAATGTAGCAGAAATGATACCAACACTAGTAGATTAAATATAAAAATAGGATCGGATACAATAGGAGAAGTAAGCGAATTTTGTTACTTGGGAAGTAAAATAACAACTGATGGTCGAAGCAAGAATGATGTTAAAAGCAGAATAGCACTAGCAAAAAGAGCCTTCATGAAAAAGAGAAACCTTTTAGTTTCAAATATTGATCTAAGGATTAGAAAGAACTTTTTAAAACTCTTTGTGTGGAGCACAGCTCTTTTTGGTAGCAAAACATGGACTTTAGGAATACTGGAAATAAAGAAAATTGAAGCATTTGAAATGTGGTGCTACAGAAGAATTCTGAAAATTAAGTGGACAGACAAAGTAAAATTGAATGAGTTTTGGAAATGATGGGTGAAGAAAGAAGTTTGTGGAAGAAGCTTAAAGAAAGAAGAGACAGGCTGGTAGGTCATATTTTGAGACATACTGGATTAGTTAATTTGTTAGTGGAGGGAACAGTCAAAGGTAAGAACTGTAGAGGAAGACAGAGATTAGAATATATGAAGCAGATGATTGAGGATGTGGGTTGTAAGGGATATGTAGAGATGAAAAGGTTAGCTCAGTATAGGAAGAGATGGAGGACTGCTGCATCAAACCAGTTAAAAAATAAAAAAAATAAAAAATAAACAAGAGGAAATATGGCAAAAAAATATTGTGAAATGTATTGAAGAACAAAAAAATGTTAACTAGGATGAAATAAAATATGTGAAAGATGTAACTATGGCCTGGGAAATCTTTTGTTCAAGCTTTAGTAGGTGTCTTGATCAGTAAAAAGAGTCATAAAAACTAACAATAGTACTAAAATTCCTCTAACAGTTTCATGCCTAAGGACGAAGTAAACCGTGATGGAGGCTTTTCAATCATGCTGACAAAGAGAGATACAAAATAAACATAGCAGAATATTTAGATAAAATTAAAACTTGTAAGGCAGAAAACTACAAAAAATAATTTTAGATTCTAATAATCTTGCAATAAAATCCTCTCAGGTTTCCAGCAAGTTGTATAAACATGACGCATCAACAACTAGCTCTGCTGTCTTCATCAGATATCTTCTAGCTGTCACAAGCTGACTGTCACTGCCTCGACTGGCTTAGCCACCCATCAAACTTCCTTTATACCTTCAGCAATACCACACAAAATCTTGGGCTCACTATGATGTCCGTTCTCCTGCCACTTGAAGGTATAAAGGACGTTTGATGGATGGCTAAGTCAGTCGAGGTGGTGACATTCAGCATGCAATACATGATGAAGACTGCAGAGCTATCTGTTGAAACGTCGTGTTTATACAACACCACCCGGCAGGACACCCAAGAGGATTTTAGTGCGTCAGTATGCCGGGAAAGTCTCCACTCACACATCTAATAATCTTCCTAAAGAAGTTTAGAAAATTGACAAATATATGTCAGGATTTATCAAATGCAATAACAATTTTGACAACAATTTCTCAATAAAAGCGAAAAACACTGCATCAGATGTTACTCAGAAGGTAAATTATGCATTCAATAAGTATTTTACTAAACTTCCTTCCCTTTATATAAGCAATAACAATGGTATTAAATCTGATAACAGATCTGGTGATTCAAATATTTCAGGTCCCTTCAGTTCATTGCATGTATGTGAAAAGACTATTTTCCTCCAGTGACAGAAACTGAAGTTAGTGACATAATAAGAAATTTAAAAAACAAACATTGTTGTAGCTGGGATGAAATTTCACTGTTGTTAAAACAATATTTTTATCAAATTGTTAATATCTTGATAGATCTAATTAATCTATGTCTTACTGCAGGTGAATTCCTTAAAATCCCAAAAAATATCTGTAATCAAACCACTTTTTGAAGAGGGCAATAGACATCAATTGGGTAATAACAGACCTATTGCTCTCATCAACACTTCTGGAATGTGTTATTTGTTTTAAATTAACAATGTTTTTAAAAATTAATAACCCCATAAATAAAAAGAAATTGGTTTTAGGAGGGACTTTCAGCTGGCAGTGCAATGGTAGAGTTTATTGAAACATTACTTAAAAACCTCAACAGTAATAAATGTTCAGCTGCATGACAGAGGAATAGCTTCAAATTGATTAGACTCATATTTGATCAATAGGTAACAAAAAACAGAAATTCTT
This sequence comes from Vandiemenella viatica, assembly GCA_031002005.1. Lineage (NCBI taxonomy): Eukaryota > Metazoa > Arthropoda > Insecta > Orthoptera > Morabidae > Vandiemenella > Vandiemenella viatica. Next base: position 316,966,089 of record CM061920.1, on the reverse strand, counting down.
CATAAAACTACAGATGCTTGCTTTTCATCCTCTATGTCAATAACATACCATAATGGGATAATAGCTCTATTATTCGATATGCTGATAATTCTATCTTAACATATCACATGTATATTAATAGTCTGCTAAGTAGAACCCAAAATATAATTGACATCGTTAATCAGTGCTTCTTAAACAACAACTTGAGGATAAATTAGTCTAAAACTGTTAACAAAAAGACACAATTCTAAAGAAGGTAAAGGACTTACTTGCAGTGCTGAAAACATACTTAAGACAAAATCTGTTAAATTCATAGGACTTACAGTAGAAGCTAACCTATCATGGGAAGCACATATTAGTGAAACTTGCAAAAACTTAAATAAAAATTTCTTCATATTAAAAGAATATCCCAGTGCCTCCAAAATGATTTCAAACTAACAGTGTATTATGGGTTGATACAATCGCACTTAACATATGGCATTGAAATATGGGGAACAATTGCATGGTGCACGGCTACATGGACAGACTATTTAAGGTGCAAAAAAGGACGCTTAGATTTATATTTTGCATAGGATAAAGAGTTTCATGTATGCCTACCCTTCAGCAAAATAAAATTTTAACACACTATGCTTTGTACATTTTTAAAGTTATACTCCTAGTGGTAAATAGCCCATGTAAAACTATAAACAACCACAGCTCACAGCCAGGGGCATAGCTACCATAGGGCTAGGTGGTGCAGTGCACCGGGGCCCTCATACTCAGGGCTTTCCCGAGCACAGCTGAGGGATCCCAAAGCACATCCCAGGGGGGCCCCAAGTGCAGCTAAGAGACCCCGTTTTTTTTTTTTTAGTTCTGAGGGCCTTGTGAACCTAGATATGCTACTGCTCAGGGGGCCCCCAAGCACAGCTCAGGGGCCTCCAAGCTCAGCTCACACGGGCCTCCAGCTCTGCTCAGGGGGCCCCTACCCGCAACTTGGCAGAGTTACAAAAAAAATTACTCATCTGACCTGAAGGCACAAAATAATTTTATTTTGCACTGGGGCCCTTGTTGACCTAGCTGTGCCACTGTTCAAAGCCATGGTACAGGAGGACAAGACAACTAATTATGAGTCAGATTAAACAAGCAATATGCTGAACAAGATCAACTCAAAAAGTGTGTAATATTGTTCAACAAACTCTCCAAAGAAATAAAGTTGTTAAGTGGCTCAGAATTCAAAGGCAACTAAAAACTTACCTAGCTTAGACATATACTGATCAATTTTCTGTTATCTATCTACATATCTATAGGCCTAAATGAGAAAATGGAAAAGTTCGGATGTGTGTTTGGATGTACTTCTGGAATCAATAACTCCTTAATAACTCAACATCTTTTAATGAAATTTGGCATGAAGTCAGTTAATTGCTTGCGAAGTGATATAGGATAGATTTTATCCCGCAAAAACGCATAGTTCTTTTAGAAATTGCCATTAATATCAATTCGGAATCAACAAAGAGTAGATAGCCGTGCCGCGTTTACTCTTTGCTTTTTACGTAAATCGCAAACACTACTTTTCAGAAATAAAAGCAATAACCTTCTTACATATGCAAGTTTGTGTTTAGTTTAAAAGCCATAAAACCGACGCACTTTACAAATAATAGTTTGGAAGCAGGAAATATAAATCTGTATTTAACCTTAAATTAAAAAAAAAGAAAGGTAGGTACTGTTGTCAATTTCGGAAAGAGATGTTTACATTTGCGTACATAAAATAGTATGACATATCAAATAATATACCATAATTTCGTTAGTAATATATGCGTTATAATAAATATAAAAAATCAAAGCTTGTAAAAAAAGTAAAATGCTATGAGTATACCAGCACGAAAGTCGGTTCACTTAAAGTGCAAAATGGTCGTGCCACAAATGTCGTATTTATAAAAATGTAAGGGATTCCATTCTATCTCGGTTTAATTTATTTCCTGTGTCTTTTTTGTTACTATACAGTCTTTGTATTACAAATTATTTTTGCTGAAATTTAAAACTTACCTAACCCTTTTTATTTTTCGTTCAGAATTTTTGTACAAATATTACTGCTTTTTACTTCAATAGGCCTATTCTGCAAATATCTATCGAATGCTACACTTAAAACGAATGTATTCAATGGGTTAATGTATAAACTTATTGTTTCATGAAGTAACACTGGAAGTCGTTTACAACACAATACACCTAATTTGCACGGAGCATATGAAAGCTGCTTACTTATTACTAATAATAACTAAATTCCTTCTGCCTTCTGCTGTAACAAAAACATTCTGGTCCAGGCAGCATTTCAACCAAACCACTATTTCTGCTAATTTTACCGCTACGAAATCAAACGATACGAATACATCTCAACACATTAAATGCTGTGGAACTACATTTCGAGTAGTAACAGAATTTTCTATATCAAAATTCCTAATAAGTACCGTAAAACGGGGTGAATAGGATCAATTTTCAACTTTGAAATAAATTTTCTTCTTTCCTAACGGTCCTAGAACCACGAAACAAAATCCTTGAATCAATGATGCTAATGAGCACTTGAACTAGCATACTGCAGCTCTTTGATAAATTATTAATTTTTTTTAAATTAGTGATCCTATTGGTCCGAGAGTCGGGGTGAAAGGAATCAGCTCATCGTTTTTTAGCTGTCTGAACCCAATCAATAGCATGTGGGATGTCTAGGATCACCTAAAGTTAATAAAAGGAATAAGCTATATCAGAAAGACTATAAGGTACAATTTAGAATAATAAACTTTATTCACTAATTAATCTATTTGACAGTAAATAAGTACAGTTTGTTTTAGAAAACTAAGTAAAACAATCTAAGACAAATATTAATCAAATTTAGGTTTAGAAACAAGTAAATGATACAAGGTGAAGTGAAAAACAAAACATACAGTACAATTACATAATGAAGAACAATAATAAACACACTGCTGTTATTCTAAATGTGTTGAATCTACAATAAAGAAGTGTTGCCCTCGGACTATTCTGGATGGTTTAATCATCCTTTCAATCTGATAATGCCCTACTTGGCATATGTCATCTACAGGTGGAAAAACAAAAAAGGTATCATTCTTTCCTACCCGTTTTCTTAAACATTTTACTGTAACAACTGTTGGGGACGCATCTTGAACTTGTCCGGTAAACCGCCTGTTCTCTCTTGTTTGTAAGAAATTTCACTATTGTAAAGTCATTTACATTAATGTCATAATACTTGGTGATATCGGTATCACTTGTCACAGCTGGCGCTACCGGTACTTCCTCATTGCGAAGGACAGGCGCTTCATTCATGATTTCAGCAGAGTTGTCAGGCAGTTCGTCTTCAGACCCTTCCGAATTGTCTTCTAACGATACGCTTTTCCCTTGGGTCCACTGATATCTTCCTTCCTCTTTATCGTGGTTGAACATCTGCATCAGTGCCCTTCAATTCCTGAAGAAGTTCTATCAGGCTAAGGTGAATGGTACTATTTCGAGCCATGTTGTCTGAATTTTGATCCCATGCAGCGTTTGTGTCAGGCAATTTCTTTAAAATTTCATTTGGGTTAAATGGATAAATTCCACATGCACGAAAGCCTGACTTTATGTTCTCACTGGATCTCTGTTCTATTTGCTTCATGAGTTTACACAAAAGTCTAGGAAACCTGTCCTTTGGAATGGTATTGTCTTTCCTTCCTTGGCCCAATTTCCACTCCGTCAAAATACTTCCATAAGCAGATTTCAGAGGTCTGAAGAAAGCAACGTTCAAAGGTTGTTTTAGATGTGTGGAGTTACTTGGGAGGAAAATCATTTTTATGTTGTTATCTTGACACAATTTAATAGAGCTACTACACAGATTAGATGGAAGATTGTCCCCAATGATTATCTTTGTGGCGTCCAGCTTCCGTAAATATGGGACAATAATAGTTTCAAGCCAGTCATCGAAACACTCAGTCAAACCAGCCTGATATGCTCCTATTAAAACGTATCCCTTTTGAAGTATTTTCCACCCAGGAAGAATATAAATGCTTTGCTCTATATACGATATAAGGCGGAAGAAGTGTTCCATCAGCCGAGGCTGCAAACATTATGGATGTAGCCGATTTTGATGAGTTTATTACTCTTTCTGGATATTTTGTCTCGCGTTTTGTTATAACTTTGGATCGGCAGGGGTCGTCGGCCAAATTTGTTTGATCATAATTGATAATGTGGGTGGGAGGGATATTGTCGATTTCTTTTTCCAGCTTTCCAAAATATTCCGTTATAGTTGGTAGGAAACCATTGCCCTAGCTCGTTTAATATTGTAGCAAAGCCTGAGGCTTAATCTTTCCTTATGGCGCTTGAGAAGTGGACTGTGAATTCATGCCATGGAATGTTATTTTTGAATGCTTTTACTACCTTTCCCCTACGATCTAAATAGTCCTTTACAAAAAGCCTGAATGTGGTTCTGTCAAAAGGATACCCCCAGTCAGCGCAGGTGGAGATTCTGTCAACTATTAGGTTTTCTTCCTCTTCTGTCAAGGCTGTTTGTCCTCCCTGCTTCTTCAAGTTTGGTTTTTTTTAAGTGTCTATGTAGCACTGTATACGGAATCGAATGTTTTTCTGCGGCTTTCCTAATACTACATTCCCCTTTGGATGTCCAAGAAAGCATCTTCAAACTCCTTCACACTTCTTTTCACATAACGCTTTCCTCTGGGATCAGGTTCATAATTTCGTGGCATTGTAAATCCTAAAAAAAAAAAGGTAAGGCCTTATTTATGAGACTCAAATATATATTCATAACAGTGGGTATTATTAACTATACAAGAAACCTTCAGTACTAAAAGATCTAAAATACGGCACCGTAGGGACGGTACAGGAGTAAAAAAGTACGTTGGGGTGAATAGGATCGTGATCCCATTCACCTCGTTACGGCAGATGACAGGTACTTATTTAAATAAAATTTCGATTATAAATACAGTAATTATTATCTTGCTTAGTGACTAAGTAATAAACTTCAGAAAATACTTACTTTGATATCAACAGGTGAATAATAAGCTTTAAACAAATACAATAGCTTCAACTGACAAAGTTTTCAAGAGGTTAAATCAGCGACTACTGTTACACTTTCTTTCTGCCGCTTCCTTCTCCCATTGTTGTCACAATTCCGATGTCGAGTAACTTAACAATGGAAGATTAAATTATATCGATACTGTGCATATTCGTTCGATTAAAATTGAGGGCTTAGTCTGACCGTTATCGAAACTTAATCTTTTTTTTCCATTTTTGATCCTATTCACCCTACTGATCCTATTGACCCCGTTTTACGGTATATCATAAATTACTATCACAATTAATTTAATTATACACCTTACTAAATCACGAGCAATAAAAGTCACTTTATCGCGATGTAAATTTGACCACCAATATTAACGACCCTAGAGAATTGTGGACTTTCCGTTGTGCACTGTAAGTTAAAAGCATTTTAGTATAAATTTTTTAATTAGGCCTACGTTACCTCAATAACTGTCATGAAGCTGACGACATAGTTCATGTGGCTGAATGTAGTTTTAGATGTATTCAGTATTTAATTTACTGTGTTAATAATAAGTCAATTTTATTTCGCTATTCATGACGTCACTAACATACGATATAGTGAATGTATTAATGTGCGAGTGATGGAAGCATTGATTTTCTAGCGGTAATTTTAAAACGCAGCCTGGGCCAGAATGATAGCTGAAACATTATTAGTTATTCAAGCTTCTTTCATGAACGCCATTTTAGTGACATCATGTATCGCTTTGTACCGATATTGTATCAAAAGATCTATAGTAAGCTTGGACGATTTAGCAGAACCATGCGGCGTTGCCCGAAGTAAATTTTTGAAATTTATCAATGTTTTATTCAGATAATGGAGTAGCGGACAAGCGGAGTGGTAATTCGCCGGCAGTCATTCAATTCTGTTTGCAGAGTGAGAAACCAATTATGAAGAAACAATCTATTACTACTTTAACATTGAAATTTATATTTTAGCGCAGAATTAATGGATAGAAACGAATGAACTATAGTGAACTGGTCTACAGACAATTCAGTTGTTTCCACAGATAGAGAAACCATTACCACAATACCACTGATCATTTTGGATAAAAGAATCAATTACTATTATACTTACTACTATAATAAGTAAATTTCTGTTGATAGAACCAATATATCCTAAAAAAAAAAAAAAAAAAAAAAAAATAAAAATATAAAGAGCAAATTAAGTTCTCTTTTTTTAAAGATTTTTTCAGATATTCAATGCAAATCAAAATATTCATTTTTAGTATCGCAATTTTACTAACGGAAATGAACGTCCTTGGGCCAGTATTGCTGTTTGGATGTTAGTATTATTTTGTTGTTGATATTTAGTCGATTCCATCAATGTATTGCTAATATTTTGACGTTTTGAGCTTCCATTAATTAAAACTATATTAATTTTTATTCGCGACATGAAATTAGTGATTTTAAGAGATGCTGGGTAAACGAAATTCAGATCTCTCAAAGAAATATAAGAAAACTAGGGCTATGAAAATAGCCAAAACCTAGGAGACAAATCCTCAATATTGTATATACGGATATATTAAACTGAAAATACTCCTTACAAACAGAATATTTTTACTGTTTTAAAAATTCAATGAAGTAGTTCTGGAACATAGATTTTTGTTATTTTATTGCAACGTTTATTACTACTATTACTAATAAAAATAGCTCTAAAATAAATTGTATGGTTGTATTGACCTGGTGACAAGGCTTCTTGACGTCTCCGCAATCAGTCCCTTTCGTAGCCTCTTAACGTAACCCAGTAATCCTACCGGACATAGAGGACCCACAGTTCAACACGGAATCAGAACCAAGTGAGCATTGTGGCGTAATTCACATCACACAGCCTATGCCAGATGTGAAGGTTGAGCTAAGGACCTTTGAAAATCCTCGCCGAGACTGGGATTCAAGCTGGGGACTTTTCCATCTCCAGTTGGACACCCTAACCACCGAGCAACCAAACCTCTCAAGAAAATCATATTACAACACTCTTCAACGCGGACGAAGTCGCGGGTAACTGCTAGTAAACAATAAATGTATGTAAAGTAGTTTAAGTGAGTAGTTATATTCAATAATATTGAAAATGAAAATATGATGTAATAATAATTTATTTCAATAAAATACATAAATATTCACAGAAATTACATAAAAATTCACATGTTACAATTCTGTACAATCTACAGGCATGGAAAAATAAGGGCAGCCTGTAAGGGCAAAAACTGATATTGGGGTTAGGATATCAGTCTAACAACCCTTAACCATAAAATTCCACTTGCACTTCGTCTGATAAAAGAAAATTAAAAATGTTCAAACTATTAATCGTGATATACCTAGGATAGTCCAACTGCAGAGTTATATTGATTACCATAATCCTATTTTTCCTTAGGAGAGAAAGGTAATGTTCCAAAAATGAAAGACTGTTCTGTTCAAATAATAAAGTTAAGGTGCGTCGAAGTAAGTGCAGACCAAAATTTACATAGTTCGACTTTAATGGATCCTAAAAAATTGGCCTATTTAGCCTGAAATGTAGGACTTTTATAAAGCAGTTAGCAGAATGATTTGTTTGAAGTTATATGCTCAAAAGATTTTATTTTAATAAATCTGAATTTTCAGAGCAAATAAACAAAAGAAGAAGCAACGTACGCACTTTGTCACATTATGATAGTTAACGCACCTATCAATTTTGATGCAAAGATCGATTAGCGAGTGTAAAGTCGATCATCGACTTCAACGATCTAGTAGGAGTATCAGTAGCAGAGTGTATGTGTCGTAGCGCGCGAGTTGTTACAGTAAAAGTGTGCGCGGGAAGAAATGATCGTACCGATCTGAAAAAAAGCCTCCAGACGAGCTACCGCGTCGGTAAAGTACCCAGTGACCTTCATTTACATTTAAAGACAGTCGTATGTGTTATGGCGCACGAACTGTTACAGTAAACGTGTGCGCGGGAAGAAAAGATTGTGCCTAACAGAAAAGTGTCACCGTGTTGAGAAAGTCTACCGCGTCGGTTAAGTGACCAATGAACCTTACGTACTCTTAAAGACTGTTAGTTACGTAGATCGTTCACTAATGTAGAAAAGAAATATCTTGTTGTTTCATTTGTGTTGATTGAAAGAAAGTTCTCACTCGCTACGAATTTCCTTTATTTTACGATGTTCCGATAACCGTCAAACATGGTCAAAGCTTAAAGAGAATAAGTGGTGATTGTGAACTGAGTTCTCGTCATCAGGACTTATATTTCAAAAGCATATTTTAATAAGTTATTTTACAACTTGCCCCCACAAAACGGGGTAAGTGCGTAAGTGGCATATCTTTGCCACTAATTTCACTTTAGAGCAGCATGGGGAAAGTGCAAAATAGTCCACCCAATGAAGATTCTTTTAAACTTTGGATGGCTTGAATTGAAAAAAATTCACGGAGTTATACACTTTTCACTGTGACAGAACGCAAAACGCGAAGAAAATGGAAAAAGGATTTAAGTAAATTGAACGTAATTAACAACTTTAAAGCCTTCTTTATGAAGAAAAATTTATATTTAGAACATTAAAAATAATATACAAAGTTATAAAGTTGACAGAAATTCTTTTAATAATTAAACTAAACTACATTAGAAATCCCAAAAATATAATAACATTTTCTAATGGAACTTTTTTTTGACATACCACTTAGCTCATAAAATCTTTATTAAATAGGAGAACATATAAATAAGCTGACACTGGAGGCATCATTGCACACTGTAATTATGGAAATGTACATTAAAGACAATTTTTCCTCTCCTATCTGTTTTTGGTGTAGAGACAATGTCATTATTTTCCACTGAACTGATGTCTTCTTTAAGTGGAGCCTTGAATATTGTTGAGTCGTCTGTTGTTGAAAACTTCCTCACGTACTTCATAATGGGGTCCCCATTTTGAAAGGATATTATTTGACCAACATAGTGCTTTACATTTTTTTCCCCCGAAAATTTGACTAAGGCCCAATCGCAAACAGACAGGTCCTTTAGTTGTTTCTAATTCATGATACTCGTCTTGCTCAGTGGCTGTTTCCACTAACGAATGAGAATTATTTTCATCGTCAGAATTTTGGAGACTGCATTCATCATCATCGAATTCTGATGAACTTTCGCTCAACACTAATACCTTTCTCTTTTTCTCGTTCTTTTTGTTGCTTGGCAGTTTCTTCCCGTATTTGTTTTTTTATCAACTTCAGTCTTTCCTGCAGCTCCCTTTTCTCTTTTTGAGCAATAAGTCTATTATGGACTTCATCAGAAGTGATGACTTCTGATCCTCCAGCTAAATTTGTCTTCTTTGTTTTCATCTCCATTCTGTGGCTTCGAATGGTCTCTAAAAGTATTTCCTGAAATGTTTTTTCCAACTTGTGTGGCAGGCAGGTGAGTGAAGACGTTGAAGGATAAACTGCGTAAGTAAATGTTGAAGAATGTTGTGAAGGTGTAGCATCTTCGTTTAGTGGAGACGGCGCTTGGCGACATTCAAGCAATACAGTTGTTTCATCATTTGGCACTTGCTGAGTTTCATCTGTTGAATAACCTGAGACTCCGGTAGGGCTTTGTGATGAAACACTATTTACCGAGTCAATAGGGTCAGTTCCTACTCCCAGATTGTGGGGGCTATCTAAAACTGACAGTGGTGAATTATTGTCTTGAGTGTTTTGTTGAGAGTTCTTCCAAAGGCGGAGATCTGTTGGATCAAACATACTCTCTGGTATTACATCTCCATTAAAGGGGTAAATACCTGCCTTTCTAAAGCCTGACTTTATTATTGATGGGTCTAAATTGCTCCATAAAGAGCTAATAATCTTTACAAACTCTTTTTTTTGGCAATCGTTGACCAATATGATGTTTCTGCCATTTTACAAGTTCACTATCCCACTTACTTTCTTAACGATTTCATGACGCAAAGGTCTAAAGGCTGCAGAAGGTGGGATGTATGACGGGGGCAAAATTAAAATTGTAACATTTTCTCGCCTAGCCAATTCTACCAAATTTAATGACACATGAGTTTTATGACCATCGCAGATCAGAAGGGCAGGTCTCTGCCCGCCAAAGGGCTGGGAGGAACGTTTTTTCAAAATAACGTTCAAAAATATCTGATTCCATCCAGCCATTAGCTGTTGCTGCATAGGTCAGTCCTGGATATACGTCATCAATTGAGGGTTGCCAATCATCCCAAATATTCTTGCCCTTAAAAATGACCAAGGGAGCGATCTTGGATCCATTAGCTGCCACAGATAACAAAACTGATATGTTATCTCTACCGGGGCTACTAGTTGTCCTTGTAGAAATGAGCCCTCTTCCTCCAACAACTTTAGTTTTGGAAGGATCCCTAGAGAACCCTGTCTCGTCTAAGTTTAAAATGAGATGAGGTTTATTTTCAAGTCCAAGTTCTTTTATCGTAATTTCAAGTTGGGACAAAATATTTGTAAATAATAAAAGGATTAACAGATCGTTTTCTTGCTATTTCAACACTTTGTGGCTTCTTTATACACAAGTTATTTCGTTTCATAAACGAAAGTAGCCAGTCACTGTTTGGCTTATGATTTTTGAAAGGGGTCTTCAGCTGGTTACTTATTACAAATTCTTCCACCAAACACAAAACCTCTTTTCTACTCAAAGCAAACCCATGTTTTTCCATTTCAATAATGCCTGCAGCTATATTTTTTTCTACTTCCGATGGCAGAGCAGTCGGACGGCCTTGAGACTTCGATTTAATGCCTCGTCTTCCCTTCACGTGATCGAGCAATGTATTTAGTGGGATGCCAAAAACCTTTGAAGCACGATATGCATTCATTCTTCCTGCTTTTACTTCATCAACAGCTAATGTCAGTTCTTGTACTGAATATTTAGTTGCCCTTTGGGATTTTCTTGTGTAATTTCTCACCATATTGTGAAGCAAACCAAAACTGGAATAAATAAAATAAAACGAGTTCACTCGAGCACTGGCCGGAATAAATAGTTTCCATGCTTCTCGGGTATCGCCGCGTCCTGGTACTGAATGCCGATTTGTTTCGGCCTCAATGTAGAGCGGGAATTTATGACGATCTTATTCTTGCGCACTATTAAACACATCTCATTTGTGTTTAGCGGTCCATGTGAAACAGATGTTGGCGAGTTTCTGTCCCCGAGAAAAGCCGAATCAGATCGGTATTCAGTACCAGGACGCGGCGATACCCGAGAAGCATGTGAACTATATTAACATTTTATTGTTGGAATGAAAATTATGAGTAATAAAAATTTATAATAATAAGGAAATACATACTTAGCTACTAAATTCTTGAATTTTACATACACTTAACTGAGTTATTTTTTAATACTTATGTAAAGATGTCCCAAAAAGGGGGAAGTGCATACCACTCTGCACTTGCCCCAAGGACTACATCTGTACCTACCCCAAGACGGAATTTTTGTGGGGCAAGTGCAGACCAGCGATTAACATAAAAAATAGCGAGTAAGATAAATAACTGGATACAGTATTAAATAGTAACGTCTTATGTGTCAACTTAACACAATAAAGTTTCGAGATCTCTTCAACACAGGTCGACGGCGATCGATACAAATCTTCTCTCTCAACTCGACACACCAAGTAAAATTACACGTGATCTTTGTTACTAACTGTTCAGATTATGGCTTAGAGCCAGCACCATCTGGTGTCAGGTATACGAAAGTGAGGATTGTTTACAACATTTTCTCATAGATGGATGCACTTAAAGTTTATTATGGAACCAGTTAGAGCCAATGTACGCACTTGCCCCGAAAACGCACTTGCCCCTACGCACCTTACTATATTCTTCGAAGTTCACTTAATTTCACATGTTACAGTTGGTATAGGCAATCGGACTATTCTTCACACGAAAATTGTAGATTATTAAGCCAGAACAGACTGAACGAACCCCAAACAGAAAATATTAAAGTTTCATCATGGATATTCGTATGCACGCCACTGTTCAAAAACCATTATGGCTGTTCTGCCATGCTTCGAATTTCACTCCCTGGTTCTGGTACCCATCAAGCCCCGCGCTATACCGCGCATCTCTAAACGACACGTCCTTCCACTCCACTGGCTCCCCAGCAAAAGACAAAGTGTCCGGTCTGCAAGGTCTTTTGTAGATTTGCATCTTCACCACGCACGTCAAAAATGGTTAAATGATAATATTTTAACTGAGAGCCCTCAAAAATTCGCAGTGTATAGAGTGACTCCTCAGGATTGTTTCTTGTTATGGTGACTATGGCTCTAAAGTTTCTCAAATCACCATAAAACTTTAATTTTGCTAGAAAAATGATACTGTTATTTTGACTAGTTTCTTTATTTCCAGAAGATTGTTCGACCTATGTAGAAAATTTTAGAATATTTTATTTAAACATCTATCAGTTTGTTCTCTCATTTCTGCCCTCTCCGAGGAACTATTTAGAATTTTGACACTTTAAGTACTTCAAAAGTTATCAGCCTTCGAAATTCTGAGGTGGTGAATGATGCAATCTGCCATTGTACAAAACTAATATTATCTTATTTACTGTTTATTTCGAAAGTGCGTTAGTTTCAGAATTTTCCTTTAATTTTATTATTCATTTTAAAAGTGATGTTGTTTACAGAGATGGTCTTAGAGGTTCACAATTTACTTTAAAAGTTGCCACGTTTTCCTTCACGGCGAAATTTGGTTTAAAACTGATTTAGCGTTTCTTTAACTGTGTGGAATGTTTTAAAACTTTTATATGTTTTGCAGTGTTCTCTATTATTACTTAAACTTTACTTGTTAGCTCCGAAAATTACTGAAAACGCGTTATAATGGTGTGTTAACAATGCAAGTATGTTCAACGAAGTTTTAAAATTGTATTTTTTTTAATTTATACGACCTGAACCTATTTTACTTTCTTTCGATTAATTATTATTATAAAAATACTTTACTGCATCGAAAAGTGTTGAGAAATTAGGATATTGTCACGTAACCAAATTGATTGTTTACAATTTAAATAACTGAGGATTCACTAATTTAGGTAATTTTACAAGCTGTTTTTACTATTATTAACTGTTTATTTAGGGCTAACATTATATGTTTAATTAAGTTTCTGCCTTTGAAACACTTTCTGCTTTGAAATGAGCTGCAGTATCAGCTTCTATATGAATCACTTCTCCCATATCCTGTAGTAAAAAGGTTAATGATTTTCCAATTTCTGGAAGGTTTACCCCTCCCCTATGCCTTATAGCCAAGAAAAATAGAATTTAACAAAATTCTAAGGTGCTTACAAGCCCCTTCACTCAACTACTCTAGCAAGAGGTTGGCTCTCTATTATCAAGTAAAAGTAGGATGCTCCATGGTTCAGATTTCCTGCAGGTCAACTTAACCCAGTAGGATTACTGGGTTAAGGCAGCCGAGAAAGAAGCACATGTGCGGCCAACTGTAGCTCTGTTTATTGGTGGCCAAAATATCTTTAGGATATCCTGGCCAACAATGCCATATGCATTATTTTTACTAGTTCTTACAAGATTTATATAAGGAAAAGTCTGGATGGATTACAACGAAGTTGACCTAGGCAAGACAAGGAAATAAAGAAATAATAAAATTTGCTACTGGGAATGCAAAAAAGAGAAAGATTAAATAATGCATTAAAGAAAATAAGATAAACATAGCAATCATAACTGAAACGAAGAAAAAAAATAGCAGTAGTAAGGATCTTGACCATTACACTACAATTTACTCTTGTGTTGTGACATTAAAATCTTGGCAGACAAAAGTTGTCATTGAATCTAAATAGATGAACTGTAACTCAAATTCTGATATTAGATAGGGGTCATAAAAGGTTTTCATGCTTCTCAGAAATATAGAAATAAATTATTGTATGAAAACTTTCACACATCAGCCACCAGTACCAACAGATCAAACTTCATAATAAATAGTGATCAGAAAAGAAGTGTCAGACACTTAACTATTCCAGAGAATGTAGGCAGCTTTGGTTAACATTTAATACATAAAAGTGCCATGAATTTGATAAAGTGAGTTATCTATAACAAATTAAAATGAACCCACACAATTTTTGGATACAAGGATATTCATAAATACATCAGGAAGCTAGATTTTATTGTCAAGTAAAACCACCTAAAATTAAGAGTGTATAGACTAGTAGAGTGAATTTTTAATCAACCTCTCCATTTCACATATGGATAAGAGTGTACACTTATGATGGTTAATTATCAGTTGTGTGGTAACATTGTCATGGAGATGGCAATGTCAAAGCTAAAATTGGAGTAAAAAGGAATTAAAATCAATGGTAGAAGACTTAACAACTTGAGATTTGCTGATAACATTGCACTTGTGGCTAATGACAATGATGAACTCCAAACCTTGATTACTGACCTCCCCTCTGAGTGTTAAGAATAAATCCTTCAAAAACAAAAATTTTGTCTAACAAATGGGCCACTGAGGGGAATGTACAACTAGATAATAAATCTTCAGAAAATGTCAGTGAGTACAATTACCTTGGTCAGCTCGTAAACATGAGAGAGGATTTAAGACCTGAAATTTTACATCACTTTAAACTGAGATGCCAAGCATTTGGGAGGTATTCCACTATCCTCAAATATAAAATGCCCACAAACCTAAATAAAATAGTTTATGACCAGTCCATTCTTCCTATGCTGACATATGGCTGCGAGACCTGGACTTTAAATGAATTTACAAAATGTAAACTAAGAACTGCCCAAAGGGCTATGGAAAGGTTAATGCTAGGCTTAATGAGAAAAGACAAATAAAGAGCAACCGATATTAAGTCAGTTACAAAGTTCACAGACATCTTAGAGATGACAGCATCTTTGAAGTGGCAATGGGCTGGCCACATTGCATGGAAAAAAAGACCAAAGATGGACAAAAACAGTGTTAGAGCGGAGCCCAAGAGATTACCATAGACCAATGGGACAAAGACAATCACAAGGTTGTTGGAGTTAATTGGCAGAAGATCGCCCAATATCTCACAACCTGGAGAAGACTGCTCAAGTTATATCTGAGTTCATGACTTTAAGAGGCCACATCAGTAAAAGATTGAACTGGCTGATGATAATGGTAATATTAAAATTGACAACCCCTTAAAAATTTTAATTATATTGCAATAAACAAAACTACACAACTTGAGGCAATCATGGTAGGTGTACTTAATGTACTACCAGAACTGATACACCATCGGCACAGTAGGGTTGGATATGACTCGTTGTGGACATTGTCCAATCAAACAAATGGCCGTATAGATGCTCAGTCATCTTTATATAATTTGTATGTCCAAGGTCGGCGTAAAAGGCGGGAGGGGGAAAGGGGGGTAGATTATCCTAGGACCCGCGAAAGGCCGGTGGGGGAGTCCGATGACCGGCTGTAGGGGCTCCCCGTCCCAAGAATCCGTACATTGCAACAAAATCTTCTCGGGTGTCGACAGTCGAGGCAGAGCCAGTCAGCTGAGAACAACTACAAGATACCTGAAGAAGACAGCAGAGTTAGCTGTCGAAACGTCGTGATTTTACAGCACCATCCGGCTTGATACCTGAGAAGATTTTGTTGCATCGATACGCCGGGAAAGTCTCCACTCATAATCCGTCCATTGCCCCCCCCCCCCCCACCGGCACTTGTAGAGCTAAAACAGGTCGCACATCTGTCCTGACGACGGGTCCCGTATAAAGAATTCCCTATGAGATCCAACCAGTTACATCACTGTTAAGAACGCTTACCCGGGCCTGAGAATCCTAACACCAGCCCTGTGTATTTCTGTGAATAAAAAGGCGATGTGGTAGCTACAGAACAAAAGGACACTCCTAAAAGCTGTTTCACAATTCACAGGCTAATAAAACTAAATTTACTTAAGGTACTGAAATTATCCGCTTCAGAAACGTCGTTTTAATTAAAACTAAATGTTTTTATATAACTATAGTAAAATTGTAGGAACAATATAAACTTATTTAGAAGACACTATTAAAGCCGTTTGCGGCATGAATTTGCATATCTTTTGTAGAACTAACAGCTATATCATCACATCCCCTCACATGTTTGGAAGTGAAGATTTATTCGGAAGATAATAGGTAAATTTTCAATTGAAATCAATTCGAACATACGACAAAATCAAAGAATAGACGTAAAATGTTAGGCTGGTTTTACACGCAACGATATTGGTCGTATGGTAAAAAGTCGTACGACAATTTGTAGCCTAGTAGCTACTCTTGAGTTAGTTTCACACGCAACAATTTTTTGTCGTTGTTTGGTCTTAGGTTTTCACCTCTTATAGTCACCATTCATGGCGCATTTATATGACTTATACAACAATTATTGCACTATGATTAATTCACATCGTCAGTCTAGCTTGAGCTTTCGTAACGACAACTTCCTCGTTCGGAGCGAACTTCCTCGTGTGAGTCTCACCGTGTGCGCGACCAGCCTTCCGGCATTCTGCGATTCCGCGAGAGTGCTTATACCACAGTGTAATACGTTGTTTGACCTATCTAAGTGACTTAGTTAGGTTACAATATAAGGTTCCGTGATCCTACTAAACGATGGATGACCCGCCGGACACGGGTCAGACGGTCAAGACAGCCTTAGATACGTGCTACATCAATGACCAAATTCCCGTCCCACATCCAGTGAACCATATTACGAGTGAAATGCCACTTCCTCAAGCAGAAGTCTCACAACAACAACATCAACAACAGCTTCACCGCCTACAGCCGCAGCAGCAACAGCACCAAGAGCAGCTACATTATCATCAGCAGCAGCATCAGCCTCATCAACAGATTCATCAGCAGCAACAACAGCAACAGCCTCTACAGCAGCAGCCTCTAGAGATGGAAGCCGGCCCGGGAGGCGTTCTGCCACAGGCCCTGCATCCTCCAGTAGGCCCACCCACTTATCACACGGCTTGGAGAGAGGATAATCCTGCAAGCAGCGGTGAGTCGAACCCACCTGTAAAACGTAGATATGTGCAGTTAACAGAAACGGGGCAGCCCAGTGTAGTTCCACAATCAGAGCAGATGGAAGAAGTAGAGATGACCGACACAGCAAGGTTCACTGAGGTTAATCTATCCAATGCCGCGGATTTAGAGCAAGCTAATATCAATAAAACGCACCCCGACACGATAGCGCCAACGTATAGAAGCAAAAATAATAGATACTCCCCCACAGACAGTGGCCCGTACCATATTTTTGTAGAGAGCATAGACAGGAAGGTCGGGAAACTACATCCTATGGCCATCGGTAAATTAATATTCCAACACAGTGACATACTCAAAACGGACGTAATCAACATTTCACCTTTAGGGAAAAATCGTCTCAAAATTGAAACAAGATCTGCTGGTACTGCTAATTCAATAGTGCAATTAGAAATTTTCAAAACTAAAAACCTTGAAGCTTATATTCCGAACTTTCTAATACATAAACAAGGAATAATTAGGAACGTTGACACCTCATTGAGTGAGGAAGAACTAGCTCAAGAAATAATTGCCCCTGTCCCAGTAGTGCGCATCAAACGCTTTACCAAAAGGAGCCATAATAACCAAGATCTCATATTACCTATTCCTGTTTGCTTGGTATCATTTCGATCCCAAAACCTACCGACCTACGTCACGATACTAGGAACCCGATGTGCGGTGGAACCGTATGTCCCGCCTGTGATCCAATGTACGACTTGTTTACGGTTGGGCCACCGACAAGGTCAGTGCAGATCCCGCGAGCCACGATGCAGCAGGTGTGCTGGGCCTCACTTGTTGGTCAACTGCGACAACCCATTATCGATCTGCTGCGCCCTTTGCCGCGGCCAACATCATGCCACGGACAGAAATTGCCCTGTGTATCTTAAAAACCGGGAAACAAAACAAGCAACCGCACTCAGATCAAATGCTGTATCTCCTGATACAGAGCAGCATTTCCGGGGCTACGCGCAGGTGACCTCCTCCCCACCTCAAATAACGAGTTATACGGAATATCCGCCTCTAGCAGCACGACTTCCGTATTATTGGCCTACTATCTCTCAATCTCAACAGATAATGCCAACCAGGACTCAGGCTCAGCCTCAACACCCGCCGCTACAGATGCATCAACCACTCATAACACCACAGCTACCCTTTCAGGACATGACACCCGAAGGTCCCCAGGCGCCTTCTGACTTTAGCGGTGGACCACCACCCACAATAGCAAACACTGGTAATGTTTCTGAGATTGCCTTGCTACACAGTAGTGGAAATATGGTGGCCAATCAATATATGGCTAGAGAGTAGGAGCGGTACACAGCCAGAATCAACAAGTTCGCTTCAGAAAAATTTGGATTCAAACACCAGTAATAGGTACTCATGGACTAGGGCCCCTAAGTCGTATAAAAATCCTCGATTCACCAAAGAAAATCCATCTTTAAATACAAAACAATACTTGTATTCATACAATGGTCCTATGTCTTCCTATTATAACTAGTGACCATCACTATCCAACCGCAACTAGCTTCATGGAGAGCCCCCAAGCCACCTTCACGCTCTGGGAAGGTGATCAAGCCATTCGTAACATACAGCCCACAGCAGCACAACAATCAAATTCTCTCAATCAACCTACCGAGATAACCCAAACTAAAAATGGACCATTATTCGAAAAAATTCTTAAATTAATTGTGATTCTGCTCCAAGAAGCTAATTCGCCAATGAATATTACAGCAATATCAGGAATGCTCTCAAATATTTTCCAACAAGATGGCGGAAACTAAGCTAGTACAATGGAACGCTCGTTCACTCAGAGCAAATAGTGAACAATTTCAGCGAGAACTTCTTACCAATAAGATTGCTATTGCTATTATAGCAGAAACCTGGCTAAAACCAAACACACCGCTATCAATCAAAGGATACCATATAGTGCGCAAAGACAGGGATGATGGCAAAGGGGGAGTTGCTATTCTAATACAAACAGACATCCCTTTCGCAATAACCCACATTGACCTCACTCATATTGAATCTTTCGAAGTGGTGGCAGCCAGAGTACGGATCCAAAACTTGAACGTATCTATTGTCTCGGTCTATGCTCCCCCCAAAACAAAAATTAATACATCTGAATGGCGCCAGCTCCTACAACAAATAGAAGAGCCATACTTAATATGTGGGGACTTCAATGCGCATCACATGTCGTGGGGTTGCGAGTGGTCTGACATATTCGGGGACGCCATAGTTGAGATTATAGACGAATTCAACCTGTTCGTTCTTAACGACGGATCCCCCACCTTAATCTCTAAACCTGGTCACCGAGTATCCGCAATCGATCTAACCCTCTGCTCCCCCTCTCTCGCAACAGAATTGCGATGGGAAACCGTGCAGCAGTCGTGGGGATCTGACCACCTGCCTATTCTAATAACGACCAAACAGTCGGATGTGAGGCAGGAACGATATACAACCACAAAATGGAACATTCAAAAGGCGAACTGGATCCTATACGCCCAATACAGTTGATTCCAATATCTCACGAGTCCAGGGCAACAAACCACCCAGACAGCAATACAATACGTTCCTAGCCATCATAAATGAAGCAGCTGAAATGTCGATCCCTAGGTTAAAACGATCACCAAATACAAAGAGAATCCCCAATACCCTGGTGGGACACAGAATGCTCACGAGCAGTAGCCAAACGAAAACTAGCATTTACTACGTACAAACAGATTTCTACTTGGGAAAATTATCTAAATTATAAGAAAACAGATGCCGAAACTAAACGATTTCTGAAGCTAAAGAAAAAAGCTTCCTGGAGGGAATTTTGCAACAACATAAATAAAAATACGCCGTTGACAAAAGTCTGGAATATGGTCAATAGATTTAGAAAGAAGCCAGGGGGAACTAAATTGTCAACCATTTGGTTGGAAGATTTTGCGAGCAAGGTGGCCCCTCCATCAGCCCCCTTTGGACCACTAACACCTCCAAATCAGACCAAGGAACAGGATCAATTCCCCCAAACTACTTTAGAAGAACCATTTCAACTGAGAGAATTGGAATCGGTCCTCAACTCAACACGAAACACGGCACCTGGAATAGATGACATCCACTATTCGATGCTTTTCCACCTACCGCACTCAGCCAAGGTCGTTCTCCTTCAAATATTCACCGGCATATGGAGAAAAAGTGAGTTCCCAGACGACTGGACCACCCACATCATCATTCCAGTGTTAAAAGTAGGCAAAGACAGTAACAACGCTAACTCATATCGACCAATAACGTTGTCATCATGCGTAGCCAAAACCTTCGAGCGAATCATAAAGAGTAGACTAGAATGGTGGCTCGAACACCACAATCTGCTACCAAACTGTCAGTTTGGATTTAGAAAGGGAAGGAGTACCTACGACAACCTCGGTGTTCTCACTCTAGATATAGAAAAGTCCTACCTAAATAAAGGCTACCTAACGTGCCTGTTTCTAGACATAACCGGCGCCTATGATAACGTCAGCATTACCATTCTAGTTGAAAAGCTAAGAGCACTACACCTCCCGGAGGTATATCTAAACGGAATCTATAACCTGTTTTATTGCCGGACCATATACATACGCCAGCAGGACAACAGCCTATATGGACCACGTGTGGTTTCTCTGGGCATCCCGCAAGGAGCCATACTCAGCCCAATATTATTTACCATATATATAGCAGACCTAGAGAGTATATTCAGCCCCTCAATAAAGGTGTTAAAATTCGCTGACGATGTATGTATTTACACATCATCTCCATCCCAGGGGCTAAACTTCTGGAGATTAAACGACGTTGCTAAGTTACTCTATGAATGGACCCGTGGTAAGGGCTTAACTATCTCATCTTCGAAGTCATCGGTTGTGGTATTCTCGCGGAAGAAGAACACTTACCGAGGTCCACAGATACAGCTGGGTCCTTATAATTTCCCTGTTAGAACAGAGACTAGACATCTAGGACTTCAGATGGACAGTAAACTGACATGGAAGGCACATATTGATCACATTCTAGCTAAAGCCGAACGCTGCTTAAATATAATACGAGCGGTAACTCGGGTATGGTGGGGAGCTGACCCTTCCGTCTTACTCATCTTGTACAGAACGCTAATACGTCCCTTACTGGATTACGGCAGTTTATGCTATGGAAATGCCCCAATGTACAACCTGCGTAAATTGGATACATTGCACTACCGGGCTATCAGATTGTGCCTCGGAGCGATGAATACCACCCCCACAAACGCCTTATTAGTTGAGGCTAAAGAAATGCCATTGGTAATACGACGACAATTACTGGCAAGCATATTTCTAATGAGGCGCGCCGCCATCAAGAACCACCCGGTTATCCAGAAGGCTTCTGACTATATAACAACGATCAAGAGGAGAGATAACAACCTCGGTCATAGAACCCCGCTGCTGGCTCTCTGTTTCACTGAAATAAAACATATAATCCCGCTAGTAATTCAAGATACTACACTACCCATCTTCGCATACCAGTATGCTATTTTGAGATACAGGCCCAATATATACCACCTACCTAACTGGATAACAACCTGTAACAACGTAAACAGCAAGATGGAGGAATTCTTGTCCATAACATGGCCAGAACATGTACAAATATACACAGATGGCTCGAAAACTACTAATGGTGTGGGCTACGCCTTCTTCTGTCCCCTCACTCAAGAATCACGTAAAGTTCGCCTGACAGCAGAAACGACAGTATATACCGCTGAAGCTATGGCAATAAGAGATGCCTTAAATTATGGTCTCGAACACTTCAATAAAATACTGGTACTGTCCGACGCTAAAAGCGTGGCGCAGAAGCTGGAAAACATGAACAGACTGAGCGGAACGAATAGGATCCTATTCGACATCTTAAATGCAATGTACTCAGCCAAGGCGGAGGGCAAAGAAGTGCACTTGTTATGGGTCAAGGGACATGCTTCCATACAGAATAATGAAAAGGTAGATCAACTGGCGAAAGAAAGCACGGCGGATGGAGAGCAATACTATACTCAGCTACCTCATACCGATTTTATTAATATCATCAGGAAACAGTATCTTCACAAGTGGTCAGAATCGTGGACTTTGACACAAACAGTTAAAGGGAAGTTTTACGCATCAATACAACCTCACATACCAACTAAAGTCTGGTTCGAAGATAACCATTTGGGCAAAAGATATAAAACATCTATAATTCGCATGCGACTCGGTCATGGCTGTTACCCAAAGCACCTCCACCAAATCGGTATAGCACAGACTCCCTTTTGCCCGGTGGATCACGAAGAATTAGCAGATCTCGACCACATCACTTTAGCGTGCACTCTATATCGGACTCAACAAAAGAAACTATACAATAGCCTTGTAAAGTTCAAAATTCCACTCCCAACTTCGATACGCATCCTGCTGAGAGGGGGAAGAAGTGACGTGTATGGGGCGCTGGCCACATACCTAAGAGAGGCTGACATCCGTATCTAAAGACACCAAACATAACAAAATTAACAATCACATACAAGTTATGTATGATCTTACAAATTCAGCACATTTCCTGCAATACCACCAACGGAATCGGTCGGAACTGCATCTTAACTGACCTAAAAAATTACATTAAATTGTAAATCATCAAGGAACTCTCACTAATCAGTTTAGTTATATCAGGTGCAAGGCTAACCGGATATACCAAAGCCCAGTGAATCTTACCCTGCAAGGAAACATCACTGCTCCCCAAATGTGATTTTATTGTTATCGATATAATTGTCATCATTGTATTATTGTATCAATATACTTTCTAAATATGTATTACTATTCACTGAATAATTGTATTACCCATTGTGAAATAAGATCCAGCTTCATATTATCGCTGGCACAAATGTAATCGTGTATTCCCTTATCAGGGCTATCGCTGTATTAGTGTAATATTGAATAATTGTATAATTTAGTGTGAATTAAGAAATGAATACATGTTTGCTATATGATAAGAATCACATGTTAAATTAATGTAAATGATAAAGCTGGCCGTATAGTCGATAGACAGAAGGCCATGAAAATAAATAATAATAATAATAAAATAATTCACATCGTAGAAAAAGGAAGAAAAATAAACCTCTTGCATGCGATTAGAAGAGAAAGGAAGTTAGTATCTCTTACGAGCTTTTTTAAGAGCTAACGGATGACTGAAATAATTTTTTTAAATTATTTTCGAATGTCAGTTGCTTCCTTCAATAATTTACACGAGAGGATCAAGGAAATTTTTCACTACAAATTACAGAAATGAGAAATTTCATTCAACCAGTTGAAATGTTGACATTGTTTTGTTCCACACTGATACAACTTCAACGATATCAGAAATTCGTCATCAATATTTTGAGCCGTTATAATCCTAATTTTGAGCCATGAAGGAAGCTGACATACTACTAAAGGTCATCTGGAGCGAAAAGCATACTTATTTTTTTCATAGGGCACTAAGTTCCTGGAACGACACGACGTACCATCATGTGCGTGTGAAAAGGACCATAAGGTATAAATGATCTAAACATCATAAACTGTGTTAATATGTGTACCTATTGCTGCAGGAGGAATATTTTGACAGTTCACAGAACATATCATGCCATGCCATGTCACATGGTTGTGGATCAGACCCTATCCCCTTTTTCCATTAACGTGCGATGTAATTTATGGATATACTGAAATCTACTATGACTATACTAACCTCGAAGATAGTTAATTCTCCAGAGTACTCCATGAGGATAAGCTTGTAGGATTGGTCTGCGATCATACCCCTCAGATCGGTGAAGGGCAGTCGCGGCCTGGCCACGGCCAGAGATGCTGTTAGAGCTCCACAGTAAGCAGTGTACAGTACCAGGGTGAGCAGCGATGTGGCCACCAGGGTCAGGCGCACACCGCATCTCGACGAGTCTTCTCCCTGCACGCCTGACAAAGAGGTTTGTATATGATTCGCTAAGATTTGGTATCAGGTGTGTTTAAGGTTACACAAATATCCAAGTTCGTTAGCCGATCCAGCGGAAATTCTATCGCTAATGATGACAGTCTGTATTGAAAATCGGCGAGAGCACTTAGGGACTACAACCGAATCTGGTTTGTTAGCGATAACACTCTGGCCTGGCTTCTGGGAGTAGGTTCAAATTACTGTCAGGCCATCCAGTTTCGGTTCTTTTTAGTTGTTACCATGGAGGAAGGAAATATTCCTCCATGGTTGTTACAAGAGGTTACATTTATATCATTGTCAACAATCACGTTAAATACCGTTCACGCAATTGCTACCTACCTTGCATGAAAAACATGCCAAGAACATGTAGAAAGTCGCCATAAGATTGTGATCCGTTAGTTTGTTGCTGATCTCTTTTGAATCTCAGATGGATGCGTAGAGCGAGGTAAATGCACAAAATACACATTGCAGTGCACACCCAAAGCGGTCTGGTGAAAGGTCGCAAAAATCCTTCCCATATTACTTCCTCTTCGTCCGGATTGCGGATAAAAAGGTAAATCCTGTAAATATTAGTTCTATGTGAATCATTGCA
Organism: Vandiemenella viatica; assembly: GCA_031002005.1. Classification (NCBI taxonomy): domain Eukaryota; kingdom Metazoa; phylum Arthropoda; class Insecta; order Orthoptera; family Morabidae; genus Vandiemenella; species Vandiemenella viatica. Next base: position 316,941,570 of record CM061920.1, on the reverse strand, counting down.
GGTAATATTTATATTTATTATCAAAGTGACAGATGCTGTCCCTATATTTCACCTAACTTGATTACATAACGATATCATTTACAAAGGAACAATTACATTTTTATCATTAACACCAACAGTTAAGTACATTTTCATCTTAGAACTTCCAGCAGATATCGCTGTAAACTCTTTTTTATCGTCTATTACCTAGGAATGTGAAATTTGTTCCTAACATCAATCGTAGTCAGACTTTCCAACGTTTCACATGCCTGCGGGCCGGTAGGGGGTTAAGATTTACATAACAGTTTATTTTTTATCTTTAGAAATAGTTGTTGTAATGGCAGTTGCGAACTGAAAAATAACAAACAAAAACACAAAAGTGTAATATAATTATTAATTGAATAAAGCAAGTATTATTATAACTTATTTTTTAATAATTTAAAGTAATGGACTTATTTTCAGAATTTAAGTTTTTCAAAATTTCTTTCCTGAATCAGTCTTCATAATATCACAAAATTTAGTATAAGTCATCCTACAATAAAAATGTACAAAAACAATCCAGACCTAATCATGTCAACTTTTAATCGTCTCCTCTCATCAGACTAAAAATATTACATTAGACTGAAAGCACGTTTCACAAACGCATTTGAAAATGAACAGCATATACCGTACTTGTTGCACCATTTTTAATAAATTGGATGCTTCTACTTGAAAGAAAAAATATACCCAGGAATTAGCACATGATGTAGATTAAGTGTTCTAGATTAATTAAAATTTTTACCTGCTTCATTTTCAAAGAAGGAAGAATAGCGTTTAAAACGGAAATATAGGAAAATAATAACGAGCGAGGCGCGGCGTTTGGTTCGTTGCAAGCGACCTTATATATTTCCTGTGCGTCTAGGAAACCAATGCAGGTACTGGTAATAAACAATAAATATCAACGCGTGATTTTTTAAATTTCTTACCTGATAGTTCAGTCGAAAACCTGGCCGTAACCCGTCTTTAAACAGGAACAAAAAATAGTTATATCCAATATAGTTTTCAAAATGCGAAACAAATAAGCAAAACATTATATTTTACCTTAACCTCTAAAAAAATTTTTTTTTTCACTGAAAATGCTCTTGATACTGCGTGAAATGCAATTAAGGAATGGGATGATACTACGAATTAGGTAATTAAATAATAATTTGATTAGGATGAAAGATTCCATTAGTGACATGGTGGTAGAGACATCGTAGAATTTGAAAATCAACATTCAGATTTAATTTTACTTATTATTTATTTTCTTAAAGTGCGCCCGGGAAGGAAGGAGCAACCGAAATGAAACCTCACTTGTTGAGAGGGTATGTGATATTATTTCAAAGCTCACAAACTCAAGTTAAATTTACAAGGAACCCAAGCATGAGCCCACTTATCAGTGTGACGTTACACAATCTTTTGACTGGTTGTATATACTAATTCGGTACAGAAGTTGTTATAAGACGTGGTTTCCTCTACTGAGGTAAGTTGAACCACAACTGTTGTAACTGTTCCTCGATATCCTAGATACTGGTACTAACACAATGTTGACAACCGAGAAAATTAATCTGGATGCCTATTTTGAGTATATTTTCGTTACAAGGGAGATGTATACCTCAAATTCCTACTGAGCGCCATTTTGAATTTTGTGATAATTTATTCTCCATAATAATATTTTGAATTAATTTAAATTCAAATTTCATTTCAAAATAACATTTCAGCAATAAACAATAAGTGGTGATAAAAAAATTTGTGGATTATCATCATGTAAATTGGCGGATTTAAAAAACTCAGTTTAGTAAATTTAATTTTAATCTTTTTTCCTCAATCAATCGAACCAGACAGTTCTAGTTCTATACTTTTTCAGTTAATAGAGAATCATAGCTTTGCATTTGAGAGGTAATAATTTCATTTGTGAGAACTGATTTTTTCCCGGCGTACTGCTGATAAAAATTCTCCACGGTTGCGCTGTCTTCATCAGGTGGACTGAAAGTCGAAGTTGTTGCTACCGACTGTGGATGACGTGTCGTCGCAGTAGCAATCAGTCCACCTGATGAAGACTGTGGAGGAAGATGTCGAAACGTCGTGTATGGCAGAAGAACTTATCCGGCAGAACACCCGGGGAGAATTTTTATCGATATTTTGATTGTTGACTCGCCCTGCAGCGCCAGCAGCAAGTGACTAACCTTGAGCTAGAGACTGACATCGAGTAGTCGATAACTCTCGCCCTGGCAGCTGTGACCATAATGGAGAGCGCGAACTCTGCAGTTCCGCGTGCTAGGCGGCCAACCGTGCCTCCCCAGGAACCATTCGGCAGCAACGAGCCGAAGGTGTCCAATTCCTCGTACTCGTACCTATTGAACCAATCCAAACAACTCACTTTAATACTTGTGGAACGCAAGCAGAATATTATAAAGTTAACCCTGCAGTGGTCGCGCTCTGAAAAGTTCCATTAGAAATGGCTTGAGTGGACTACATATGTAATCCACGCAACCACTGCAGGGTTAAATACTACGGCTATAAGCGAGTATGCACAATAACCCCAACTTTTTAAAGCCGCGAATATTTCAATGTTCATGCAAAAATCTGACTTTCCATGATGAAGACAGAACAGCATTGTTCCTATAATAGTCTATTCATTTGGCATGAAAAATATTCCATTTTGTCTAAGGATTAAGTAAACGTCCGTTTTCTGAAGGCCTTTTAATGGGATTATAAAGGATCCGGCAATCTGTGTTCCAAGGTTTGACTTGCCTAGGCGTCTTTGGTGTCAATTCAACAGATTTCGCACAGGTCACGGAGTGTGCAATGCAACAACGCATAAATGGGGTCTCCGTGAAGATGCTTTGTGTGTTTGAGGTGGTATCCAAATTGCTGACCACATTGTGATGGACTGTCCAGCAAGTAGATTATCTGGAGGCCTTCTCACACTGCACCAGCTGCCAGAAGATGGCTTGAATGTATAGATATAGTTAGTTGATTGTACATGTCTTTTGTTGTGCTTGTAATACGATAATAATAATAAGTAGGTGTGAAAGACAGCAGCATGGGCGTATCCAGCGAGGGGCAAGCAGCCCCCCTCCCCCTTACAAGAAAAATCAAGTTTCCTTCAGTACGCTTTGACGGGTGAAGAACTGGCTTAAGAGCACTATGGGAGAGGAAGGATTGACTGGAATATGCCTGATAAGTGTGCATCAAAATTTTGTGAAAGAATACCATGAGATATTGACAAACAAGTGAAAAGTTTTATGAGAATCGAGACAGTTAATGTTTACATAAAAACTCTAATTGAGTTATGATCTTAACTACATAGTAGGGCCTTAGATTTAGTGATTGGATTACTATGTTAATCTATATATGTATAAATGAGAAAACGAGAAAGTTCGGATGTGTGTTTGGATGTACTTCTGGAATCAATAACGCATAAATAAATCAACATATTTAAATGAAATTTGGCATGAAGTCAGTTAATTGCGTGCGAAGTGACATAGGATAGATTTTGTCCCACAAAAACGCATAGTATCAATTCGGAATCAACAAAGAGTTTCCTACTTCGTAGATAGCCGTGCCACGTTTACTCTTTGCTTTTTACGTAAATCGCAAACACTACTTTTCAGAAATAAAGCAAAAACCTTCTTACATATGCAAGTTTGTGTTTAGTCTAAAAGCCATAAAACCGACGCACTTGACAAATAATAGTTTGGAAGCAGGAAATATAAATCTGTACTTAACCTTAAATTAAAAAAAGAAAGCTAGGTACTGTTGTCAAGTTCGTTTGCGAACATAAAATAGTATGACATATCAAATAATACACCATAATTGAAAAAAAACAACGTATAATGCTATGAGTATACCATCACGAAAGTCGGTTCACTAAAAGTGCAAAATGTTGTAGTTCTATCTCGGTTTAATTTATTTCCTGTTTCTTTTTTGGGGAGTAGTTTACGTCGCGATACATCACGTCACACCGTGACGTAGTGCTTATTAAAGTTTCTTAAATAACTGATTACTAAATTCCTCTTGCCTTTTGCTGTGACAAGAAGGTTTTGTTTTCATTCTGGTCCAGGCAAAATTTAATTCTAACCACAATCTCCGTTAATATTGTTACTACAAAATCAAAGCCTCAATCACAATAATTTTATCTTAAGTTATTGATGTGTATCGCGGCGTAAACTTGAACCTACAGTCTCTGTATTACAAATTATTTTTGCCGAAATTTAAAACTTAACTAACCCTTTTTATGTTTTGTTCAGAATTTTTGTACAAATAATAGAGACTACTAGCTGACCCCGCAAACGTTGTTTTGCCATATAAATAAATTTCAAGTAATTTCTAGTGTAGACAAAAAATAGCTTACTTATTGTAAGTATGTATGTATGTAAGAATGTGTATATTGTATGTATGTAAGAATGTGGTATATGCGTGAAATAGGCATGGAGCGCTGTGAACGATGAGGGAATATAAAAATAAAAAAACGTCTACATTTTTTGCCGCTAAAATTGCTCTTTCTGCAAGCCACTCACGATTTATGTACTGTGTGTGTACATCGGGAAATATTTGTTCAATGAGAGTATCTTGCGAATCAGCGATTGTGCAGAAATCGGTCGGTAAGTTTACGTATCCACTTTCATCTATAGCAACTTTTCCATCACCGATATCTAAGAGTTGTTTTGAAAATGTTTCAGCGGATGGATCTTGAAGCATTTGAACGCGCATATTTACTTTTAGCTGTAATTTTTCAACATTACGCCTCAATGGAGATGATTTTAAGCAAGCGTTGATCTCATCAGCGTATGTTGAACGTGGAATGACTGGAAGTGTTTGTCTGAAATCACCTGAAAGGACCAACAGAGTTCCGCCAAATAGTTTGTCGTTGTTTTTAATATCTTTCAATGTCCTGTTCAACGCCTCAAGCGAATGTTTTTACACCGTTTCAGCACGGTGGCCATGGACGATTGTTTCTTAATGTTGCATACTGCGTCAGGGTTATTCTGAATATTTAGTGGCAGCTTAAATACTGAATGAGCTGTTCTGCCTCCATCCAATAAAGTTGCTGCAATGCCCGATGCTGCAACGGCCAATGCGATGCCATTATTTGATCGTATTTCAGCAAGAATTAGCGAAATAATGTATGTTTTGCCAGTTCCACCCGGTGCATCCAAAAAGAATTACTAAAATGGCTAAAAAGGGTTGATCGTAGAACGGTGAAAATTTAGGATTGTATGTATTTTTGTATGTTGTATCATAAAAAAATAAAAAATAAAAATTTTGTCTAAAAAATAAAAAAAAATTAGGGGTGGACTACCCTTAACATTTAGGCGGATGAAAAATAGATGTTGGCCGATTCTCAGACCTACTCAATATGCTCACAAAATTTCATGAGAATTGGTCAAGCCGTTTCGGAGGAGTATGGGAACGAAAATTGTGACACGAGAATTTTATATATAAGATGATTCATGAAACTGCTTTTTACTTACTGTTCAATATTCTGCAAATATCTATCGAATGTTGCACTTAAAACGAATATATTCAATGGGCTAATGTAGAAACTTATTGTTTCATGAAGTAACAGTGGAAGTCATTTACAACACAATACACAATTTACAAGGAGCATATGAAAGCTTCTTACTTATTACTAATAATAACTAAGTTCCTTCTGCCTTATGCTGTAACAAAAATCAATCTGGACCAGGCATCATTTCAACCAAACCACTATCTCTGTTAATATTGCCGCTACAAAGACAAACTATATTGAATGCACTTGTACACCTTACTAAATCACGAGCAGTAACAGTCACTTTATCGAGATGTTAACTTGACCAGCAATATTAACGAAAGTTGTCTTAGAGTTGTAGAGAATTATGGACTTTTTGTTGTACACTGTAAGTTACAAGCATTTTAGTATAATTTTTTAAATTACGTTACTCCAATAACTGTCACGATGCTGATGACATACTTCATGCGGATGAATATAGTTTCAGATGAATTCAGTATTTAATTTACACTATGCCAACATCATTATTTGGATTCATTTAGTATCGCGATCTGAAATACTGAGTAAAGTTTATTTCGCCATTCACAACGTCACTAACATTTAATAGTCCCTATAGTGAATGTATTAATGCGCAACTGATAGAAGCTTTGATTTTCTAGCGGTAATATTAGCTGAGTTTGTGACTTGGCTGAAATGCAGCCTGGGACAGAATGAAACATTATTAGTTATTTCAAAAGCGCTATTTTAGTTATGTCATGTGTTGCTTTGTTCCGATATTGTATCAAAAGATTTATAATAAGCGTGGATGATTTAGCAGAACACGTGGTGTTGACCGATTTTTGAAATTTATAAATGTTATATTCAGATAGTGGAGTGGCAGACAAGTGGAGTGGTAATTTGTCGGCAGACATTCAATTCAGTTGGCAGATTAAGAAACCAATTATGAAAAAAGAAGCAATTATTATTTTAAAACTGAAATTTATATTTTAGTGCAGAATTAATGGCTCCAAACGAATGAACTATAGGAAACTGGTCTACAGGCAATTCAACTGTTTCCACAGATAGAGAAACCATTACCACAATACTACTGATCATTATGGATAAAAGGATCAATTATTACTATATATACTACTATAATATCTAAATTTCTGTAGATGGAACCAATATATCCTCAAAACAAAATCAATATTCAAAGAGTTAAGTTCTATTTTTTAAAGATTTTTTTTCAGATATTCCATTCAAATCAAAATATTCATTTTAGTATTGCATTTTTTTTAACTGAAATGAACGTTCTCGGGCCACTTATGTATTTATTTGCTGTTTGGATGTTAGTATTTTTTGTTGTTGATATTTAGTCGATTCCACCTATGTATTGCTAATATTTTGACGTTTCGAGCTTCCATTAGTTAAAACTATATTCATTTTTATTTGCGAGATGAAATTAGTAATTTTAAGAGATGCTGAGTAAACGAAATTCAAATATTTAAAGAAATGTAAGAAAACTAGGGCTATGAAAATAGCCAAAACCTAGGAGACAAATCCCCAATATTGTATATACGGATATATTAAACTAAAAATACTCCTAACAAACAGAATATTTTTATTGTTTTAAAAATTCAGTGAAGTAGTTGAGGAACATAAATAAATTTTTGTTATTTTATTGTAACATTTATTACTACTATTACTAAAAAAATAGCTCTAAAATAAATTTTATGGTCGTATTGACCTGGTGACAAGGCTTCTTTACTTCTCCGCAATCAGCCCCTTTCGTAGTCTCTTAACGTAACCCAGTAATCCTACCGGACATAGAGGACTCACAGTTCAACACGGAATCAGAACCAAGTGAGAATTCTGGCCTAATTCACATCACACAACAACCTATGCCAGAGCTGAAGGTAGAGGTAAGGGCCTTAGAAAATCGTCACCGAGACTGGGATTCAAGCTGGAGACTTTTCCATCTCCAGTTGGACGTCCTAACCACTGAGCAACCAGACCTCTAAAGAAAATCTTATATTACAACACTCTTCAACGCGGACGAAGTCGCGGGTAACTGCTAGTCAATAATAAAAAAAGTTTCCTCAATAAGTTTCGTAAGAAATCGTAATGATTCAGTTCCCCACCCCACTTCCCCAACACCAATACGAATTCCCTCCCCCCCCCCCCAGTTCTGATCGTGGATACGCCCTTGGACAGCATTATATTGTAGGGTTGGTAGCATAAGAATGGCAATGTAAAGAAAACTGAAAAGCGTAAGGTCTAGTGTCTTTTATTTTATTTTGTTGATGTGGGTCGGTGGTATTCTCAGTCATTTGATGTCTCTCTCAAGAGGCTCGGTTCAAGAGAGGCTAACTTCAAAAGAATAAAACTGGTGTTTACTGATAAGTGACGTCAAGCGTTAGGGAGAGTTGTGTGTTCTGTGCCTCATTTTAACAGTAAAAAATTAATGAAAATCTACGTGGCCTGACAAGAATAAACAGTACAAAATGTCTTCTGAATTCAATACGAAAAAAGCTACATGCTACTTTGAGGAGGAAAAGAGGGGAAGGGGGGGGGGAGAGAAAGAATATCCACGTTGGCCCACGTGGTTCGAAGGGGGTTCACAGGAGGCAAAAGTAGTGCTACGTGGTTTATGGACGCTGGTAGTGATTCAAAACAAGCTTTTAGATTTATGGTACAATAAAATATGTTCCAGATATTAATAATACACACATAGGTAAAAAATTAGGGAAGTGAGCCACAGCATTATTTTTAATTGCTCACTAGTCTTCGGGATCAAAAAGGTTGAGAAATGCTGAACTAGGTGATTGCGTAAAACAGCACTTATGACGGCCGGTCCAGGACTCGAATTTGGTCACGTTGTACTTCAGTGTGGTGACGCCTTAACGCGCGCAGCCATACTGACGGATTATCGATTATCAACACCAATATTATCACTCAATACCAGTAACATTTACTTCACTTCCCTGCACACGGGCAACTGGCTTTATGTATTTCAATTAGAGTTAAGCTAATCATTCATAATGCTTTATTGTAACACCAACATGACGGAACGAATACAAGTGTGTTTGAAAATATCAGTCCACATGTGCCGCATGCGCTGGTGGGAACGAAGACGCTGTAAATGATCTCAGAATTATGGCTCATGAACACAAATATAATGGGCAGACTATAAAACGAACACGGCGCGTACGTTGGTAAGGCCGATGGGCGTGTGTATAGAAGTGCCCTCTATGGGGAAACGTTCACCTCTGTGCGGGTTAAGTATTACGTAAAGAGTTGCCTTAATTCCTCGATGTGAGCGCACCAGGTCAATTTGCTGTCACACCGAGTTAGTGAGCCGCATCAACATAATCGCTTGCGTTTTAGAGGGGTATTCTCAGTCTTTTGATGTCTTTCTCAAGGGGTTCGGTTCAAAAGAGGCTAACTAGAAGAGAATAAAACTGATGTTTACTGATAAGTGACGTAAAGCGTTAGGAAGCGTTCATAAACTACGTAGCACCACTTTTTGCCTTCTGTGAACCCCCTTCGAACCACGTCGACCAACGTTGCTTTTCCTTCTCCCCCCTTTTCCTCCACAAAATAGCATGTAGCTTTTTTCGGATTGAATTCAGAAGACATTTTGTACTGTTTATTCTTTTCAGACTATCTTAAATTACATAAGAAGATAATTAAATGAAGGAAATAAATATTTGTATGCTGTTCTGTACCTCATTTTAACAGTGAAAAATAAATGAAAATCTACGTGGCATGGCTCGAACTCCTCCCCCTCTCCCCACGTAGCCTAGCGTAGCTTTCCAGCCAACATCACCTCCCCCTAGACCAAGGCAGGTATTTTATGGACACTCCATTCCGATATTATCAACGCATCACATACTAACGGGTGTATTTTTATGTTTTAATTTTATTAAAAACAATACATTTTTAACTCATACAAGTAGTGGGGTAGGAGAAAACTTAAACATTTACCGTTATGTGACGTCACAGGTGGTGGGGTTAGCCATGGTTGTATGACGTCACAAACGCGGGCGATTCGAGTGGTCCAATCAGAGTCCAGGGGGTGGCACCTTCCGGCGTGGAGGGCGTGGTCACTTCCGCTAGATGGCACCACATTCCGGCAGAACCCCAGTCTGCGCAGACATCCCACACTGCCACTGGTCTTCTGTCTCTCTCTTGCGGGAAACCAGTTGCCTCAGGCTCAGTCTACTTCCGTGGATGAGTTTGCACAGGTGTGCTCAGAGCCATTGCCCCAGGGGACTCTAGTGGAATGCGCATGCTGTCTCGACAAGTAGCCTGCCATTACGAAAGAAAGACTGTTGTTTTCGACCGTCCCACTTTAGCGACACAGAAACTGCAATAAGTATTCCGAAAGGTGTACTATGCGCGCGAGTGACGAGGAAATTCCTTTTACCTGTTATGAAAGCGTATATAGTTCCTTTTATTTGCCCAGTGACAGAAAGATTCCATTAGGTGTAATGAAAGCGTCGATTTATTCCGAGCGTGCCATTAAGGAAGCACTGGTATGGAATGCGGGCGCGCCGTGTTGCCGGCTGCTCGCCGGTATAAATAACCCTGTGTACCAGTCTCATTTTAAAAGGCGAAAGATTTATGCGATTTGAAGGGAAACCAGAGAAAAAAGTCTCATTATTTTCCAGTCTTTCACCGTGTGCGTTTCTCGCAGTGTGCGTTTCTCACAGTATACGTTTTGTCGATCGCTTGCTTCAATGTCTCAATCAGAGTCTGAGGCAGGTAATGTTCAGTAACTTTAATAATTATAGTGTGTCTATACCAGTGATACTGCGTATTTAATTATTTTCTACAGATCTCTCCGTGCTGTCTGCCGCGGATATTGATCATTTTTGCATAAACCATAAGTTAATTTCCTTTTTGTTAGCTGTATTAGTTAAACATTCGATATATATTATACTGATTATTCTTTTTCTCTGTTTCACATCTACCTGCGATCTCTTTGCAAAACATTTTCAGTGATGACCTAGTGAGTTATAAGTTTTTACCTGAAATTAATATATTTGCTGTAGATATTTTCTTGCGTGTTTGATACTATAGACGTAATTTTTATTTTATAGATCTCCCAGTGATCTCCACTCCAGTGAATATTTTCGATGGGGAGCCTGTGAGTGCCTTTGCGAGTGGTAAGTTTTTGCATGAAATAAATTTATTTGCTGTAGATAGTTTTCTTGTTTAGTACTAAAAAAATTGTTTTTGTTCTAGATCCACCTGTCAGCATCTCTTCTGAGCTGGCGAAGTATTTTTGAATTGTAAGTTAAATTTTGTTTTCTTACAGAATTAGTTTAAGGTTTAGCGATGTATTAAGGCTGATGTTTTTTCTCTATTTCTCAGGACTGTCCTGAGCCAGTGGAGGCTACTACTGGTGAGGTTTAATTCTTTACAATTTTTCTATACTGTAGATATTTTTAGTATGTGTGTCTGACTCTATCCATTTGATGCCAATATTACCAACAGCCTCTGCTTTACATTCAGGAGAACATTTTCAGTGATAACCCAATGGGTTCCTTTGTTGTGGTAAGTGTTAACTCTTATTTTTTAAATTAATCTATTAGTATCTCTGTCTGAAACTCACTTTGTTTACAGGTCTGCCAGAGATTGATCGAAAAAGAAAGATACTTTCATATGATAGTCCATCCAAAATGATGAAAGCTACAGGTATTATATTTTTCAATTTTTTTTTATTGATTTCTGTCTTATACTTGTAACCATGAATCTAAAATTTGTTGTTTCATCTTTGCAGATGGCTGTACACCAATGTCACCGCCGGACCTGGAAGCATTATGGGGCATACCTACAATCATGACAGCGGAGGCAGACCGGAAAGGTCATGTCTCAAACAAGCACCAGCGCGTGGGCATGCCCACTAGACAACGATCTGCAGGTGAAGCTTTCGCCCATTGATGCTCGCCGGGCCACAAATGAGCTATTATCCCAGTGGCTGCCCAATACGCAAGCAATCGGGTCTGGCGTTAATGTGGGGCCGTGAGCCGAATGCTGCGCGTATAAAGTCAACTATCAGAGTGAATGTTTACGGAAATAAGTTACTTCAAATGACTGTTCAAAATTCTGAAAATTTTAAAGATCCATTCATTCTTGTCAGGGCACGTTTTGGCATCTTCAAAGAGCAGATTTCCGCGGTTAAATCCAATCCTCCAACACCGGTTGTAAAATTCCAGGTGGGGTTGGATTGTCTTTTCAAAATTCAGAAGAAAGACGACATTGCCTAAGATGTGAGCTCACATTAAGCACTACTCTGGCAGAATGGTATGAAGTTTATGTGTTTCAAGATATCACGAAGTGATTTAGTGAATTCCAGGATGGGCATAGTGGTAAATGCTTCGATAAAGTCAACTCCCTCGACATCTATGTAGCTAAATTCGACACGCTGTATCGGGGCTCTTCATTTCTGACATCCGAAATCCAAGCAAAGAAAGCAATTATCAATGTTAACAGTGATGAATATTTTTTCCTTTGGTCGAACCTGGCATTTTATGAACAAGTGCACCAGAACGCGAATTTAGTTGGTCATTATATTAAAGTACTTTCCAAGTATGAATTAGATTTTGCAGGCAGACGTTTCTAAATTTGATAGGCAAAATCCTCAATATTCGATCAATGTCTATGGCTTGGAACCAGATGGTAGAAAACACAGAGTTGTAGGCCCCTTCATCTTGCTACAGTCAAACGCGGTTTCCATATTAACAGGTTGTTAATTACAGAGGGTGAAGATCACTGCTTGATCAAAAACTTGTCGTGGTTAGCTAATTTTTCAATATCAATATAATGGCTGTATTTTCACATGTGATAGATGCCGGCAGCATTTCAGTCACAAAGATCTTTTTGAGCGCCATGAGATCGATTGCGCAGGTTGGGCGCTGTAAGAGGCGACCTACCCGGCGACGAAGACAAAACCTAATAGTTTAAGGATTCTGTGAACCAACAGAGTGTACCATTCGTCGTTTACGCGGACTTTGAATGTCTGTTGCAACTCTTTGGTAAGTGCAGCCCCAACCCTAATGCCTCTCACTCCACAGTATTCCAGCAACACACCTATTTCGCCGCGGCATACCAGGTCGTTTGCGCATACGACCCTCAGCTGAACTGATTCGACTCATTTTTGGGGGAAAACCCTGATACATGGCTAGTGGAACAACTCCTGAAACTGGCACGTGACGTTGATGAAATTTACAAGGCGGTCACACCTCTTGTGATGTCGGCTGATGATAAAGCACAATTTATCCGTGATACGGTATGTCACATCTGTGGTGAAGGCATTACACCAAGGGCCGTTTAGTTTCATGATCATTGCCACATCACTGGTAAATTCAGAGGGGCTGCACACAATAACTGTAATTTACAGTTGAAAAATCAAAGGTACACGCAAATCTTTTTCCATAATTTGTCTGGGTATGATGCGCACTACATTGTTAGGGCCTTAGCACACCTCAATAACGATGGAATGGATATACTACCCATCAACACTGAATGTTACATTTAGTTGTATAAAAATATTGATGCCACGTCAATCCCATTGCGGTTCCTGGACGCGTACTGTTTCATACAGTCCCCATTAGATAAGCTGGTTGAAACACTTGAAGAACTTGACATGTTCATTACCAATGTGCATTTCATTGAACCCGAGAAGTTCCAAATAGTTAAACGAAAAGGAGTTTTCCCTTACGAATACATGGAATCAATGAGGACGCTCAAGGAAGCCACGCTCCCTCCAAAGACAAAATTTTATAGTTCGTTGTCGGAGTCTGGAATTTCAGACTATGACTACGAACACGTGACACAAGTGTGGTGGGTTTTCCAGATCGAAAATTTGCGTGAATACGCAAGGTTGTACATGTTTGGAGCAGTACACCCTGGACCTCGCTCACTATTTCACAACTCCAGACCTGCTCTATGTCTGGATGTGCATTCTTGATCTGTCTAAACTGCGGATGTATCGATTTCACAATAAATTCGCCATTCCGAAGTTTATATGCATAAAATTACTTTATATGGGCATAAACAGTATCATATATTTGGTGAATGGCTATGATCTGTATGAAACACAACAGGGAGGAATGCGACACATTTGGATATAAACCCCTTTGAGGCAGGGACAGTAACAATTTTAGCTTTGTGAAATTACATGGCCGTACCGTGAAAGGACTATGAGATTGAAAAAAGTGGGTAAATTAAGCAATCTGTTTCAATTTTGCCGAACTCTCATAACGAGTGTGGAGCGCTGTGACGACAAAGAATAGAGACATTGTGCATATGGTTCGAGTGGAGAGGCGATAGCAGTGAGACGAAGGAGGCTACACGGCGCGACTGAAAAAAAAAAAAAAACAAAAAAAAACAAAAAAAAAAAAAAAAAAAAAAAAAAAAAAAAAAACGAGCAGCCCCATCGAAGCAGCGACCTTGAGACACCGCCAATCAGGGTGTCTGTACAGAGAACTGTTCCTAGGAGGCGGCGGTGGAGCAATTACCTTGACAACCGGCTGAGCAAGGTGCGACGCGTCGCAAAGGCGGCGAGCGGACAAATACACAGCCGGCAGACCAGATAGAAACCTTTTACTTATTTGCTTTGCCTATCATTTAAATTCTTGCCCTACCAAATTTTTTCTTTAGTTTTCTTCCAAAGACGAAGTTTTTCTCTTCTTCTTTTGGCATTTTCTGACTACCCTGACATCGGGGATGACAAAATTTTTTATCAGCTTTCCTATATAGGAAATGAAGTTTTTGTGCTTTTTTCTTCTACAAGGAAAAATACTTATTTCGGGCATCCTAGTCATAGAAATCGTAACTATTTCTTGTGGTTTTGCACTATAAATTTGTCTGAATGTTTATATTTCGTCTTTCTGGGTAGTAGGCATGAAGGGTAAAGGAGAAATTATTGATGCACCCTGGGCAGACTTCCTCTGAACTTTACGTGCTGATATTCAAAGTTAGAGGGCAGATATGAAAGACGATGTGGAAAGTCTAAGGATTAATATGCAATACAAATGTAAACTTCTCTGTCCTCATTTGCGAAGGGTTTTGCGAAAATTGAATATAGGCTTGGAGATATTCAGGAAAATATGGAAAATCATACAATTTAATTGGCTGAATTGAAGAAGGATTTGGAAAATTACAAAGAAAATGCGAAACACTCAGACAACTCCTCATTTGTATGAGGATTCAGATTTCACACAAAAACAATTTAACCAATTAACAGAAACAATTGGAAGTTGCAAAAACATGATTGGAGGGGTATAGGAACATGGCGGGGTGTAAGGGTTTGGGAGAGACTATACTAGTCTTTTCCAACCAAATGTCAACCTCTCCTTCACGTGGTGCACCCGGTTTGCACGGACGAGGCTCTGGTGACTGAAAGATTCCTGGTATAAGGAGTCACCCACTGTTTGCCAACGGCCTCCAAAAGGAGGGCGGAAGAGCGGGGAGCGGTTCAGGGCACCCTCTTGCCCTTGGGGTTGGAAACGGCCCCTAAAGGCGGATGAATCAGAAATGATCAACGGTATGGGGATGCATTAAAGACCCTAGGGTATCCTGAGGACATGTAATCCTCTCAAATTACATATATCATGATGGCTTCTTCCTGGGCAAAATATTCCGGAGGTAAAATAGTCCCCTAATTGGATCTCCGGGTGGGGACTGCTCAGGGAGGAGTCATCAGAATGGATAGAAACATTCTACGAGTCGGAGCGTGGAATGTTAGAAGTCTGAATAGGGCAGGTAGGTTAGAAAACTTAAAAAGGGAGATGGAACAACTTAAGTTAGATGTTGTTGGGATTAGTGAGATTAAATGGAAGGACGCACAGGATTTCTGGTCTGGGAAACACAGGATAATTAGCACACAAGCTGTCAATGGAGTCACTGCTGTACGATTTGTAATGAACAAGAAAGTAGGGAACCGGGTGAGTTATTATGAACAGTTTAGTGACAGGATTACTTTGATGAGGTTAGAAACTAAGCCCGTCCCAACCACATTAGTACAAGTATATATGCCAAAGTCACAGGAAGATGACGAAGAAATAGAAAAAATATACGCTGAAATTGAAGAATTAATCCAATATGTGAAAGGGGAGGAAAATCTAATAATCATGGGTGATTGGAATGCAATAGTGGGAGAAGGAAAAGAGGGGAATACTGTAGGAAGTTTTGGTCTAGGAGAAAGAAATGAGCGAGGAAGCAAGTTGTTAGAATTTTGTGAAAGACATAAGCTAGTAGTGGCGAACACACTGTTTAAGAACCATGCAAGAAGAATATACACCTGGAAACGTCCTGGGGATACAGGCAAATATCAGCTAGATTATATCATGGTCAAACAGAGATTCAGGAATCAAGTTCTAGACAGTAAAGCGTACCCAGGAGCAGACATAGTCTCGGACCATAATTTGATAATAATGAAGTGCAGGCTGAAATTCAAGCGAATAAGGAAGCAGCATAAGCAGAACAGACTGGCAGTGAATAAACTGAAACAATCTAGTACAAGAGAAAAATTTGCAGAAATGGTAGACTTAGGTCTAAGAAGTAACTGTGAAAGGAGCTCAACCGAGGACGAATGGAATGCATTAAAGACCGAAATAATGAAAGCTGGCAAAGAAACATTAGGCTTTAGGGAACAAGCTACTCGGAAACCTTGGATTACAGAAGAAATTTTGGAGCTGATGGATCAGATGAGAAGGTACAAAAATGCTCAGGATGAAGCAGGAAGAGAGCAGTACAGGTAATTTAGAAACCAAATAAATAGGAAATGCAAAATAGCAAAAGAAAAATGGCTACAACAAAAGTGTGAAGAAGTAGAAAAGGAAATGGTCGTAGGTAAGGTAGATGTGGCATATAGAAAGATCAAACAGAATTTTGGAGAAATGAAGAAAGGGGTTATGAACATTAAAGCTGCCGATGGGAAACCTTTTTTACGCTCAGAAGATAGAGCTAACTGATGGAAGGAATACATTGAGAAACTGTATGTTGGGGACGACTTGAACAATAGTGTATCGGAAAAGGAAGGCGATGTCGACATTGATGACTTAGGAGATACTGTTTTGAGGACAGAATTTTATAAAGCTCTGAATGACTTGAAAGCAAATAAGGCAGTTGGAACTGATGAGATCCCTGCAGAACTTCTTAAATCTCTAGGAGAGGAAGGAATCGAAAGATTATTCAAGCTGATATCAAAAAGTTATGAAACAGGAGAAATTCCAACTGATTTTAATAAAAATATCATCTTCACAACTTCCAAAGAAAGCACAAGCCGACAAATGTGAGAATTATCGCACCATTAGTCTAACAACACATGCTTCAAAATTACTGACCAGAATAATATACAGAAGGATGAAAAGGGTAGTAGAAGACATAGAAGGTGAAGATCAGTTTGGGTTTAGGAAAAATCGCGGTACAAGGGAAGCAATTCTGTCTTTAAGATTAATACTTGAAGGGCGGATCAAGAAAAACAAAGATACTTTTATGGCATTTGTTGACTTAGAAAAAGCTTTTGATAATGTTAGGTGGGACAAGATGTTCAAAATTTTAAAGAAGTCAGGTCTCAGTTATCGAGATAGAAGAATACTCTATAAACTATATAAGAATCAAGTGGCGGTAATAAAAGTAGAGAATCACGAGAGACATGCATCAGTTAAAAAGGGTGTGAGACAAGGTTGTAGTCTATCCCCGTTAATATTCAACTTGTATGTAGAAGAAGCAATGAAGAAGGTCAAAGAAAAATTTCCATGTGGCATAAGTTTTCAAGGAGAAAAAATCAGTAAGCTACGATTTGCTGATGACTTTGTCTTGTTAGCAGAGAGGGTTGAGGATATTGCGAAGTTATTGAATGGCATGAACAAAATACTGAATGAAGATTTTGGACTGAATATAAATCAGAGTAAGACAAAAGTGATGAAATGTAGCAGAAATGATACCAATACTAGCAGATTAAATATAAAAGTAGGATCGGATGCAATAGGAGAAGTGAGTGTGTTCTGTTACTTGGGAAGCAAAATTACAACCGATGGCCGAAGCAGGAATGATGTTAAAAGCAGATAGCACTAGCAAAAGAGCCTTCATGAAAAAGAGAAACCTTTTAGTTTCAAATATTGATCTAGGAATTAGAAAGAACTTTTTAAAACTCTATGTGTTGAGCACAGCACTTTACGGTAGCGAAACATGGACTTTAGGAATACCGGAAAGAAAGAAACTTGAAGCATTTGAATGTGGTGCTACAGAAGAATGCTGAAAATTAGGTAAAGTAAGAAATGAACGAGTTTTGAAAATGATGGGTGAGAAAAGAAGTTTATGGAAGAAGCTTATAGGAAGAAGAGACAGGCTGGTAGGTCATATTTTGAGACATGCTGGATTGGTTAATTTGTTAGTGGAGGGAACAATCGAAGGTAAGAACTGTAGAGGAAGATAGAGATTAGAATATATGAAGCAGATAATTGAGGACGTGGGTTGTAAGGGGTATGTAGAAATGAAGAGGTTAGCACAGGATAGAAAAGGATGGAGGATTGCATCAAACGAGTGTAAAGACTGACGACAGCAAAAAAAAAAGAAAGATCATGGCCAAACTCTAGAGAAGTGTCTACATCAGAGCTATTCTGAAATGAAGCCTGAAGTAGACGTCGTTTTATTTGATGTGTTGCTAATATCCAACAGAATGGACAAAATTCAAATTTCAACTGATATTTTAGAAGATGAACGTGTCATGATACAAGTTCCTGGAGGGGTGAAGAAAGAGCTGAAAAAGGATTTCACCCTGCAGGAACCGGAGGATCATGATCTGAGAAGATGGACTGACGACAGTGAAACCCGGATCACAATTGTTTTGAAGTCAGTCGGAGCACTCTCGTCAAGTCTGGTAGACAACAATGACAGTAGTCTACATCCACAAACAAAGCACTATAACCAGAACATATTTCAACTGCAGTAATTCCAAGGTTGATAAAGAAAGAAGGCAGGGCAGACTAAGGCCGTATGATGAAGCAAGAAATGTAACGAGGAAGAAAGAAGAAGTAAAGGCAATCTAGAAGAGGAGAAAGAAACGGGGCTTAACTCTATTCAATGAGGAAAGAAACCTGGTTAAATTCAAGAAAAAGGAAAATATCGGCGGAGAAGGTGATCTAAGTGTATTAGAAGTTAATCTACCTTCCAGAACATGCATGCCTTTCCCGAAAATCTGAAGAATTATATAGACTTTTGTTTTCCATGATGGAAACAACTTTTCTTTCGCCAAGGCGAAACATTCTGGCTTTTTTCTCCCTGTTATGACTTATTTCTGTACTTCTATTTCTGAGTTAAGAGCAAAGCACTTCAAATCCAACGAACATGGGAAAGTGTGTGGGAAGTGTCGTGTGGAACATACCAACTTGTAAAGGCAGCAGTGGTGATAGTGCGCGGAGCAGGCCGACTGATAAAGCTTATTAATTTAATTAAAAAAATCTTTTAGTGACAAGTTCTTGGTTACGTGGTAGGATAATATCAGTAGACGTAGAATTTTGTGCTTGCTTTGTTTGTAATTACTTTAAAATTATTTGCTTAGCTATGAGACTAATACTTTTTTAGAAATTTAATATTTTGATGGTCATCAGAATACTATAACAGGATTTTCGTACCTAAGAGGTGGTAACTTGAATGTATTGTTTTGTATATTGTAGTTAGATTTAAGAACAATGATGAAACTCGGATACTTATTCAGAACCAAAATATACATATACACTGCCGTGCGAAAGTTACTTGCATATTGAAGGAAGATTACTCAAATTGGGTGAGTCTGGATCTATAAATTCAATTGTCACATCCAATGCATTTGCGTTTCTGTTTGAAGAAATTTGGTACGAGCTTAATGGAGCCGAAATTGACCGGATTAGAAACGTTGGCATCACAAGTACAGTAGGCGGCCAAATTATTAGGAACAGAACACAGATTTTGGTATATTTTAGATTAAGTTATGATTGTAGACATAAAAGGAACATTTACACTAATTGTTTGTGTGATTATCGTATTTGTATTATTATTGATTGTTTATTATGTTTTTTTTTTTTTTTTTTTTTTTTTTTTTTTTTTTTTTTTTTTTTTTTTTTTTAGCGGAAACTTTATTATTCCACGTCAGTTATCAATAATGACGGTTAGTTCCCCTCTGATGCCAAGCTGTCGTAGAAACCTGTTTCGTGAGGAGTTAAAATAATATATTAATAACTTTTTTGCTTGTTATTTTGTCTTTGATATTCAAAAGGTAAGCATACGTAGCTTATTAATTGATTTTTTGCTTTTGTTTGGTGCAGAAATTAAAGTTTATTGCTAATATTTGGCGGTAATCTCAAAATTGCTTGTTTTTAGCATGGACAAGGCTTCTGACACATCTCCGAGAAAATGTAGAGAAATTAAAATATAATTGCTCTGAATACTCTCAGAGGTGGTGTTTCAGTCAGTAGTCAATCAGTTTAATGTTATATTGCATGATAAAAAGCCATTGGAGGCTAACCGTGAAAGAAAATGTGATAGGGAAAGGATTACCACTGCTTGAACTGATCGAAAAATAAGTGAAATCTGCCTCGAAAACCGAAAAATGAGTGTGGTGCGTTTAAAAGGGGATGATGAACGAAGAAGGAATTGAGGTATCCAAAGGCGATTAACCGAAGAGTACCTGATCGGTCGTCGGCCTGTCAGAAAAACACGTCTCACCGAAGCCATGAAGAAAAAGTGACTGCTATGGGCCAGACAACATCGGAATATGACTGTTACAGACCGGAGCCGAGTAAGCACAACTTTTGGGAGTGGCGTAATTTATGAAATACAAATATTTTGTGATTCGTGAAATATTTTTCAGGTGTGCTTTTCCGATGAGTCAATTTTTCAGAATTTGGTCGATAAAACTTCGTTTGTCCGACGACGCCCAGAACAGCAATTCCACCCAGACTGCCTTGTGGAGAGGGTCAAACATTCAGTCAGTGTCATGATGTGGTCAGTAATCTCAGTCAGGGGTATGGGGCGCCTGTACATCGTGGAAGAGGCTGTAACGATACCATCGAACTAACACAGATCGAGAGGAGTATCTGTGAGTGGGGATATCTTTGACGGAGTCTAAACAATATGGCGACAGTCTACAGTACGCGGCAATACCATGTGGACCTAATGGCGGGAGTTTCCGACTGTTGAGGACAATACCGTGGGAACGATAATCTAAAAGTGTTTGTAACGGTGCAACTAACGTTTACTGTAATTTCAAGTATTATTCGGAGTGTTCAGTGTACGCGGACGAGGACAGTGCTCCGAACTTTCTAACTATTGTGATAGCGGCACCGCATACTATTTTTGCCTACTCGGTTCGAATCCTGCAAACTTTGGTGATAGAAGTTCGATTACACGGGTCACTGTAACTGGTGGATACTTCGGCGGTGTATTTTCATGTTTCTCGAGATAATAAAGTTGTGTGTTGAATGCAAACTTTTGTGATTTGTGTGGTAGTAATTCCTACTCATTTTATTGGTTTTGCTGACACCACGTGCTGCTTCAAGTGATTAGTTTTGTGAATAACTTTAATTCTTAGTATTAGTTATGGAATCCCCACTGGCGACCGGACAAAATTGAACCTGTAGTAATAGGAACATTTAATCACGAACTTAAACACGCCGCATTGAATCGTTCCACCAGGACTCAGAATTATCGCTAATACGCGAAGTGCCTTGCAAGGCGATGAGGCAGGATCAGTACAAACGAGTATTAGAAACTCGGCTGCTGCCACGGCTAGCACAATGGTTCCTTGGTGATGAACAGTTTGTTTTTATGCATGATTCTGCACTCTTCCGCAAAGCTTGGATATTACTGCATTTCTGGCCGAGAAGATTTAGGATGTCCGCCACTGCGAGAACTCAAGAAAGGTAATTTGACAAAACTTTGTTACTTACATATATTTTGTAATGATATGTGTGTTGCTGAAAATGTAGTTTTAATCGCCAATTGGTGGCTGAAATAAAATAATGTTTTAAAAAATACATGCCATCTTATTATAGTAAGTGAAATAAAAATTCGGATAAAATGGTTTTATTTACATTGCATTACATATTACCTCATACATCAGTTCCTTTTAAATCTTTTTCAATTTTGAGCTTAACACCATCATACACTATCAGTTTTTTGTATGCTTAAATTTCTAGCTTTAAACATTGCTAGACTACTGTTGAACTGGCGCTGTATGACACTTCATTGACATGTACATTATCAAAATACAAATCTATTAGCCCTTGGATTGAACAACGGGGGTTGTCACGAATCACTTTAACTGATAATGTATTCATAAACTTGTTGTAGTACTGTTTAACTTGATAACTCCAGCGCTTCATGGTGTTGATGCGCTGGTCATTGCAGGCAGGGCGCAGACCATGTTGTCCCATGCTAATTCGCCGAGAAACACACCATAAGCAGGAACAGCATTGTTGTAAAACCATATAGATTTCGCTGCAGCCACTGTTCAGGACGAGATGGTGCGGCTTCCAAGTGAGACACTATGTAGTTCGCAGATGCTCACTGTTGTTGAAAAAGCCACCAATTGTATAGACCAGCTGCCTCAGTACATCGCATTCTTCATGTGTGAGCGTAACTTTATTGTACCCAAATTTTCGAGTACTGCTACTGGATTAAATTCCAGTTTAGGTGATAAACCTACAGTGAGCCGCTTGGTGTCACTGCTGTTTAACTTGTAGCATGTTGAAAACAGGAGTATCTTACTAGCCATTTTTTCATCCTCAGTGAACTGTACTACACGAGCGTTGGTTAGGCTGGTGTGATGTCATTTATACCTAACCAAAGATATTTATTTATCGTCACACCGTAATGGCGCTCGCTAGGGATAATATAGAAACTTGTATGAGACTTCCGGGGCTATGACGTTACTCGAGCTTAACGTTTATAAACCTGAGAAGCCTGGGGCAATGGTTCTGAACACACCTGTGCAAACTCGTCCACGGAAATAGCCTGAGCCAAAGGCAATCGGTTGCCCCGCAAGAAAGAGACAGAAGAACCAAAGGTGGTGTAGAATGTTTGCGCATATTGATAGGTTCTGCCGACATTTGGTGCCATCTGGCGGGAGTGACCACGCCTTACGCGCCGGAACGTGCTGCCACCTGGTGTCAGTGGCCACATTCCCCTGGACTCTGGACCACTCGAATCACTTGCGTCTATGACGACATACAACCTTGGCTTCCCGCACCACCAGTGGCCTCACATAATGGTAAATGTTCCAGTTCTCTCCTGGACCCACTACACATACTGTATAAAGAAAGTTGATTTCCTTTAGCCTCACAAATTACTTTACGATTGCAAAATTTCATTTCTTTCTCTTTACTGCTAAGAACACCATTTGATTCAGATGCATATGAGGAAGAGGGTAGTGACAATGTGGATCGAAACATTGTATGTTATTCCATTACCTACACTGCTTGCTGAGTTTGGAATTCCAAGGGAATCAGCTTCACTCCAGATCGGCAGTACAACATAGCGTCCATTTATAGATTTCGCAATAAAAATTAAAGTAACACATGTTGAATTTTACCCTGCATCAACTTATGTCGATAGACTGCGCAAATGTTTTGAGAGACCGCTGAGTCTTGAAACAGACTCACATTAATTTACACAAGATCCTCTCAAAATATTTTTTAACGTGTTATTAAAGTAACTATGATTTCTAATTTGTAATACTTACGTAAAATTAAGTTTTTTCGATAGTTCATCCCACAAGTCACAAGAGAAGCCAGAACAATGTTTTACATCTCTTATGGCAGTGTTGTGAGTCTCCTGCGACAGAAAAAAAAAAAAAAACATTTGAGTAGTAGCGTTTATCATAATTCGTGCCTGATAGTGGTTAAGGTTATAGAATTAACTGCTGGTAACTCTGTAAAATTGTGCACTTTAGCTAGATCACAGGAATATTTTGTACTGTGTTGTGTAATACTAGCTGAGTTCACTATGTTGTTCAGGAGATATTAAAGTTTTGATGTTTTTTCCCGTGTGATCGGATCCTTGTAAACATTCACCATCACCATCCACTTTGGCGGGTAGGATTTTTGTAAGCCAAGTGTAGAGTATTTTTCTCTTTGTTTTAAAATATGCACGTGCGAAATTTCACCAAAATAGGATAAAAACTATGGGTTTATGTAAAAGAAATTTGTAAAAACTGAGGGGGGGGGGGGAATTGTAAAGTGCGAGACGGTTGGGTGTTTGTAAAACAAATGTAGATAGCATATGTCTCTAAGTTCAAAGGTATAGTGTGCAAAGTTCCATCGAATTTGGGTAAAAGCTGTTGTAAAAGTTAAGTCGAGATAAAGGGGGCAGCAGATTGGGTTTTTGGAAACCAAATGTTCACAGTATTTTTAATTTTGTTTCAAAATATCGGCATGCAAAATTCCATCTAAATAGTATAAAAACTGTGGGTTTGTGAAACAGAACATTTCTATAAACTGAGGGGGGTGTGGTGTAAAGGGCAAGACGGGTTAGGTGATTCTAAACCATGTAAGGAATACCTACTTTTCTCTTTGTTTTAAAGTATACGTGCGTAGTTCAATCGAAATGGGATAAAAACTGTGGGTGTGAATGAAATAACAATTGTAAAAATTAAGGGCATTGGGAGGAGAGGAAGGGGGGGGGAGGGGTAAAGTGGCAGACGGGTTTGGTTTTGTAAACTAATTGAAGATACTATTATTCTCTTTGTTTTAAAGTATAAGTGTGCAAAATTTCATCAAGATTGGATAAAAATTGTGAGTTTGTGCGTCAACTTCAAATAATTTTTAAATTTCCATTTCGAAATTCTCAGCCACTAATTTTCACACCATCTTTTCAGTTCTGTCTAACTAAGGTTTCTAATTATATGTTGTTCCAAGAATTTACACTTTATTTCTTCAACAAGCAATTCCCTCTTGACACCATAATTATGTAAATACTTTTTTTTTTATATCTATGTTCACTGTAATTAATTAAATCTTTTTTGCACTTGTAGTTGACCTACCCTCCTAGATATTCTGTCAGGATTTACGTATACCGGGTCACAGTATTCTCCAATTCTAATTACTAATGCCATCTGCAAACATCTTGTCTTTCTGATAATGCCTTCCATTCCCAGTAAGAATTCCTCCATATAGCAATTTATTTGTTCATCTATGTAAATGGTTTTTACTTTGTTTATCAAATTTTTATGACTCACTCTGTCAAATATCTTGGAGAGATCCAGTGTTACACTCTGAATTTGATTTACCTTGGCCATTTCATTCAAAGTATGTTTAACTGAATTTTACATGCATATGATCTACGATATTACTGAAAAATAAGAAAACCTGTAAATGGAGATAAAATCTGCAAAGCTAATTTTAGTACAGGGAAAATAACAAAGTTTCGCAACATACATGAGAATAAAGCTTTATCTCAGCGAGTCTGTTTATTGGCAAATTGTATTGTTTCAATCTTGTAGCAGCAAAGAAAGGTATCAAATAGTAACCGTTATAATCCTTCCCATTAGTATTCAATTTGGTAGACTTCAAAATCAGATCAAGGCAGCCAAGAAAGCAACTCTAACTTTTTGGGTCAGATGATGAAGAATAGAGAAAACTGAAACTAATAGCCTTTAAACATGCAATATACAGTGTTTACACAAAGAAGGCTTCATTAGAGAGAGATATCACAAAAACAAATGAGTGACTCTGCGACAGAAGCTTAGACAATTTTATGAAAGCAGAGTTACCAATAACTGGATACCGAAATAGCCGAACAGTAGTATTGAAATACTGTACATAAGTGTCCCACTTTGTTTGTCTAGAATGTAAGCTGGTTTAGGTATGCGTTGATTTGTTTGTAAAAATTTAAGTCATTGAGTTCGAAAACGGTAACAGCCCTAGCATTCGAGTAGACGATTACAAGAAACCACTTAAAAAACTTAATCAGAACGAATGGTATGCTACGTGCAAGATTTTAAGAAAGGCGCGTTATGTCACCCTGTGTCCAGTGCGGCAGTACTTGCGTCAGTGTCCAGCTCAATACTTTCTACAATTATAAGACCCTATATCATCTTTTGTCTATCAGCTCATTTCGCTTGTCCGATGGAATTGGAAAGTGCATTCACACTAGGAAAGTAAAGGAACTGCACCATTAATCCTTGATCAGGCTTTTTCTAGAGTATGAATTATTTGGTCCCCTAATCATTAGTAACAAATTCAACTGAAGGAAAAGAGGCGGGTATGTATAAGGTGCACATTGGAGTTTAGAAATTGTAGAATATTGAAAACTGAATCTAAATGTGGATGTTACAATGATTTAACACTAGATTTCAACAATATGAGAGTGAGAAAGTTTTCATTTGTTGCTAACGGAATCAGTGGGTCAAATAAGTTATCTTGGAAGAATATATCAACAATAGAGCAAAACAGAGTGGCTACTCACGTTGACGACGAGTGGTCTGAGTCTGTATCCCATGAAGTCGACGCTGCGCTGACGAGAAGTGGTGCTCAGCCGCTGTAGACCAGAGCGAGCGCTCCACTGTGCGAACCTGGTGGTGACGAGCGGGCAGTCGCTGGCGACGCGGTACGCCTCCTCCAGCACCACCAGCTGCTGCCGGGGGTCTGCTGTGGCCACCAGGAAGAGGCTGCTCAGCTCCACGTTCACACCACACAGCGCTGACCTCGCGTCTCCGCGCTCCAGCAACAGCAGCCACATGAAGTCGGACTGGCGCGACCACAGCTCGGGCTGAGGCAGACATACCTAATCGGTATATTGCTTCTGTTTGGTGTTTGTGAAAATTCACTTCTACAATGCTCAATCAAGTTTTAAGGCCTGGCCACACAGAACGCGACAAGCGACAGCGGCAAGTGGTCGTTCTCTCGTCGCGGCGATACGCGATTTTGGTACGTCACACAGGACGCGACAACTCCATAGCGACAAATGCCAGTGAGACCCTCTCTCGCGAAGAAATCTGTACTTCTCTATTTCTTTCTTAATAAGTTTTCTTGGGCTAGGAAATTCTTAAAACATGTCAAGTGATGAGGGGACTCTACTTATTTTGTTCGCACTAAAAATGGTCTGGGTTCCTGACATCAATAAGAAGAGAGAATGCCTTGGTGAATACCACCGCCTTTGCCGGGGACTGGTATCACAAGAAGATAGATTTTATACATATTTTCGTATGTCTCGAGAATGCTTCGAGAAAGTAGACAATCTGTTAAAATCAACTATATTGCACCACGAACTGGAGA
This sequence comes from Vandiemenella viatica, assembly GCA_031002005.1. Lineage (NCBI taxonomy): Eukaryota > Metazoa > Arthropoda > Insecta > Orthoptera > Morabidae > Vandiemenella > Vandiemenella viatica. The sequence continues at coordinate 316,914,834 of CM061920.1, read as the reverse complement.
AAAGTAATTGGTACAATAGAAAGATTAGCCATTTGTATGACACTATGAGGTATGTTCTGTTCATTTAATATACATTCTTAAAAACAAAACAAAAACGACACTGCCTAAACCAGAGCCGGTGCTAGGGGGTTAAGCGAGGCAAAAGTATCCTGGGCCTGTGCCCCCGAAGGGGGCTCCTCTGCCAGAGTGTCTAATTAAATAAAAATAAAACTTTTAAAATCTTGCTTAAAAAGATGTAATTTGATTTTTTGCCTTAAAATTTAAAAGTTTTTACAAGTTTAATATAAATAATTTTGTTGGTGGGGGGGAGGAGGGGGGCTAAGAATCCTTACCCGGGGCCCGAAAATCTTAGCGCCCTGGCCAAAGCCCCTGACCTCTAAGTGATTTTCAATCTTATCACTTCCCAGCTCTTCCTCCCTGCAGGCAGCTGTGTCATTTGCGTGGAGGTCAATATTAAGAAATACCCTCAAAACCAGGAGTTTCGTCACAAAGTGAAATATTCACAATAAAATATACAATTTATTATTGACAATGTATTTCACAATAAAAAGATAGGCTCAAATACAAGTATTATTTATTTTAAATAATTACAGTGTAAACAAACAAACATAAAGTGAGAAACTAAGAAGAAAAAATACAATTCTCAATGCGAAAAATTATTTTTTATGAGCTGGAAATCTTTTCATATGCATCTCTTAGTACACCTGAAGTAGTGGCCGTCGGATGCGGTGGAAATCAATTTTGCTTCATCGGCCATGTCGCTCTGTCGCGCGACAATTCTGTGATTTTGTACAACTGTGTCGCTCGTCGCCGCGACAAAGGCGGCGGCCCGGCGATGGATCGCTTTGTGTGTGACCGTCCCGATTCAAAACTGTGAATTACAACAATAGCGACGTCGCGCCGCGACACAATATCGCGTGTCGTTGTCGCTTGTCGCGTTCTGTGTGGCCGGGCCTTTAGTCAACCAATAAACGCCGAAATTCATAGCAATGCATGAATCAAAAGTCATCATCCCCATCCACGTCTCCTAAAGCCTAGACATGGTCAGTAGCATTAGCAACATTTAATAATGAGGACATAGCCACACAAGAAATTCTAATTATTTCTACACATACTGCACGCTGAGTCCGGTTTGACATTGCTGTAGACGTGGACTCTCTACTTTGATAGGTCATTTGTTCACCACATGTGATTTTAGCTACTTTAACCTTGTTTCAAGAACTTTTGCTGCAATTCCAATAGTCTCCTGATACGACTTGTTTGTCTTTCGCAATAAGCTGCCATTTTAATTTATTATTAAGTAGCCGTGCCTACTGCTTCGTCCAATCGGAATTTGAGATTTCTTCTGTTAATTCAATGATAAACTGTCAGAGAAATAATTGGTGGATAGGAAAAACCAGGGGAACAGCTTTGTTTTGTCATTTTTCTTGGATCTCCTACTCTCCTCTTAAATTTAAGTTGTAAGCAAAAATGTTTTAAACACGTTTGTGGGTATCATTTGTTTCCGCCACTCCTTGAAACTACCATTAATTGGGAAGATTTTGTTCTTAAGTATTGTTAACGAAAGTTTCTGTGTGAATTGGTTGCTATCTGGCGTGTCTTGGAACAGTGTGCTTTATTTGCATGTTTAGAAAATGTAATATAAACACCTAACTGAATCATAAAGTTGGTCTGTTATAATTTGTACTATTTAAACGCACTCTCACCGCGTATATGCGATTAACGGAAGATATTTGGACTTGGGGACAGCGCACTCACAAAGATTCCAAATTTTATGGATTTTGCCTCTGTATCGTCTGGAATTATGTTACTGATCTAGGAAAAAAATAATCCTACGTGTTAGCTGATGACATAGGAGTTTCGTTGCAATCCGTTGGATAATTTTTGAGAGATGCGTGCGCAGATAGACAGAAATTTCCATGTTTGCGGTTTTGTCCCCGTATCAACAGAAAATATGTTATTAATGTGGTTAACAATATTTTTATGTTCACATTTATATAAACTGTCGCTATGTGAAGATCAACAGTTTTGCGTGATGCGCGAAGATATAGACAGACAGACAGAAAGACAAATAGGAAAAAAAAAAATCCAAATTTTTATGATTTTGGTATAAAGATCATCAGTAGTGTACGTTGAAATTGCTCTTTGTGAAATAAATTTTATGCAAAACCTTTTCTGAAATTTTTCGATATAATATTAATATAGATTTATTCTTCCGACTTTCTAGAGAAAGGAAGAAAGTAAGTTTCAGGGATCTTAGCTTCAAAATCAAGTAGTTTTGTATTGCCGAACGTACGGTTGAAGTAACCCACGTATTTGTACTCAGAGCTTCAAGGTGATGCTCTAAGGATGAGCCACATACAGCTAATATTCTGATCACTTGAAGAATGTGACATTTTATTATTGTAAACATTTTAAACAAATGACTCAAATGTTATCCATATCGCAATACAAATCTAACAATAACAATGACAATAACAAGCCAATTGTGAACCCTTGGTTTCTAATAGCTCTTCAGTAGCTACGTCGATCATTTGATATATGCAATGGAAATTGAAATCCTCCAAAAACATCTTTTTTTTTTTTTAACTGTGTCTGTCTTTACGCCTTGTTGACGGCTAAGGTCATTAGAGGTGGGATGGGACTGGGGACAAGGAATGGGAAGGAATTCGGCCATGGCCTTTTTGAAGGATGCATCCCGGCATTCGCCTGGAGTGATTTGGGGAAACCATGGAAAATCCAAATCTGAATGCCCGGACGGGGATTCGAACCCGCGTCCTCCCGAATGCGAGGCCAAAACGTTAACCGTTCACCCACCACTCTCGGTAAAACATCTTTTAAACGTATGGTTGAATGGGCGAAATGTCGTTCACCTACTATTTGGTGTTTAATGTCACAGAACAAGTTCACAACCTATGTATAAACTGTAAAGCAGTCGTGAGTATCATCAGTATCCATATACTTGACATCAGCCTGTGCCCATTTTTTGAGACAAGGTCACAAGGGCAAGGTCTTCCGCATGAATATGTGCCAAACAGTTGTAAGGTTACTGAACTGAATGTTGAGTAACGGAGTTTTCATAATAATGGACATTATTTATGGAGGAAACAGAGGCGATTCTAAAAGTGATTTAACAATCATAGACAACGTTTACTTTCATGTTGGTGGGCTACCGTCAAGTACAATTTGAACAGAGGTTACAAGCTTCCGCTTGAACAATATTTTGGCTTCTGGCTTTTCGCCTCGTCGACTGCGTGACTATTAGCGGAGGTATAGGACTGGAGGCAAGGAACGGGAAGTAATTGTGCCATAGCCTTTTGAAAGAACCATTTTCCTGGAGTAACTTGGGGGAACCATGGAAAATCCAAATCTGGATGGCCGGACGGAGATTAGAATCCAAGTCCGAGGCCAGAACGTTAACCGTTCATCCACCACGCACGGTGACAACTTGTAGAATTGTGATCCACTGCGACATCTCTCACCGCAAAAACCATTTAATTTTTTAAAAGATTTTTTGTAAAGAAATAAAACTCAAACCAGTTTGAGGTTTATTTTAAAGTTTTTGCTATCTCCCAAGAACACGAAGTCTCAAAGTATTGCAAACAAACATAAAGATTGGAACCAACCTTCTGGATGATAGATCTAGTGGATCGCATTGGATGACCTACTCCGAACAGTCTATCATTCAACAGGTCGCGAGTGCAATCCCATGTCCGGCCATAGAGATTTATGTTTTCGATGATTTTTCGAAGTTAATGCTGGGATGGTTCCTTCAAAAAGCAGTGGCAGGATTCTTTCCCGTTCTTTGCCATTGGGAGTCGATTCTGGGAAGTCAATGAATCGCTCGCATTATGGACTTAATTTTGTTGCTGATACTATGAGCAGGACTATCTGTTTATTTGAGTTAGAGTAACACTTACATGTTGAATTTATACTTCGTTTCTACAGCGGCTCCCCGCATTTATCGTTGTAGGTTCTTTTCAGTTTTAGCTTTACCTGCTGGGAATCTCAAAATCGATTGGTTTTACGGAAATGCAGTGGAATCCCCTACGTTCTACAGTGAAGATTCCATCCGACTAGTCTTTCCTCCACTACTGACTAGGGTGAAAATGAAATAATATTTTACCAGATTTCTTGGTATCTGAGTATTCTAGAAAGAGGTCTTTTAAAATTTGTGTAATCAGAGAATATGCTGCTGAGTTTTTTAAAACAAATTTCCTGTATTCGATTTGTTTGTGCAGGCACGAAGCGATAATGTGTCTGAGAATTTGCGATCAATAGTCTAGTATAGTTTTGATAAAGCCTTAAGTCATCGGTGTGGTTCGGTTTAAATCAACATAAATATTCCTATAGTGAGGACTACTTAGGTTATTAGAGCAATATTGTGGTGCCTAGTAAATTGATCCCCGAGTAACTTTATGTAGGGTTGTTACTGATGATACATAGGGAATACCATTAAGTTTTTTTCAAGAATATAATTCCAGTTGCATCGTTTCGCGCCGTTTTTTACAAGATGCTCTTTATAAGTCAAGATTCTATTCAAACCTAACTCTTGATATCTAGGATACTTATGTGATTAAAAGACGTAGTTCAAGTGAATAATGAGTTCTTTGTTTGTTATTTTATTGTTCAAACCGAGCGTGGTGGGTTAGCGGTAACTTTCTGGTCTCCCATTTTGGAGGACGCCGGTTCGAATCCCCGTCCGGCCATCTATAGTTTGGATTTTCCATGGTTCCCCCAAATTACTCCAGTCAAATGGTACCTTCAAAAGGCCATGGTACGATTTATTCCCGTTCATTGCCCCAGTCCTATATCACCTCTAATAACAACGACGTCGACTAGGTGAAAAGCCAGAAGCAAAAGTATTGTTCAACTGGAAGTTAGTAACCTCTATTTAAATTGTACTTGACGGTAGCCCACACATTAGCGAATGCCGGTATGGTTACTTCGAAAGGCCATGACAGAATTCATTCCCGTTCCTTGCACCAGTCCTTTCCCGCCTCTAACGACTCGACATCGACGATGTGTAAAACCATAAAAAAAGCAAACTCATGTGCTAAGTTTACTTTGCCTATTTATCGTTTTATCAGTTTCAAGTGAATTTATAATTTACAGTTAAGTTCTGTGCAGTGTCTCTCACCTGCTTTTCAATGAATCTGGAGACCGCTGCTGCGTTGCTTAGCACAATCAGCGGCGGTGAGCTGCAGTTGTAATGATCAACAGGACAGTCTCCTTCAGAGGCCAGAGACGAGTAGCAGCACCGCGCCAGGCCTCTCTGTACGTCAGTAAGGTGCTTCGTCTGCTGCATCCACTCTGAGTTAAGTAAAACATATCGTTAAACTGAGAGCTATTTAACAAAAAAGAGAAAGAAGCATTTTTTGACACCTAATCAGCAAAATACCACCTCCAGAGGAAAAACGCCAAGAAGCAACGGCACGTGAGTGGATAAAACTAAACCATCCTGACCATCCACAGGATCTCCTAATTCACGAGGTCCTAAATGACTGACCCCCCACTCGTTTTAAATCCAGAAATCCAGTATGGCAAGATGTATTCGACGTTGATGTCAAGGAAAAATGGCATCTGTGAAAGATCCTACAACTGGACTTCCAGGATTCCGCCTAAATAGAGACCGCTACATCGCCAGTACAGGCCATGCGAAATGCAACGCCATGCTGTCTGTATAAGTGGGGTCTTCAGGATTCTCCTGCATGTGACTGTGGAGCTCCTTCCCAGAGTGTGGAGCATATTATCAGGGAAAGTCCTCTAAGAAAGTATGATGGACCATTTGGAGATGTTTTCAGAGCTACAAGTTCCTTCATTTGTAGAATGGCTGGAAGAACTGGCCATCAATTTGTGAACGCCACCAACGTTCTTGTCATTCTATATATGTATTGTATTAGTTGCTTAGCCATATGATAAATAAATAAATTTGGCAGAGTGGTTGCGAGAACAATGTTAATAAAATATCCAATAGGTTGAGAGAAATGACAGAGAAGCTGTGTTTTCAGACAGCCAAATATCGAGGTTTTACAACTTTTACAACAGAACTCAGCGTCTGATGGTCAACAAAAGCAAGAAGCGCTTCCATTCATCTGTTAACCTTTATTTGATATACATCTACATGGATGGGAATGAGAAACTTGGTTTCATTTATGTGTTAAAAGAATGTACCGTATTACTCGAGACACATAACGTTCAGGACATTTCGATGAAAGTGCGGAAGAATATAGATATATGTCGCCAAGGAACAGAAAACCGTTTTCAGGCTTCCTCGAATATTTGCGTCCGAAGATTAATGGCAGTAGTGTAGTTACCGATACGGCAGAGAAGTGAAAGCCATCCTTCACTGTTCAGAGATGTTTTGTGCTGGATGTTTTAACAATGGTGGCGTTAATACTCAAAGTATATACTATAATAATAAAAAATTAAGAAATAGATAATAAGATGACTAGGGAAATTGTCACTGGAGCGTGCGCTAGATTAAATTCAAATTTGATACAAGGAGTACAAACACGAGAACCGAGTGCGATTCATTGGAGTATAGAAGGAGGGTGAAGAGAGTCATGGGAGTGTACAAGACATATATTGGTGATGAAGCATTGAAAGATATTGGTGGGAAAATTAAGAGAGGTGCGTGGAAGAGTAAAGATGACCATGACCACAAGATTGCACTTGATTTCAGGCGTAAGGGTGTGGAAAAATTTTCTTTCGTTGGAAAGGGTGTAAGGGGTTGGAATAAATTATCAAGAGAAATGATGAATAATTTACCAAAAACACTGAAAGAATTTAAAGCAAAAGTTAGTAGAGGGAGAAAGTAGGTGGTAAGAGGAAAGGAGATAGACGAATGTATAGGGAGATTGTCACCGTGCGTACGCTCCATCGCAATTTTATGAATTATAATTATTATAAACGTGAAGTTTCGAATCCACAATTCTAAGAAAGTAAAAGGTGCAAAATATGCTACGCCAATGAGAGGTGTGATTTCTGTGCACGGGAGTATATGCAATGTTGAATGCCAATCAAGACAGTATTTCTGCAGCTGAGACTTATGTGTGTTGTTTCATGTTTTCATGTGACCTACCGCTGAAACGAGTTAGCCACGCATAGTTCGTAATTGTGAGCAAACGATCCCACTGTGGGCATAGTACCGAATCGAGGGGACTTGGCAAGGAGAGCAACTTTCCGTCATCATTGACAGAGCTCTTGGTCTCATGACACATGGCGCCAAGGAAATTGGGGTGCACCCCTCCAGACCACGTTACCTGGAGTGCTGAAGGTCACTCCGATCCAGATCTCCTTCGATCTTGGCGCAGCTGGGAATGGTAGCCTGTAGGTATCACTCAACCGATAGCGCAGGATCATCACCGACTGCAAACTCCGAGACGATAATATTACGTCGGACAATGGTGTAGTTGTGCACTTGTAACTCTTCCTGTTCAGTTAACACCGATAATTGATCTTCATGCTATATATAAATAAATTCGATTGTGATCTGCCATAATTAATTTGTTTTCGTGATTATAAACGGTTCGTTTAATAAGCTTTCAATCTTTAACAAAGGTCCGAGATATGCTATTTACTTTTATGTTCACATATTAATTTTGTTGTTATTATCGCAGTCAAATCCTTCATTATAACTGTAATAATGGTATTTTAATTTGGAATTTTGCCTTGCAATTTCATATAAATATCATAACTTATAAAATTCTCCTTTCTACTACAGTAAGGAATGACATTTAGTAATGTATCTGAACTCATTCAACAATAAATTTTGCTATTTATTGACTACCCAGTAGTCATTATGCCAAGAACTGAAATGACTTAAAAATGTAACACTGCGATGGATCTAACAAAGGATTGAGGATTTATTCATATACAGTAGTATAAAACGAAGTAATAAGTGATTGCTAACAAACAAAAAAAAAAATAAATAAATAAAAAAAACTTATGAGTCCCTCCCGTTACTATGTTACGAGTTATCCAAAATTGTTTTTAGACATGACGGAAGATAAGCTTGTAAAGAGTTCAGAAGAAAGAATTCAGACAATATTAAAACTGATTTAATCAATTCAATTTTGAGAATCGATTCCAATATGCCCTGTAACTACATCTTTCAGTAAAATCTTGCTTGGACAACGAGAGGACAAATAACATAGCTCAAACTAACTGTCAAAATGAGGTGACATGTATGCAATTCCAGATGAGCTCGCAAGATTTACAACCCCCCTCCCCCTCACCCCCGAAGGCACTGCTCGAAAGGAATTTAACTTTGGAGCAAGCCGGGAGAACAAAATGTGGTTTTAGGTGTTGTGGTAGTGGCAACAGCAGAGCGGTGGTATCTGTAAATACAACGGAAGAAGTTTGTTTTAAATATTGAACGAATTTCATAGTTAACGTTGTGTTACCATATCTACATTAACAAAAATTGCTATGTTAGTTACGGGTTTTGTATTAATAACGACGTGTTAATTTATATTGAGTAACCACCCTTTTATTTGAATAAAGGGAAACTGTTTTCACTGACATATAAACTGTAAACTACGACTAATGCAACAAAAGTGCGTGCAGTAAAATTTATTATTGTACTATTGATTCAAGTTGAGATCAAATGATGAATGAATGTATATGGCGTATATATCTTTCTATGTTGTTTGAGTTAAAATACACATAATTCTTGTAAATGAGGTCTCAGTATACTCAAGGAATAGAAACTTTTCTAATTTATTGTAATCTGTTTTCAGTCCCACAAAAGCAAGACAAAAGTGAGAAATGCAGAAAGGGGTGTAGGCCCTACTGTGTTTATGTCTTTTGTGTTAGTTCTTAAAACTACAGAATTTATGTCTTTTGTTTTAGTTCTTAAAACTACAGAATTTTGATATTCAAAATGTTAATACTGGGCTGAAATATAAACTCAGTTTTGTTTTAAGGCTGGATTAAAAAAAATCCTCATTTATTCAAAGAAAGTTGTTTCCTGCTTACGTCATTAACATGTTTTTTTTTTGTTTGCTTTTTAAAAACGTGATATTACTTACCTTCAGCATTTAACTGATAAAACATATAGACGCACTTGAAGTTGAGTTCTTTTTGAAGTGATGATATCACAGCAGCGATCGTAGTTGCTGGAAATGTGCAGCACTTGCCACTAAAAGACCACAGTGATACGCATAATATTACAAGTTCGAAGTGAGATATTTTCACTTGTGTTAATAACATTTGGAAACTTGGCGATAGGTCTGGCTCGTTGTTATTAACCAGCCAAATGCTCCTCGTTAGCAAATCGATATGTATTTCAGAGTTGATGGCTGCGAATGTACTCATTGCCTAAGTGGAAAGTCTTGTTGACAGACAAATATTACATAATTTATTAGAATATTTCGTCGAAGGCACTGGATGGACAGTTAAACAGAGTATTGTTGGAGCGTGCACTCCACCCAATTAAATTAAAACATCTTCGACCTATTTTACCACCTTGAACATAAGCTCTTCTGTATGATAACAGCTTTCATAACAGTTTCCTGTTATCGAATAATAATTTGCAACAAAGAAAATAAAAGTAGTATTTTACTATCAGATATGTTTCAATTGAATTACGCCTCATCGACTTCGACGAAATTAGAGGAGCGGAAGGTTTGTTAACCAAAAACAGGAAGATATTTGAAGTAAACAATCAGGAATATGCCTGGAGTGATTTTGGGAAACCATGGAACACAGATATCTGGAAGGCTGGACGGGGAGTTGATCCCACGGTTTCCCGAATGCCAGGCCAGAGCGTTGCCTGTACTTGGAATTCCTAATTTTGTATTCTCATTATAACTGATAGCATGACAAAGTTAAAAATTATAATAATCCGCATAACCTCAGCATGCACCCAGAGCACCAATTCAGGAAGATTTTGTGCACAATAATTATTCACTGCAAAATACTAAACCGTTAAAGACAATATCATACTGTTGTTTCGGCAAAATGGAAATCTAAAACGAAATTCAATCAAGAGCAGAGTGCGCAATCATGAGTGATTGCTCATGCTGCTTTGACAAAATAATTTGATCCTTGAAAATCAGTTTAACAATTTGGTGTGCTATGACCACGAAGAGAATCTCCTTATACCAATTGCAGTGGCGTAACAACAGGGTGGCAGGACGGGCAAAATGTCACAGACCCCCTGCCGGACGTGGCCCCCGGCCATTCGACACTGAGAAAGGGCCATTTTACTCACTCCTATCGTACTTTTTAGTATTAGACAGCGAATGCACCCAGCATCCGTGAAGAAGCGAGTTCAATCCCCGGCGTGGCCATAGTTATTCCGATTTGCAACTGATAGCATGATAAAGTTAAAAATTATAATAATCCACATAACATCAGCATGTACCCAGGACACCAATTCAGGAAGATTTTATGTACAATAATTATTTACTGATTTAAATTAATCTCAGCATTATTAAAGATATTTCTTGTGGTTTCGTTCAGTTGTCGACTAGATTTGAAAGTCAATAATCATTAAACCGAATGCTATGGCTTCGTTTCAAAAGTTCTTGAGTTAATTTTATAACTCTCGTTCGGTATTCCAGTTTATCGTATAACGAAAATGTTCTAACGTGTGGCAGCATCTTTTTTTTTACTTTTTTTTTTTTTTTAAATCATGTCTTTGTCTTTATCTTGCAAATATTGAATTTTCTATGTTTAAAGTCCCAATAATACCTAACCTGTATGGTTCAGTTTTTTTCGGACGATACCATGGGGGATTCTTACCCCTCCAACCATGGCTAAAAGGTTCAACTGCGTTTACGATCTAATTCTGTAGATTAATTTGAATTTTACCATCCAATATTTTTTTTTTTTTTTTTTTTTTTTTTTTTTTTTTTTTTTTTATGAATCAACTGTATGAAATCTTTTTTTTTAAATTTAGTCACATTCTTCCAATTTAAATCGATTGTTTATTATTCAAATTTTTACTCTCTTTCTTTTTAATTTTCTACGAATTATTCTGAAAATACCACTAATTTCTTCGTCGTTTAGATCTTGGTGAAAACTTGGAATGCATAACAGATAGATAACTGAAGAGGAAGACCATTTTGCTTCTCTCTTTAATTTTAATAAACGAGATGATTCCATTTCCAGAATTAAGAACAGTAAAGTTGCTGAACTAGATAAGATGCGACCCGAACAAAATAAAAATACAAAAGCTTTGGAAAGAATTAATAGACTAGAAAAATATTCGACTATTTCAATTTTACGTCTGCTGTATAAAGCCCTAGAAAGAATGATCCTCAATAGTATTTCAGAAAGTGTAGACCAACTCATATTAATGAACATGCTGGCTTTCGACTTGGCAAATCCTAAATTTCTGGCATCATAAGAGCGAGGAAAGATCACTAGCGCCGCATTTATCGACCTTGCAGCCCCTTATGACATCAAGCATAGCAGTGCGAAGGACTTTCGGCTGATGCAATCCATCCTGTGGCTGTTACAGAACAGGCGATTCTTTGTTTCGCTGTAGACAAAAAGGAGCCGCTTACAGGATCAGGAAAATGGCCTCCGACAAGACAGTGTTCTTGTGGCATTGACATACCAATGATCAGCTGACAAGTCTGTGCATTCGCTTCTTTATCTAAACAAATGATACAGTCACTACTGCCCAGGATAAAACCTTCAACGAGGTGGAAATTGAGATGTCAACATCGCTTGAAGACCTAAGCGACTATTACCACCCAAAGCCCAAACGTTCAAAGACATAAGCCCGCGCCTTCCATCTGCGCAATAGAGAGGCTAGGAGAACTCAACATAACCTGGAGAGTGCAACTCTTATCCCACCGCGATACGCCAAAATACCTGGGAGACAAATATCGACCGCTTCAAAGATCATTGTGAGAACACGAAGTTGAAAGTAAGTGCTCGGAATCACATCATCCGGAAGTTAACAAATAGCAGATGTGGTGCACAGCCAAAAGTCCTCCACATCTGCTCTATCACCGCGTTTCTATTCCGCGGAATACGCTTCATTAGTTTGGCGAAACTATTCCCATGCAAAGAAAGTAAATGCGATAAGGCGCATCACAATTGGATGTCTTCGACCTTCTCCCATAAACGTAATCTACAATCTTGGGAGCACAGACACCCCCCGCCCCCCTCACTCCCTGCCCAGACATCTGATAGAGGATGGCTGCAGACACTGAAAGGCGAAAACAGAAGACAGATTCCAGGCATTTAAAGTTTGGACACGAATTCCAGCCCTTGAGGCTAAAATCAAAAATAATTCTTGCAAAAAATGTAACCGATTTAATTATCGTCTAAAACACGCCGAGCAGAAGTTTGGCGAAATCTAATATCAGAAATAATTAGTAAAAATCAAAAGAGAAACCTGCAGTAGGTTACTATCTTCCGCTCACAACCTGAAGTAATGAAACTGGAGTATCCCAATGCAAAGAAAACCTGAAGAAATGGGGATACATATTAGAAGACATGCTCTGTGAAAACGGGGAAGTGCAGGACCCACAAAACCTGATGATCTGCAACAAATTAGACGCCGTGTACACTCGATGACCTGTTCAAACGAATAATAAGGCCATTCAGGCCTGATCATTTTATTTGTATAATTATGTATTTCAACATTGTTTACTTGTATGTTTAGTTTGTTTACTTAAATTGTATTACTTATAATTTCTCTCGAACTTGTGGCTCACAAAGTAAAAGGCCAGCGTTCATTTTCACCATAACTGGACAGTGGTCCGAGGACAGCCTGTTGTTGGTGGGCGCTGCAATGAAGCGGGTAGTACCGTTCGTTATGCCAACGCCATGAACGTATGGATGATATCCTATTGCCGTGGATCGGTTCTTGAGGGCTCCACAAACACATGTTGTACCTGTTAACCAGTCTTCTTAGCACGTCTCGAGTTGGGGTTCTTGTTCTACTATTTCAATAAGGATGCTTCGCATTGAAGTCACTGCTGATCAGAGCTTTTTCCCTCATGGTAGTCGAGTGAAGTTTGCCTCTTCCATCTGTCTTCCAGGGGGCTGGTATGGTACTAAAATCGTCAGCCTCACGCTGGCAGTGGTCACTTCCACGCCAACGGTTTCATTGAATTGTGTTCAGGGAAGGACGATCTCGCAGAGAAATCCTTCTCTTGATGAAGATAGCTACACTTTCACGCGGTTACGTTGGTAGTTGTAGCAACTGGCTGCTGAAGCTCTGAGTCACTGGTTGATGTGTGTCTCACTAATGAGCCACACATCTATGCCTCACCTTCGCAGAAACTGCCATAACTCTATCATTTGTTGGTATATGTCATTGAATTTCAGATGCAGAATTTTCGAAAGCGTATACATTGTCTGCTATCCATTATGTATTGTACAGGAACATTTACTTGTGGCCAGGGCCGACATCATTGTAGCGTTTATGCTAATTGTAGCTTGTCTATTCTTTGGATTAAACTGCGCATGTTCATAATTGATTCTAGCGTGTTAGATGCTGCACAATCTCTCAAAGCTGTCTGTGGATGCTTGGGCGGAATATTGTTTTCTATCCTAAGTGGATTTTTCTTGACTGGACCGGACGTATCACGGTTCTTGAATTGTCGTTTCAGATGCCTGCTGCGTTGTCTCCCCTAGAGTGTCAATAGGATCTCCAATTGGGCATATATCTCCTATAGCTGCTGTGAAGATGCGGCTGTCTGTGCGGTTGTACCTTCTTTTTCTGTTCAAACTGCTTCTTGGTATTTATAGAGTACATCCGCACATCAACTTGCTTTTGAATCTTGCCTGTTGCCAGTAAATTCTTGTTCATTTTTTCTCATGGGGTATAGATCCCTTGAAGACAATCTTTGGTCCTATTGTATTTTCTACAACACTTGTAGCTTGACTCATGGTTTCCTCCACAGTTACTGCATTTTGCTTTATCTCTTGTTTTCTGCGATTAACAGTTGTTTGAGTCATGCGATCCTGCACATTTCATGCATGCCGGTTTCATACTGCAATGCCGAGCAAGGTGCCCAAACAAGACAGCTGTAGCACTGTGTCGGCCCGGTGGAAGAACGGAGTTTCTCCTTGGTAATTTTTTAGGTTTTCCAGTTTTTTGTGATGTGCTAGGTACCACTATGAGGAACAGTGGCAATTCAATGTTAATTTGAGATTGGTGTAACTGAGTAAATACCTGCACATCATAGCCCATGTAGATGAGTTTCTCTTTCAGATCAGCAGCAGGGAACACTCATGGTATTCCATGAAACACCACCTGCAGCAGTTTTACTGTATTGGTGGGAAAAATGAAATAAAGAGTCTTCTTCTCATCCAGAAGTTTAGTCAGCATAGTGAAGTCTTCTATGGTCGTGGATATATTTAATTTTATCTCCTCCTGCCATTTTCACTGAAAAGGGATCCCTCACTGTGTTTGTGAACAACTCGTGAAGTTTTTATGTAGTTTCTCAAACTCTGCCACAATGGATGGGATGTGTGCACTTCTGTTTCTTTGAGCCTCTTCTTTCTGCAATGGTTGAAGCTGATTGCTGAACTCAATAATCTTCAAATGGTGGATGTTTGCCCATGATACTTGCAAACACCAATTACGCTGTGTAGCTGGTCTTCTACAATTCTAGCACTGCTATTGGTTGGTGTCATCAGGTAATGGTGGCTGGTAGCTGCCTTGGTATCAACAGTTTTAGGACTACCAGCTTTTGTCACCTTTTCCCCCTGGAGTAATGCAGAATCAAAGATAAATGCTCCCTTCATCACCTTATTAGCAGCATTTTTGAGGAAAGCTATGGCACTGGTACACTTAGTTTGGTGTCAATACATAGATCACCTCTACGTTACTTGGATTTTCCTCCAAGAAGAGGCAAAGAGCATTACAAGGATCTTTCCATCATGTTGTGCATGTTCAGGCCGCTCCATCAACTACTTGCTTGTGGTCATCATAACTACTCGTACTACCATGCTAGTGTCCATGATGCGTGGCTGAGTCATCAGAAGTTCGGCAGCTGCACACCTTCACGCCACCATAACATATATATTTGTCAGTCTGCTCTGTGCAATCAAAGATGCTAATACTAAATTAACACTGTTCCAAACACTGTGGAACCTTTGTGTCATGCAAGTCATCAAATCAGTTGAGAGACTGATGACAGAAAAAAAAAGTAAATGACAAAGCACATTACAATATCGATTTTACACAAATTCAATTACACAAGTTATTAGTGGTACATGAAAAGTTCCAGGTATTTTTTTTATGAAAGTATAAATGGATTTATACTAGAGCTTGTGTGTTTCGTTTAATTTCTTTTGGTCTTACGCTGATTCAAGAGTTGCCTAAGATCGAAAATGTTGCAAGATCAAGCCAATAACGTCACTATATTAGGTGTATATAGTAAACTCATTGATGAATTTGATTTGGGAAATTGGTAGAATCTGTTTATTTTCAAAAATGCAAAGCACAGTACATTTTCTGTATTGTATAATTAACCCTGAGTAATTACAGATTTAAATAATAACATTGAATTTTTGTAGAGAGTTAAAACATATTATTGAATAAATTATATAACATTTTTTTAAAAAAACCATTGTTTTGTAGTTTTTAATCCTATGAATTCCTTTAATGAACTTGTCTGGATGATTCTCTCTCTCTTATTATTATCTTTCTCGCTAGTTAAGATAACATTTTAAGGGAATCGTCCTTTGTATGATTACTCACCCAACCCTAACACAATTCACTGGCCCTGAGATGGTCACAGTATCAGTATCAAGGGAATATGAACTGGTTTTTTTGTCGCTGAGTGAGAGGTTAATATAGTAGAGCAAACTGAGGAAGCATTTTGTTGTACTCCTGTACAATGGTGAGCTTTAAAAGTTTTATGGCAGATATGACTTGCAAACAATTTTTGTTCTCAATCATAGGTAATTTTGCCTCATCCAATTAAAATAACTATTTCTTACATTTGTCATGAGTTTACAGAATGTCCAACAACATTGAGCACAAAGTGCACTTCATGGAAGAACAGTGTTCAAAGCACAGTACACAGTAAATAGTTCCATCTGGAAAGGATCAAAAATTCAAATGAATCACAAGAATAATCTTTAGGCTACAAATGATAACGCACACAAGAAATTTTTGAAGAAGTAGTGTTGAGGAAATTACAGGAGTATGACCATAATTCAAAAATTTTAATGGGGCCAGTTGTCTGCAACTGACTAAATGTTGGGACAATGTTCAGTATGATGTCTTCCTTTTGGTCAATTTTCATCTACTGACAACTAGTAGCAGCATGCAGGGCCGCATTTAGGCTCTGTGGGCCCCTAGGCTATAAATGTGGTGCGGGCCCCCTGTCGCCAGTGGCTGGATGATTAAATTTCGAAATATTCGAAATTCGACCTAAAAAATTTATGGGCGACCTTTTTTTTTTTTTAGGTGTACTACCTGCCCAGGCTGTGGTAGGTTGTGGTGAGGGCCCCTCTTTTTGTGGTGCGGGCCCCCCTTTGTGGTGCGGGCCCCTAGGCTACAGCCTATGTAGCCTATGCTTAAATGCGGCCCTGGCAGCATGTGTTATGAAGAGATTGATATTATGCTTGTACAGATTGCAACTATTGGTGAATTAAAAATTACCAGCCAAGTTCTGCTGGGCTGCATAGATGAAAGGGTTGTGAGATTTTGCATTTTTCTTAGCATCTGAGGATGTCTGAAATAATACACAGTCAAATCATAATATTTATGGCATTTTCTGTCATCATAACTCTCCAGTTATGCATCTTTGGTCACTGTTCCATTTACTGTCTGTAACCATATTAAAATGAATTTATGTATCTAGTATTTATATGTGCAATATACATTAACTTCTCTTGCTGTGTGTGTGTGTGGGGGGGGGGGGGGGGGGGGGGAGTGGTGGAAATTGGTTAGATAGCTCAATTCATTTTATGTTATTAGCTGTTAAAAAAGTTCATTACAGGAAATCTAAAAGAGAGAGAAATGAAGTATATCCTATATAATATTTGTTAGCCAATATAAACCTTTCGCATTAATTACAAAAATACATCTATTGAGTGGAAATTAGAAAGAAAACAGATACAGGCAGTTATCCTGTAGGTTACAAACTACTTTTGTTTCCTTACCAGTTATAAAATGTGTCAATGTGGAGATATGAAAAGGATTTCTGCATTATCAAATTTTGACTCGTGCATTTTTATACTTCATATTTGAATAATTTCATGCATATTAACTGACTGTTATAGCACAAGCTTATTTTCACTTGTAATTACTGCTTTTAGTGTAGTTTGAAGGTCTTCCAAATAAGACAAGCTTTGCATTGAATATATTTTATGTAGTATGATTAGCAAAACTTTGTAGAATTTATGTGCCGATAATAAAATTACAAGAATTCATGCAGTGTGATCTACTTTCTGTATATGTTTAGCTTGTAATCTATATATAATTATCACAGCTTTTTGGAATTAGTTAGATCTATGTTGTGACATGAAAACAGTGTAATTAGTATTTTAGTAAAGAATCTTCAAGATATTTAAGGTTTTGTACCTGAGATAGAGTATGTCTTGAAAACTATAACAACATACAACAGCAAAAATTCTGGGCACTGCTGCTAATGAAAGAATGAAAAAACAGAGCAGGTACCATATTTTTATTCCTTCTCTCTCAAGTATGTAAAGAATTTTTTTGCATGCAGTTTCCTCTCAATCACTAGCAAGAATATCGCTGCCATGGTAGCTACAGCTAGGACCAAAAGGGCAGGAACCACCCTCTTGATATCTGCTGCTGTTATCTTGCTTCTGGATTGCAGTTGATTAACCATATTTTTGTACTTATACTTATTGAAGAGATGAGATATCATTCCTTCTTCATGAAGCACCTGCAGACTGAATAGCATTGTGTTAGGAATAGTATGTTTAATCAAATAAGAAAAGTTTGTATATTGGTCAAAATTTGTGTTTTTATTTCATGGTTTAAAAATTCAAAGTTATTCATTACTATTGTATAAAAGCAATTGCAATCTAGTGTACCATGCACAACATCTTGAAATAATTGACAAAAAGAAAATATAGATATTGGAAAAGATTCTTCTAAAATGATGGGTAAGTGGACATTCAGCAGGCAGACAGATTAATTTGGTTCTCTTTTTCATTTGATTTTAACCTCTTCATCTTATAAATGAATTAAATCTCTTTCTCATCTTCCAGTTAGTCATCTGGGCTATATAATACTTGGCAGTTTTCCACAGGTGTTAACACGAATTATAAAAGGGAGGCCAAGTAGACAGTTTAGCACTAGGTCTTACTAAGGCATTTGACAGAATGAACCATAAAATGGTATTAAATAAACTGAAAACTGTTGGATTGTATGGAAAAGTTACTTGCTTGGTAGAGGAATTTTAAAAGCCAGAAAGCAGATTGGTAGAGTAGGAAATACGTTATCAAAAAAGGTGGAAGTAAATATGGGAGTGCCACAGGGTAGTGTATTGGGACTGTTGCTGTTCATTATTCTAATGAATGATTGTGATGATGGTTTATGGTCAGAATTTAGGTTGTTTGCAGATGACATAAGGTATATAATAGAATCAAAACATGAGAAGACTGGACAGCTGCAGGGTGACCTGGCTAGAATATCTAAATGGGTAGGTCAACATGGAATGAGATAAATCGCAAGTAGAGGCAGATAAAAAAACTGAAGGATAATTGTGGTTATATGATGGGGTCAGAATTGCTTGTTGAAGGTTTCAGGTGTATTTTTTCCCCTTATCGCTTTACGCCTCATTGACGGCTAAGGTCATTAGAGGTGGGATGGGAATGGGGACAAGGAATAGGATGGAATTTGGCCAAGGCCTTTTTGAAGGAAGCATCCCGGCATTCACCTGGGTGCCTGAACCCACATCCCCCAGAATGCGAGGCCAGAACATTAACTGTTCACCCCCATGCTCGGTGAGAAGTTAGGGATGTGGATTACAAAATTTTGGTCATACCATTAGTTACATTTCTCAAGATACGAATGAAAAAATACATTTTTTTAGCATCATTGACTTAAATGAGTTTGAAAGTTGCATCCACATGGAGATCTGTTTTACTTCTAAAAAAAATAAAATAATAATAACAGAAGCCATGGGCATCTGTGAGCATTAAGAACAGTATGCATTTGTAAATCAAGTTGTATACTGCTTACAGGTATAGTCACAATTCTAATAATAAACCTTCTATATAATGCCATATAATCAAGAAAATTATTAAAGCATCCAAAAAAATGTACAGCAAGAAATCAAAGACAATATTATCTAAGAGGAGACTAGAAAGTAGAATTAGGTCTGTAAAGACATATAAAGCAAAGTTCAGTAGAATACTGTTTTCAATTGCAGACATATTTAATAAACACTTTCATATATGTTGCTGATAACTTGATGGCATAGTGACTCACAGTGTGGATTTAATTGATATAGGTACCCAAGAAAAGAAGGATTCCCTGTTTATAAAATTAAATTCTACACAAAAATAAGTAAAGTTATGAGGTATCTTAAAACCAAATGCTTGACTGATAGTGATGGAATTTCTAGCAGATTAATTAAACCATGCTCTACAGATGTATCTTTACTTCAGGTGACTTTGGCAGGTAGTCCTACTGTAACTTCTATTTCATTACCAACAGCCTTCTACAAAAAATTTGGAAAAGTAAAGAGCTGCAGACAGGGGCATAGCTATCAGAGGGCTAGGCGGTGGCATGCACTAGGGCCCCTAATCTCAGGGGGACCCAAGCTCAGTTTAGGGGGCCCTCACAACACTTGGTAGAACTAAAAAAAAAAGGTTGCCCAACTGGCCTGAGGGTCCAAAATATTTTTTGCACCGGGGCCCTTGTTAACCAGGCTACGCCAGTGACTGCAGAGTTTACGAACATTTAAGGAAACATAAAAGTATACAGGAACCTATGGTCAATTTTTTTTTACTTACTCTTGAACTTTAACATGGTAGTTTAAACTATCAATAATAGTTAGTTGAGAGCACTGTGCAGAAAACAAAGTATCATTAGTTCAGAAGACCTATTTAATACTTACTGGAAGTTGAAAATTTTTCTATAAGGACTTCTTTTTTCTGAAGGCAATTACTATATGAGAATTGAAAATCTCTTGGATGCAGTGAATCTGACATTCGATTAAAGGATATAACCTCTTATAGTCAATATCCAGTGACATAAACACGGTCTTCGATTGTTTACAGATTGTTTCAAATCCATCTTCTACTGATTTTGGCAGGTTGTTTCGTTCAATATATTTTTCTGATATTTCCTTCATCACCGGGTCATTTGAGTCCTGTAATCAGTGAGAAAAGTTGGTATTGAACAGAGACCATACATATAGTTCAATTATACTTCATTGGCCTCTAAAATAGGTTCTTTACCACATTATATATGTAATTTATTTTTCTATTTGTATTTGTTTATATTCATATTGAGGAATATAGAGACACTGAAGACAGTCATCAGTGGTAAGATTGTTTGTCTGTATATCCACGAAGTGTGGGTAGCCATAGTTATAGTTTACTGAAGTGTGCATATTTTGACTTTGTTTTGAACATGAGGAGCTCGTTTCAGGAGATTCCCATAAAAGCTTGTTACTGGTAAAGTCCCAGAGTGCATCCAATTAAAAAAAATTCTCCCTTCACTGGGCTGCAGGTTGCTTCAAAAAAGCTACCTTTTGTGGGCAAAATCTTTATTCAAGAAACCTTTGAAGAAAGAATATGTGGTACATGCAGGGCAGAGAAATGTAGTTATGAGGTAACCCTAACTTATAGCAGTTGCTCAGTCGATTGATAGTGAGTGAGACAGCAATTATCCAACAGTCAACAACAGTTGTACAGTTTGATATTTGCAGATAAAATCAGTAACTCAATGAGTTAGTTAAAATGATTTAAAGCCAAAGCTAGTACGAGAAGCCAAGCAACAGTTAGAGAGATGCTATAAATGTCAATTCAGTACCGGATAAGTCCTGTCACATAGCAAGAGTTAGCAAATGTTACGGGCCCCGCGCCTTCAGAGAGCCTAGTGCCTATACATCTAAATGATCTAAATTAAATGAGTATAGAAAATTATTTACTAAGAAATATTTATTTGGCTAGTGTTATCTGTAAGTTTACCAACCTTGGGTTCACACGAAATGTAGTTCTGTAAATGTGCTGTTTTATATTATATCCTAAACTTTAATACCTAAAGCAAACCAAGGGTCTCTTGTTTGCATTTGCTACAGGCCCCAAGCTGTCTTAATGTGACTCTGCATCAATTTATAAATTTCAAAAAGCCACTGAATGAAACTTTGGAACCACAACAAATTATTGCCCATATGGAGAATTTTACAACCTGACAAAACTGACAAATTTGGAATAAAGGGATTGGTGATATAAGTAGGAAAAGAACTATAATAAAAGAGATAATTAAACAGGCTGTGGAAGAGTAATAATCATTGCCACAGTATTCACTGCAAATAGCATATAACACATTAATATAATATCAGCAGAGAAAGAAAAATGATCTAATGTTTGTTTTAAATGCATAAATGTACAGATATTTTTAATCAGTTATAGGAGAAAAATTAGATCCTGATTATAAATAGTGCAGCATTTTAATACCCAATGGAATATCTCTGAAATGTTGTGGCAAATTTGTAGGATTTTTGAAAGATTTCTCAACATCATATTCTAATAAAGGGGTAGGGGACAGTTGGAAATAGTCTTGATAAGGATCTAAATTATTCATTTTAAGAAGACTCTGCTTACATTTACAAGAACACACACGTCTGACAAACATGAGTCTTTTTGATCTGCTTGATTTTAATAATAACCCTGAATGTGATATCTTGTCAGGCATACAGGTAAATAGTTGGAAAAGATTTTCTTCCAGGATATAAATTCTCATGTTAGTTTTATTGGAGGGGACAGTAATCCCGTTTGAATTTAAGGGGCAAAAGGAAACTTTTGCTTCTGATTGCTGAGACCAGAAAATTGTAAGTGAAATATCAAAGCTATGCTTGCTGCAGAAGAGGTTATTGTTCACAAACCTGTAATAAGGATTCGGACCTTATAATGGAGCCGCCACACTACTCTGCAATTGAAGATGTCCTCAAATAATTTGTGAACTGTAACTAATGTTTCCATCATTTATACATGTCTTACCATCATTCCACTGCCATTAGACGCTCATGCTTGGGCAGAACACCACAAAAGCCGGTATTTTATGAAAAACAGAAGTCCAAAATACAGATATTTCTAAATGAAGTGGACACCAACATCTTTTTAGCCATTGCATTAACCCCTTGTACAGGAACAAATCAGAACATACCAACAATGATTGAACGATCATTCCAGATTCTTTGAAGTCTATAGATTACACAGCTTTCCTGTAATACATGTACTAATGATACTAACCTCAATGAAGGTTAATTCCCCAGAGTATTCTATGACAATGAGCTTGTAGGATTGGTCTGCGAGCATACCCCTCAAGTCGGTGAAAGGCAGCCGTGGCCTGGCCACAGCTAAGGATGCTGTTAGAGCACCACAGTATGCAGTGTACAGTACCAACACGAGCAGGGAGGCGGCCACCAGGGTCAGGCGCACTACAAATCTGGACGAGTCTCCACCCTGCACACCTGACAACAAAAGATGTGATCTCACAGACTTTAGACGTTTTGGAATGACACTGAAATTAAACATATTGTTTAATGGATTGTAGACAGTGGATACGTAACCATCTAAATTAAATCTAAGAACTTACAACACTCTTAGAGCTTATATATATAACTAAGGATGGATAGGAAAATAAGACCCCACACTTACCACATATGAAGGTGGTTGGGTGACTAACTCATAAAAATAAATACCAAAAAGTGCAATATTTCAGCAAAGGCCTTATTTGTGTGGAGGTAAGAAGTGAGACACCAGGCGGAGTCAGATGTGTACACAGTAACCGCTGTCTGATATATATATATATATATATATATTGTAGTGCTCACACCCTTATTATATAAATTATTATGACAATAATTTATTTTGCTATTCATGATTAAATTAGTTTATTAATTTACATCTTGGATGATCCAATAGATTAGTGAAATACTAATTCACAAGGTTGTTCACATTTGTATTAGCAATCAAGTATATAATTAAATATTATGCATATAACTGTGGTACAAAAATGGGTAAAATTCAGCATGCAGCTTGGAAAGTAAGGCATTGCCCTCAGAGTTCGATTAAAGGCTCACTCCATAGCACTACCTGGGCAGGTAGAAACAGGTGAGGAGATGGCCTTTCCCAGGTTCCAAGGCCAGCTTCCATTCAGGGACTGCTCCTTGGTTGGGTCACTGCACCACATGAGGCGA
Source organism: Vandiemenella viatica (assembly GCA_031002005.1). Lineage (NCBI taxonomy): Eukaryota > Metazoa > Arthropoda > Insecta > Orthoptera > Morabidae > Vandiemenella > Vandiemenella viatica. Next base: position 316,891,492 of record CM061920.1, on the reverse strand, counting down.
TGGCGTCACATGGGTGGAAAATAACCAACTCCCAAACATCCGAACGTTGTCCCTGCCACACGATAGAAGCACGAAATGAAGCCGCAAATGGAATAAATGTTAGAAGACACGTGCTTTCAGCGATCACGCCTCCTACCAATACTAGCAGAGCTAGGAGACACATAGTTTTCTCTGTTCATTGATGTCTTCAGAGGTGGGGCAAGAGATTGCCCGTGGGCAGGAGAGCCTGAAATACAGGACTTGTTTGTAGACCTTGACATAGAGATGACCTGCCTGGTCTACCGTTGAAGATGTGCTCCTGACAGCAGAGAAGACTTGCCGCCACTTCTGGCTGAGTCTGGCACAAGCATCGCTGATCACCAGATGCTGCTGCTATATTAAAGTGTTACCCAACCAAGCCTCCATGAAAGTTTCATGAGACAGTTTTAAACCCTTAAGCATCCTTCGAGACAAGAGGTTTCTGCTCTTTGCATACTGTCCCAACTGAGCTAGACCGCACAATTTGTCACAGACTGTATGTTTACTTCTGATTTTTTTTTAACTCTAAATGGTGATTGTTCCCATTCAGATGGTGACCAAGTTATTTTGATTGTTTATGAACACAATTTATGATGCATGTTTTGCTAATAATTTGTTGAATTTCAATTTTGTCCATTTGAGCTGAGTGATGTTAAAGGCAACGATTGTATGATATTTTGTCCATGATGGATTGGTGGTATGTTGGTTCAAAGGAACTTTATAAAACGTGCCAACAGCTTTGGTAGTGATGTTGGTGGTAATTTAAGTGTAATACAGGAAAATGGAAGTACTGTGGACAGTGAAGTTGAGCGTAGTAATACAGGCCTATGCGACGGTTGTATCATCTGCACTAGTCAGTGTTCACTACTTAATAAAAACCTTCAGAATCAAGAAGTCCGATTAAAATTACATACACAACGGTGTGCTGTATCTTCAGTGTGAGCGTTAGCGTAATAAAAGATATAAAACTGTGTTTAATTCATGTAGCTGTGGTTCCTTTAAGTGACTTTAAGTAATTATTATTGGGTAATTACTCGTGACGACCATGTTCAAACAGAATCTGTAGTAATTTGAAGTTGATGATCAGCACAGCATATACCAGTTAGCATATACGCCACCAGTATAATGCACAAACTGTAATAATCACAGAATGAGGAGTATCGTTAAAAAATGGCTTTGTTTTTGGTATTGACATTAACATATATTTATAATAAAGATGAATATGTCCATAGGTGTATACATCATAAGACCCAATAATTCTAATTTTTTATTTATCTGTAATCCCAAAAAATTTGAGATTCTTGCTTGTCATATTACACATTCTGTCAAAGACTCGCTGTTCGATGGTGTGAGCATACAGTAGTGCTTTGAGCTTTAGCCATGGTCGTGGTAGGAGTGATTCTTTTCCTTGGTCGCCAATCGCTTGTTAAATGATAAAAGTAGGATACTACAAGAGATAAAGGTATATTCATAAAATAAAACTCAGTAGACTTCCTGATAAATTCAAAATGACGTATTGTGCAAAAGTTCTTTTACAAACTCGGACCAGCGTAGTAGAAAGGCATCAGACTTCTTTCCGAAAATAAAATGATGCAGGTTAAAACATTTAAACACAACGTAAGCAGCTTCCAATGAACCCCAGGTTGATCAATAGTTCAAAATCATCGAAAGCGCAATATCACTTCTACCCGGTGTTGCTATTAGTTATCTGTGGAGGATTACTCTACATGTCGATACTGCCCCGATCACTCCGCTACAGCCCGGCACATGGCGCTAAAAACTCTGCTGAAACAATGATGGACGTTTCAGGCAGGCTACCCTCTATGGGCGTTTTTTGTGACACCAAGCAGCGGAATTTTCCACTCAATCTGTCTTACCCTGGTTACTCCCTCCCTCACACTGGCGTTGATTACAAAGGCTTTACCTTATAATTTCTCCGATTTGCTTGAAATTATTATATGACGTAGTCCTTGATTTAAATGTAAATTTTTTGTAAGTGCTATAGTTTCATAGTTTATCTCGACGCTTTGTTTTGAAACCAAGCGTCACTACCCCACCATTTGCATGTTCTCAGTTTCAATCTTCCTATCCAAATTTTGGCCAACATATTCCTATTACTTTAATCTTTACGAAAATACCTCAGTGAGACCAGTAAAAATTGTACTTTAATTTAAACATATTTTCTTTGCTCTGACTTGTTGAACTCCGCGGACTTTGAAATATGACAACTGGTTATAGCCTTTTTCGCCTAAAAAAATATCTTTGATTCTACCTATGGACTCTACTTTTCCAAATTATACGGCTTGTTTTTTTTCTGCATCTTCTGAGCTATAAAGCTTTGCTGTGCGTTAAAAACAACAGCTGTTAAATTAAAAAGACTACCTACCTATGTTTTCATTTGGCCCACCTGGCTTTAGCGTCTGTAATTTCTCGATATTTCTTTAATACAATTTTGTGTTACCTGAAGCATTATAACTTATTTGAATCGTAGTCTCATTTCGCACCTCTGTACATACATCGAGAGAACAGAATTCATTAATATTTTATATAAAAGATGTGTTTACTTCCAATTTCGATCTAACTATACTTTAAAATATGTCTTTAATAACTGAAACTACTAGAAAATTGTTTTGAGAGAGCTTTGCTGTTAATTTGCTATATACCTGCAGCTCTTTTAACTGATTTTGACAAAATTGAGGTTATATGTCAATTCCTTTTTTTTTAATAAAGACAATGTAAGCTAATTGCACAGAATTAAACTTTGATGATGCTTTCCAGCAATTACACTTCAACGTATACACATATTATCTGCAACTGGACCCTGTCAGAACACGCAATGCCTTAACAATTCAATTTTCTGAGTTTCAATACAGCTCTCATTTTTTCTCCATGGAGTCTCTTTTTATCTTCAGTCCATTTCATCCCCCGGGCTCTTAGTGACTTCATTCTCCGGCGGTACTTCCCATTTGCTAATTTTTTGTTTACACTTGTGTCTGTCCATGATTTCTGACGAGTTTATGTGGGCTTTTGATAAGGTTTTTTTTTTTTTTTTTTTTTTTTTTTTTTTTTTTTTTTTTTTTTTAAATTTAAATCTGCTGGACCCAGTGCATAGTTTTTAGCTGTCCTATATAAGTCATAATTTTGTGAATGAGTCTTGTTGCTGTGAATTTGTCCATAAAATCCTAATCTTCGTTTCCTGATGTCTGCCGCGAGGTTTAACAGTGTTCCTGTTGCTTTTAAAGATTTAAATCTCTATCCGTCATATGTTTTTTCCGGGCCGAGAATTTTTGTTATAATTGTGCGTTCTTCTTTCAGGATGTTTTCTAGGTGACCTTGCCTGTGCAGTTTTGAAGTTTTGCTGGTGTATAGGGCTTCAGGTTTGATAACTGCGTATTACTTTTGTGTATATGAACAAATATTTTTTACTGTAGATGTTGTAGGTTCTACCTAGGCTCTCCTAAGTGTTTTCATGCAAACCTTCTGTGCTATTTTCTCTCCTTCTGTGGGTTCAATGATTTCTCTCAGATACTTGAAATACGGGGCTCTCTCAATGTATATATAATGGAGAATATTTGTTTCTGCATTTTAGTGTTTTTCTCGAATTTTCCTTTAAACTTATGTCTCAAGAATATTCGTTCATATGTTAAAGCTGGTTGTAATATTGAAAAGTGTTTATTTTTTTATTTTAATCTTTTCCTTTTTTAATTTACTTGTTGTTAAACCTTTTGCAATATAGTTCATGATTTGGTTTGTGAATAAAGTAAGAATTTATGTCAACTTTTCGTTTAAGGTCTTCACACACACACACACACACACACACACATACACATACACATACATACATACAAAAAATTATCAACCAAAACCCAATAATTCAACTGATAATATACCTTCTATTAAGGTAATATTATTTATTCCTAATGTTACTTTAATATACATCCTAATGCATGAGAAAAGAATACACCCAAAGAGTTCTCATAACCCAAACCAAACTAAATATATTTTACAGTATTATGATTATAATTTTTTATATATTACCTATCTGAAAATGAAATACTAACAAAGCACTTATAACATTGTGAATTCCTGGATGATAGAATGAGAAATAAAAAAATCCTTTTTGTTTTAGTATTTGTGTGAAGCCAAATGTTTATATTGTGGAAGAGATTATTCAGTTATCAGACCTGCTGGTGGTACTAACAAATGTTACAAGAACACTGTGAAAATAATGACATATTAATCCTACAAATAAAATGGAATAGTTAAAAGAAATTTTTGATTAATTGGTGTCACTCTTATATATAGCTATCTCTCTCATATTTTAAAAAAAAATTAAAGACCTTTTAGAATTCAGATATAAAAATTACAGATAAAGAAGGATGTGGAAAACAATATGAAATTTGTGATTAGTGTTTGAAGTAATTAGTAAAATCAAAGTTGTGTTATGCAAATTATCCAAGTGCAATAAATTATTTGGTTAAAGCTAACATCATTTATGTTGACATTTGATGTGAGTAAATTCGCTGAAACCCTTCAAAGCATAAGTAAATGGTAGTTTTTTTTAACAGTTATTACGTTCTTCGGTGGTTTAATTTATATATATTGATTAATTAAAAAGTCCACCAGAAGGTTATGTTGAAGATTTGTTTATTGTTTTCAAAACGAAGTCAGCGATATTCACAAGCATAGATACAATACAGAGATGCACTTCTGAGCTGTTGCAAATAAAATCTCTGTGAACTAACTGGATGAATCTTTCTGTAAAACTGAATACTGAATGAAGTCAATTAACTGCTCTGTCCAGCCGATCTGTTTATATAGTCTCTATCGAAATTACGGGAATTCTTCAAAGGCATCCGCCCGATATTTCTCGAACATTAACAATCACTCAAACAATCAAACATATTAAAAACAATCGGAATTAACACAAAATTAATTAACAACATTACAAAATGTTCAGAAATGGTAATTAGAGATACTTAAATACAAAATTATTTGCAGACATCATCTCAAACTGTAGAAAATTTTCCTGTAGACATTTTAACTTGCATTAATACATGGAATTACAAACATTTAAGAAATTCTCTTGCACCATTCGGTTCTTAAACATATTAAATGGACTTTGAATAATTTTCTTTCATAAAACAAAGTCTATATACACTGATTTACCAGAAATTACAAAACAAACATACCAGATCATATTCAAGCAAACTTTAGCTCACTATAAATACTTCATATAGTACAATACTATTCAAAATTCAGGTATGAGGGCTGTTACAAGTTGTTCCGCATTTAGGTCATGCTGATGTCGAGGATCTTTTTCTCGGTTCATTATATCTATCAAAACACATTAGGAATTATTTAGTTACCATATTACGGCAAAGTAACAAAATAACTGTTTTCGATGCAAACTGTTGAAGAAAACAGCATGAGGTTGTAGGAAAAGGGAAACAGAGGAATATATGTCGCACTATTATTATTATTATTAACAATAATAATAATTTTATTTGCGATGGAGCCAACGCTGTGATGACAATTTTCCTAGTCATCTATTTCTCTTTTTATTTTTTTAAATTTTTATTTATAAATGTAGTGTTAAATTCATTCCCCACTTACTTCTCTAATTTATAAATTTTAATTTTAAACTCCTTAAACGTTTTTGGTAAATTATTCATTATTTCACTTGGTAATTTGTTTCAATCTGTGACACCCGTACCAACAAAAGAAAATTTCCTGACTCCCTTATGCATGAAATTGAGCACCACCTTGTAGTCATGGTCACCTTTCTCCTTCCATGCACTATTCATAATTCTTTGAATAATATCCCTTCAAGCCTTATCGCCAACATTTGCCCAGTACATTCCCAGCACTCTCTTCACCTTCCTTCTTTCTAATTACTCTCAATGCAGCTCCTTTATCATATCAGGTACTGACTATGTCCTGTCATAATTTTGGTAAAAAAAAAAATCAAGCTGCTCTTCTTTGCACACCCTACAATTCCTGTATTTGATTACCAAAATGTGGGTCCCAAACTACACCACCACATTCAATCAAGGCTGACCAAAGTTTTGTAACCCAATTCCCTAAGTTCTCTGGTACATCCTCTCATCATCCTCACCAGTAAATGAAGGATTTTGTAATCATTTCCTACCACCTGCCCAACCTGCACTGCCCAGATGAGTCTGTTATCAAACGTTTGTGTAAATGAATTAGTCTTCATTGCTTAATAACAGTGACAGAAGTTTTGTACATATTTTACAATAAACATATTTGGAAATTAAATGTTTCTGAAGTTTGTACAAAATCATTTAATAGTAAAAATTTCGAAAATATAACTGCTCTATATTTCAGTATAATTAAAAAGTCATTTGGAAACAACAATATAAGAGAGATTTGTATTAGAAAGAGATTACTTTCAGCTGTTTGAAACTAGAAGCTAATTATTGACATTAGAATTGAATTCTATTTCTGCTCCTCAGATAAATCTAATGCAAATTAATGTGAGAAATTGCTTTTATTCCTCGTTTCTCTTTTAAATTTATTGGACTGGTTGTAGACATAAAAATAAACTTGAGTTTAGGTTATACTAGGAGTAACATATCACTTGTAAACAAACGTTATTGGAATTCAAAAAACCAATTCCAGTTTTATAGAAAAATTCGGAACTAGATTTGTGTATTATAAATTGCTTGGTGTATGAGTTACTAAGCACATTGAAACGGCTTTTACTTATGTTGCTCCTACCTTGCATGAAGAACATCCCAAGTACATGCAAGAAGTCTCCATAGGACTGTGTGCTGGTTGGTTGTCGCTGATCTTTTTTGAATCTCAGATGGATGCGGAGAGCGAAGTAAATGCACAAAATGCAGAATACTGTGCACACCCAAAGTGACTTGCTGAAAGGCCGCAAAAACCCATCCCATACGACTTCCTCTTCTTCTGTATTGCGGATGAAAAGGTGTACCCTAGAAAAGTTATTTCCACCAAGATCGTTGTAGATAGCATCTATACCAACATTAAAATTTTATACAGTTTTACAGTCATTAATGAACAGTTAAATTTCTCCATTATCCTGTCAGTAAATTTCCACAAGATAACATAAGGAACAGTTTTGCTGAGCTTTCTTTATAACTCATTTAAGAGACAGATCCTTCCAGGAAATAGTTAAATCAGAGCATTAGAACAAAACGTTAGGATAAAAATTTCGAGCTCTAGGTGATGATCTTAAATCTTGTAAATGTGTTGATCATGAAATTATTTTGCTTAAATTAGAACACTATGAGGTAAGTGATAGATTAGAAAGTAGAGGTTTTAGTGTTCTGCTTTCATCAAAAGGCAGATATGATTATATTTTACAAGTTAGTATAGCAGATTCGAATGTGATTTCACAATTCAAAGCATTAGAAAACTTCTAAGGAAGTGACAGACTTTTGATATATTACTCATACGATTATTTATATCAAAAATAATTTCGCTTGTGTTACTAACAATGCAACGAAGACTGCCTTAGATTCAGGCAGTTTATCTCCCCATTTCTGATTTTTTTCCCCTTATGGCTTTACTTCTCGTCGACGCGATATTGATACAAAAGGGGAATGACTGGGTGCAAGGAACGGGAAACAACTCAGTCATTTTGTAGGAACCATCCCAGCATTCATTTAGAGTGACTTTGGGAAACCATTGAAAATGAAAACTGGATGACTAGGATTCAAAGTTGTGTCCTCCAGAACGCTAGGCTAGAGCGCTCCCTTTCACCCACCATGCTCTATGTGTCTGATGTCACCTGAGAAGATAGTCCTAATGAAAATGTTCGAAACGTCAAAGTAAAAACTATTTGACACAAAAATATGAAAGATTAGTCTTTCCCGGCGTATTATTGATACATATTCTTCGCAGTTTTTGCCCTCCTGCCAAAATACGGGATTTGCTGCGTCCAGTGAAAGACGATTTGGGTTTAAAAACACCGGGAGTGTACAGCATACCGTGCCAATGTGGTAAGAATTATATTGGTCAAACCATCCGCACTATCCAGGCCCGTGTGACTGAACACCAACGCAACATCCGGTTGTTTCAACTAGAAAAGTCTGCTGTGGCACAACACGTTATCGAAAATGGTCACAGTATGGAGTTCGATAAGGTGAGAGTTTTAGCCAAGTGTTCCTTCTTCTGGGAATCTGTGATCAAAGAAGCTATCGAGATACGTCTTAATAATAATAATATGAACAGGGACTTGGGTGTATGGCTCAGTGACGCATGGAAGCCAGTTTTTACCATTCTTAAACAACCAAGTGTCTCGCTGACGGACGATAGGAGAGTGGAACACGGCGTATCGGTCCGACTACATCTACAGCTGAATCTGTAGCCGACTAATCACTGACAAGTATTACAGAACTGGGGTTATAGTCAGCCAATCGGAAGACCGCATGCTCCCTATGGATTTCTCGAGCGCGAGCATTCTCGAGTTAAACATCATAATTAATGATAGTAAATGTTTTTAAGAATATATAATGTGGGGTTTTTCATTAAGAAGTCTTTGGATTCTTCTGTGTGAGAATAATGTGAACGATGACGCTATGAGAACAGTTATTGTGTCAGCCAATCAGAATACCGCTTGGCTTCCTAAGGTTTCTCGAGATTGAACATCTTGATTAATAGTGGTAGAATAATGTAAACGGTGATGCAATATGAACAGTGACTTGATGCGAGCATTGACGTAGATAATCCATCTCCTTTCCATTTTAACAACCTGGGCTTTGGTTTCGCTGTGGAGCCAACTGTCAGTATAACGCTGGTGTATATCTACGCCTGGTCCCACAACAGACCGATCACAGCAACGGAATGGTTACGTCATTGGAGTCAGCCAATCGGAAGTCGACTACCGAGCGTGGTGGTGTAACGGATAGCGTTCTGGCCTCGCATTCGGGAGGACGGTGGTTCGAATCCCCGTCCGGGCATCCAGATTTGGGTTTTCCATGGTTTCCCCAAATCACTCCAGGTGAATGCCGGGATGCTTCCTTCAAAAGGCCATGGCCTAATTCCTTCCCATTCCTTGCCCCCATCCTTTCCCGTCTCTAAAGACCACGTTGTTAAAAAGGGACGTTAAACTGTAACAAAAAAAAAAAAAAAAAAAAAAGGAAGTCGACAACGTTCCTGGCTCGTTTTGTTCCGCTATTCAGTCCAGTTCTCGTTGTTCCTTCAGTTACAACAGACCTGATGATGGCGGCGGTGCAAGTCGCCGAAAGCTTGTGGTTAGAAAATGTGATCCCGCGGCAAACCCGCGAAGAATATGTATTTGACACAAAGCCAGAGACTATCTGAGATAAAAAGCTTGAAGAACAATCAGTAGAGGTGTGTCTTCGTCTTCATCGGCCCTCACGATTGCAATGAATGTGACTTCCGAATGTTTCTTATAGCTTGCTAATATTTGTTGATTTTGAAAAAGTAACAAGGAGCCTGGAGCAGATAAAGCACTGAAGAAAAGACTTAGTAAATGTTTTGTATGGAGAGTGGTGAGTCGCGGACTTTGAGACAATAGTATAAAAAAACGGGTAGAAGCATTTGAGATGTGGAGGAGAATGGAGAGGATAAGCTGGATGGAAAAAGTGAGTAATGTTGAAGTTCTGTAAAGGGTTGGTGAGAGGAGGAAGGTACTCCAAGTCATAAAGCAAGAAGAACTGAATGAAAAAGTTGTTGAGAGAGGGGTGATTGTTAGGAAGGACTATTTTGTGAGAGGAGAGTGAGAGGAAGAAAGAGGTACAAGATCATAGATAAGATCAAAGAAAAGGGAAACTACATGTTCATGAAGAGGAGAACAAATACAGGTGAGCAGCCATGAGAAAACCAGAACACTGATGATGATGACTCGGTTATACTCGCTTGTGTGAATACATTCTTCATCCATTCCTTTACCAGGGAATTGGAGGCAAGTGAAAACTTCTCAAAAGTTTTGGGATAATTGTTAATAACTTTCGTTCAATATTCTGAACATTAATAATTTAGATTTATCTTATATATTTTTTAATGTTTTTTTTTTTTTTTTTTTTTTTTTTTTTTAAATATTCTGCAATATTTTCTTCGGATATACTCTTGATAATTTTTCTCCTAATGTCTGCACCAGATCTAAAAGTCATTCAACTTCACTTTTTGCTCTTAACAATTATTAAAGTTTGGCTCTAATGTTATAATAAAGTGTTGGATTCTGGAGTTTTGTGATCCACCTTATTTATCTCTTGCTTCAAGTAGTTGACTTTTAGTTCCGCCAATTTTGTTTTATTCGAAGTATTTTTAATTTTTATAACAAGGCCAACCTCTAATTGGCATTAATGGTGGAAGTATAGTTTTCATTCTGATGTACGTTTAAAGTTTTGATGTGCATAAATAACTCACATTAAATGTTTTAGACACAGTTTATTGCAATCATCAACCGTCAGTAATAGATCATTGCATGTTCCTAATTCCAACTGTACATGACTACTTTATTACTTATCCACATGTGTTTACAGCAGCTACGAGGATATTAGACGTTTCTTGTTATTCTTCTCACTTTTCCCAATTCGCTTTTTCTGTATTAGCAAGTGGATATGTAAAATGTGATTTATTATCAAGAAGTAAGGGACTACCGCAGGCAAGTTATAGCGTACTCACCGCAAAAGTCACCAACTTTTTTTTCACTTTAAGTGTATAGCAGGGATTGGCGTTGAAAATCTTCTTGTTTCTCATTTGTGTTGTGAACTTACTAACGAGTAATTCCACCACTGCATCTACGACAGAAGACTCGCCAGACATTCTAGACATAATTCCTCAGACAAACCTCATGTTGTTCAGCGTCACTAAGCGACCGCCAATGCAATATCCGCCGTCGTGAGTTACCTCTGTGATTGTATCCTTCAAACGCCTCACCATGCCTCCAGTAGAGAGACTGCTCTGACTAACCTTGAGTTGTAGACCGACATCGAGTAGTCGATTACTCTCGCCCTGGCCGCTGTGATTAGGATGGGAAGAGCGATCTCCGCTGTTCCCTGCATTAGAGCACCAATCATTCCTCCCCAAGAACCATTTGGTAGCAGTGAACCATAAGAGTCCATTTCCTCATACTCGTACCTGCCAAACGGACAGAAACAAAAGAAGTTTTCATCCACATACTAATAAAGAAACCTGTCACTATTAGGCATAAACTGAAGCAACCAACCTCTCTTCAGACATGGAAGTAGCTGAGCTGTTTTCTCTTGTGAAAGCGGATAACTTATGAAAGTTATTCTAAAGACGTTTAAAGTGGTAATAACTGAACCAAGATTATAAACCGAACTTTCAAATCACAAATTTGGCTAAAAAAGCAAATTTATCTCCACAATCTGAACGAAAATGAAGATTTAGGGAGGGATATAAATGTGTTATTCAGATAATAACCCGCATAGACGAATCTGTTGTATAGGAGGTCGACGGAGAGAAATAAAGTGTTTCCTGATGAGATGACGACTGTAGGAAGAACATTAAGTACAGATAAAAAGACAAAAAATATAAATCTTCTATTATAAATTATTACTAACCTCGAAGCCCGTCAAAAATGACGAGTTGAAAGTAGTATTCAGGCAAGTAATTTCGCTAAAAAGAATGCAATTCTTCGTGACTTCCGCTGTGGTAAAATGTTTCAGTTGTCGTCCTAGTCCTGGTTGCGTTTCAACTTAACCACAAACTCCTCTAAAATTGTAGCTAGAAAATGAATGTTTCAATCATACACGAATTAATACACTTACTGTGTCGCATGTTACTGGCAATAATTCATCGCGAAGTAAACTTGATCAGATATATTCATGGGGTCTCACAACACTCTGTTTTGTTAACCGTGATCCATACCGATATTACAACGTTTGAATGGCTGACAGATACATGTGGCTAAAACAGTGACCTCAGTAATATGGCGTCACTGAAAAGGAAAATAAATCTTAACAATTCACGTTATGCCATGTAATATTAGTTTTAATTGCAGTCTAGACTGCAAAGATCACGATCGGTGTGGAACTACCTTCGTTCAAACGAAGTAATGATTTCCATAACAGGATACTCATGAATACAATTTAAAAAAATAAAATTACTCATGCCCTCTGCTGTAACGAAAAATGCCAGTTTATTTCTGGTGGAGGCTAAATAACAATCTAATTAAAACTGACGCTGACATTGCTGTAACGAGACTGCTGTGTCAGACTCGTACAATGTTTTAAAAAGTAACAATAATTCATATTGAAAGGAGGGTTGGAATATTTTGCTCGAGAGTGCATAGAGCGAGACGGTATTTTTGATTTAAGTCTGGAGGGAGCCACCTGTAACGGTGAAACGCGACCCTTTCCACACCTGAGCTGAGTGGCAACATATTTCACAATAGCGAGGTAAGGCCCTCTCATCTCCAACAGGAGCTGGCCCAACTGAACCTTCTCCGGTCAAGTGAATAATTCGGCTGGACGATATATTGTGCCGTGAGATGAGAGATCCCCGCACCTAACGGTAAAATTATGGCAGATCGAGGCGTGAATCATGTGCGTGACTGTGAACTCCCAATCAACGTGGATGTTACAAAATAAGAACTAGTTGTTTGGTGTGTTCTGGGTCCACATCTCTTACGAACCCAGGGATTGAATTTCGACGGAGCTGGAGGGGATTCCGATACGAGATCGGGAAGAGAGGGATGATTTTCCGGGGGTCTTGGGGTGGAGTCTGGCGGACAGAGAAGTCCCGCCATCGCCTGGTATTCGATTACGACGAGACTTATAACGGCATGGTTTGAGCCACCTCTGACTTGTGGTACCTGTTGCTGTTGTCTGAAGGAAGCGACACAACGCCGCTGCTGTATAAAAGGTAAAGACATTCAGCAATTAAAAAGAACTCAGTGTTGCGCATTCCTCTACCAGTCAACTTCTCTGAGCTGAGTATCACTCTCCAACAATCTTTCTTAGCTGTGAGCAACCTGATTTGATACGGAAAGACTGTAATAAATTCCCATAAATTAGAAAATATTATTTTGTTTTAAGTCCAAGACTTAATGGCGTCCAATTTGAATTAAGATACAGAAATTCATTTCTATAAGCTTGTATTTGTGAACAGCTTTATAAATTAATAGAGGAATTTTCATGTTAGTAAAATTCAATCTTGACATAGTGCTTAACTTTCAAATAAAATAATAATAAAATAAGAAATATTTTTTAATGTAACATGTTTTTATAACTGACTAAAAAGTATAAAATAATTTCCCTAATCCTTATCAAGGATAAAACCACATACAGATTTCTAACTTCTTCTAAATTATTCTGACAATTAGTACTTGGAAATTATTGATAGCTATTAAAATACTTGTAAGATTGGTGACGAAAAACATTGGGCGCATGCAACAGATAATTGATACAGTAATACCTCTACTAAAAATTTAATTGCACCGCAAATAATGTGAACCGATAAGTAAGTTCCTTCAATGATAACTACTACTCTCTGCACTTCTTATAGTCATGTATTCCATGCACCCAATGTTTTTTGTCACCAATCTTACAAGTATTTTAATAGCTATCAAAAATTTCCAAGTATTAATTTTCTGGTTAATTTAGAAGAAGTTAGAAATCTGGATGTGGTTTTATCCTTGCTAAGGATTAGGGAAATTATTTTATACTTTTTAATCCGTTATAAAAACATGGAACAATATAAAGTATATTTTATTTTATTATTATTTTCTGCTTTTTAGGGTTATGTGAGTGAAAATTTGTAAGGTAAAGGTAAAGGCCACGGGGTTCCGACGGCTCCTGCCGCATCCCGTAGGATTCACGGAGGTAGAGCTCCGCACTCCCTGTACAACCTTCGGCACTAGGATGGATGTGATGTGATCGGCGCCACAATTGATTTTAAATACTTTGATGACATAATCACAGAGAAATGCTACAAATTCCAGTTTTTTTAATGGAAAACATTTAATTGAGTTATTTCCATCTCGGTGAAAAAAAAAAAAAGAATTATGCATATTCATTGTTTGAATCATAAGTTATGGTCTGGAATCCGAACAAAAATCCAATAGAAAAAAAAACTTTTGGTTCTAACAAATACTTCAGGCAGCAGTTCCAATTCCCCCCCCCCCCCTAAAAACATTATTCAAACTACTGAAAACATTTTTTAAAAAATACCCTAATTGGTCCCTAGAAAATGTCCTTTCAGTTGTTGCCGAATTTTCCTATTTTCCGGGTAACTTTTACATTTTTCTTTCTCTGAAAGCCTTATTCAGACTTTTAAAAACATTAAAAAATAAATAAATCGGTCCATGGAAAACAGTAATTTCAGTTTTTCCCGAATTTTCCAGTCAACGTTTTCAATATTTCTTTCTTTAAAAACCTTATTCGGACTATTTATAACATATTAAAAATTAGCCAAAATGGTACACAGAAAAAAAGAATTTCAGTTTTTTTCATAACTAAAAACCTTATTCGGATTGTTACGAAAATTAGCAAAGACATTCAGTTTGCGCAGAAGTTTCCAATTATTCATTAAGTAAAAACCTTATTCTATTACGAACATTAAAAAAAATTAGACAATTCAGTTCATGGAAAAGAGTACTTTCAGTTTTCCAGAATTTTCATGTTTTCCGGACAACTATTCCCCTTTTTTCACGTTTTCATGCATTGTCATCCAGTTCTGAGCTATGGTCAAAGTTTCAAGTCTCTAGCTCATTGAGAAGTTAGTTTAAAATCAATTACTAATTTCCACCCGGACAGACAAAGTCCAAAGCGAGTTAATAAAAACATTTTAATATGTCACTTGTTTGTTTAAAATTAACGTCTTATGCCTCATATTGTACGACTCGTATTAATTTTGTTTGAAACCCTTGATTTTCATGTATTAAATTAACTGTAAATTATGTTGTCTGATGTGTTACATTTTATGTTTGATTGTTTTTTAATATATTTATACAAGGAATAAAGCAGAAAGTGAAGAATTTGTTTTATCCAACTACGATAATACATAATAACAAAATAACATAACATAATAACATAACATAATAACAAAATATTTACGTAATAACTGTTATAAATGAGATATTTACATAATAAAATAGGAATCTAAATCTATTATCTGTCGTTATTTCAAAGAATTTAACCAAACAATACATTTACGATTTGTTAAAGATGCTGTCTTATAAATGGTTTGACAGTTTATGTTTTAAATTTATACAGTAGAAAAATAGCTAATTTGAAAGGTCCAAGTATCAATTCCAATGAATATTCTTAATATGTTTGTATAGCTATCTTAAGTTTATACTGGAACCTTAAAACTGGCATATCATTAGTGTTTCTACGATTTCTAATTTGCTGTACTTACGTAAAATTAAGTCTTTTTGATAGTTCAGCCCATAGGTCACAATAGAAGCCAATACAATTTTCTCCTTCCCTTAAGTCAAAGTTTGATATTTCCTGTGAAATAAAAACACATTGGGTAATATCCATTAAGACAATGGGTGTTTGGTGATACAAAGTATTATATTTAAATTCATAAGACGGCATAAAAGAAAATATACGATAAGAGCGATAAGAGTATCAACATGCGTTCTATAATTATTATTTTTTTTGCTGTCTTCAATCTTTCGGCTGGTTTGATGCAATCCTCCAGCCCTTCCTATCCCGTGCTAACCTCTTCATTTCTACATACCCCTTACAACCCACGTCCTCAATTATCTGCTTCATATATTCTAACCTCTTTCTTCCTCTACAGTTCTTACCTTCGATTGTTCCCTCCACCAGCATATTAACCAATACAGCATGTCTCAAAATATGACCTAAAAGCCTGTCTCTTCTTTCTGTAAGCTTCTTCCACAAACTTCTTTCCTCACATATCATTTCCAAAACTCGTTCATTTCTTACTTTATCTGTCCACTTAATTTTCAGCATTCTTCTGTAGCACCACATTCAAATGCTTCAATTTTCTTTCTTTTCGGTAATCCTAAAGTCCATATTTCGCTAAACATAAAGTGGTGTGCTCCACACATAGAGTTTAAAAATGTTCTTTCTAAATCCTAGATCAATATTTGGAACTAAAAAGTTTCTCTTTTTCATGAAGTCTGTTTTTGCTAGTGCTATTCTGCTTTTAACATCATTCCTGCTTCGGCCATAGGTTGTAATTTTGCTTCCCAAGTAACAGAATTCACTTACTTCTCCTATTGCTTCCGATCCTATGTTTATATTTAATCTACTAGTATTGGTATCATTTCTTCTACATTTCACCACTTTTGTCTTGCTCTGTTTTATATTCAGTCCAAGATCTTCCTTCAGTATTTTTTTCATGACATTCAGTAACTTCTCAATATCCTCAGCCATTTCTGCTAACAAGACAAAGTCATCAGCAAATCGTAGCATACTTATTTTTTCTCCCCGAACACTTATGCCACATGGAAACTTTTCTTTGACCTTCTTTCTTGCTCCTTCTACATACAAGTTAAATTTTAACGGGGATAGACTACAACCTTTTCTCACACCCTTATTAACTGAAGCTTCTCTCCCATGATTCTCTACTTTTATTATAGCCATTTGATTCTTATATAGTATATAGAGTATTCTTCTATCTCGATACTTTAGACCTGACTTCTTTAAAATTTTTAACATCTTTTCCCACCCAATATTATGTTACTTTCCTTGTACCGCGAATTTCCTAAACCCAAACTGATCTTCACCTACTATGTCTTCTACTACCCTATCCATCCTTCTGTATATTATTTTGGTCAGTAATTTTGAAACATGTGTTGTTAGACTAATGGTGCGATAATTCTCACACTTGTAAGCTTGTGCTTTCTTTGGAAGTGTGAAGATGATATTTTTATTAAAATCAGTTGAAATATCTTCTGTTTCATAACTTTTTGATATCATATTGAATAATCTTTCGATTCCTTCTTCTCCTAGGGATTTAAGACATTCTGCAGGGATCTCATCAATTCCAACTGCCATATTTGCTTTCAAGTGACGCAGAGTATTATTATATTCTGTCCTCAAAACAGGATATCCTAAATCATCAATGTCGACATAGCATGCATTTTCCATTACACTATTGTTCAAGTCGTCCCCATTACACAGTTTCTAAATGTATTCCTTCCATGTGTTAGCTCTATCGTCTGAGCCTAAAAGAGGTTTCCCATCGACGTCTTTAATATTCACACCTCTTTTCTTCATTTCTCCAATATTCTGTTTGATCTTTCTATAAGCAACATCTACTTTACTTGCGACCATTTCCTTTTCTAGTTCTTTGCTCTTTTCTTCTAGCCATTTTTCTTTTGCTTTTTTGCATTTCCTATTATTTCATTTCTAAATTGCCTGTACTGCTCTCTTCCTGTTTCATCCTGAGCATTTTTGTACCTTCTCCTCTGATCCATCAGCTCCAAAATTTCTTCTATGATCCAAGGTTTTCCCTAAAGCCCAATGTTTCTTTATCAGCTTTCAGTATTTCGGACTTTAATATATTCCAATCAGCCTCGGTGATCTCCTTTCAGTCTTACTTCTTAGACCTAAGTCTACCATTTCTGCAAATTTTTCTCACGTGCTAGATTGTTTCAGTTTATTCACTTCCTATCTATTCTGCTTATACTGCTTCCTTATTAGCATGAATGTCAGCTTACACGTTATTACTATCAAAATATGGTCAGAGAATATGTCTGGCCCTGGGTACACTTTACCATCTAGAACTTGATTCCTGAATCTCTGTTTGACCATGATATAATCTAGCTGATATCTGCCTGTATCCCCAGGACGTTTCTGGGTGTATATCCTTCTTAGCATGGTTCCTTAAACAGTGTGTTTGATCACAACTAGCTTATATCTTGGACATAATTTGAACAACCTACTTCCTCGCTTCATTTCTTTCTCCTAGAACCTAAACTTCCTACAGATTTCCCTTCTTTTCCATTCTCCCACTATTGCATTCCAATCTCCCATCACTATTAGATTATCCTCCCCCTTTCACATAATGGATTAATTCTTCAATTTCAGCGTATATTTTCTCTAATTCTTCGTCATATTTCTGTGATGTTGGCATATACACTTGGACTGATGTGGTTGGGACGTGCTTAGTTTCTAACCTCATCAAAATAATCCTGTCACTAAACTGTTCATAATAACTCACCCGTGTCCCCACTTTTTTATTCATTACAAATCCTACACCAGTGACTGCATGACAGCTTGTGTGCTAATTATCCTGTGTTCCCCAGACCAGAAATCCTGTGCGTCCTTCCATTTAATCTCACTAAGCCCAACAACATCTAACTTAAATTGTCCCATCTCCCTTTTTAAGTTATTAACCTACCTGCCCTATTCAGACTTCTAACATTCCACGCTCCGACTCGTCGAATGTTTCTATCCATTCTGCAGTGGTTTCTCGTTGCCTTCTGCAACCCCGTGCCGTTGATCATTTCCGATTCATCCACCTTTAGAGGCAGTTTCCAACCCTAAGTGTAAGAGGGTGTCCTGAACCACTCCCCGCTCTTCCGCCCTTCTTTAGGAGGCCGTTGGCAAGCAATGAGTGACCCCTTATACTGGGAATCTTTTAGTCGTGAAAGCCTCGTCCGTGTAAACAGGGTGCACCACGTTAAGGAAAGGTTGACATTAGGTTGGAAAAGGCTAGTGCAGTCTCTCCCAAATCATTACACCCTTCTGTAATCATATGTAATTGAATATTTTTTTTTTTTAATAGAGATTCGGAAATTAGATGTTTGTTAATATGTAATTATAATAGTCACGCATTAAGCAAACTACACAATGACATTAATTTAGTTTCTTTCACGTTCAAAATTACTGAGAAGTATTAGAACTCGCAGCAGATAGCAATACTACCATCAAGAAGCAAAAGCGACATTTCACGAAAATTTGATGCTCAGAGATGATGTACATTTATTTATGAATTAGCTGTTGCCCGAAACTTCGTTCATGTGGTCAGTGCTGCCAATTTAGCATTTTTATGGCTAAATTTAGCGTATTTCAAGTGATTTATTATGAAAAAAAATCAATTAAGCAAAAATAATATTTTTAACGTTTTTCGCTATCGTCAACCGCTTTCTTGGAGTGATGAAATTTTAGAAGTATTCATTAATTTATTAGAGTAGTCTATCACAACGAACTATTATTAATTATTGTTGATTTTAAGTTTATTGTTTTATACATTTGACAAGTGTAAAGCAAGCATTTCCATAAAGTGATATAACAAAGAACTTTTTTAACATATTTAAATAATTCAGTTGTTATTAAACATTAAACATAATTGTTTATTCTTATTTTAACTAAAATATGTATTTAAGTTTTGTTTCAGAGAAGTTTGAATATAAAATTTACATATCTCGATAAGCTAATTAATATTTTTTGATGTTTCTACTGCACGATACACAGATAAGTTTTGTTTTTCTGGTAGGATTAAATTCTGGTAGAGTTGATTTTCAGTAGTGATAGAAATTGGTAACATTACCTTAAGTGTTTTTTTTTTTTTTTTTTTTGGCGGTAGGGTTTGTAAATTGTAGAGATGTTATATGATAGAAACAACATTTAGTAGAATTGTTTACTGATGTAGGTTTTTTTTTTTTTTTTTTGAAAGTATTCCATTTAGATAGAAATATTGAATGGCGGAGGCATTAATGATAGGTCTGTAGTGACCTGACTGCCACCCGTTTGGGATGACCCTCGAAGTTACTCTGTCCAGCCGAGCGGCGAGACAAGGACAGATTGCCATAGGGAGGCATGGATAAGAGTTTACATGGAAATCGACGACTGTTCAGATATGGATGTTGTGATAGGACTATTACATGTTAATCAGGGCTATTCATTGCTTTTTATTTACATCAGGTTCTGAAGGCATGATATTGTACATATATTTACACAAAAATGGAAATAGCTGTGAATATCATTTAATTTTACTATTACTATTACTGTTTGAAACTGATAGAACTGGTGCAGTGGCGCCTTGCTAACCATCACGAACATTATGAGAACGAGGAGAGACAGAGCGACACGACAGTAGTAATGCAATACCTTGAACTTCTGCCTAACTGAACCTATCCGTCTTATATCCAACTCCTTCTCAGTAGAGCCTATCATCTGGTTTGCTGTAGAACATCTCTTGGGCTGCAATGGCTCCGCTCCGAGGCCGGAGCCCGGTAACTTCTCCGTCGACTCCCGGCTGCACAATGCGACAGACAGACAGACCTACCTAACTGTGCTGAGGGTTTTACTATGATAACCCCCACTCCACTCCAGCTCTTTGGAGAGGGCAACCCTGCCATCAGCTAACTGCATTTGGTCATAATGCCAGCTTGCGTCCTCTTTTCGGCGCCTGACAATTGACGAATCGCTGACTCGTGTTCTATTTGCAGGTTGTGGCTCTCGTAACGTTGCTTAATTTTGCTTGCTCACCTGTCCTCTATCCCAACCCCAAACAAATGAATAAATTTCACAGGTAAAACCTCTGGGTTTACCACAGAACTGTTAATGGTAGAGTTTATTTTGGGTAGTGATTTTTCTGTTAAGCTTGTTAATGCGCTATTTAATTTCGTTGGAATTTTTTTTCAGCCTTTTCCGAAAACTTAACATATTTTTGGTATTTTACAAGCATAGATTTGAGATAAATTATTTTTTTTGAGTTGGCAACACTGGATATGGTTTATTAATCTATTCTCTTAAACAGATGAGTTGGGCTAGGAATAATTCTTTAAGGTTAGGTTGAAACACAAGACAGTTTAGTACAAGTTAAATAAAATATTGATAATACTATTTACAAAAATTCTTTGATAGTAAATTTTTGAGCTTTTCTGTGAGGAACGAAACTGTGAAGATTTCCAGGTCACCAACACAAGAGGTAACCACGCACAACTGGTCATGAGGGAACCATTTGGTTTCGTGGTCAACAGCTGGTTGAAAATTTGGGTTCGATCAGAAACCTTTGCATGGAAATCACCTGAACAGTTTTGTATAAGTTACCAATGAGTATAGTCAATACGTCACCTTCTGACGTCGAGAGTTCTAAGATCAGACAAAAGAAATTCAACCGCGTAATCGATGGCGTTATTTTGATCACCTGCGGTATTTATCGAGGTATATTTCACCTCGGTTCCATCTGTTTCGGACAAAATGCTCATACAAGATTATGACGGTTAAAACGATCTTTCACAGTTCTCTCCAGGTGATATTTGTAAAATCTCTTCCATCATAGGAGAACGTAAATCTTCAACCCAAGTTTCTACACACGGATGATTATACTTTCATATTTACAGTCATACTAAACATTTTCCAGAAACAAAAAAATACCCTGCACGGCCATATGAGTGCCAATATGAAGGGTTTTTTAGACTTTTTATACAAATAGAAGTAGACAAGTAATCTGTCTTCGTTCTCAGGCGTGGGAAATTATTATGCTAACTATGCTAATGAGGTGTAATAAGAGGCTGTGTTGATACATTGATGGATGATTCCTTGTGGAGTTGTTGAGTTGCTGATTGATTGCTTTCAGACCCACCCACTGCACCTGGCCAGCATACACCCTCCCCTTTCCACCCGTAGAGGTGATGAACAGTTGTTCGATAATTTTCAACCCCATGCACCAGGTCGCCAGCAACGAGCATAACCATCATACCTCAAACAGCGATTCCAAACCGCTTCCTCACCTCCCCTGACCAAAGATGATACTGTGGAGGATGTAACTTTCGAACATTTTCGGATTAAAATGCATTTTTTATCAAATCGAATTTAATATTCAACTAAAACAAAATTATACTTTGGAACATAGTAGAACTGAAAGGCCGTTTCTAATCAAATCGAGTTCGATTTTTTATTAAAACAATTGGATGAGCACAGTTTGTAGTGTCATAAATGTTTAATGGCTCAATACTCGCTGACTATTAAACTAAAATGATAATTGAGAATCAGATTAATTTTATATTTTAATCATACAATTAAACTGGTCTGGTTCAGAAGTACGCGTGTTGAATGTAACACCAATTTCTATAATCAAAATAATGCTTTCTAATCTTGAAGCAAAATAATGCTTCCTTCTTTCCACACATGTTCGTACTAACTTTAAATTGATAAAAGTTCTATGTATTCATACTAAATTTTGCGGTGTAATCGACTGGATAGCTGTACCAGACTGAAGTACTCAATAAAAGTAACTCTGATTAAAATTCACCAAGATATACAGGTTAATCTGAAACTATGCAACAAACTTAGTTTCAATATAACTTGCAATTGAAAAATGCGTTTTCTGGTGTTGGTACCTGTATATTAGTAATGCTGTTTAAATCTGCGTTCTACATCAAACAAAAAATTAATACTATGACTACAGATACTAATTATGATACTTATTTCCATAAACAGTCTGTTCGCAAAAGAATTAAACATAAATACTGGAGTTGTCATCGCTGTTAGTAAGGGATGCATGACCCATTCTTCCAAAGAATCCAGATTACACATTGCTCCACATTTCTGAGCAATTTTGTGAATTTTATTTCGCTTACAACATATCAATTAAAAAATAATTAATTTTTAGACCGATCTTCAGAAAAGAAGTATTAATTGTAAAGTGTATCCAGGAACTGATAGGAGCTGATGTAGACTCTGACCACAATCTAATAGTAATTAAGTAGATATTGAAATTATAGAAAATAATGAAGTAATATAGACAAAACAGAATTGGTGAAAGTAAATTAAACACTTCACCTCTGAAAGGAAAGTTTGCATATTCTGGTCTGATAAATAATTATAACAGAAATTCAGCTGACGAAGAATAGAATGCACTTAAGAAGGAGAGAAGTAAAGCTAAAAAAATACCCTCGATTTAAGTAAAGAGGCTGGCAGAAAATCGTGGATCAAACAACTAATTTAGAACTTAACAGAGTAAATGAGAAATTACAAAATACTATAGATGCTGACGGGAAACATCCTTTAAGTCCAGAACAAAGAATTGATAGATGCAAATGATGTGAACAGCAATGTGCTGGAAAGAAGAGGAAGGCGTAATTATTGATGATGTACGAGAACCTGTTACACATATAGAATTTCCCAGCGCACCTGAAGTTTGAATTGAATTAAGGCAGCAGAAATTTCTAAAATCCTGCAGCTTCTTCGTAGGCGAATAAATGGCTGTGCACTAGAAGTCATTTGATGAAGGTGAATTTGTCAAAGAATGTTTACTGGACATTGAAAGTATAATATTCCATGAATATGAAGAAATGCTTAGAGAATATTTGTTTGACGAAACGTAATGTTGTCTGATGGAGAGAATTTGTGTCTGATGATATAAAAAAGTTTTAATGATAATATTGACAGACTGAAAGAATTTTCAATTACTTTGAATGACAGTACCAATGCCACCGATACAACACAACTAACATACTCATTCCAGAACTTAATGAAGATTTCAATATAAAAGAAGAATTATTTCTGGTGTTAATGCCGTTAAAAGGAACAACTATGGTTTGTGATGTCCCATTCTGTAGATCTCATTGTTTATCAGTAAACTGGTTATAAAATAGTAAATCCCGAGGCGTACAGACGGGGACACTACAGGTTGAAGATATATTTGGGACTATCACTATAATCTTAGATAGATCTGGACTATCAGCCATAGGTACTGATGGATACCAATCAATGATTGATGCACGGAAGACATTTATTCGAATATTTCATGCTGATTAATCCAGAAAAGTTGGAGAATTGATGGTCCTGTAAGTCCAATAATAAATAACCATCACGGACCAACAAGACAAAAAACACCGTTAGAGACAGCCTACAGCCATGAGCGAACAGAAGCTATCCAACCCCCCAGAATATCTTACCCATAATTTAAAAACACCTTATCTTCATTATTTCCAAACATCATCGATTCGAGCCACAATGGTAATTAATTACAGGAACTATTGACTACCATAGGAGTTTAAATCTTCCAACAATGGAAAACAACTTAAGTAACACTTCAATCTCCCATCGAATAAAAATACTGCATTGGAATGGGAGGTCGGCATGGTCAAACAGAGAAAGCCTTACTATAGAACTCATACTGGTGACATCTTCTTGTGGATTGGAACTGATCCTATTCCAGGTATAAGGAGCGTACGAAATGTACGTTGCTACAGTCGCTGAAACATGGTTAAAACCAGCATTAGAATTAAAGGCTACATCATTATTCATTGCGACTGTGAGAAAAGCTACGGGGGAATCGCTATCTTAGTTAGACAGGGGACGACTCACAATACAGTGCAATTAGACACCACACGGCTACCGATAGAAACCTAACAATATCTGGCTAACAATAGGAACGGTTTTAAACCGCCCAACACGGCATTAAGAAAGCCCCAAATATTAAAGCTACTACAACAGCTAACTAACCCATTCATTATCACTGGAGACCTGAATGCGCACAACAATGTTTGGGGAGCGAAAAAACAAACCATCTAGGCCGAATCGTAGTAGGTATAATAGAAGAAGAAAACCTACTGATAGTCAATGACGGTACAGCTACAAGAGTTTGTAACCCGACTGAATGGAAATCAGTAGTGGACTTTGTACTGGCTTCCTCGAACAATGCAGCGTTGCTCGATCACAGAGTCGATCCACGAGTCCGCGGGATCGGGTCACTACCCGATTTCGATCACTATGAAGCTCAATAAACCCCAAAAAACTCAGGCAATATCAGATTACAAATAAAATATCATGAAGGCAAACTGGAATATATGCGCAAATGCTGCCGGGATACGCTTAAGCAGCCACAACGAGAGTGGAGAGACAGAGGAAGATCGAAATAGCCTGATCCCGATAATAAAACACGCGGCCAAACTATTTGTACCTCAAACCAAGCCAAATATGAACTAAACTAGGAACCATCCACCATGGTGGGATGAGGAATGTGAGAGAGCCATTCGATAGAGGAAAGAGGCGCTTCGGAAATATCGCAGATACAGCAATATGGATAAGTTCATAGAATTAAATAAAGTACAAGCCAGTACGAAAAGAACATTGAAACAGATGAAGAGAGAAAGTTAGAAAAAGTTCTAAGCATTACTAACAACATAAGCGCCCCCGCCGTCAACTTAAGGGGGTACATACAGTAATCATGGCCAAAAAATCACATTTTTCAAAAATAGACCCATAATGTTCTTCATTTCTTTACCTTTACATATGTGAAAATTTCATGAAAATATCTTGATTGGCTGCAGAGTTATTGATTAATATCTATAGAGATGTGCGGGCGACATATGGTAATTCCAATGCACTCACTTTGCCCAAAAAGAGCTGATTGCTGGTGCCAGTACCAGAAAGCTTTACATGAAAATAATTTGAAAATGTATAAGCATAAAAACAACCTTCCAGTTGCAGTAATGGAAGCAATTAAGCCCATCTTTCAGGATCTTTGTGACCCAAAATTGTTAAAAAGGTGCGTGGGTGGATTCACTCAAAATCCCAATGAGTCATTCCACTCAAAAATTTGGAAAGTTTGCCCAAAGACTGGCTTTTATGGAAGGAGAATAGTACAAATTGGGACTTATGATGCTGTGGTTACTTTCAATGATGGTATGGATGGCAGATTAAAGGTTTTTGAGAGACTGGAAGTACCTGTGGGCCATACATTATAATATATTTTAGGAATGAAGACATGCGGAGAATAAGCAGTTCCCAAAAAAAAAGGCAAAACATTCCACGAAGGAATCAAGAAAAGCAAGGAAGAGGCTCAAGTTACAAAATGAAGCTAGGAAAGAAGAGGAGCAAGGAGTGTTTTATTCATCTGGGCAGTTTTAGTTCAAAAAAGTTATATTAAGGTACAGTAAGAAGATTTTTAAACTTCAAAGTTGATTTTCTCGGTTCGTGTATTTCTAAAATGGTTTCCCTGATAACTCTTTGTGTAATGCTCATATTATCTTCTAATTTTCAGTGAACACTCACCATACCATGATCTACAACATGGACTAGAAGATCTGAAGAAAAATGAAAATTGAATGAATTATGATTTTTTGTTGTTGTATATTTTGAACGAAAAGCTGTTTATATATTACTTTTTTTAATAAAAACATTTACACAAAGAGAACTTTGATGATTCTAGAGAATGTTATAACTGTGTATTATAGCTATAATTCTAAATCAAAATAAATTCAAAATATTGAATACTTACTGTTCTATAACGAAAATTGTGATAATATGCACATTTGCATTGTTAAATTTTCATCAACAATTGGGACTTTATCAACCTACATTTTAACTCAAATATCTGTTTACATTGTTGCCAGAGCATCTATATCTCTGCAAAAAAAATTTCATTGTATTATCTTGTATACTTCAGTAGGGGGAAAAATAACAAAACACTCAATATTTGCAATGCAATAACTGTATCTACCCCCTTAATCTGCAACTCCCCACCTGAGGACGAAGCCAGCAACTCCACGTAAAGACCTTTTAACATGGAGGAATTTGAAAAAGCGTCTAATAAATCCAACAATACGGCACCAGGAACGGACCACGTCCACTATGGAATGATCGAACACCTACCGCCACGAGGGAAAAACATACTCCTAAACAACGCAGGAATAAAAGACAACTGCTAGCTGTATAAAAAACTTCAAGAATAATCCCGTTCATGAAGCTGGGGAAAAACGCGTCAACAACCACAGCTGCGCAACTGCCATGACCATACAAACAACTGCAGAGGATGGCGAGGAACAGGATCGAGTGTTTCGTCGAACACAATGGCCTTCCATCAGATCACCAGTGGGCGTTAAGAAGCGGAAGAGGCACCAACGATCTCCCTGTAAGCCTTACCACAGATATCTAAACCAGACTAAATGTAAACTGCTATCTCATGGCCCTCTGCACTGATATTAACAGTGCCTTCGACATCAAACTCGATTTACCGGCGGTTAAGATGCAGAATATGGGCTTCTCCGCAATTGGATCGCCTAAACTCTTCAATAAATATACCTGTGATCTGGCCAAAATACTATCCAGGGAAGTATATAAGTTAATATATGCAGATGGTAAAATGTTGTTGGAATGTGTAAACTTGCTCAGCACTCTGTGCAGTCGCCATGGAACCACCTCTGAACATCCGCCGATACTACTTAAGTGGGAAATTCATCATAAAGGTTATGCAATTCCAAAAAAGTCCCTTAACAGACGCAATAGAGACCACTATAAATAGGACCGTATAAAAAAATACCGACATTCGTTACGATATACATGGCTTTTGAACAATATCAACCGAAAATTCTCTCCTCAAGGAAGGCTCATGTAAATCAATTATAACTAAAATAGTAATGAGAAGCTGTAAGGAGGGGGGGGGGATTTTATAAATTCTAATTATTTAAAAGAATTTATTTTGGGTTGGCAAGAATGTTAACACTGCCAGATCGCAAGGAAACTGACTTTAATAATTATTTATTTTTCATTTGGCTTTTACACAGCTAGGCGTATTTAAATTTACTATTAACATAAAATCACTGGAATATCAAACAAAAAATTGAATGAATTTACGTTAATCGGAAATTATCTAATGAAATTAGATTATTAAAAGGTGACAAATATGCACAATATGAAGAGATAGTAAATGTCAGCAATTAAGACATATGTACATGTGCATGAATATGAATCTCGGGCGCCGTTAAATTAAAGAAAACATGGAACTTGTGATTTGCAAGGCCTCCACAACACATAATGTTCGACAAAAACGCCAGCTAGCTCAGAATTGGATCTGCTTGATGAGCATAGGTCTCCGTCTCAAATCGCTTACGGTTCTGTTGCAGTCTCAAAGAACACAATGATTCAAGACCTGGCGAGTGCATATTACCATCTCGTGGACAGCATTACTGGTGGTAGTCGAACAGCCTGTCTCAGTGCGATGTCGATGCAGCGACCAGACGAGGATCACCAGCAAGTGACCACTGTCCGACGCACCCAGGGTCGAACCGTCTCGGACCGTTGCCAAGCCAGAAGTCTCTCGCTCTTGGAAATGATGGCCTCCTCTTTTTTTTATCTGCTTAATGTCTCTCTAACAGCGAGGTCTTTAGAGACGGGAAAGGATGGGTGGGGGGCAAGGAATGGGAACGAATTCGGCCGTGGCCTTTTGAAGGAAGCATCCCGACGTTTGCCTGGAGTGATTTGGGAAACCATGAAAACCCAAATCTGGATGCCCGGACGGGGATTCGAACCGCCGTCCTCCCGAATGCGAGGCCAGAACGCTAGCCGTTACACCACCACGCTCGGTGGCCTCCTCTTCTCGGCGAAGAAAATATGCCGGGGCAGAAAGAATAAGCCCTGATTTAACTTATGAAAACCCTGAGTCCACGTTTCATTGGCGCGTCAGGCTTTCTAGAAATCACTTGATGTCGCAGCACACAGAGATTCACGGCAATTTTGCGAGCGTTCTCCCGCACGTCAGTTTGGAAGGGTGTTGTGACCTTCACAGCCTCGCGTCCCAAGAAGGGGGCGATTCACTCAACCTTGAAATGATCTTAACGGGACAGGGTAGCCTTTGTGCCTTGTGCTGTCCGGCGCCGTTCTGGCGGGGGGGGAGGGGACCGGCGGTATGCTTCCAGTGTTCGCCAAATGGCATGCAAACCCTTGCATATTAATTTAAACATATACAGTTTGGGCTGCCCGAGATAAGTTTAATTAATCTAATCTAGGCCCTGAATAAAATTAATATTAAAATAATTTGAAATATATAAATTGTAGTGTGGCGTAATAACGTCCTGCTACAAAATGGAGATAAATTTGGATATACTATTTAGAAAAAACACGGCACGGAGCATAAGGATATTGTCACAAACTCTTGCGCAATATGAAAATAGTGTGCACATCTGTATTGATAGTTTGAAAATTAACTGTATGATAGGTGTGCCAGTCGAATTATCTATACACTCCACAGCTAAGCACCGATATTCACCGCCGAAATGATTGCTATCCTCAAGGGATTAGAATATGCCAAAAGCATCAGTTCTAAAAAAGTGATTATACTATCAGACTCTCCAATTGTCATTGAATCGCTACATCATTTTGATAGCAATGCGTGGGGGTGTCAATTAACATACAAGATCCTTGATACCGTCATGGAGCTAGAAAAAAGAGGAAAATTGATAATTTTTATATGGATTAAAGTGCACACGGGAATCAATGGAAACGAAAGAGCGGATTAGCTGATAAAGTCGCCAACCGCCGAAGGCACAACAAGCCCACATATCAAGGCCACTGACCACCTCTCCACCCTGAGCATTAAAGCAGCTGTGCGACGCATCGTGGGAAGACACTAGCAAATGGAAAAGGAAGCACTTTGATACGATTCATGGGCAGTGGCACCAAACAAAATTATCAAGAAAAATGATTGTCACCATTGCGAAACTGAAATTTAACCATGGACTCTTCTCCAGACACCTGCACCACATTAATTTACTGAACACACCAAGTTGCATTTGTGATGGAATCAGCAAATGCGAACCACACCATCTTCTATTTGCTTGCAAGGAAAAAGAGCACGCAATTTATATTGGAACTTGTGGGATAAGGGTTACAATTATCACTAAACGTGGCCCACCTCCTGGCATTGGAAGACGTTGCCATCTACAAAGCAATAATAGAATTTCTAGAAGAAAACAATATCAGAATATAATACGTTACTCTTTTAATCCTTTAATTCATTCTAATGATACAATAATAGGTGCTAGAACCCCTATAATTCGCCAGGAACAAGAATGACGTTTGCTCTCTAGCCTAGGCTAACGTGAAACCTACAATAAAACTGAAAACCCAATTGTAATATGACCGTAAACTGATACCTAGTGGTATTATTATATCGTAATATTGTATTAATTTTAGTAAGTATTATCAATGATGTAATACCATATACTCCTGTTTCAAATTCGTATAGTTGTTAATCCTTATATAATCGATATTTCCATTGATACAAAACATTGTTACTAATTTAATACAATTATGCTGTCAATCTATATATACATATATTCTTGGTAAACTTTATAATGTTGCTGGCTGTATGGAGAAAATCCGAATGCCATTATTTTTTTTATGTTTCCTCCTTGAGAAGTGTCAGATTCAGCAACAAGCCTGTCAAATCCCAAAATCATCACACTGCATCCCAAAAACTGCCAACTCTGTGATAGGGCAATGAGTGTAAGGAAGATGAAGAAAGAAGCCTTAAAGTTCAAATCCAGGATCAATTTTCGTTTGATATTTTCATGTAGTTAATTATATAACTTTGACAGCACTTA
The DNA here is from genome assembly GCA_031002005.1 of Vandiemenella viatica. NCBI lineage: Eukaryota > Metazoa > Arthropoda > Insecta > Orthoptera > Morabidae > Vandiemenella > Vandiemenella viatica. Next base: position 316,861,227 of record CM061920.1, on the reverse strand, counting down.
ATACCAAAGAATGATATTTTAATTAAATATTAAACAGAATCTTTGAACTTGGTTTAATTGGTTAAATATTAATTTGGTTCGGCTCTTTACTAGTATACAGAACGATAGTTTGGTACCCGAAGGCGGAAAGATTGCCCATGCCTGCTGCTACTCACGTTGACGATGAGTGGTCTGAGTCTGTATCCCATGAAGTCGACGCTGCGCTGACGAGAAGTGGTGCTCAACCGCTGTAGACCAGAGCGGGCGCTCCACTGTGCGAACCTGGTGGTGACGAGCGGGCAGTCGCTGGCGACGCGGTACGCCTCCTCCAGCACCACCAGCTGCTGCCGGGGGTCTGCTGTGGCCACCAGGAAGAGGCTGCTCAGCTCCACGTTCACACCAGACAGCGCTGACCTCGCGTCACCGCGCTCCAGCAACAGCAGCCACATGAAGTCGGACTGGCGCGACCACAGCTCGGGCTGAGGCAAACAGCCACGCCCGAATGACAAAGGAGATACAGAGGAATATTTTCATCGTGGTAATATGACCGTATTAAGATTAAATGATTTACCATAAAGAATGCTATGAGCACAGATGGCAAAACCACTATTATAATTGCTCCTCTTTTGAATGTATATAATTTCACTTCTAATATCATAGACTTGATAGAATATAAATTACATTTTCAATTTAGAGCCTGATAAGGAAAGAAAGCCCAACTCGTTAGTGCGAGCTGGTTAGTGGTAAAAGGTAATTACGAATATTACTGTTTCAGCAGCCAGCATGCAAGGTTTTTCTATATGGGAATGAATGAACTGGATAGCAGCTTTCGGAAATTACAAGTTGCAAATTTCCTAACTCCCGAGAGTTTACTGTCAACATGACTATTCATCACTACTAATGAAAGATCAGTTTGGTCTTAATGTCATCGTACCTTGTTGTCTGTTTCCCTGTGACGTCACGCACCTGGCCTTCGTCAGTGAGCTAACAGCGGTTAGAAATGTGTTGACTCTCTGTTCATAGATATCGCTTTTATAGCAAGCTAAGAATTTAGACCACCTATTTGTGTTTCTGTAATGGTTCAGTATGTTTTAAATCAGAAAGCAGCCAGAAATACAAAGTACGTACTTCGTTTAAATGCACAAATTAATTATTAGTTTCTGTGTAATGAACGAAGTGGATCCGAAATATTTTCATTACTAAAAAACAATTCTTTTTTCGTTCAGTAGCTGCGAAGAAATAAATTACTAGAACATTTTGTTTAACTCGCCTTATTTGGCGGGCTTAATAGCCAGTCTTAAATAAAACCTATAGGCGTTATAGAGCTAGGTAGTATGATTTACTTCACAGTATATGACCAAGCAGCTGATCCATTCCTCCGGCATCCTGCCATCACATTCCGTAACAAGACAACAGCGCTACTCGACTCAAGAACCAGATGAACAGATATCAATGCAAGCAATGAAATATCTGTCTCTGAGAACAAGGCAAACTCAAGAACGGACCTCAAGGCTGCCAATCCGGCGCAATTCCAACAAGTATCTTCCCCAGGGATCAATACCAACACCTCGCTTTCTATAGTGCGTATTGACGATTTGTGCGCGTCGAGATTATTAAAGTTTGGATGTGACAATAAGTAGTCATTGTCTAAGGTATTAAGAACAACGGGTAACTAACCACATTGGTGTACTATGACAGTCTGCAATCAAGTGCAGCTTGGACAGAATTTACATCTTTCTGGACGAACAAGAAATTAATAAAACGACAGTTCAGGTCGTTAAATCACATAACAAGTATTCTAAGTATAGTAACCACTTACATCAACACTAAACACCTCACCCTTAAGAATATGGGTAGCGGCTCTGCTATTAATTTACTTGTCATTGCAATGCTAATCCAATATGGCTTAGTAATCCTCATGCACGAAAGTTCGATGATCTTTCAGGCTTCGCGGCGTTTCTGTTAACAATAACTGGATCTTTCGGGAATGCCGCCTTATTTATTTGCCAATCCAACTTACCTTTAAGGAAGATCGACGCTGAATTAAACTGAATGATACGGATAGTCTCAACTACTGACTCTGTCGGTTGGAAATTAAGTCTTCATCACGTTCACCCTAAAAATCATCGAAGTTCACACACTGTCGACAGTGAATACTGGAATAATCAATGCAATCAAAAATTAACAATGAACAATCGATGTATTCTTTAATGGTACAGATTTCAGAATACATCTCTCTATACAACAAACAACTCCTTAGCCGAAATGTAGAATAGTATCATATGAACATTATCTAGTGGTGGAAGGAGAAAATGGGAGAACACTTCGTCTTGTGGAATGCGGGAGATTCGTTCTAATCTCCAAAAAGCTAACTGATTTGATCTGCACAGAAAAATAACAGAAATTTAAAGCTAGTAAGAACAAACCTCTACAAACGCATGGTGTTATTTTTAAAAATGGTATATAAATCAAACTATTGACTGACTGTGGGCAGGGAAAACAAATAACTCTCCATATATTACAAAGGTTAAGTTTGAGAACATAACTTGGCCAAACCATTCACTAGCTGGAAGGTACATAAAATGCGATCGATTAAATCAACAATCTAGATGTTTACTTAAAAAAAAAAAAAAAATCTTTGTGATATTGATTACTAATTTATGTTTACCTTTTCCACGTCAGCTAATCTCATCTCGTATCGACTTTAACGATTCTAGTATATAGCTGGCTGACATGAAATAAGGTTTAATGAGTGCATTGTTCCTCACCTGCTTGCTGCGGAAACTTGCAGCTACTGCTGGGCTGGGTAACACTACTAGAGGCGGCGAGTTGCAGTTGTGGTGATCACGTGGACTGCCTTCCACCGGCACCAGTAACGAGTGGCAACATTTCACCAGGTTCTTCTGCACTTCAGTCAGGTGCTTCATTTGCTGCAGCCCCACTAGATTGAAGATTAAGTAATATCACATACGCCGCAATTTGAGAGAACTGTTGTTACTTCTTTACAGAATTGTGCAATGATCTCTTTACTATCAGAGCAGCGTTATGACAGACAAACTGTGCCTTCAGATAATTAACAACAAATGTTCTATAGCGAAATTAGAAAACTGAAATTTGTTTATACAAGAAGCCGAAACATAAGGGTTTAATGGCTTTGGCGCAATTTCTGTCTTTAAATAATAAATCACTTTACTAACGTCTCATTGTTAATAAGAACTACTAACTGGTTTATATATGGAGTATCAATTATTTTTGGAATAGTTCACGAAAGACATTTTTTTCGGACAGTCGCCAAGCGAGCGGTTCTCGCAAATTTAAAGTTTGTTGTACATGAATGGTTTGTTAGAATCTGGCTATAGGGTTCATGAACAACGAACGAATTCTTGTAAATCACATTTATTACATTGCGGATACTGACATACATAAAAAACTCTTATCGTTTATCGAGTCTCGAACCATTCCAAAGATTTGCAAATTCTAACTAAACAGAGATTTCTCTCGATATTCACGAGCACATTTTAATTTTTTTCTGTTCCCAAACGCACGTATTTGATTATTTCAGCTATTTGCACAAGCTAACTTTCTTTTCAAAAAACAAAACAATTCATTTCAACTGCACTTCAACAAGAAAACTTCCTAACACTTCTAAATTAACTCGAAGATTGCGACTCACTGTAACTCCCAAGAGATCGTAGTCGTATCGGAAGATGAGTGACTCTCGCCCTTATCTGCTCCTACGTTTTCTGTCTGAATGCGTATCGATCTTATACCACCTCGGCCATAGTTCTTCCCGTCTTAGGCCCACCTACCAATCAAACTAACTCTTTCCTATTCTGATCTCAGTTTCTCGGTAATTTTCACGACGTCATTGCTATAGTCAATATTTATTCATTTATTCCAACGGAAAAAACCATTTTATATTAATACATCTTGTGATAACTATTTAGTGAACACAATTATCACTATTTATGAACAATTAGTTACAGTGAAAACAAAATGATGACAGAAAATAGCAAGTATATGATAATATTACTGAAACTAGAAAAATAATTCCCCAAGAGAAAATTATTAAATATTCAAATATTATTTCTTTCTACAGATAAATTACAAAATCACTACTGTTTACTGAATGATTACCCATTTGCGGCAAAGCCCTTATTTAAAATTATTTACTGGCGTTATCGTTTTTCTCAGTTGTTCTTTATTTAAAGAGATATAAGCAAATTATTTAACACGCTAATTTCCATCTCATCAAAATCTCTTAAATTTACGTTCTGTCCCTTATACTGAACTTAAGTCATAATAAAACTTAAATGAAGTCTCAACAAAGTTACATTAAAAATTATTAAATTATTATTAATACTTTAATTATTAATTTAATTTAAATGAAAAAATTAATTTATTTTTGTATTAATTTAATGTTTGTGGTGGGATACCTTTCATCTTTACAATGAGCTAAATTTGATTTTTCACAATTTATCATTTATTCAAAACAAGCACAATAATGAAATGTATAAACCTGGAAATTCATGTAAATTATTCCTAAATCTTATATATAATACAGACCTGTGATTCCCCATATTTCACATTTCAGCCGCCACTGCTTAGCACAGATCACTGGTGTTTGTATGTGGTAGTAGCATGGAGTTTCCTATCGGGAACAATGTTGGCCGAATGCCGATAGCTGTGGGGGTGTGGGAGATATGGTGGTTAAAGGTGGTCGATGTGATATTTCTACTATAGACTTGTGTGTCTCTATACTTCTCTTTCATACCATAACTACATAGTGCAGATCTATGGTGTTTGTGCGTGGTAGTAGCATTAAGTCTCCCATCATGCACTATGGTGGTTAGATGTCGGTAGCTATGGGGGTGTGGTTGAAAATGGTTCACCTGGCGCACTGTCGCATTTCGACCACAGACGTGTTTGTCGCTATGTATCACTATTTAGCCAAAAGTATCCAGCGCAGATCACTGGTGTTTGTGTGTGGTAGTAGCATACATTCACCGATCGTGCACAACCTTGGCCGATTTTCTATATCTGTGCGGGTGAGGGAGATATGGTGGTTGAAAGTGGTCGATCAACGACATTTTTGTATTTCGACAAAAGGCATGTGTGTCCGTATATTTCACTTTGCCACCACAACTACATAGCTCAGATCACTGGTGTTTGTGTGTGGTAGTAGCATCGAGTCTCCCATCGTGCACTGTGGTGGTTAGATGTCGGTAGCTATGGGGTTGTGTGAGATATGGTGGTCGACCTGGTGAACTTTCGCATTTCGACCAAAGAGGTGTGTGTCCCTATGTTTCAACTTGCAGCCAGAACTACCAATTGCAGACCGTGGGCGATTGCGTATGGCAGTAACCTGTAGTTTTTCGCCGTGTACTATGGTGATAGCATGTCGGTAGCTGTGGGGATGTGGTAGATATGGTGGCTGAAAGTGGTGGACCTGGTATTAAAATAGACACGCGTCCTTATATTTCAATCCACAGCCAAAACTACCTAGCTCAGTCCACTGGTGATTGTGTGTGATATTAACCTCAAGTCTCCCAACGTGCACCATGGTGGTGTCATGTCGGTAGCTATGAGTTGTGGGAGATGTGATGGTTGAAATTGGTTGACGGACGGCGTTTTCATATTTCGACCAAAGACATGTGTGTTCCTGTATTTCATTTTGCAGCCAGAATACCCTGCGCAGATCACTGATGTTTGTGTGTGTTATTAGCCTTTAGTCTCCCATCGTGCACTATGGTGGTTACATGTCGGTAGTTGTCAATCCAAATTCTTTACAAACACGAACGAAGTCGTGGGCACCAGCTAGTTAAATACATGTTTTTAATGTTCACTTTGTTAAGAATAACTGACGAACTCTTAGTTATTAGGTTTCCCTATCATAGCGTTCAGGTCTGATCAAAATATGAAGTGCAATGCGCTCGAATGATATTACACGGCAATTTAGAGTTTTATTATAAATATAGATGATATGCTGTTGATTCGGGAATATAAATAAAAGTTAATGAGATAGTGCACGAAGACTAATAAAATGAATAGAAAAAATGTAAAAACGTGTCTGAAATTCTGACACAGGATTTTTGTAACGTTTATTCTGGGATAGGTTATTGGTAACATATGCATCAATTAGGTAGTTGTCAGAAAAATAGTGAATCGTGACACACGACCAAAAGAAAAATGGCGTTATAGTCTAATAGACATTAATATTTGGTTTGTATGTGGAGGAAGCAATAGAAGATAAGTATTTCTTTGGGGGGGGGGGGAGATATACCATAAAGATTCAGGTATTTGGAATTACTGCGCTAAGTTGTCCTTTTACGGGTGAACGTCAAAATTTAAAACAATTATTGATTTATACGTAATTGAATGGTGTACAGTTTTGGAGGATGAAAAGAAAGTTTATTATTAATTAGCAGATATGACAGAAATAGCAATATTCTAGATTTATAGATGTCAGATAGCTCTAGTTAATGTTCTAAGAAAATTATATTATGTAGAAAGTAAAATCACAGTAGAGGAAAATGCTTAATATTGTAATCAGACTAATTGTAACAAAAGTACATCATCCAGAAAGAGAAATCGTTTACTTAAGAATCAAAAACAATTCACTGAAGTTGATTTAAGGATCAAACTTCATCATGGAAGTAAAATATAGTTGCTAGCATGCCCACAAGGATAAAAGCACAATTATTTGGAAAATAGTTCTATAGATTACCGTAGAAAATTACATTGATCCTCAGGGTATATAGGTTCTATAAGTTATAACTGAAATAAAGGTTTAATGGAAAATCTTACGATAAGATTTTGCTATGGTTATGTTAAAGAAGTTTATGATCAACTGTTCATACAAATGTTATGGAATAGGTAAACGAGTAGGTAGCAAGTAATGAGTACATGGGGACGTGGAGACTGAATCTGAATAAAATGCTTAGAAATAATAAATCCCTCAATACATTTGCCAATCAAAAAATTAAAGCAGTGAGAAGACATGATTGGAAACTTCATTCTCACCCATCGGCGGGTAAGGAAATGATTAGAGTTACAATTCTCTGTGACAGCCACCAGAGTGCATTAGTGTTTGTTAATGTTTGTTCGTGTTGCTGGTAGGTTTGATAGAGTATATAAGGGTCGCGAACAGCGTAGAATGAGCACTGTGAACTACACGGAGATTGCGCCTGCTCGTTTGAAACAACGTTATCAAAATCTGACAGACTTTGAAAGGTGCCTCATTCTGGGTCTCCGTTTGGCCTACTGGTCGAATCATGCAATATTCAGATTTTTGGAGCATTCAGATGTGACAGTGACCCATTGGATTGCATGGGAACGTGAGGCCAGGCATACTAATAGTCAAGGTTCCGTTCGACCACATCTGACCACCACAAGGGAGCACAAAGTAACCCCTTCGCATCTGTGCCTGCCATTTGAGAACAAGTAATGGACTCCGTCCAATATTCCACACCATTGGTAGGAGACTAGAAGCAGGCGGATTAGAGAATTATGGTCACATGTATAAGTTGCCGTTAACACAGCAACACTAACGGCTGCGTCTGAGTGATGGCGTCACCGGGAAGCATGGAGTACTGGCAAACGGCGTTGCATTGTGTCCAGCGACGAATCGCGGTTCTGCACTGCGTCGGCTGACTATCGTCTACGAGTATGGCCATGACCTGGAGACAGGTCCACCTTTCCATCTTCTGGAGATCCAAAGCGGAGTTAGTCCTGTCTGCATAGCATGGGGGAGCCATTGGACACTGCTGGTAGTAATTAAGAGATCTCTGACGACAGAACGGTACTTCAAGGACGTCCAACGACCTCATGTATTACATCGCATGCGGAAGTACCGTGGTGCCATTTTTCAAGAGTACATTGTTCGTTCACACACGGCAAGTGTCTTTATGAACTATCTGCGTGATGTTGAGGTATTCCTGTGGCCAGCAAGATGCTCAGATATGTCACTGATAGAACATATGTGCAACCATCTCGGACATCAACTCCGTCCCAGTGCCAGTATCCAGGATGTCAAGGACCAGTTACAACAGTTGTGGCCCAGCTAGTCTCAGAAGGGTATATAATGGCTTAATGACTTCCTCGCTAACCGAATCAGTGCATGTATACAAATCACAGAGGAAGCAACGTCAAACTGATAAGTGGGATCATACTGCAAGTTCTTCGTAAATTTTACTCGATTTTGTAATAACTGAAACAACATCACATTCCCTTTCAAAGCGTGAAGTTTCATTTCGTTTCCTCCTTCGCTTCTGGGTGGATCACCTTTTTTTTTTTTGTCAGGCTGTGTAGTTTGCATAATCTTTATGATATGGAAATTGTAATTGAAATGGATGTGGAAACCTACCCCCTCATCAGTAAAGGTAAAGGCTCATGTGGTCGTAATGGCTTATGATAGGGTTTTTATTGGCCCCAGAATGTGGCCCAATCGTAGCCGCCTATCGGATATAGGGGACCTCTGGTTTAATGTGGAATCAGAACAACGGAATCGTTCTGGTAGACTTCACATTACACAGCAAGTTGTACTGGAGGTGAGGGTCAGGTTAAGAGCCTTTGAATATTCCCGCCGATCCTGGGATTCAAACCAGGGACCTTTCGATCTTCTATCAGCTGCCTTAACCACTGAGCTAATTGAAAGGTTCCCACTTCACCAGCTATTAATACGAGGGTGAATCAAAAAGTAAGTTACACTTCCAGGTTATCACCATTTATGAAACAACCTACATATAAGCAACATGGCAATGACAACATTCAATGTAAGTTCACTTTTACACATAGTATCCATTCTCGGAAGGGTCACCAACAATTCGAATCCGGATACGTAGAAATGTTCTCCTGCGCTATGTAACCACCTGGAGACAACTGCTTTCACCTCCTCATCGTTTCGGAATCGTCGTCCACCGAGATCCTCTTTCAGCTTACTGAACACTTTATGGTGATTTTGTTGCAGATAAAATAACACCTCACACGGCCCGCCAAACGTCGGAACTGCTGCAGCGATTCAAGTGAGAGATGTGGCAACATCCTCCATACAGACCAGACTTAGAGCCATGCGATTGTCATGTGTTCGGTAAGCAGAAAAAGGATCTCAGTGGACGACGATTCCTAAACGATGAGTAGGTGAAAACGGCTGTCTCCAGGTGGTTACATAGCGCAGGAGGTGATTTCTACACATCCGGAATTGGAAAATTGGTTGATCGTTCCGAGAAATGTTTACAGTCTCTTGGGGACTTTGTGGAAAAGTGAACTTGCATTGTAAGTTGTCATAACCGTGTTGCCTGTGTGTAGGTGGTTTCATAAATGGCCATAACTAGGAAGTGTAACTTACTTTTTTATTCGCCCTCGTATATGAGATCATGGCTAAATGTATATAATTGAATATAATGTATATAAGTTTATTTAAGATAAGGCTTTACAGTATAAGTAATTTGTGTAGTGTAAAGGGGTAGTTTTAAGTTCTTAGAAGTTGGCAGTAGTGTAAAAACCAGAGATAACAGTTGGCCGCTGGCTAGCGAGGAACAGAGACAGGGTGTAATCATGGAGGAAGGAAATATATGGAGGAGAAGTGACGTTAAATCTTTGAAGCAGGCTCTTAACTCTCGCGCATGCTCAGGGGTGGCAGCGGCGATATTGCGATCCCAAACAAATGCGATGTTCACATTGTGTTAGATGCAGTGATTATTTCATTTTGTAATGTGTATAAGTGTTTTATAATGCCATCTTGTGTTGCATACGGTTGCAAAAATAGGCAAGAGAGGAAAGAACCTGGAATATCATTTCATAAGTAAGTTGAATTCTAATTATCGTTGTTGAAGTAGGCGGTTGGAATTGCAAACTTCCGTGGCTGTCGATAAATATATAGTCATAGCTATCAATGGGACGACTTTGTTCTCAAATTTTTGTTGGTGTAGTGTAGAAAATCTGCATACCTTGCTATTTTGCACATAATAGACTAGCATTACTTTTTAACGAGTGTTGAAAACGAGATTTAAAGGGGTGTGTTTTACATCGCGATTCAGTGAATTTAGTATTGCGCTTTCTTTCATCACGTTGCAGTTTATACGGACAGTGTATGATGAAATTAAATGTGTTAAATTATGCTATGCAATCTAGGGAGCTTGATGATGTTACCGCAAATACCGTTTGCGATTCAAATACGCGTGTGTGGGTATGTCTACATAGTTTGATTGTGTAGCGGCAATTTAATGGAGATTGTGGTTAGGTCTAAATGCAGTCTGTGCCAGAATGGTTTTGTTGTACCATAAGGGACAAAGAATTTATCTATTGCTGTTAGTCATATCATGAGAACCAAGTTAGTGACAAAACGTGTATCGCGATGGAAACTACTTCCACTTCCAGCTATTCCCAATTAAGCTTACAATGTATGGTAGCAAGATAACTATTTTTATTCTGGTCTAGGCCGCATTTCAACCTAACCACAAGTGGTAGTAAAAAAACTGAAATATCTATTCTGCATGTCCACCATTTAATTAATTGTGGCTTTGGCAGAATTAATTTTTAGTCCAGGCCGCATATCAACCAAATCCCAGTATATCCCGAAAACTAAGCAAGATATCGAAAAATTTTATTCTTTATTTTCGATTTGTCTCGTCGTGTTACATAAGAATCGATCATTACATTTGACGTTTGCGAATTTTTTCTTCTGAATTTCACCTCGAGACACCTCACTTTTGATACAGTATGTCTCGAGAACTAGGCGCGATATCAAAAATTTTTATTCTTTATTTTTTATTTGTCTCGTCGTTTTAAATAAGAATCGGTCATCAAATTTGACCAATTTTTTCTTCTGAATTTCAACCAAAAACGTTTCACGTTTGAGACAGAATATCTCGAAAACTAAGCATGATATCAAAAAAAATTATTGTTCATTTTGTATTTGTCTCATCAAGTTACATAATAATCCATCACCAGATTGCGGCGTTACGTTTATCCTAGAGTCCCCTTGAGGTTTTTGTACATATACCCCGTGTCTGTATGGGATCGGCCTAGCCCCCCACTCCTTCTCCGCCCGGCTTCACTTCAATGCGTGGTGAAGGTCTCGTGTGTCGTCTCCATATATTTCCTTCCTCGATGGGTGTAATATATTGTAATGGTGCGGGAACTTGTTGATTATGTTTTTGAAAAGCGACCTTGTGTGTGCCAGTGACATATTTTTTCTGTTTTACTGTATAGCATTTGAAAATCAGTATATTCACAATTCAGTGGAGTCGCTGTCACTCTTGCAAACATTAAAAAAAAAAAGTCGCTTAAAGTACAAAGTAACAAACGAGGCCGTAGCATTTACAATTATACGCGAGTAGTGACGAACTTTGGCCAAAAGTCGTTTATCAGCGTCACAGCGTGCTACCATTTTCTACTTGCGCCGAGATTGTTTAAAGAAACATTAGAACAGTCATTTTTTTGGAACTCCTAAATAAATCATTTTACATATCAATGAACGATAATGACTATGTATAATTAAAGTACAAGTATGACCCTCATCAGTAATGCAGATTGCATTGTAAATATGCCTGTCGTTGTCTGTGAATGATTTATAATTATATTCGCAAAGCATACCTCTTCTAGCAATCGCTACGTGTGTTTATCTGATATAAATAATTACCATGGTTTGTGGTCTTATCACATCGCTTTGCTGCGTCTCATGAAACTGAATATATTATTCTCATTATTTTTATTAAATCTGAAGTGAGTTATCCCAACAAATAGTGGCCACAATTTTAATATTTGTAAACATGTTTATGATTTTTGACTGACTTTATGAAAATACATGAATATTTTGTTTTTACTGGATAAATTAACGACAAGTTAAGGATGTGTTTAAGACTATTTCAACAACGCAAAGTGAGACTGAATGTACTGATGTATCATATATAGGGACTGGCTTTCCTACAAACCAAATGTGAATGTATATTGCGATAACAACATTCTTCTTTTTCGAATGAAAGGTAGGTTCATTACGCTGAGTAATAATTCCTTATTATATTGTACTTGCGATAACGCTCGGGCTTGCATTCTGTTGGACGCAAGCTCTAATGCCCTTTCGGTCATCCAGATTTTGGTTTTCCATGGTGTCCCGAAATCTCTTCCAAAGGTTTCTCAATGGTTCTTTCAAAAGGACATGGACGAATTCCTGCTCGTCATTACTTTTTCCGTTTCTAATTGTCTCGATGCGGAAGACGAGTAAAACCATAAATTGTTCGATTATAACTACGTCCAACAGAAATGATTGAAGTATGTTAAAATTACAAAATGTGAATAAAAATTTATTTAAATCTAATCATATTGTTTACAGGATCTCTAAGAAATAATTTTTTCCTACGACCATCTGCAAATCTGCTATACTTTTTGCTAAGCTGTCACTCACTCACCTCGATAGCTATTGCTTGCAAATTAACAGCGATCAGAGATATCATTAGAAAAAACTGGAGGTTATGTCCACAATTTAATAGCTAAGCAACTCGTACCAAATTAATTCCCATGATGCATTAAGTAAGATTGCTTTTTGTAGCATTTCATAGTAAAAAAAAATCGATAAACTTTACAGCTGAAAAAAACGTGGAACTGCTATTGAGTAACATGCCGCTAATGAAAGCAAAATAAACAAAACTTAAATTAATCATTATATCTGCCGTAACCACCAATACCAATTTTCATTCCGGCCTAGGCTAAATTTCAATTTAATTAAAACTTTCGCTAGTGTTGCTGCTTAATACATTACGGTTTATTTGCTTTTTCGTGTTTTACTGACCACTTTCGTTGTCTGTGTTCATGTTTACTGTACGTGAGAAATTAGGTTATTTAAAGTGGACATTAGATCAAATATGTTACCGAATCTTGTGTTCTGGTAATTCAGTTACTAGGAGTTGATCAACTATTTAATAATATGGATATGTAATAATCTCTCTGGTCGTTACAGACACTTTGACCAAAGATTACACTATGGACGTTTGCCCAGCTTTAATAGAAATACAACGTGATGCTTTCGAAGCAAACAGGAATTCTTCATATTTTGCAGAGTGAACACAAGTTCGTATTTGACCAGATAAGGTCAACCTTTCTTTATCTTTGACCCTAATAATTGGAACTATTCTATACCCGTGACAATAGGCAAAAAACGGTCACGGGCTTACACTAGCACTGTATAATCTTGCAGTGTATTCATGTTATCACAGAACTTTCAACATAACACCTGTAACATTCATTCAAGTATTTATTTAACTACCAATGTTGTGCAGATTGTAGTAAATGCTAGTTTTAAATATAGTCAGATCAAACTTTGCCATAGTACGATCTAAATAAGCTTAGATTACGAAAATGATGAACCGTGTATATGCTTTTGCACAAGTTGGTTTGTAATTTTCACTATTAATAATAGTTGCCTCTAATTCAAAACAATCGTAATGATCCTGAGGGTATGAAACTATAATAAAGCTTAAAGATGATTTCTACACTTTATGCTGCTATGAATGAGTGAAGTAATAACGAGAAACAATGTATCTTACGAACTTCCATAGAAAAGTACTGTATATTTTTTTTTTATGTATTGCTCCGTAAATCCATTGACTTTCTATTTTAAATGTTCAAAGCTATTCTGAAACTTTAGTTCAGTTTCGTTTTATATAGGATTAATAATGTCCCTGCTTATTTAATGGAATTTTTCTTTCAGATAGAAAGCAAGTACTACTTACCTTCTGAATTTAACGAGTAAATCATATAGACGCATTTGAAATGGAGCTCTCTTTGAAGCGACGATATCACATCAGCGATTGTATTTGGTTTGAACGTGAGGCTGTGACATTTCCAACTGTAAGATAGCAGTAATACATAAAGAGCTACAAGTGCGAAGCGTGTTACCTTCATTGCTCTTGGTAGCTCTTCGTGACTTGGCAGCAAAACAGTTCAATTCGGTCTTAGCTAATCAGATAACAACACAACGTTAGCGAATCGATATGTATTTCTTGGTGGACGTATCGGACCTAGTAATTATCCTAAGTGGATATTCGCTTCCCTCGAATAAACAGCTTTGTGGTTCGTTTCTTCCCTAAAATAACTAAAGTCGAGGAACTTGGTTTACAATAGAGATGGGCAAACAGATTTTTTTTCAGTAATACGTTATTCAGTTATTGCTTCTTTTTCTAACCGCTTTTTTTAACCGTTATAAATAGCGTAATTTTTCCTAATTAAATCTCTGCTCAGAAACACTCATCATCAGCATCATTATCTTCTTCTTCCGTCTCCAGTTTCTAGGGTGAGGTGTAAGAGCGCTCTCCACATTTGGCTGTCCAAGTATGTTTCCTCTTCTTGGATTTTGGACCATTGTCCACCTTTATCCTGTAGGTCCAATTTCACAAGATAAGTCCATCTCCTTCTGGGCCGACCTCTTGGTCTTTTACCCTCCAATTATTTTTCCAGCCATATCCTCGGTGATCTCAGAAACACTCTTCACTTAATGAAATAGCAGTAAATTACGTTAAATAACCGGACGTCACCAACATAGCGACCACGCCCCCAAAAATAGCGAAATAGCCCTGACGTCACGAAAAGCCGCATATTAGCGTTTAGCGATAAAGCCCTCAAAAGTAGCTGAATAGCGATACGTCATCAAAAACGGCTTCCTAATAAGAGGCTTCCGTTATAACTGTCAGAGACATTATATACGCCTCCGACTTGTTTTTATTTTTCTGCTTAGTTAACTGGGGGTGATACCTTTGGAAAATAATATCGAATTTAAACACTTAGACCAGCAGGAGCTGTTTGTATATAACGTGATCAAACAGAATGAAATGAGATATAATGAATTTGTGGTAGGAGTTTTACGAACATATGCAACAATACAACAAATATAGCGTTACGCATCGCCTACTCGTAAACTTTACATCATCAGTTATTATTTCTTTAGTTTTTCGAGAATTTACTTGAAAATAAAATTATTTTAAGATTTGTTCTTTGATTTATGCCGCAAATTGTTTTTACACGTAATGCGTAGTACGATAGGCATTCGATATAAACAGGCTACTGAAGCTTCTGATATGGGAGAAAGCACTGAGTCCTAGTGATATTCCAGTAACATTATTCTCAGAGTATGCAACTAAAATCGATTCCGTACTCATTGATATAACTCACAAATTCTTAGAAGAGGAAAATCTTCCGCTGGAAAATTGCTGAAGTTACTCCAATTTTCTAGAAAGAAGATCAAAATGACCTCGTCAACTACCAATGTCTATCTGCAGCACAGTTCTGGAGCATGTTGGACGCTCGAACGTTATGAAATTGCTAGAAGAAGACAAATTCATTATGTTGAACCAACAAGGATTCCAGAAGAATAGATCCTGCAAAACGCAGCAAGGAGAGGTATTGGAAGTTGTTTTATAATCACATGCAGGAGATTTATTATTTATATATATATATATATTTCCAGAGGTCTTTGTACACATGTTTCTAACAAGCTGAATACTTCGAGATCCATCACGATGCTTGGTTGTAGTCATTAACGATGTGCTGAATCATAACAATATAGTAACAAGGTATGCAAATAATTTTATGCTACACAGTTACTTTAATAAATTATTATTTAATTTATTTTATTCATATGCGTGACGCGTTTCGAGAAATTATTCTCATTTTCGAACGCTATTTTATTGTATTACATTTTTGGTGTGACGAGTGCTCGTGTCATCTTCTGTTTGCTGTTATCCAGTTTTACTTTGTATTTCCTGAAATTGATATTTTGGATTGTGTACTAAACAGTTTATTGAAATTCATGTGGAGTGGAATAATAAAAGCCACCAAATGGATTTGATGGAAGAATATGAGATCTATGTGCACCACAAATTGTTTAATGACACAATACTTAATGAAAGACTTGAAAGTGAATCTGTAAATTATTTCAAGTGTTTCGATAAATTACTATAATTATTAAAAAACTTGCAATCATCTATTAATTAACATCGTGGCTATTATATTTATTAAATGTTTTTGTAAAATTATAAGGCAAGCTATATAGTAACAACATGTATCTTTAATCATTCAATCTCTAACGAATTATCTTTGGTTGTTTTTATTAAATAAGATGTACTAAAGCATCTTTGCACTTTTGTATATATATATGTAAATATTATGTAGTGACGAAGTGCAAGTGTGAAATTCTGTGAATCATACTTTGGGGAATCCTTCCATAAAATGTAAGTTTTATTTAAAAATTATTATTCCACTCCAAATGAATTGCAATAAACTGTTTAGTACACAATCCAAAATATCAATTTCAGGAAATACAAAGTAAAACTGGATAACAGCAAACAGAAGATGACACGGGGATTCTATTATTACCGTGGCGCCACAATCTGATGATTGATTCTTATAGAAGTCGACGAGACAAATTTAAAGTAAAGAATAAAGTTTTTTGATATCTCGCTTAGTTCTCGAGATATCGTATCTCAAAATTGATGTAATTAGGTTGAAATACGGCCTGGACCAGAAGAAAAATTTCGGTATAGCCAAATTTTATGACGAATTCGTATGTAACTAGACGAGCCAAATGGAAAATAAGGAATAAAGGTTTTTGATATCTCGCTTAGTTCTCGAGGTTTTGTAACTCAAAGTGAGGAGTTTACGGTGAGATCCGGCCTGGACCAGAAATTTTTTCTCTCATCAAAACCACCATATCTACACGGTGGAAATGCACTATAGGTGTTTTATTTTCTTCCTAGTGATTGTTGCTAGGTTGAAATACGGCCTGGACCAGAAGAAAAAACACCAAACGCAGGAGGAACTATACCTATGACAGGTTTTTAACACGCTATATCTCGAAAACCAAGCGAGATATCAGAAAATTTTATTCTTTATTTTCGATTTGCTTCGTCGAGTTCTACAAGAATTCATCATCAGATTTTGGCGCCACGGTAATGATAGAACTGCCGATGACACGAGCACTCGTCACACCAAAAATGTAATAAAATAAAATAGCGTTCGAAAATGAGAATAATTTCTCGAAACGCGTCACTCATATGAATAAAATAAATTAAATAATAATTTATTAAAGTAATTGTGTAGCAGAAAATTATTTGCATACCTTATTATATTAAACAGTTACAGACTTTCACAAAGTCCATATATCATGGATAAAGTAAAAAAAAAAAAATAATAACAATATAGCAATACTGCATAATTTCAGACACTATCATACACCTCACTAAAGGATATCTAACTTCCACTCTAATTATATTTATATTAGAAACTGCAACGTCTATTCTCCTTTTATAAAAGTTCGTGGTGTAGTTACGTATAATCGTCAATCAGTCAGCAACTGCACTCGATAGAGACTTAAAGCGATTTAAGATTCTTGAAACTCAAAAATCAAGGAACAGAAAGGTTTTTAATTCTACTTAAATGAACCAAGTAAATTTTCATAATAGTCTGAACTCTTATATATAACACTGTCCTTTATTTTTTCACAGGCTCTCCGACCGATATTTACAAAATCTAATCAGAACATCCACCGCATACAATATTGATTACACCATTTGCAAATGTTTTCTATCATCTGTTGATCCAACTACTCAGTTCAGATATTACTGTAAATGCCAGTTATGTAAACATACGAAAGACGTTGCCTGTAAAAGTACGCATTAATTAAAAGCTAATCATGTCTCTTATAATAGTGTCATACACTTCATACAATCCTCCAACACGTCTTCAACAGTGTAATCTCACTTCCTGTAGCGATATTTCTCACAAAGTTACGCACCTGACTATCTTCATTCTGAACAAATTAACATCGTTTATTGGAGCGATAACTAACATTTTAAATCTTTTATAGCTAATATTATACAATCTGACTTGTGGTGTTCATTCTCTGCGGAGTTATTAAAATATACAAGCTACTGAGCACATTAATTACCAAAATAATTATTATTATTTATCCCGGGTAAGTGCCAAGAGTGGAAGCATTCACTATGCGAGGGAAGCGACATTCAATTCTACAATACTATTTAGCAAAGCAATTGAAACCTTGAAATTAATATTGAATAATAAATCTTTAACTATTCAAATGACATAGTGGAGAGGATATCATTGAAAACAGGGCTTACAACACTGATATTAAATTGATACACCATGACACATATGTTTTTGGTAAAAATATGAAAGTGCCGCAGGTCGACCACTTTCAACCACCATATCTCCCACACCCTCATAGCTACCAGCAACTAAGCACCATAGTACACGATAGGAGACACGATACCACTACCACACACAAACACCAATGGTCTATTCTTTGTGGTTGTGGCAGCAGAGTGACATATACGCAAACACATGTCTTTGGTCGAAATACGAAAATATCCTTGATCGACCAGTTTCAACCACCATATCTCCCACACTCCCACGGTTACCGAAATTCGGCCAAAATTGTGATCGACGGGTGACTCTGTGCTACTACCACACACTAGTGATCTGCGCTAGATAGGTTTGGCTGAAAAGTTATACACCAGGACACAAACGTTTTTGGTAGAAATATGAAAGTGGCGCAGGTCGACCACTTTCAACCACCATATCTCCCACACCCCCATAGCTACCGACAACTAAGCACCATAGTACACGATAGGAGACACGATTCCACTACCACACATAAAAACCATTGGTCTATGTTATTTAGTTGTGGCAGCAGAGTGACATATACGGAGACACCTGTCTTTGGTCGAAATAGAAAATGCCCTGCATCGACCACTTTTAAACATCATATCTCCCACATCCCCACAGCTATCGACATTCGGCCAACGTTGTGCACGACAGGAAACTGCATGCTGCTTCCACACACAACGACCAGTGATCTGTGCTAGGTAGTGGTGTCTGAAAGGGTGGAATATAGGAAAACACACGTCTATTTTCATGTACGCATAAGATTTTTATTATGTGCGTAATGTGATCGCATATTAAGTGTTTTACATTTGAACACTAAAGTGTAATGATACAAAAAGGAGTAAAAATTCCATTTCTGATTTATTTTCTTCAGTTGGCTGTTTCGCCGCTCCTCCTCCAAGCCGCGAGTCTAAAACAGACGCAGCGGCGCCGCGCGTAAATCGTGGGGAAACAATTCACCGCGCGGCATCGTCTGTCTTGTACCATTTAATTACATTGGCCATGCTTCGACTCGACCGCGCGCGGCGCAAAACGCCTCGTCTGTTTTAGACCTATGCAAGTCACTATACACTTCGAGTAAAGACTTAGCTACGCTCTTTCACAGTATTGGAGCGACCGCACATGTATCTCGTTGTAATCACTTTTAAGGAGTGTTAACCTGAGGTTAAGGATAGGATTTATGCCAAATGAAATTGTAACTGCTGTATTTTCATACCTTTTATTTATTTAATTTCATATTACCAAGGTAGTTAAACATATTAACTGACTATTATAACATAAGCTTACCTCCCCTTGTAATTTTTGTTTTTGAGTACATTTTGGTGCCCTTCCAAATGAGGCAAGCTGTACACTAAATATATCTTTTGATGGTTAGCTAACTAAACTTTGTAGAATTTTAAATACTGATTATCAAACTATGAGAATTCATAAAGTTATCTCCTTTTAAAACATTTAGCTTGCTAGCGGCATAAAATAATTAACCTTTTTGGAATTAGTTGGATCTATAGTGTGCCTTGTAAATGTTTAATTAATTTTTCTGTAAAGAGTCTCCAAGATATTTAAGCTTATGTTCCTCAAATAGGATGTTTATTTAAAATTATAACAAAAATGGTAACTACTACTACCACATACTTTCCTTGCATGGAACAAGTAACACACGTTTATGACTGACTTATTTATTACGCTCAAGATATAAATATTTTCTTTTAGCATGCATTTTCCTCTCAATGACCAGTAAGCATATCGCTGCCATGGTAGCTACAGCTATCACCAAGAGCGCAGGAACCACCCTCTTGATGTCTGCTGCTGTCTTGCTTCTGGACTGTAGCTGATTATTCGTGTTCCGGTATTTATACTTATTCAAGAGATGAGATGTCATTCCTTCTTCTCGAAGTTCCTGCAGACTGATTAGCATTGGGTTAAGAATCATGTTTTTAATAAAATAATGAGTACATAGTGCAAAATTTGGGCATTAATTTTATGACAAATATATTTAAGAATATTAAGCTATTCGTTACTATACAACCACGTGAGATATCGGCCATAATGATATGATGTATTGTGCTTAACATTTTAAATGAAGCAATTAAGAAATAGGAAATATAGATATTGGAACATCATCTTCTAAAATGATGACTATGTGCTCTTTGAGCAAACAATTAGATGTTTTTTGTTCTCTTTTTCATTTAACTTTTACTTCTTCTCCTTTTAAACTAAATTAAATTTAAGCTCTTTCTCATCTACTGGTTGGTCGTCAAGACGATACTGTGTACTGTGCATTTCTTACAACTGTAAGTAGGTGTTAAGATTGGTGTAAAGTATCTATAAGATAAGTCAATGGCTCAGTGCTCTTTAAGCGGTAAATTCAAGATAAGTGAATGCAGACAATCTCATGGCAATTTATTGGAAGGGAGTGGTGAGGTGGGGTGAAATTGGTATTGAATAAAATCTCATCAGATTTAAATACTTCTATTGTTATGAATTGCAAAGGATCATACTCTTCATGCTTATTTCTCTATTTTGAGATATTTTCTTTCAAATTCAGCATAACTTATTACAGTATTTGAATTCCTTACCTACAAATGAAATTCTGCTTACTCCTCTACGCCAGAAAAGAAGTGATAGTTCATGATCATAATTGAGGGAAAGGAAGTGGGTTTTTACGGTTTTCAAGCCGTATTCTTATAGGGTTAGCGGAGGTGGAGCTCGACATTCCTATTTCCTGACCGTAGGCACTGGAGTGGACGTGCCGTGGGCTGCGATACGGTCCGACATTTTTCTTTACCTTCCCGTGGAGTTTCCCCCCACGGTACTCATTTGATAGCAGGCTGAGTGGTCCTGGGGGACAGTTCCGGAAGTTCAGCTTCGAGTAAAAATCTTCGGTCTCATCGGGGATCGAACCCCGGTCGTGGGGACCATAGACTCTCTTCCACCTGAGCTACGCGGCCGTCCAATTATCGCTTCATACTACTCCTATTTCTTATTCCAATATTGATCAAGCGTTATATTTAATTTTCAGGAGGTGAGTAAGATCCCTCCTTCTTTTCTAAAATTTCCATCTAAATATTATCTATACAACGGGGGGCGGAGGGGTGGGGGAATATGAGGAAACATACGTTGCTCAGTGATGCAAATAAGAAGCTTGTGCTCACTGCATTTCTTCGAAAATAAAAAAAAAAAATGGATTCGAACTGTACTTACACACTTAGTTTAGAAACATTATTCTGCCCTGTTTCGGTAATTCTGGGATACGTTTAAAGCAGGCTAAATTCTAACCCTAAAATTATTTTTTTGTCTGCGGAAAATTTTTTTCAGCTATTGAATTAGATTCCAAAAGCTGGGTATGTCAAGCAAAAGTTTACTTGTTTATTTAGAAGTAATAAATTTCGGTAGAATGAAAAATAAAATATTAAAAATTATAATTTCCCTAACTAGGTTTCCTAATTTTCTGGGGGTGAACCGCCTAAAATCAAGGAAACATACAAGCTGAATGGAAGACTGCCATGCCATCGTAAGTCCAGTGTTTAAGAGTGAGAATGTTAATAATCCTCAAATTATAGGCCATTCTCGTAAACTACAATATTTTGAAATTTTTTAGAACATATCATCTATTCAAATGTCAAACATTTTTTGGATGAAAGGGATCTTTTAATCTTAAATCAGCATGGATTCATAAAACGCTGGTGCTGGGAAACTCAATTTGCACTTTAAATTCGAGCCGTATTATAGATGAGCGATCTTCAGGGTGGACAACCTGAAAGGTAGAACACAGTGTGTAGTTATTGATGATGGATGTTTATCGGCAAAACGCGTGACGATAGGGGACCGCCAGTAGAACGTGATATTGTCTCTGTTGTTTCTCATATACATCAATGATTTGTACGACGTAATGGAGGGAAAGATAAGTCATTATGCAGAAGATACTATTATTTATCATGAAAAAAAAAAATCTAGGACAACTGCGCTTTGTTACAAATCAATGTTATGAATCTAATAGCTTGGTACAAAGGCTGGCAGTTGGAGCTAAACACTAAAGCGTGCCAAGTCATAATGTTAGTAAAAATCTGAAGCCATTTAATTCTTAATATACAATTAATATACTTTTGATAACAAACTTAACTGGGCAGGACACATAGGACAGGTGGTAGGAAAAGGTTTCAAAGTTCTGCACTTGTTGGAGAGAGTGATGAGGGGATGTACGAGAGAAGTCAAGGAATTGGGTTACAAAACTTTGGTCAGACCATTGCTCGAATATGGTAGTGTAGTATGGGACCCTCATTTTACGTATCAAATACAGGAGTTGGAGAGGGTGCAAAAAAGGGCTGCTAGATTTGTTTCTGGAAATTATCGCAGAATGCAGTCAGTGACGGATATGATAAAGGAGCTGGAATGAGATTCATTGCAAGACAGGAGGAGAATGAGGAGGGTCATGGGAGTGTACAGGGCATATACTGGCGATGAGGCATGGAAAGATATTGCAATAGGTATGAAAAGTAATGCATGGAAGGGAAAAGATGACCATGACCACAAGCTGGCACTCGATTTCAGGCACAAGGGTGTAGGAAGATTCTCTTTTTTAGGTAAGGGTGTCAGGGATTGGAATGAGTTGCCAAGAGAAGTGATGAATAATTTACCGAAAACTTTGAAAGAATTTAAAGATAAAATTTGTAGAGGGCAAATGTAGGTAGGTGCAGGATAGGGGGAAGATGGGTGTGTAGGGAAATTGCCACCGGAGCCTATGCTCCATTGCAATTAAATTAAATTAAATTAAAATTAAATAATAACAAAGTCCTTAGTATGACAGATTCCGCTAAACACCTGGGGGTAACAATTCGTAATAATATGTAGCGGAATGAACACATTGAAACGGTGAGGTGGAAACTGGAAACCAAACAATTTAAACAATGTACTGGGACGTAATTGAAAACAATGTACGGCCGGCCGGTAGTTAAACCGATTACAACAAAGCACTTGTGCGACCTCATTTAGACTATTGTTCTTCTATGTGGAGTCCTTGTCATATAGCGGAACATTGGAGAAGGCCCAAAAAGAATAGCAGTCGATGGTAGGCATGTATAGCTGGAATGAAAGCTTAAGTCCGATGAAGTTAGTTTGAGAAGATCTGGAATACCAAAGGCATTGCTCTCGTCAGAAATAAAAAGGAAAATTCATGACAGATCTATTTAGGATAATGGAAACAAATTTTACTACCGACAACATTCATATCGAGGAGTGTTCATAGATCAAGACCATGAGTTACTTAGGGTAGATTTCTGGGGTAATAAAAAAGAAAAAATCAGAGTGTTGGCAGTTTACCGCAGTGGAAGAATGACAGAAGAGGATGAGGCTCTTGGGGAGAAATTAAATTCATACTCAGATTTCAGAGGTGAGAATGGAATGATCATCATCGGTGGGGATTTGAATTTACCAGGTGTAAACTGGGAAGGAAATAAGATAAATAACACTAGGGAACAAAGATTTGCAAATATCTTAATAAGGGAAGGAGGATTTACACAAGTGGTTGAGCAAAACAGTAGGGGACAAAATATTTTGGATATATTTCTAATTAAGCCCAATGAAAACCTTTTGAGGATCAAGTAACTGAAGGAATAAGTGATCATGAACAGTTGTGATGGATATTAGAGGATTCAATAAACCAGCAGCCAAAATTGAAGGGGGAAATAGGTACAATTATAAAAAGGCACAGGTTTCAAATTTGAAGAGATATTTCAGACAACAATTCAGCAAATGGAAGGAGGGCTCAAGTACAGTAAAGGTGGGAAGAGTTCAAGGAGATAATAAGAAAAGGGGAAGAACAATTTTTTACATGGCAGGAAATAAAGACAAGTAGAGAATCTATGTACTATAATAGGGAAGTGAGGAGGTTAAAGAGATTGGTAAGAAAATAACATAACAGAGTTAAGAGACAGCAGGTTAGTAGGGAATATTTAGAACAACTAAACAAGGACTTAATAACACCAAAGAAAATGGCTAAAGATGGGTTTATGAAGAGTATTGTCAGTGCAGGAGGAACACTGACTGATGCATCTAGAAATTTCTATGGCTATATCAGGAAACTGAGGGGAAGGGAGGGTGTAGAGACACTTATAGATAAGGATGGAGAAGAAGTTACTGACGATTTGAAAAAGGCAGAGATTTTAAGTAACTGGTTCAGTGAAAGCATTAGGGACAATGAATCAGAAACAGGAGGGTCTAATTCGGAGAACGAGCTTAACAACACAATTAGAAATGACAATAGTAAAAAATTTGATATTCTTCCTGAGGAAATCATGAAGGAAATAAGAAAGCTGAAAAAACATAAAGGGGCTCGTGAAGATAATATTACTACAGATACCTTAAAGATAGCTGGATGTGACATTGTACCTTATCTTGAAACATTATTTAAATTGAGTCTGGATACTTGCTGCTTACCACAGGACTGGAAAAGTGCAATAGTAGTACCGGTACATAAAGGAGGGGTGAGAAATAGAGTTGACAATTACAGGCCACTCAGTTTGTCATCAGTGGTAGGTAAATTAATGGAAAGATTGATATGCAACCACATCAGAAATATATGTGAAGAACGTAAGTGGTTTTCAAGCAGGCAACATGGGTTCAGGCAAGGATATTCATGCGAATCTCTGTTGGTGGGATATATGCAAGATATTTCAGATGAAATGGACAAGGGAGGCCAGATTGATAGTGTAGCACTAGATCTGTCAAAGG
The DNA here is from genome assembly GCA_031002005.1 of Vandiemenella viatica. Taxonomy (NCBI): domain Eukaryota; kingdom Metazoa; phylum Arthropoda; class Insecta; order Orthoptera; family Morabidae; genus Vandiemenella; species Vandiemenella viatica. The sequence goes on along the minus strand of CM061920.1, from coordinate 316,836,351 downwards.
CATTTGACAGAGTAAGCCATAAAATGGTAATAAATAAGGTAAAAACCATTGGAGTGGATGAGAAAGTGATTTGCTGGATAGAAGAATTTTTAAAATGTAGAAAACAGAAAGTTAGGGTAGGAAATGTAGTATCAAAAGAAGTAGAAGTAAAAATGGGTGTGCCACAGGGTAGTGTATTGGGACCATTGCTATTCATTATTCTAATGAATAATTGTGTTGATTGTTTACTATCTCAAATTAGATTGTTTGCAGATGACATAATGCTGTATAAAAGAATCAAAACGATAGAAGATTGAAAACAGTTGCAGGGTGATCTGGACAGGATATCTAGTTGGGTTGGTAAACATGGGATGAAGATAAATGCAAAGAAGAGTCAGCTTATTATATACACAAATAAAAAACAAAAGGTTAATTATCAATATAAGGTGGGGAAAGAATTGCTTGCATTACTTCTGATAACAAGCTTAACTGGGCTGGACACATTGGACAGGTGGTAGGAAAAGGTTTCAAAGTTCTGCACTTGTTGGAGAGAGTGATGAGGGGTTGTACGGGAGAAGTAAAGGAACTGGGTTACAAAACTTTGGTCAGACCATTGCTCGAATATGGTAGTGTAGTATGGGACCCTCATTTTACATATCAAATACAGGAGTTGGAGAGGGTGCAAAAAAGAGCTGCTAGATTTGTTTCTGGAAATTATCGCAGAATGCAATCAGTGACGGATATGATAAAGGAGCTGAAAAGGGATTCATTGCAATACAGGAGGAGGTTGAAGAGGGTCATGAGAGTGTACAGGGCATATACTGGCGATGAGGCATGGAAGGATATTGCAGTAGGTATGGAAAGTAGTGCATGGAAGGGAAAAGATGACCATGACCACAAGCTGGCACTCGATTTCAGGCACAAGGGTGTAGGAAGATTCTCTTTTTTAGGTAAGGGTGTCAGCGATTGGAATGAGTTACCAAGAGAAATGATGAATAATTTACCGGAAACTTTGAAAGAATTTAAAGACAAAATTTGTAGAGGGTAAATGTAGGTGGGTGCAGGATAGAGGAAAGATGGGTGTGTAGGGAAATTGCCACCAGAGCCTGTGCTCCATTGCAATTAAATTAAATTAAATTAAAAATTAAATGACCTAGAAAATATCATAAAATAAATCATGGGCAGAATCATTTATTTTCTGTACTCATTATTTACTCGAGCGATTGGGTAATGAGATATGACGAATATATCGATGGAAAAAATTTAGAATCAGGCAGGAGTAATTCTCAAGAAACCACTCCAACCATCCTGATCTGGGTTTTAAGCAGTTTTCCTAGTTCATTCCTGGCGTATGTTGAGATGATTTCTTAAGATAGCCCACGAGTATCTCCTGTCATGTTCTGTATACCCATCCCCATGCATAAATCTTTACGTTTTGGGATAGGAGCAATGCAACCTATGCCATCCATTTTGTTGTGAATTGCGGAGTAATAGTGATTGTAATAATAACAGAGTAAGATGTTGATACAATTAAATTTCGATTTTTAGATATACCTATCGATATAATATAGGAGCTGGAATGGGATTCATTGGAAGATAGAAAGAGGGTGAAGAGAGTCATTGGAGTGTATGTTGGTAATGAGGCTTGGAAAGATATTGATGTCAGAGTTCGGTGTGTTGCATGGAAGGGAAAAAATGACCACAACCGCAAGCTGGCGTTTGATTTCAGGCGCAAGGCTGTGGGGAGTTTTTGTTTCGTACGTGACAGAATCAGCGATTGGAATTAGTTACCAAGAGAAATGCTAAAAGTATTTGAAGTTGAAATATGTAATAGTAGGTTGTTACAGGGAAGGGAAAGAAATGGGTGTGTAAGGAAATTGCCACCGGAGCGTGCATGCCATCACAACTAAATTAAATTAAACCAATAAAAGCTTGTACCTTTAAGATTTCGTTTATACTGGTGCGTATATTATTCACAAATTACAGACGAGGTTCACGAAATTGTGTTAAAACACAACAATTACTAAGAGTCTTCATATTTGTTAATTAACATGGGGTGTAGTGTGTAACTAATACTGGAAACTATATGATTCAGGAATAGTACATAAATAGCCTGTGATGATTTGCAAATCAATGTTATTTGTTCTAAGAAAGATGCGGTACATACTGTTCCTTAACCGGAAGAAAGTTCTTATATGGCAATGGAGTGGACATTTTTAATTTAATCTACTAACACTCTTATACGAAAACAAGGAAAAAGTGGAAATTCAGACTAGACAAGTTATCACTACAGATAAATGAAGATCCTAATTTCTGAACTGTAAAGTATACAGACAGTGGAAATTCAGTCTATTTGGCAAAGCAGTTGGATCTGAATTTAAGTATGAAATAAAGTTGTCAGAATCTCAAAAAATTAAAAGTCAAATCGAAATAGTTTTTGCAGAAGATGTAAATTTAAATCTAAAGAGGCACACTGATTGTAAATCAACCAAAGTATTGTGAAATTCAGGCCAAGAACCACTAAATACAAGGAAACAAATAGGCTAATAAACTTCGACCACAAAAGAAAGATTTGGTTTCAGATACCTAGGGAAAAAAAATTGTTTTTAGCAAATATTAATCTAGTTGCACTTATGAACTCCACCATCTGAATTCCAGTTTCTCTGTTGAAGAAGATTTTATACCGGGAAATCACATTATTGTTAAGTCTCCATCATCATTTTTTCTCTACCTGCACGGTCCTGGCGTTAATATTCTTAAGAAATATTGATTGTTATAACTCAAAGGAAATCATGCAAACTTGAAAATAAAGGATGATGAGAATGTATTGATTTCTTAGAAATGAGATATGAAATGCAGCAAATGTGATCAAATGAGAAAGAAATAGTTGTATTAGAGTAAATACGTTGAATAAGAAAACTAAGATTTTTTGTCATTGTTGAAAATATTAGGATGATATATTAGTCTACAATCAAAAGTACTGTTGGGAAATATTTTTAAACTCAGTAGAAAGGGTAGATGGAATGTGATTTAGTAGGAAACTGAAAGCTGGAAACAAACTGGAAATTGGTGTTTTGAAAATAGAAGAAGACGCTGAAATAGATTATGAGTGGATCCATTTGGAGACTAGAATGTAGCAATACTTTAAATCCATGTGAGATAAAAGAAGTAAACCAAAATGATCAATTCAAATATCAATGAAAATTGAATTAAAATAAATTATCAACAGATTTTGATAAGCTCATATTTTTTCCAAATGTGAGAAGAAAGCAATAAGTTGATTAATTTGAGAATTAATTGAGAATGTTATATCTTCAATTTCACACATGCCAAAAAATAACTAATTAAAATAATACACAGAGGGACACAATGGAAAGTGGGAGTGATATTATTAGATGGATGCCAACTTGGGAGTTTAGAAGGATTAATGTGAGTGAAATAATTGTGATGTTATAATGGATATTAGTAGTCCCAGTGAGTATAAATTAAGAATAAAATTAAGGAATTCGTTAATTTGTTATTCAGTTTTGAACACGTTCAATGTGTTAAGACTTTAAAATATTAAAGAAGACAGAACTAAAATTTTTATACAATTATTGTCTACAATTTTTATATGGACTGGTAGCTATAGTGACATTAAAAATCATTATTAAAAAGAATGGTTAAAAATGTGATGAGACAGGGAATTAGATTGTTTTCATTATCAGTATACTATGATCTGCTGCTGATATTGCCAAACTTTTGTTTAAGAGTTGAGTTATAGATACTGGAGCAATGAACAAAACTCTAAGATAAGGCCTGGGATAAAACAAGAATTAAAGCAAACCTATGGTCATGATGCATGACAGAAAGGGACATTTAGCTGATCACAAAAGTGAAGTTTAGAAGAAGTAGCAAAATTTTATTTATTTGAAAGTAACAACTGAAAAATCAAAGAAACAATAGAAACACAGATTAGTAGCTGCTTATAGCCTTCTTCATAAATTAATATGCTTTAGTATCATACAGTTAATTTGGAATCAATTGAAAGAACATATTTTGAGAGTTAAGAATACCAGGAATGGAAAGTGATTTTGAATTTGAAAAAACTAATAAAATATGAAATAAAAATATACCTGTACTGTAAATAACTGCCAAAAGAAAATTTTACATGATACTTAAGTTTTAACATAGTTTATAGTATCTACAATAGTAAGTTAAGAGCACTGGATGTAAATAAAAAAAATTAATTAGTTCAGAAAAAACTATTTAATACTTACTGAAAGCTGAAAAGTTTTCTATAAGGACTTCTTTTTCTAAAGGCAATCACCATATGAGAATTGAAAATCTCTTGAATGCTGAGAACTTGACATTGGATTATAGGATTTAACCTGTTGTAATGTACATGCTGTGTCATAAATACCGTCTTTGGTTGTTTGCAGAGTGTTTCAAATCCATGTTCATGTGTTTTAGGTAAATTTCTTCGATCAATATATTTTTCTGATATTTCCTTCATCACTGAGTCCTTTGAGGCCTGTAATCAACGAGAAAAGATATCGGTGAATTATACTTCTTTGGCTACTAAAATAGTTTTTTTCACCTAGTACCCTGTATATGCTGATAGTAGGAGTTGGCAGATCCAAAAGTTAACCTAGCAAGATGGTACTATGCTGAGGTCGCAAGTGCGACTGCATCAGACTGTTCAGCACATGCTTCAGCGTCGACTGTGTCCAACCTCCTTCTTAGAAGTTGACTTGTATGCAGTGGCATAGCTATCGGAGGACTAGGCGGTGCCATGCACGGGGGCCCCCAAGATCAGGGGGCTCACAAGCTTAGCTCAGGGGGCCTCAAGCTCAGTTCAGGGGGCCCCCAAGGTCAGCTAAGTTGGGCCAGTTTTAGTTCATTATAATTTGACGATTGTTATGTGTACCTATGTATATCTGACATGAAATAAACAAAACTTTCATATGTAACTTCAATTTTGGGAAAATCTGTTGTATTGTTTAAATGTTTATGTCAAGAAATATGTATGATGTGCTGTTGTCTGTTAGGGGTTGAATTATTGGTTTGTATGGCTGCGGTGTGCAGTTATTCATAGCATTAAAGGGGCGTGCACAAACTAAGTGGCTCGGTCAAGGGGGGGGGGGAGGTAGATGGTTGGAAGGCTACGCTGGGCTGCATGGGGGGAGAGGGATTTCTGAGCCAGACACGTAGCTTTCTTTTCATAACATTTTTCAGAGTTAAAATGAGGAAAGCAAACACAACAGCATGTGAATATTTATTTCCCTCAGTTAATTATCTCCTTATGTAATTTACAATAGTCTGACAGGAGAAAACAGTACAAAATGTCTTCTGGAATCAAAAGGGAAAAAATATACTTGCTATGTGCTACGTGGGCCGAGGGGGGGAGGGGAGGGGAAGCAAAAGCCACGTAGGGCTACGTGTAAAGGGGGGGGGGAGGAGGGTGGTTCTCAGGAGGCCAAAATGGAGTTACGTGGTTTATTGACGATCCCTAATATTGTATTGTCTTTGATTCGACCATGGACAACTCACTCTTCTCTGTGACGTTTTGTTTCTGGTCAATAATCGGAGGGGATTCACTTCAAAAAATTTCCCAGCCCTGTGTTGGAGGACGCTTCAAAGAAGGATATCTTTTCTGGGGGGAAAACTTTGTTCTGGGTTAGTTTTTAATTCTGATTTTATGAATTAATTTTCGACATATTAACTATTCCCTAATTTATGGTTGAAAGGGTTGTCCAATATTTATTAAAAGCATAGGTAAGGATGCCATAACCTGGCCGTTTATTACATAAACACATGACCGACAGACGGTAGGCACATCTACATTTAAATGTGTAAACAATGAAAAGAAAAAGAAAATAACTAGACCTCCGTACTACATATATGCCCTAGCTGCTCAACATGCGACTTTTGAATTCGTTAAGGGTAGACTTACAACAGTTCTTGAATCCCTTGGAACTTATTGCAAGCGGAATGACCTACCTCACACCAGAACCCCCCCCCCCCCCTTTTCCTAAAAAAAAAAGAAGTCTGTGGGTTGCAATTGCGCAAAAATTATCTAAGCGAAAGTTAAATGTGACCTGGAATGGATCGACTCTGCTGTACAGTGTAAACCCAAAGTATTTCGGCGTAACTCTTGATAGAGGTCTCACTTTTGAGAGGCATTGCCACAACGTCAAGACGAAAGTATCAGCACGCAACAACATCTAAAGCAAACTGACCGGATCTAGCTGGGGAGCTAACCCAAGGTTCTTTCCCACCTCTGCCTTTGCATTATGCTACTCCGCAGCAGAGTATGCATATCCTGTGTGGCAATAGTCAATTCATACCAAGGCTGTAGATGTTACGCTCCTCAGAACATGCCGGTTCATCACAGGTTGCCTCAGATTATCGCATGTGGGGAAAGTGGAGATATTAGCTGGCATCGCCCCTGGGTATATACGCCGGGAAGTTGCCACTAGTGTGGCAAGACTTAGAGTGAATGAAGACGCCCGACACCCTCTACATGGCTATACACCAGAGCCACCGAGACTAGAGTTCCGATCAAGCTTCATGCGGAATTCAAAGCCACTAAATGGAGCACCAAGCAATGAAAGAATATTGGCTTGGGAGAAGAGAATGCAACATGATATCGAGTGGATAAAGCCAAAAGAGAGTAAACCACCTGGGTCTGAACAACCACGGCCCATATGGAACGCGCTTAATAGGCTTCTTGTTGGAGTAGGCCGTTCCAGAGATAATCATGCCTCATGGGTTTACCTGGGAGAACAGATGTTCTTGCGGGGAGAGAGAAACCATGGTACATTTGTTGTCTTGTCCACAAATCGGAATGAATGTATCCCAATTTGACCTCCAGTCAGCTACTAACAAAGCACTGGCGGAAAAACTAGCTCATATTTGATGCTGTAATCGACACGAGAAGAAGAAGAACTGAATAATCGGAATTGAATTAATCTAACATTACAAAATATTCACGAAAAAAATAATCACGGAACGTCTAACATTTCTTTTAAATTTACAACCTTTTGTTCATTTTAAAGTACATAGTTAGAACACGCGACTTTGCTCAAATGGTTAGAGAGATTCTTATCATGCGGATCGCTCCGCTCAGGACGTTATTTGGGTTTCTGAGTGATCATATGAGTGCAAACAGTTTATAAGAAGATGTAATTTGTTACTGTTGCGTGGCAGTAGTGCAGAGTTCGACATGTTCTCCAGCACAGCTACCTGATAGAATCTATCATTCCCGCCACTGCTGGCCAAAACTTACGTTAATCGCTTCGAATCAAACTTGAAATACTGGCCGCTACTCGAGCTGCCAATTCGTGTCTCATCCTTCACCTTCAAGGATTCACACACGAAGACCCGTTTTCTGTCGCCTCTCGTCGGGCCTGGTCTCGGCCTCCTCGTCCGTCGTCTTCCCGTCCTGTATCAACGGATGACTTTAGTAACATTTTTTTAAACTAATTCCGCTATTGGTTCATTCATTCGCTCTTTCTCAGGCGTTCCGAAGTTTCCCAGGCTTCGTACTTGGGATTGGCTGATGGAATGGGATGTCTCTGGAAGCGCCCGTCGCAGTTTCGGTGTACGCGTCATCTTCGTCGCACTCATCTGTTGTCTCTTTCTTTCATCGTGGGTGCAAATGTCTCTGCCCCACACGAAAGATGGAGAGCAGAGGTCTCAAACCTATCGATTTTTCGGTATTTCTGCCGATATGGCGTCGTTCTAGACTGTCTTACGGAAATACCGAAATGTAACCATTTTTCTACGATTTCTGAGAATTCAACGAAAATTTCCCGAATTTTGTTCCCGATTTTATACTTTCAGATTGGCAACCCATTTAGTTTATGTTTTACGTGGAATTATTTGATCGATTATATGATAGATAGTTAGTTACCTTTTGGAGCTACGTGCTACGTGGGGGGGGGGGGGGGGGGGGGGGGGGGTTCACAGGAGGTCCCGTATATATATTGGGGACAACCTTCTGCGTCTGTGCCCTACATAATCAACGTTTTTGGTGATTTCCCAGCTAATTCGCTTGTCTATATTGTATTGGTACCATTACTATAAATACATGTTGTTAATAAAATAAAGCTACACGTTATTAAACACAAGTGATGGGAAATGCAGTAAGAGGCAATGCGCCGAATAAGGTGAACTATTTGCGTTCAACCTGTGTTCAGAAATTCCCACAGTCAACAACCTAGGTCAGGTCACAAAACCGCAGCTAACTGAATAAGTCTTCCAGGAACCCACTGTTTTATCACTGCCCCATTCATCCGACAATGCTAAGCGCATATTCTTGCATATTAATTTTATTAAGACAAAACAGTTAAATAGGCTGTCTACTGAATCAGTTACTTGTTTATTATATATCAATTACATACAAAACGCTTGTTCAGTGACGATCAATGTTATAATTTCGTAATTAATTAAAAAATGACTGCGACTATGTCTAAAGAATATTGGTACGATCCTAAAGATTCTAAAACTTAAGCAGATTTATGTTTCTGTTTCTATTTGACTGAAGTTAATATTTTATTATTAAATGACTTAATAAACGAATTGAAAATTACTAAGACTGTTGTTTTTGTTATTTTGATTATGTTTTAGTAGTGTTGAATACTGCTCATTCACTATATGAAATTTTTATTGAAAAATTCTGGTATTAGTTTTAAATTTATAATCTATTCTCTAATTTCCCTGTTATTTGACAAAAGAAGCTTAAAATAATGTAGTAATGTAATGAAGTTTTAAATGAACTTAAATAACTTTAACTTAAAAAATATACATTCATTGTAATCTTCTGACTGAAAAAGTAATACGACAATCAAGCTCATCTTTGAATGAAAGTTGAAACCAAAATTTTATTTCCAACCTTTAATGACTAATTTGTCGTTCAGTTGCGGCAGCAATCAATTTGTTACACAGTTTGACGTCAATTTGGTAGCAAGTCTTGGATTTCCAAGTCTTCTAGTACAATTAGTGTCAAACTGGTAGAAATTCTTCGGCAGCATATCTTGCCCAGCAATAGTGGTTATTTGGGTAATATATATACATATATATTTTATAAACCAATTTTGGTACAAATGTATCGATATTAGCATGCATATCTACCGATTTCACATTTTGACCTTCGAGACCACAGTTGGAGAGGAATGAGCGAAATTCTCTCACTTTACCCTTCGGACTTGGCCGCCGCTAAAGGGTAAACACATGCCATTCAGCTTTGTGTGTTTTTTCTTTTTTCTTTGTTTTTTTTAATTTATTTATTGGCATTTGGGCTGCGCACCCATACAGCCATGTACAGGTTACATGGATACTACAATGTTATGGGACAGCCCATACATATAATCATAAAAGATCAGCTGCAGTGAGGGTATTATCCTCTAATTAAATCTAGACATTTTATAGGAAGTGGTTCGACATGTACAGAGGTAAGATATACAGTTAGCTTTGACATCTGCGTTAGGCTACATTGCCGTATCCACGATGATACAGACTGGGGTTGTTTACAATATACATAACTTATAATTAGCTCTAATTCGAACATAACATCAGTGAAGGAACATTGCTGTCCTAGGGTGTAGTGTGATCACCCGGACAACACGCTTGATATTATAACCTTTCTTATGTCTCACAGTAAACATTAACATTGTACAGAGACCTATTTATATAATTTTACAGATACATAAATGTGTCCTATTAGATTGTAACACCAAATCTTTTCATATGTTGATACAAAATCTTGTAGATCGCGTAGTTCTCAGTTGATAGGAGTGTGGCAGCGCATGTGGGTAACGGGATTCTTGCTTTCGTGAGGAATCGTATGAGGAGGTCTGACTCTGTCTTCTTCCTACTACAACCGAACAGGAGGTGATTTATATCCTCAATTTCGCCACATATACAGTTGGGCGTGTCCACGACGTGAATACAGTGGAGATGATGTTTGAAGCATCCGTGGTTGAGTTTGAGTCTGGTGATGCAGATGCTAAACCTGCGAGTGCGTTTAAATTTCTCGTTACACTGCTTGACTGGAATCACCGGGTGTATGAGGCCATAATGGTGACCTCTGGTCGTGATAGATTTCTTCCACTCCGTATTCCACATAGATAGTGCTATGTTTTTGATGAGACATACAGCGTCAGGATAGGGTATCTTATTATTGTCTGTTATACCGCTACGTGCGGCTTGTTTTGCGTACCGGTCCACCGTCTCGTTTCCACGGAGGTTACAGTGAGCTTTGACCCATTTGAATTCTACTGATTTGTTGGAGCGTTTTTAATTCTTGGACTACGTTCACAATGTCGTACACACGTTGATCATTGTGCCATTTACTGTGGTGATATTTTAGTGACATCAGGGCCGATATAGAGTCCGATAGGATTACAGAGGCTGTGCTTGGGGAGTTTTTGGCGTAATTGAGTGCTTCAAGTACTCAGTTCTGCAGTCATGATGGAACATTCCGCAGGAAGCTGGAATAGACCCTTCACGTCAAATTTTGGAGTGAAGAAAGCACATCCTGCCGCATCCGGGAGCTTAGATCCGTCCGTGTATATGTGTTCCGTTTGGGGACGATTGTACAGAAATTGGTACACATTTGTTCTGTGGCTTTCCGGCTGGGGCGTCGCTTCCATATCTGTAAACACTTCCAAGTTTGTGACGGTGCTCCAATACGAGACCTCATAGGATGGCATTTTTGTGTTTTGTCGAATGCTCGTACATATCTCGTATGATTCTAAATATTCCGCCGCAACTGGAGGCGTTTTTTTCTTTACCCAGTAGTTCGCAGTGATGGATTGCATTACGAGATCGTGAATTGCATTCATCAGACTACTACCAGCATATTGGCTGTGTTTGAGGAGGAATTTTGAGCCAAGAAGGCTCCTGCGGATGCTTAGCGGGGGTTTGTGTGCTTCGACTAAAAGCGCGTTTGTGGGCGTCGATTTCATTGCGCCTACACATGCACGGAGAGCCTTGTATTGGGCTTTGTCCAGCTCTTTGAGTAGGGTTTCCGATGCTAACCCATAGCATATTCATGCATATTCGAAGTGAGGGCGCACCAAGGATTTTTATATCCTTAATAATATTGCGGGGTGGCCACCCCACTTGATGCTGGCTATTGCTCGAATGAGTGGCCATGTCGCTTTTCTTGATTATGTTTTTTATATGAGTATCCCATTTGAGTTTGTTGTCGATCCATACGCTCAAATATTTCACCGTGCTTTTTACGGGGAACGTGAAGGGTCCTAATTTTATATCGACCTTTGCGGGCATTCTATGACGGGTGTATATGGATACGGCTGACTTCGTAGGTGATTTGTCAAAGCCATTGATGAACAGCCATTGTTTTAATTTATCCATTTCCGACGACAGCTTCCGGAGGCATTCTTCCCATGAATATACAAAGATCGTCGGCGAATTGGAGGATGGTGATACTGCCACTCATAGTATGGTGGAGGTCACAAGTGTACAAGTTAAATAGCAGCGGCGCAAGAACGGAGTCCTGAGGCAGGCTTCGATTTGTTTTCCTGGATGCCACAGGGGAATCTCCCGCGATACTACAAGCCACCTGTCTGAAAGCAGTGTCAATAGATTTCCCACAAAGACTTGTGGGATCCCTCGGCGACGAAGTTTCTTAGCTAGGATCGGAAGGGATACATGGTCGTATGCGCTGTTTATATCGATGTACTCGGCGATCATAAATTTGTTTTTGGTAAAGCAGGAGAGGATTTTCGTTGTCAGGTGTGCTAAGACATCCTCCGTGCCTTTTCCTCTTCTGAATCCGTACTGTGTTTCAGGGAGGAGCGAGTGATGCTCTACCCACCATTCCAATCTCTGTTTGATCATGTGTTCCAAGATTTTGTGGGTGCACGACAGTAAGATTATGGGTCTGTAGGAGTCCACCTTGTGGCTGTCCTTCCCTGGCTTCCTCACATGAACCACTCGGGCTGTTTTCATCTCCTTAATTTGAATTATATTCGCCCAGATCCTGTTCAGAATGCTGCACAACTTTTTTTGGCCGAGACTGGCAGGTTCCTCAGCATGGCGTAATGTATGTTGTCCGGACCTGGCGCTGTGTCTGATCCATGATTTAGAGCAAAGTTGAGTACGTTGAATTGGAACGGGTGCAGCAGGAAGTGCGGCTCAGGCGCCTTGTGTTATGCAGGGTTGGGCCCCACCCAAGCCAGGGTCAAGGAGCTGAGGATGTTTTCCAGGATGTCGTTCGTTATAGGAGAGGTTCCAATTGCCGGTGAGGCTGAGTGCTTTAATTTCCTCAAGTTGTGCCATATTTCAGATATGGGCGTATCTTTGTTGAAGGATTCGCAGAACTCAATCCATTTGTCTCTTTTCTTTCTCTTGACCATCTTCTTAACCCACGAAGGTGTCCGTTTGTTCTTCCGAAAGTATACAGGTTTCTGTGTGGGAATGGAAGCTTTAGCAGCTTGATTAATATCGTTTATCAAGAGGCGGTAATCCGACGCAGCATCAGCTCTGCACTCCCAAGTTGATGTGAGTCGTTCCAAGCCAATTTCGAATTTTTTCCAGTCAGCCTGGTGAATTTTCCATTTGTTGGTAGGGAAGATGAACTGTGGCACTGAGGTGTCAGAACTGAAGCGGAGTAGGATGGGAAGGTGGTCAGATCCCATCGTGTCTACGACAATTTCCCAAGAGATGTCCACGGCTATATTCGCCGACACACATGAAATTTCCATTGCAGAAGGACCCTGGCCTGGCGCATTGATCCTGGTGGGGTCGCCATTGTTCAATACAACCATGTCTTCTTCCTCTAAAATTGTAGCTATGGTGTTACCCATTTCGTTTGTACTTGAACTTCCCCATAGAATGTTATGGGCGTTAAGGTCTCCTAAGAGAAGGACCGGTTTCGGTAGGGGTCTGAGGAGGTTCGTGATGGCTGCTTTCGATAACTTCTTGTTCGGTGGTCTGTACATTGATACAATGGTGACATCTTTCTTACTGAGATCGGATTCTAGCGGCACATATATTAAAATCTTCCGTGCGGAGGTGTATTGGTTCATAATAAATAGAGTTTCTAATTAGTATGGCAGATCCCCCGTAGCCATCAGGACGATCTGATCTAATGGATTTATACCCCTTAAATAAAAATCGTTTGCCTGGTTTCAGCCAGATCTCACTGATGGCCATATCGGCCACCTTATTCGTTGAGGAGTATTGCAGCAAACTCTCTTTATTGGCCCTGATGGATCTTGCATTCCATTGGAGGATGATCTCGCAGTGCGGGGCTGTTCCGAGGTTTCTAACCGGAGCCGCCATTGTCTATCCCGCTTATGGACAGGGAATGGAGCAAAAGTTGTTTTACATTAGGGGCGTACAGGGAAGGATCCAGCAACTTGTTTCCTACCAGTTGATTTATCACACACATTATTATTTCAAACATTTTGTTGACCGAGGATTGTGTAGATGGTAAGTCAGAATGGTTATTTACCGGATGGGGAGGGAATGGGTTGCGGACGATCGGTTCGATGTGCCTATTGTATGGAATCCAATAGTTTTTGTAGGACCTTTCTACCCCACTGCCTGTGGTTCCGCCCGCTTTTCTCTGACTTTCGGAGCTAGGAGGGTGAACTTGGTTCCTGGCTGGAAAGGATGGTAGGGAGTTCTCCATGTCAATGGGGGTGTTTACCAGCGTAGGAATGGCCTGTGGTTTCTGCGCCTGTTGGGGAGGATAAATCGGGACGTTTGGGGTGGCGGTTTGTAGGGTTGTGCTGTGCTATGTTCCAACCACTTTGGTCATAGATTCCTTCGTGGGTGGCCATGATTGGAGATTGCATGTTCGCTCTCCCTAGGCTCGCCGCCATACTGGCATACGATGGGATGGAGATTTTCTCTAGGGCTTGCTTATAGCTTAGATTTTCCTGGGTCATCGCCTGTTTGATCTTCTTTTGTTTGACGTATTCGGGGCAGTGTCTGTCGAAGGATGGGTGACCGCCGCTGCAGTGGACACATATTGGGGTACTTTGGCTCACACATTCTGTTCCATCATGTGGATTTGAGCAAAAGGGACATCGTTTGCTACTTCTGCACTGATTGCTGGGGTGCCCAAAGCGAAGGCAGTTAAAGCACTGTATTACCGGCTTAATATAGGGTTCTACAGGACATCTCACTCCATGTGTATAGACATAATTGGGGCGCCTCTGAACTTTGAAGGTTAGGAGACATACCGGAAGTGGGATATCCTTCGTTTGCTCATTTTCTTTCGATTTTCTAATAAACCTTTTGACCTTTACTACTTGATATTCACACCTCACAACCTCCTTTATTTCTTCCTCTGATATTTCGGTCATGACGTTTCTAATAATCCCTTGCTGGTTAATGAGAGAGGACGGAATGTAGGCCCTTAGGCCATTTCGCCCCCAAACAGAACTCGTGATCAGGCCGATGCTACCGATGTCATTTCAATCTTGACGCGATTTCGCCCAGCAGGGGCTATCTGGATTATGTTGTTACCTATATCCTGGCCGCGAGAGTACATGATGCGGCCGATGGCCATTGGGTGGATGCGTCCAATGTTTTTGTCCTGACTTTCTATATACACGTGGTAGGGATCTAGATCATAACTTTCATAATGTGCTGGTGCCACCCCATTTACCTGCAGGATGTTGTTTTCGGTGGCCGTTGCTGGCTGCTGTCGCTGTGCATGTTCCAGGTGCGATGAGTCCATACTAATGTCTGCTGGAGGATGCCGTGAGGAACGGAGAACCTTACTGCTTCCGCTGCTTTCGCCGGTGCCGATGCCGTTTGCGGAGGCGAAGGGGCGTTTCTGCGGTATATGTGCTTCCACTTCATCTTCTCTTATCGATTGCTGGTCACGTTGGATTAATGTAGGGTTGAAGATTGCTGGTGGAGTGTCACAGTATTGAGAATTTAGCTGACCACGTCCATGGTTGCACTCGTATCACCGCTATTGTTATGCGATTGGAACTGCACATGGCTGCCACTGATGTTTTCTTCATCTGCTGGGCCTATGATTGTCTCACCATTTGCCTGCCAGAGTGTCGACGGTTGGAGCTGGAGCTGGCCGCCTTCGCCATAGTCCCCGCCGTACATGACGGCGGCAGACTATGTTGAATTAACTGATGTGTGTACTTGACAACTATTGCTCTATTTCACCACGAGGGTGGGAAGATACTCACGGATAACTAGTCTGTAGTTCTGGGAAAACACTGCCCGGAGTCCGCGAAGCACTTAGCCGCACACAACGCTGATCCGGGAGTATAAGGATGTTTACACTACGAGAGCTGAGAATCGACTGATGCAGCTTTGTTTTGTATGCCACACAGAAAAGAGCAGTCATAAAGAGGATCCTGGACCATTGCTGGACTCCACGTCCACTCCAAGGTCCACACCTTGTTAGTTTGGAATTTTCCCCACACAGGCTGCAAATCCAACCCGCTAAATATGGCGCATTGCATTTATTGTATTGCTCATCTCAGTCCTTTTAATAAAATCTTTTATATTAACAAAATGTATGTATGGTAATGCTTACCAGTGCAAGATAGAAACAGAACGGTAAGAAGTTAGTTCAGAAGAGTTAAAGCACAATCTAGAATGAGGAACCAAAAAAGTATTAGATAGCTTCAGGGAACGTAATTTTATTTACTGCGAATACGATACTAATAATAATAATAATTCTGTGTGGTCGGAATGACCTGGTGACAGGGTTTCTATTGGCTGCGCATTCCGCCCCTGTCTTAGCCTCCATAACCTAACCCGGCAAACCTATCGGGTACAGGGAAGAGTTCTAGCGTACTTCGCATTAAACAGCCGACTGTGTCAGAGGTGAAGGGCCTATGAAAATTCCCACCGAGACAGGGATTCGAAGTGGGGGCCTTTCGATCCTCAGTCAGACACCTTAACCACTGAGCCACCAGGCAATTGGCAAGATAGTAAATTATCGTCGTTAGGAAGAACATCGCATTCTGAAGGAATGTGTTCAAGAGACTAGTGATATAAGTTCAGAGAGCAATAATAAAAGAGCTTACTAACCCGCCAGTGTTGTTCAGCGCACTGAGAAACCACAAACTGGGTTGTGGTGGTACAACGGAAAGGTCACGAGCCAAGCAACCGGCCACCCCACACCCTTCGTACGAGCCGTCCTGATTGCGTTTCCTGCAACCATAGAGGTGGTAATGGGACGGTCCCCACTTTCTGCCTCGTAAAACATACATTTCAGAAACAAAAAATACACTTATCGTACAGAACTTATAAAGTTAAACATTCACAGACAAATGGCAACAAAAGATTTTCCTTCAATAGATTAGGTACGCTGAGCCTAACTTGAACGTGGAACTTAGTTCTTTCCCCTTCTTATGACTCAAATTGGCCACCTGTGGCCAGTATCCACTTGCTCCTTGATGGCCGAAATGGAGAAGACAAAAGAACTTAATAAACAGGTTTTGGATGAGTGATAATTATTGCCACATTATTCCTTGTATATAAGATAAATAAAAAATTACATTAGTGCCAAAATAAAAAAAGTCGGATTGTTATGAAGTGCATTATATGTACGACGGGGTACCAGAATAACGATGCTGTGGGCGGTGCTTGTTTAGTACGCGTTTCTGGCACTAGGCGTTTATAGCACAACTCATTGTCACTTCAGGACCACCTAGCTTGTTCTGTTAATCTGGAGTGATTGTTTTTGTCTTCCTGTTTTGTTATTCTTTCTTTTTGATGACTTGAAGTTTATGTGAACAAAGTGCAGCTCTGAAATTTTGTTTTCTGCTCAGTAAAAATGCAGCTGAAACTGTTTTAATGTTGAAAACAGCTTACAAAGATGACGCTATGAGTAAAACTCAAGTGTACGAGTGATTCGCTCGGTTTAAAAATGGCGTCATCTCGATTGATGACAAAATTCGTTCTGGCCGTCCATCAACTGCCCGAATCAACGAAAATGAAAAAAATTCTAGAGCTGGTGCTCCCATACCGTCGGCAGATAATTCATCAACTTTCAAAGATTAGTGGGTTATCTTGGAGCTCGGTTCAGCTAATTTTAACCGAAGACTTGGGAATGAAAAGGGTTATTGCCAAGTTTGCTCCTCAGGCTCTGATTGACAATCAAAAAGAACGTCGAGTTGAGACATGTCGGGCTTTGAATCAACACAATTGAGATTGATCCAGAATTTCTGTAAAATGTCATTACTGGTAATGAGTCATGGTGCTACGGTTACGACCCAGAAATTATGCAACATTCAAGCCAATGGAAGACGTCATTGTCACCCCGTCCAAAAAAATGTCGTCAAACCAACATCAAAACAATGCTCATTTGCTTTTTTGATACCAAGAGCGTAGTTCATTCAGAGTTTGTTCCTCCACATCAGACCGTCAACCAAACATTTTACTTGGAAGTTTTAAGAAGATTATGCAACATAGTTCGTCAAAAAAGACCCGATTTGTGGCAGACAGGAGACTGATTCTTCCACCACGACAATACACCTGCACACACAGCTTTTTCTGTTAGGCAGTTTTTGGCTAAAAATGGCATGGTTCCGCTGCCTCACGCACTTTATTTCCACGCATGAAAAGGGGCATGAAAGGACACTGATTTGACCAAATTGAACAGGTCAAGAAAACAAACGAGGGAGGAGTTGTCAGCCATTTCTAAAGATAACTACAGAAAATGTTCCAACCAGTGGAAGCACCGGTTGGACAAATGTATTAGTGGTAATGGAGAGTATTTTGAACGGAATAAGATTGTTTTGTAAAAAAATTTAAAATATATAGCTTAAAAAAAAACAACAGTTTTTTTTGGGTACCCCCTGGATTAGTAAGACACTCATTATAATTTTCGCCCCCATTGAAAGAGAAGTTTCTAAGACTGTATTATTCACAGCTTACAGAGAAGATTACCGTAAAGAAGGAGTGAGGTATGAAGACTAGTTAGTCTCAATGGAACTGCAATGTTACCAACCGTGAGTGTATTCTTGGCATGATTTCGAACAGTTAATACTGCAGAATAAATTACTAGGAACAATGGATTCTAAAACTTCAGTCAGGTCTGGCATTCGCAAAAATAAATTTGAAGGTCTTGAAAGTAGAAATCTCTGTTCTTAAGTGGAAGTAATGAGTGGAAAGAAGTCAGGAGGGTTAGGAGACGCTGTACCGTATGTCTGATGATTTCCACCTAGACACTTCCAATCTATTTCAGCCGTTGGAGAATCTAGGCGCAAACTCCGTAGACTTACTTATTGATCTGAACGACCTGGTTTCTAATAATCCAGAAAAGAGAAGTTTTCAGATCATGTAAAAACTAAACGCAGGAAAGTAATGTTAGGCTACTTAGAAGCGGTGATGTGAGGAGAACAAGTGAAATTGTTCAGTTAACTTGGATTCTAATCGTGAAGACTTCTTCATGTTCAAATCAAATACCGATATTTATGATGTGGCAAACATGAAGTATGAGAACTTGTTATAATTTGAGGGGGGAGGGGGAGGGGAATGGATTGGGCAGGAACATGAAATGGTCTTCGTATGGACCTGATTTATTCAGTTGAGGAAGACGTTACAGAGTGGATTTCCAGGAAAGGAAGTAAATCATTTTAATATTCTTGCGTGTGATTCCTGATATGAAGGAAATCACCTGAGGTTACGAACTGATATCAATATGATCTCTAAAATTATAGTAACACCTTTCCAATAAGAAAGATATTTGAAAGAAAAATTTAGTTGCATATTAATAAATACGGGTCATACAGTTGTGGTGCACTTTATATTTCTTCACCAAATTATATTTATTTTCATAAACAATAACTTTTGTATTGAGTTCTTGCTACATTTAAGAAATAATATACTCCAAAATAATAAAAAAGAGGTAAATGCTTCGCTCGATCATTAAAATTAACGAGATTGTATCATTCTGGAAAATTTTATACATTTCTGGAATAGAAGTTTGGATTTTAATAAAGGAGACAAATAAGAAAAGCGAAGTAATAATAATTAATATTTTCGTAGGTCCTTTAAGGTAAATGTTTTAAATTCTCACACAATCTATCCCGTCGCATCCGTTGAACATTGCGAGGGTGAAGTTTATCATGAATTTTACATGGCACATGAATCGCGAAAGCATTCTTAACATACACAAAATGAGGTTCTCAAGATTTAAAAAAGCTTTCAGTTCAAAAATAATGACAGCTGTATCGGAATTCGGACTTCATGGCTGAGACGCCAGATTGTTCTAAATTTCAAGATCTCTTTCCATAATTTGTGAGCTTCCTTTAATTTGTTCGGTTGATAGATTTCGTAAATCAAGTGGGGACCAGCTCTCTTACCATTTATCTGAAAGCCATTTTCTAGTCTAGGAACAAAATCAGAGAATACCGACCATAACTGAACAGTTAAGTACAATTACATGTTATTGACTAGGTAGAAAAGAAGCTAATCGTGAGAGATAGCGTAACACAAGAGTCTTTGAAATACAGGGTGTTACAAAAAGGTACGGCCAAACTTTCAGGAAACATTCCTCACACACAAACAAAGAAAATATGTTATGTGGACATGTGTCCGGAAACGCTTACTTTCCATTTTAGAGATCGTATTGTGGACGGCTGTGATACAATACGCCATTCTCCAGGGCTGCATCAGCGCATCAGCGCATCAGGGATTCCATGCGACGGAGGGTGGATGCATGTATCCTCGCTAACGGAGGAAATTTTGAACATTTCCTGTAACAAAGTGTTTGAAGTCACGCTGGTACGTTCTGTTGCTGTGTGTTTCCATTCCATGTTTAATGTGATTTGAAGAGAAGTAATAAAATGAGCTCTAACATGGAAAGTAAGCGTTTCCGGACACATGTCCACATAACATATTTTCTTTGTTTGTATGTGAGGAATGTTTCCTGAAAGTTTGGCCGTACCTTTTTGTAACACCCTGTATATTGGTTACACTACTCACCTGCAATCCTTGTAGTAAAAATACTAACCTCGATGAAGGTTAATTCCCCAGAGTACTCCGTGACAATAAGCTTGTAGGAGTGGTCTGAGAGCATACCCCTCAGGTCGATGAAAGGTAGGCGCGGCCTGGCCACGGCCAGAGATGCTGTTAGAGCTCCACAGTAAGCAGTGTACAGTACCAGGGTGAGCAGCGATGCGGCCACCAGGGTCAGGCGCACACCACATCTTGAGGAGTCTCCTCCCTGCACGCCTGACAGAAACAGAGATGTTCTCACACACTTATGCCATTTTGGGGTGACCGTGAAATGAAACATATTTTCTGGCGAATTGTAGAAATAGAATATGAATCCACCTCAAGATCTTTTGCGAACAAAAAGATTGATTAACGTTGTAATGACACACATTACAACCGTCTGCAGTTACAGTAAGTCGCACCACGTAAGGTTGCGAACTGTGTGAACGGATTTGAATGACTGTAGCCGGCTACCAAACAGGTAGTCAACATCCAAGGAACGCGACTACCCCTCGCCCCCTCTAATCCGCTGGACCGCTAGGCGGACCGGTGGCAACACTCGGTTGAAGGTCACGCGGGTGTGCACGTCGTGGCTGCACGCACAGACATTTGGGAATATTATTCGCGAGTGTGACTGAGATCGCGCTCCCGTCTGTGACCCGCTGGAAGAGCTTGCCAGCCCGTCGACCGGGCGTCGAGCGCGGCGCCAACCGCGAGCTGAGCTGACTGACTTCGCGAAGTCCCGCAGCAAGAAGCGCCACCACGTACCTGCCCACAGATGCCGTCGCAGAAGCCAACTTCACGGTATTGTGAGACTAACGAACGCATGTGTTGAGTGCGTTCACCACTGGCGTCCACTAGCCCAGCAAACGACCATGAGGAACAATGATGTATAACTGACAATTCATGCTATCCAAATCCCATCTCTGAATAACGTCAAATCAATTAATATGCTTGATCTAACAAATAGCAGTTTTAAATGGTGCCTTGATTATCAATTCATATCCCCCATACCAAATATTAATGGATGAATTTATCATGAATAAAATTAATTGCATTTTCTGATGTCGCAGTTAGCGTGACACTTCATTTAGTTTAATAATGAACACTTCAAAATTTCTTACTTTATAGAGGAGCTGTGATTACTACGCCGATCATAGAATCTAATGGAGTTATTTTCTAAAGAAATTTTAATATATATCGCAATCTTAGAGGAAAATACAGAATAGGAAGCCAAAAAAGTGTTTATTAAAGAATTCGGGACTAAATATATCCTATTAACATTATTAATTGTTGTTATGTAGGTGTCGAAAGCCACAGGCTTTTGGTAAATGTATTGCTGCAAGAATTTCTTTGGCGGCAAGGGATTTTATATATTTGGATGGCTGCACCGGAAATCAGTCCAGTACTAGGGCCTATAGGAAGTGATACGGAGAAATTAGGGCATTTTTTTTATTCCAGTGATTTAATCAGGAGATGGTTTCATAGGAATGCGCTCAAGTTGTGTCAACGCGAAAGGCGTATTGATGAACGACTTTATTCCACCGAAAAGGAAAGCTTTCCCCGAATATGAAGGACAGGAGTAGAGGTCAACAGTCACTCATGTAGTTTTACAGTAAATATTTGGTAGCATTAGTGTTCCGCTTTGTATGGTCGACCAATGGTGGGCTAAGATGTTTTTACCAGACAGCGGGATTCGAGGAGAGGACGACGCCTGGAGCGCGACTATTCTGAAGGTTGTAGGTGAGAGAGGACATCTTGGTTTTTGACGTCGAGGAGAGCCGGTGGACCCAGAGCTGGACGCTAGAGGTAGTCGCAGAGACAGCACAGTCAGTCAACCCAACCCAAGTCACATCTCACTAGCCTGACACAAAACCGTCGCGACAGGCTCCAACACCGCCGCTGTGGGCTGCCTAACAAAAACGAGCAACGTGAAGCTCCATCCAGCCATCATCATCTCACTCAGCTGCAGCAGTAATGACTAAAGAAACGTGTTCACATTAATAACCTAGCTACCAAGATTAGTACGCCACGAGAAAGAAGTCACATGTTATGTAATTGACTAAACTGATTTGACTATGTACAACAATACAAAGAAAGTTTCGCACTTTGATTAATATAGTTAAGATTATTGCTTGTAGTATAGACCACTGTTTGAATATATTTCAATTTTCATCCTATCTACATACTTGTCATCTTAGAGTTCTTGATTTCAAGTAATTATAAAATTAATCACAAACTTGGGACATTATATGAAAATGGAATAAAGCACTTACGATAATGTTGGTACTTGAACGAGGGAATGAAAAAGTTTAATAAATATACAATTACAGCTGCGCTAAAAGCGTTCCATTTAAAATATTTTACTTCAGTGCCTATGTGGAGCAAAATAAATATTTTCTGGTAGTTAGTAACAATGCTACTAACTAGCACTTAATTTTCAGCATCCTTCTGAATTATGTTAAATGTGAGCAGACGTAACTGATAACCCTTAATGTGTTTCTTTTATTATTGACACCATTAAATTTTTGGGAAAACACTGTTGGACTCTGGAACAAGTAGGAATACGTAATTGATGAGAGAGATAACTCATATTTAAATGCAGCTTATAACTGCTAATAATGACAATGGAAGTACTTTTTGTCGTTAGTTATTACGATTACATTTATTTTGGTTTTACTTATTTTGTGCGGGTAATTTTTACCATCGAATATTCTAAATTAGTTAATATTTTTCTCAAATGTCGATAGTAAAGTTTGTTTTCCATAGTGGCTGAAACTGACCTCATATCGCAAAATGACTAAATTTCAGGGACAATACCGGAATAACCGAAATCACCTTCATTAAAACGTTGGAAATATGGTTTCCGTACTGTAATATATGAGGGCTGAAAAACGTAATGTGATCAGGTTGAAAGATTGGCTACATTACGGTAAAATTTGCAAAGAGATCACGTTCAGTAGCCCGAACGCAGACGACTGCAGCAAAGCAACCACGTAAGCTGGTCCAGTGCTACCACTGCCAGAAATGTTGGCACTACACATTCGAATGGACCAAAGTAGTCCGGTGTGTTCGATGCGGAGTGGCCACCGTGTTGCTGAATACAAACAAGAACGCCAGGATGCTGTATGCTGCTACTACAGGTCCTCGCGTGCTGCTTCTTATGGGCGATGCAGCATACGAAAGCAGCAACAAAGGAATCGGAATCCGCTGAAGAGAAGTAGATTCCTTACGCAGTCCGCAACGAACCATCAAGCCAATAGGTTCACACAGGCAGCCACACTGTACCAGGTTGCTGCTCCGAAAGCCGGAATCGTTAATGGAACGCGAAGAAAACCGAGCGACGCCATCCACGTTCAGCATAGAGAGGCCAATCAAACCTGCATCCTCCAGCAGAGATCTCGGCAATCACAACGGCCCACACTGGAAATTCAGCTGCACTCACGATGCCGCCGACCAATGGGGCACCAGGCTCGACACGCTCATTACTGGCATGGCACGTCAATTAATTATATGTAAGCTCCATCTACTTCTTCGAGATAGTCGTCAAATAGCCACAGAGGAGAATGCTGACCATTCTGAGTTAAGAAGATGATCGGTGTCAGACAACACCATATTAAGATTTAAATCAACAATAGCCAACAATGAAGCCGTATCGACTGTGAAGAAATGTCCGGTCAGAACCGATGTAGAAGAAATGTTCGCCGACAACACACTCCAACATACACTCCTCAAAGGGGCAGTTGCTGGCTATGGCGCTAGTGCTCTCAGACAAGAACCTAGTTGTTGGTATTAGTCTGCAACGCCACTTCAAGAATAAATAATACTAGTAAGAGAAATTATAATTAAAGCTTGTTAACATAGATTTTTTTTTCCTTTTTTCTCTTTTAAATGTATTGGATTAGCTCTAGAGATATCAGTCAACTTTATCTCATCGATTTAGTTTATACTACTCTATGAGTAATAGACATTTTGTAAACGGAAATTATCAAGATTCAAAACGAATTCCAACTTTATACAAAATTTCGGAACAGATTTTGTATGTTATTTACATGATATCCGAGATTCCAGTTCGAGGTCTTTGACAGTAAACATATTCATTCCAGATGGGGAAGGTAGTATGTTTAATGATTATTCGCGTCTTGCTTCGACATGGAGTGCACGCAGAATAAGTGTGAAAAATACTAGGGGTATAATTTGTTGTTTTCCTTTACTGCGATTTAATGTGTAGCATTAATCAACTTTTCTGAAACGACTATAATTTTATTCCACATGGGTGTTCTGAATGGAGGATTTTTAATGACCATTCGCGGCTGGTGTTATTTGACACCGAGCGGGGCGGTGTAACGGTTAGCGTTCTCGCCTCGCATTCGGGAGGACGGCGGTTCGAATCCCCGTCCGGGCATCCAGATTTGGGTTTTCCATGGTTTCCCCAAATCACTCCAGGCAAATGCCGGGATACTTTCTTCAAAATGCCATGGCCGAATTCCTTCCCATTCCTTGCCCCCATCCTTGCCCCCCATCCTTTCCCGTTTCTAAAGACCTCGATGTTAAAAAGAGACGTAAAGCAGTTTAAAAAAATGTTATTTGACAGGGATAATACGTTATTTGAGTCATTATGCCCGGGCTGCTAAGACTCACTGTTTCTTGATATACTGATGGCTTGTCTTTTGGCGGCAAGTGGGAACTATATCCTGTTGACTTACATCCTTCTGATCACATCTATTGTGAATGATTACCCACACTAAAATAGAAGAAATAACCTTCACTTATGTATGTGTTTACTCACCTTGCATGAAAAACATTCCAAGTACATACAAGAAGTCTCCATAAGACTGTGTATCACTTGAGTGTCGCTGATTTCTTTTGAACCTCAAGTGGATGCGGAGAGTGAAGTAAATGCACAAAATGCAGAATGCACTACACACCCAAAGAGATATGCTGAAAGGTCGCAAAAACCCGTCCCACACGACTTCCTCTTCTTCTGGATTGCGGATGTAGAGGTATTCCCTGAAAAGATTATTTCCAACAAAATCGTTGTTGGTAACATCTATACCACACAGCGAAGTGTTACACAATGTTGAAATTCAATAAGCAAAAGTTAATTTTTTCCTGTAACAAAATCAGTAAATTTTCACAAGGAAAAAAATCTGAAGGTATTTCTGAGATTTATTTGTGATTCACTTCAAACACTAGGAACATAAGAAAAATTTAATCATTTCTAACAAAACATTTTAAAATTTTGGAATCTGTGTCATATTGGAGAGACTAAAGCATTTGTATAAGAAATATATAAAACTGTATACGTACGCGTATATTACGACCACATGCCAATGAATTTCTGATGAAATAATTTTTTTTTTTTAGTGTAACAGCTTAGAGAGAATTATCATTTCGGCTTTAAAGAGGGTACGTAATAAAAGCTTTAGTAAAAAACTAATTTCTCTTGTGATCTTCTGTGGCAGACTTAAATCTTTCAAAAGTGTTTTGCATAAAATTATTTTGCATTAGTTTTAATCATAAAAAGATAGGGGAGAAAGTCAAAAAGTTGAGGGTTCAGTGATCCACTTTCGTCAAAACGTAGTCAAAACGACGATTCTACTGATGTCGGATTATCAGATGTCTGGCACTGTTGCTCAGTGCCTCACCAATCAGGCCAATATTGATTTTACTTCGCCTGCGGCCTTTTTCAATTAGATACCAATCACTCCTATAACATTGGAGTATTGATTTACCAGCGGCTTTCTTAACAATTGTAGTAATAGCTCTATTGCCCTGAGTCATAAAACAAGAACGCGACTTACGGATTTAACCTAAGAAAGGCTGTCTATGGAAATAAACAGAGAAATAAGTTCTCCCAATTCTGCCAGCACATTATACTCACCCCTTTCCAAAATTGCAATCGCCCATCAGCGCTTCCTGGAATGTGGCAGTGACTTTTAACATTCACAGTTCTAGAAGCGTATCCCCTGTCTTACTAAGCGCAGTAATTTCGAAATGATTAATTGTTCCTTCCGGTCAAATGATTCCTCTTGATCTATTTCTAGCAGATGCGAGTATGGTTTATACGTTTGAATAGCAGATTTAAGTTCGATTTCGGGATTCAACCCATTAGAAACCTTCTATGAAAGCAGTGGACTAAGGACGTATTGTTGTTCTGGATTATTTATAATAATTCCACAGACAGATGATAAGGAAAATAATTTATGCTTGAATTACTAGCCACGTGAAGAAGTATGCATTAAATTCATGAAGTTTATTTAATCAGTTTTGGTGCCTTTTCATTCTTGTGACTTTACACCTTGTCGACATTGTTAGCAACAGAAAAGGACTGGGAGTAAGGAATTCGGCCATGGCGTTTTGAAGGAACCATCCAGGCACTCGTCTAGAGTAGTAGATATAGTTTGGGGGTTGGCGGCCAGTTTTTCAGCCAATCAGAAGAGAAGCCGGTGCGCTCTGCTTAGCTAAAAGTGTAATCAATACCCCCTCCCTCCAGGTGACCTCAATCTGCGTGTCTCGCGTGACGTCACAGTCGACGGCCACCCGCGCGTGCTATTTCTGGCTGTCCCGTTACACGCCATCGCCCGAGGCGTTATTCGCTAACTCAGAAGTAGCACATGCCGTTGGTACACGTCTATCAAGAATATTTTCGTCTCGACATGCAGTACAGGAAGATTCCATTAGGTGCTATTCCGAGTGTGTCATTACGTATTCGCTGGTGTGGAATGCGCGCGTCATGTTGTCCACTGCTTGCTGGTAAAAATTAGAGATCCCTTAACATTCGTGATTCCCAAAACTGTGGGTTTCTTCCTAGGACCTGCGAAGGGCATTTTGTCATGTCTTATTGATATTTCGAACTATTATAATTCATTAATTATCTACTTACCATAAAATTAACTTCTAAAACTATTTTTTCATGTTTTTTTGGCAAAACTCATTGTTTCTTTCTGTACATAGCATTTTTGGCTCAAATGACGTATCTTTGGCGTAATGGAACTAGTGTCTATCCCTATGGTGACGTTTGGATACTTGTCAATGTGTAAAGATGTTCTTTGAAAATGTTGGTTATGATGTCTCATTGACGACCTGGTAACTATGAGCGGTATGATAACTTTGTCGTGTGCGCTGGTTTGCTGAACAAAGCATGCATTTACAAACAAATGTTATACTTGGCCCGGAGTCCGAAGGTTGGCGTCAGATAGGGGGTGTTGCAGCTTAATGGAGAACTCTTCTGGGTACAGATTGGCTGAAAAAGTGGTGCACAGTCGCTATAATACTGCAGGAAACTTACACAGAGAACGGCAAGCAGCTGCTGTCCAAAGGGATATTACCGTGATATTAAATTGTAATGGACCTACACCATCTAAAGTATGGCTTTGCAGCCTATGTTAAGAAATGCTCTTGAATCTAGTAATGCCTTTGTGATACTAGGAGCAGGTCTTACTGAATGCAGAGAGTGTTGTTATGTGGGCGATATGAGATGATGCTGATGTGAATAGTTTCTTACCAGGGCACATGTTACTAAATGGCAAAGAGGGCTGAGGTGTGTGAGATGCGAGACGATGCTAATGTGAACAGTTTGGTACCTGGGGTAGCTGTTACTGATCGATTCTTTCTGGTTCTAGGGTGTATGGCATTATAGAAAAATTGTGCACACCTCCTCATAAAGTATTGTTCCCGCCGTGAGCTGTATATTCTTTACTATTACCACTCCTGTTTTACTTAAACTGTCCATACCTACATCCATTTGCCTTATACCTGTCCAAATCCTTCATAAAACTTATCCTTTCATGAGTACATGTGTGTTTTTTATGTACAGATCAAAATGTTGAACCCAGAGACAAGAGACGCACGTGATATTCAGATTTTTCATCTGATTGACTGACTTTTTGTTCCCCTTTCAAAGTATTTCTCTTTAGGCCATTCCCGTATGTTTGCTCGTTTGCATCAACTAGGACATTTGTCGTGAATCTTTGCTTTTGATTGTGTACACAACCATATTACAACTAGAGTTGTTAGCTTTAGAGGGGACCTACAGTTTAGCATGGAATCTGAACCACGGAAGCGTTCTGGCGTGCTTCACAATACACAGCAATCTGTGCCGGAGGTAAAGGCGGGTTAAGGGCTTATGAAAATCACCCCCCAGACAGGGATTCGAAATAGGGACCTTTCGATCTCAAGTCAGACGCCTTAACAACTGAGCCACCAGGCCGCTTCTTGATAAATATCAAGATGTTGAGATGTGATGTTTATATTAATTCTTTCTTCCCTCATGCCATTCGAGTTTGAGATACTTCCTTCACCCCCGTTAGTTGTACTTCTATGCCATTAGGTACCTATTCACAGTAATATGTGAGACAGAGAATATATACCAACCTTATAAAAACGTTTCGGGAATGAGCGTCCTATCGTGATTGAGGTCCTGAGTATTAAACCATCAACTACATACTTTAAATCATTCTTTGCTCACAGACATTAATGATATGGTTGCGTATTATTCTCTCCATTGATGTGCCATCCACTGATCGGTCTGAAATTTATACACTTCTTATTTGTGGCCCGGTACTACAGGTATGTCCTAAACCGAGGAGTAGTATATACCGAAAAAAATACCTGATGGGATCACTAATATAGTTAAAGAGTGGTGGTAAATGCGTACTATTACATTGCATACTATATATACTATACATAGATATATAGCCTTTACACCTGTTAATTGAACGTCTATGTCATTAGGCTCCTATTCTCAGTAATGTGTGAGGCAGAGAATATATGCCACCCACATAAAAACATTTCCTATCTCATAAACATTAGCAACAATTAAAGGTATACATGCTGTGGCGTGGAATTTCAAAAAGTGCAGGGCAATAAATCGATACTGAGTGAATAATTAGGGGGCAGTATGTGAAGTTAAGAGGGACCTATGACACATATGAAATAAAACCACAAGTATTGAATGATATACTATTATATTATGCAGATAGACCTATACAATTCACGCAAAACTTAGTCATTTTCTGTCTGAATGATGTATTATTATGCAATAAAAATGAAATTTAAAATTTCAATAAATCTGTAGCATTTATGAATAAATTATGTATTATTTTTATTCAACGAAAACCCTATCCCTAATTTTTTATATTCCTCGAGTACGATGGAGTAGTATTGAACCCTTACCACGAGTATAAAATACAAGAAATGAAAAGAGAACAGAGTTTATAACTGACATGATACAAGAGGCGTGTAGGGCTACATCGAAAGACATGAAGCAGATTGACACAGAACTCTGGGTGTGTATAAGGAACACATTGGTGTTGATGATGATGTTGGGTGGGAACAAATGGCCATTAAATATCACCACTTTTTCACCGAAAACGCCCTTAAATGTGTTGTTAAGCTCATGAACGTCGAGGTTAATAATATAACTAGGAGTGGGTGGAGGGGGTGGGGAAAGGGCAGCTAGATACATACGAAGAAATTACCTTACATAATGTATATCGAACAGTGATATAAGCTAGAGGGGTGGTTTTCAAATAAAAAGTTTTCATTTGAGATAAAAATGCTATGTGTAGAAAGAAACAATGAGTTTTGCCAAAAAACATGAAAAAATAATTTTAGAAGTAAATTTTATGCTAAGTAGATAATTAATGAATTATAATAGTTCGAAATATCAATAAGTCATGACAAAATGTTCTTCGAAGGGCCTAAGAAGAAAATTACAGGTTTGGGAATAACGAATGTTGAAGGATCTCTAATTTATACCAGCAAGCAGTGAACAACTTGACGCGCTCATTCCACACCAGTGAATCCGTAATGACACACTCGGTATAGCGCCTAATAGAATCTTCCTGTACTGCATGTCTAGACGAAAATATTCTTGATAGACGTGTACCAACTGCGTGTGCTACTTCTGAGTTAGCTAGCAACGCCTCGGGGCGATGGCATATAACGGGACAGTCAGAAATAGCGCGCGCTGGTGACCGTCTGCTGTGACGTCACGCGAGACACGCAGATTGAGGTCACCTGGAGGGAGGGGGTATCGATTACACTTTTAGTTAAGCAGGTTTAGACCTACCTGAGTGCGCACTGGCCTCGCTTCTGTTTGGATGAACAACTGGCCGCTAACCCCTATACTATATCTACTTAGAGTGATTTCAGGAAAGCACTGAAAACTATAATCTGAATGGCCGGACGGGGATTCGAAACTGTGAGGCCAGAGCGTTATCGCACAACCACGCTCGGTGTTTGTGATGCCAATGACAACATTATCACAATAAATATTGTAACTGGAAGTAGTATCCAATCGTACCTCTAGAAAGTCACAACGGTTTAGTAAGAACCTGTAGGATATCTAAGATAGAAAAACTTGAATAGCAATCAATAAATGTGTGACTTTGTCTTAGTCGATCCTGCAGTTGGCGATCACTGTGGCCTCCGATTTTTTTCTGATTTGTGGATCTAGTAACTTAGCCGGCATACATAGTGTTGGGCATAGTAAAATTTGCAAGTAGTCTTGATTTTGTCATGTACTTGCTGACACGTGAAAATATTGCAGCTGTGCTCAAAACAGATCTTCTGAGACTCTCTGTATGCAGGGTGATTCACGAAGATATGCAAATATTATACTATGTTATTCTACAAGTAAAACTATAGAAAAATGTTCATATAAACATAGGTTCGCAAATGTTTACTTACAGAGTTACGGCTAATAAAAGATTTTGCCTGAAATTTAGCAACCTCCCTAATATGAAGCCCTCACAAAACTGTACGAGGTTTCAGTAAAGCACGATTTTCGTTTATTTTGTGGTTATTGATTTGGTAAATGTAATAAAACAAGTTCCAGACGTGTTTCTGTAGTAGTTTTCCAGAAATTCCAGAGAAGCAAAGAAATAATTTGGGAAAATTTGTAATTTATTAACAAGTTGGCCCATTTTTTAATTTTTTTTTTTTGAAATTCTGGACAATTGCACATAATTTTCAACAGAAGTAGCAGCGAATTTAATTTTGGAAAATGATGGTAATGTTAGTTAAAATAGTATGAATGTGTCGGATAATCTGCTTTTATTTAATACCATAGATCAGTGTTAAGAAAGTTGTACACTGTACATACAATTTCACAATACATTCACAATAAATGTTCAAAAATGTTTCCACCGAGTTCAATGCATTTAGCTGCACATGGAATTTACTTGTATAATACCTGAAATTTCTGGAAAACTACTGCAGATACAAGTTTGAGACTTGTTTTATTACATTCACCAGATCAATAACCAAAAAATAAATGGAAATCTTGTTTTACTGTAACCTCGTACAGTTTTGCGATGGTTTCATATTAACGAGGTTGCTAAATTTAAGGCAAAATCTTTTATTAGCCTTAACGCCGTAACTAAATTACTTGTATAATACCTGAAATTTCTGGAAAACTACTGCAGATACAAGTTTGAGACTTGTTTTATTACATTCACCAGATCAATAACCAAAAAATAAATGGAAATCTTGTTTTACTGTAACCTCGTACAGTTTTGCGATGGTTTCATATTAACGAGGTTGCTAAATTTAAGGCAAAATCTTTTATTAGCCTTAACGCCGTAACTAAAAATTTGCGGACCTATGTTTATATGAACGTTTTTCTTTAGTTTTACTTGTAGAATACCGTATTAAAATATTTGCATATCTTTGTGAATCACACTGTATATTGATTGATCATCCATTTTTTTTAGGCGTGGACATGGAGCCCACTGACAATTTGAAAAAAGTTGCAGTATCGTAAACATTAAAAATTTCGACTTTTCTTAAAGTTTTTCTGTTACTTCCTGTTTTTTTATTTTATTTGAAACATTCTACAATATTTTTATTATTATTATTATTTTTTTTTTTTAAAGAAAGATATGTCTTCATTAACTTTTGAGAACTTTTGTTCTAACGTCTGCGCCAGTACTCTAGCATTTCCAGTTCATTCCAAAAGTTGTGCATCCTAATCTTTTGTTTTTAATAACTACCCAAGTTTTAATGTAATTTTATGATACAACCTTGGATACAGGAATTTTGTTACTCCGCCTTTGTGTGCTACTTCAAATCGGCAACTTCAGGATTTCTTAATTTTACTTTATATACATATATAACAAATCTAACCACTAAATGTTATTAATGGTTGAAGCATAGTTCTCATTTTAAGATAAGTAGGCTCCCTTTATGTGCAGAAATAGCTCACGTTAAATGCTTTCGGCACAGTTTACTATAATTCTTCAACCATCAATAACAGAAAATCAGTGTTTGTTATACTTTATTCCAACAGGAGACAATTACTTGGTGACGTGCCTAATTTTTAAAGCATCCTATTTCTTGTGAATCTTCTCACTTTAAACCCTCACTTTATGTTATAACAAGTGGATCTATAAACTAATATTATTTCTCACCAAGTAAGGGACTACCGCAGGCAAGTATTAGTGTACCCAGTACAAAGCTATTAATCCTTTCTATGGAATAGTTTTAAGTGTGTCGGAAGATCTGCGTATAATAATCCACTTGCTTAACATTTGCGCAGCGAACTTGCTGATAAGCGAATTCACCACCACATCTCCTCCAGAACACTCGTCAAAGCTTCTAGAGATCATCTCTCAGACTAAACACGAATGTTTGAGCGTCATTTAGTAATGAACTGCCAATGAATTATTGGCGTGTATCACCTATTTTGTTGTCTCCTTCCCATGCCAGAATATGCCTCCATAAAAGACAATGGAACTATTAACCTTGAATTGTAGATCGACATCGAGTAGTCGATTACTCTCGCCCTGGCCGCTGTGATCATCATTGGAAGAGCGATCTCCGCTGTTCCCTGCATTAGAGCACCAATCATTCCTCCCCAGGAACCATTTGGCAGCACGGATCCGTAAGAATCCATTTCCTCGTATTCATACCTGTTGACCCAACAGAAACAACAAAAGTTTTCATCCTAATGTAGAAACATGCTAGTTTTAGTGTTTTGGGAAAGCATCCAAATACTCTTCAGACATAGAAGTGACTGCACCCTTTTCTTTTGTCATAGGAGACAAGTTGTAAAGTTATCTAGGAGAAATTACTAGGACCGAGGGAGTGGTGGATTTAATTACTGTAGTATTCGTCATGAGACGTGCTTACTATTGAGGAAATAATAATGTCGCAGATATTTCAGAGGTTGGCCTTGTGGTTGGGCAATTGCTATGGGCGTTTTTACCATTAACTGGGAATGTGGCTTTATTGTGATTGACCTTAGCATTTACTTGCACTTCTGTTCTTCTCATACAAACTGTCTTGACTTATTACAAGTTAAATAGTTAATTTAATTAGGATTGTTTGACACCACGTGTAAGTCAGGACCCTTCTACAACAAGAGTATTATGTATTGAAATGATGAACTGTTTAATTATATTAAGTTGGCTGCAATTACAGATGACGATAATACCTAGGTGTAGAGTCCACACTGGTTTTACTAAATAACTAACCCGAGCGTAGAAGGTTCTAGATACTAGTCAGCCAAGTATTACTGGATGGAACTTAACATTGCTACCACGTCAGAGACAGGGTGTCTAAGACTTAAGCTAGTGGTTGCTGGCTGGGTACTAAGATAGTGATTTATTGGATCTACAAGGCCCACTTCGGCTCTGTTTTGCATCACAGGGAGATATTGCTGACATTCTAATCAGCATTCCTGAACTGGGCAACGATTCTGTCTGCGTTAGAGCCACGTGTCTGAAACTTTCCACTCTAACTAACACTTCTGACATTTATAATATTATTCTTAAATAATAATGAAGCACAAAAGGACCGTTACAATATATAATGTACAGATTGGAAGAAACACCAACACACTGAGTTAGCTGATTTGCTAACATGACCAAATTCTAGTAGTAATAATAAAACATTGTAAAATATACGCTGATCAGCCAAAACATTGTGACCACCTACATACCGGCATATTTGTTCACCTTTCGAACGCAATATAGCAGCGGTTCAGCGTAGCATGGATTCTACAAGTCCTTGGCAGGCTTCCAGAAGTCTCTGACATCAGATTTCTACGCACAGCCCAAGCTCCCGCGTACCGGCCGTCGTGTTTGTGATTTTTAGGTGCTCTCCCGCAATGATATAGGCGAATGATGGGCCAGTCACCATTCTCCACCTCATAAACAACACACTTCACAAACAAAATCGCACTTATCATACAGAGCTCACTAAGTTACACGTTTCGCTGACAGATGGCAACCCAAGAATTTTCTCCAATAGATTAGGCCCGGATAGACTTCGGGCAAAAACTAAGTTCCTTCCACCACCCCTCTCATTCACATTGGTCACCTGTGGCAGCCAGTGATCACGTGGTCCTTGGTGGCGAACCGCAGAAAAAAAAATTAAGTCCAGTTTAAGAGAAATACCCAAAACTGGTTTGATGTTATCATTTCAAAGAGCTTAACTCAGTAAAACATTTTTAATATGACTTAGTTGCCAATTCATATAACTGTTTGCCATGCCTTCATACGTGTGGATTTTTATTCCTAGAACAGTAGATAGACAGCTGTAAGTTAGATAAAGGTGTCCCAATGAGCACGTAGTCGAGATAATATTGTAGTGATCTAGGTCAATCATTTCCCTAAAAACTTCATATTAATTTTCGAGTCAGTATACAGGACGGGCGAGCATGAAACAGTTAAGTAACAGGAGCTATGACCTGAGAAGTAGCACGCATATCAGAAAGTCCTAAGTCGCCAGTTGCCAAGCGCTTGTCATTACTGCAAGCTGCCAAAGCGACTTCATACACCCGGTTAGTGAGGTATATTGCCTTGTCCACACAGTGGGAACAGGTAGGGGACACTCTATTTAAACCCTGGGGGCAGCTGTCTGACTGTCGGTCTCTCTACGAGAGTATTTCAACGTACCATATCGACGCCGCCTAGGCGGCTGTTGCAGAGAAGAAGATGATGCCTGGCGTCTGCTACTAAGATGGACTCTGCTGCGATAGCTGGGTGTGGTTAGTCATTGGGTCAATCATTTGGTCATATCAATATTCCAGTCAGTTTTGGTTGCGAGGCACCCATCGGTTACATGCTCGCATAATCATTGGCCCTATCTATAATGTTTTGTTTCAATGCCAGTTAAACAATGTAAATATTCACGTATGTCACCAGTCCTTGCTTATATAAATAAATATGTAAATAGGTAATTGCCGTTTATCGTAATTTATCCTAGCTTCCTCAGCCATTCCGCTGTTAATATTTGAATGTACTAGGTCATAAAACTTGTCAGGTATTGCAGTAGGGACCTATGACGAATATTCATGAACCATGGTGGACTTTTATGATCGACCCTTATCCACGGCTCCAGTGGAAGGTTACCCTGTCGACTCTTATCAAGCAGCTGGCAGGGTCACTACAATATGACGAGGAAGCCACCACCATAATATTCAGCTGCTGAATTTGTCTCATGAAGAGATTAAATTTGTAGCCTCTTTAAAAGTAACAACCAACTAGGAGAAAAGGGGATGGGGGGATTAACGTGTCAGGGTTCCTATCACAGTTCCTACGGCAGATTTTTTTCACTCTCTGAGAATATCTTATGCTAATACTGTTTTGTATACAACGTTATACGTTTTGCTGTCCTTTGTTAAGATCATACGCAAACTGACTGTGAGAGAAACAAAGCCTGAGCGTTAGTTTTCACAATTTCATGACAAAATATGTTATTTATCTCGAAAAAAAGTATCATACGTTCTTTCTAATGATAGATAGTATATCCTTCTCAGATTTCATCAAGATCAGCCTAGCAGTTTAGTCGTGAAAACGTAAAAAACATAATGTTAGTAAAGATTCGTCAGTTTATGTCTTAAATTTTTACAGCAGAAAACGTATATTTGTTGAGCAGAAAATATCTAACTTGAAACGTTCCCGAGCAAATTTAAACTAATCTATTTCAAAATTTTGTGATACAGCTGAAATCTTGAAACCGATCGTGGTGGTTGAGTGTTAACGCTCTGGCCTCGCATTTGGGAGATCACGTGTTTGAATCCCCGTCCGGCTATCCAGATTTCAGTTTACAAGGACAGCAAGCCTTGCTTTCCAGGATTGTTCAATCAAAGGCCATTACCGAATTACTCCCCTTTCCTCGTTCTCAGTCCTCTCCACCTCTAATGACCTTGACATCGACTAGGCGTAAAGCCAAGGCAAAGAAAAATGAAATCTTGAAATAGATTTATTTAAATTTACACCGAAACCTTATTATTAGTTTTAACTGAGAGACATGATGGGGCAATATTATTACTGTAACTACAATTTATAATTTGTAGTACTTACGTAAAATTAAGTCTTTTCGATAGTTCGGCCCATAGATCACAATAGAAGCCATACCAATGTTCCCCATCTCTTCGTAAAACGCTTGACATTTCCTGTGAAATAAAAACACTGACGTATCACCTTTTAAGGTAACTGATGTATGGTAATGTAATGTCTTATATCAAAATATCGCTTCGAAATTCCTATGACAGGGGATACACAAAATAAAATACATAATCATAGTAGCACTAATGTTCTATACTCAGAGCTTATTGAACAAATCTTATAAATATTCAGGTATTGTAAGCTACAGCAATGTTCACTAACATGATATATATATTATTTCTATAAGGTATTTTTTTGTCACAAGCCTGTGTCTTCCTTCATAATTAACCGAAATCAATGAATGAGGTGTCATTTTAAAGCTTATGGTCCCAACTTTGGCCACATCACATTATAAGAAAGGAATTTTCGGAATTCGACCCTTAAAGGGCAAAAATGTCAATATTTCTAAAATGCTGTTTTCTGTGTTACAAGTCATTTATCTCCCTGGATATCGATCTGAAATCGTTTAATGAAGTATCATTTTAAAGATTAAGATTTCCGCTTTAGTGACGTCATATATTAACACAGAAATTTTTCGGAATTCGACCCTTAAAGGGCAAAAGGATCAATATTTTTGCAATTCGTTAGTGTGTCACGAGCGATTTATCTCACTTAATATGTAACCGATATAGATAAATGAGGCATCATATTAAAGACTAAGGTCTCCGCCGTGGTAACACTACATTTTAAGGAAGGAATTTTTCGTAATTCGACCCTTAAGGGCAAAAGTGTTAATTTTTCTAAAGTGCGTTTTTTGTATCTCGAGCCATTTATCTCCCTGGATATCTAACCAAAATCGATAAATGAAGTAGGATTATAAGGAGTAATGTCTCAGTTTCGTGAAATCATATTTTAAGAAATAAGGTATTTGGAATTCAGCCCTTAAAGGGAAAAAGTATAAATTTGTGTCACGAGCGATTTATCTCCCTTATTATATAATCGATATAGATAAATGAGGTATCATATTAAAGAATAAGGTCTCCGCCATGGTAACATTATATTTTAAGAGAGGAAGTTTTCGTAATTCGACCCTTACAGGGCAAAAATGTTAATTTTTCTAAAATTCGTTTTTTGTATCTCGAGCCATTTATCTCCCTGGATATCTAACAAAAATCTGTAAATGAAATAGGATTATAAGGAGTAATGTCTCAGCTTTGTGAAATCATATTTTAAGAAATAGTTGTTTTAGAATTCAACCATTAAAGGGAAAAAGTATAAATGTTTCTATAACGCATTTTTATGTCACGAGCGATTTATCTTCCTTATTATATAACCGATATAGATAAATGAGGTATCATATTAAATAATAAGGTCTCCGCCATGGTAACATTATATTTTAAGAAAGGAGTTTTTCGTAATTCGATCCTTAAAGGGCAAAAATGTTAATTTTTCTAAAATTAATTTTTTGTGTCTTAGCAATTTATCTCATTGGATATCTAACCAAAATTGAAAAATCAAGTAAGATTATGAGGAGTAATGTCTCAGATTTGGTGAAATCACATTTTAAGAAAGAATGTTTTTGGAATTCAACCCTTAAATGGAAAAAGTATAAAAGCTTCTATAACGCATTTTTGTGTCACGTGCCATTTATCTCACTTGATATCCAACCGATATAGATAAATGAGGTATCATACTGAAGATTAAGGTCTCCGCCGCGGTAACATTATAATTTAAGATAGGAATTTTTCTTAATTCGACCCTTAAAGGGCAAAAGTGACAATTTTTCTAAAATGTGTGTTTGTGTCTCTAGCCATTTATCTCCCTGGATATACAACCAAAATCGATAAATGAAGTAGGAGTATGAAGAGTAATGACTCAGCTGTGGTGACATCATATTCAACCTCACTTTTCACCGAATTTTTTTTTTCGCGAAATTTTCGCATGGGTCGTCTAGTATAAGTATAATAGTCGTACAGTAAGCAAAGTACATCAAGACAGTTTTTATTTTACTTACTTTCACATTGTAAATTCAAGAATTTTTTTAAGAGTTTGTGAGGTACACAACCTCACATTTTGTGATTTTGACATTATTAAAGCTATTTTTTTATTTAATAAATGTAATTGTATATAAGTTACTAACTCCGAATTTTAAGTTCCAAGGTCAAAGCAAGTCAAGATGGATATAATGAGATCTCTGGAAAATAAATAACAGTCGAGAGAGTTGAAGAAAAGATTTGGACGGAAGAGGACGTGTTGGTTGAGGAAAGAATATGGTTTAAGAGAAAAGATAAAACAGAATGGTTAGATGGAAGCCACGAAGAATCCTGGCGGGATTATTAACAAGAAAATAATAGCCTGAGGGCAAGAAAATTAGGGTTTAATAAAGATAATGTAATATGACTTTGGAAAAGGTAACTGTCTGTAAAATGGAAAATATAAAAGTTGTGAGATAAGTAGAAAGTGTTTTATTTGAGATTGAAATATAGATATAAACAAAGGAGTTGATTTTAAATTTGTATGATAAGAATTTGATTAATAATAATTTGATTTACAGCGTGAGTATCGGAATAAAACCAGCAACGGACAAAGAGGGATCAAGGAAATCCTTATGTAATGGTCTGGTGCAGGAAATATAAGTAAAAGTATTAATTTCAAAGTATGGTAAAGTAACACTCACATGTGTTCTCTACGAAATAAAAGGTAACGATAAGGGTACGTTACAAGTTCTAGATGTTGCAACGGTTAATAATACTACCGGCAAGAAGCAAAACTGAAGTTTCTCGAAACTGCGGTGCTCAAAATTCACGATGTTATGTACATTTATTAAGGAAATAGCTTTTTCATGTGACTTTGTTCGCGTAATATATTAATCTATGGATTTATTAATCTCTGTTGAACAAATGATTCTTCAAGCTTCGGTCGAACCATGGTACTGTGTGAAAGGTAATAGTAATTTCGGTACGGGTGATGCCATTTGCTGTTGGAGAAGAATATAAAAAAATTACAAACATTTTTTACTCACTTTCTTGTTAAGTGACGTTTTCGGCTGCCTGGAACAAAAACATGAACATTTATCTTGATTTGAGCGTATGAGACGATAATTTTTTCTCGCAGGCGCTGTGTTAAATGTGACCTAATCGGTTTAAGTGAAAGGTCTATACATTAACAGGCCACATGAACAAAGTAGTGGGTAATAGTTACTTTTTAATAATAATAATTATTATTATTATAAATACATGAATTATGATGTTTCAGCGCGTGTTAATTCATTCAATACTAATTTATCACCTGGTCAGGCTATTGACTCGTAAACGGAATCGGGAAAGGTTGACCATATCTAAATACTTGGAGATAGCTACTCACGTTGACGATGAGTGGTCTGAGTCTGTATCCCATGAAGTCGACGCTTCGCTGACGAGAAGTGGTGCTCAGCCGCTGTAGACCAGAGCGGGCGCTCCACTGTGCGAACCTGGTGGTGACGAGCGGGCAGTCGCTGGCGACGCGGTACGCCTCCTCCAGCACCACCAGCTGCTGCCGGGGGTCTGCTGTGGCCACCAGGAACAGGCTGCTCAGCTCCACGTTCACACCACACAGCGCTGACCTCGCGTCACCGCGCTCCAGCAACAGCAGCCAGATGAAGTCGGACTGGCGCGACCACAGCTCGGGCTAAGGCAAACGGCAACGCCAGAGTGCATACGGGAATGTTTTCACTATGGTAGATAAATCTGAAAGATTAAATGATATACCACTAGGAATGGGATGATCGTACTTGAAAAATTATCAGAATTGTTCCTTTTTTGAGTTTGCGTAACTTCACTTCCAAGAGGCTCCAGTAATATAGATTATAGTTGGCTACCTGGTAGATATTTTGGGTAGATATTTGAGACACCGATAAAGTTTGTAGAACACTTCTTTTGTAATATCTAAGTACAAAATCGAAGAACTGATTGATGGGGTGTGGGTTAAAGCCGAATTATTAACTTTGCAAAAT
Source organism: Vandiemenella viatica (assembly GCA_031002005.1). Taxonomy (NCBI): domain Eukaryota; kingdom Metazoa; phylum Arthropoda; class Insecta; order Orthoptera; family Morabidae; genus Vandiemenella; species Vandiemenella viatica. The sequence goes on along the minus strand of CM061920.1, from coordinate 316,796,097 downwards.
TTTCTTTTCTTTTAAAATTGAGTTTAATAAATATGGAAAAATATATTTGGGGAATGATGAGGTTTGCAAAAATATTTTTGAAAAGATAGGCCATTTTGTTGGGACGTTTTCCCTTCCAGGTAATCGGGAATGTTATGCCTGAGCGCGAACGAGTAGTATCGGCAGCCGGCTAGCCGGCCAATATACAGGGTGTTACAAAATGGTACGGCCAAACTTTCAGGAAACATTCCTCACACACAAACAAAGAAAATATGTTATGTGGACATGTGTCCGGAAACGCTTACTTTCCATGTTAGAGCTCATATTGTGGACGGCTGTGATACAATACGCCATTCTCCAGGGCTGCATGAGCGCATCAGGGATTCCATGCGACCGAGGGTGGATGCATGTATCCTCGCTAACGGAGGACATTTTGAACATTTCCCTTAACAAAGTGTTTGAAGTCACGCTGGTACGTTCTGTTGCTGTGTGTTTCCATTCCATGTTTAATGTGATTTGAAGAAAAGTAATAAAATGAGCTCTAACATGGAAAGTAAGCGTTTCCGGACACATGTCCACATAACATATTTTCTTTGTTTGTGTGTGAGGAATGTTTCCTGAAAGTTTGGCCGTACCTTTTTGTAACAACCTGTATTGTGGCTTCCCACAGCCCGTGGCTTTGCAGGCCGCGACATGCAGCCGAATTGTACTGCTCAGCACGCTCCACAGGCTGGCCCTCGCCACACCGCAGCCAGCTCCCCACCACCTTGCCTAGTGTCGTTTCAGCTACGCTGGAGTTTGATGTTTATCGACTGGGTGACGGATAGAGGCGCGTCATCCCTGCCAGCAGAGGTGCCCCCTGCTGTTGATAGTTGGACCGACGCGGCCGGCAAATGCACGGAGCGTGGGAAAACACCACCTTTTTACTGCTCACCTGCTTGCTGCGGAAGCTTGCGGCAACTGTCGGGCTGGGTAGCACTATCAGCGGTGGCGAGATACAGTTGTGATGATCGACCCGAACTTCTTCCACGGACACCAGTAACGAGTGGCAGCATCCCACCAGGCCCTTCTGCAATTCAGTCAGGAGCTTCGTCTGCCGCAGCGTCACTAAATTGAAAATCAACTATTATTACATATGCCGCAATTTGAGAAAAACGAAACTATTATTTTTTTCTTTTCAGCTGTGTGAAACGATATCTTTGACGATTTGTTATCAGACAGTGTTAGTGACAATTCTAACAGAAACCGAAAAATGACAGACAAGCTGTACTTTTAATTAAGAAAAAAAACGTTTTACAGTTAAAATGATAGAGAAAAATTGTATCATTTCATTTGAAGTTTTATTCGCAAGAATGATCACCATTTTGTTTGTGGCTGTGAGGACGCTACAGCTAAGGGAATGTTTGAGCAGCAGGCACTCACGGAGGGACAAAAGGTTGGCGTCCTGTTGTTCTCAAGCGAGCTAAATGTTTATGCGCAGTAGGTAGTGGAGACCTGGCAAGGGTCAGTTCCTGCGAGAGCTTTGCAGAACAGACTGACATGTGAATGAGCCGTATATTTGTGTGCCAAAATGCAAATGGTGTTTTGTCTTTATCGTTTCTCCGTGCTGAACGGAGCAACAGCCTGACTTCGGGAAGAGAGGGACATTCCGGCGGGAGAAGTCGCCGGCGAGGAGAAGCGAGTTGTTTAGTGCGGCGGATAGTGTAATCTGCCTAGATGATGAGTGCTCTTGAATGGTAAACTTCAATTGACGCGGTTAGTGGGATTGTGTTCCGTGTGCGGACCAATGCAGCGGGTGAAGATTAGCTGTAACAACGCTAACTATCGTTGAATAACTATAAAACAAGCATTGCACTTCAGTTTCAGTGGGACCTGAAGTGGTCCTGGCAGGGAGACCTGCGTGATAAAGAGATTCCTCAGTGCTCTCTTTAATTTTTAGCTGAGGTGGTGCCATAATTAATTAAAATTTCAATTTGAATCATGAATGTAATGATCCTTTTTAGTTAATTTCTAAAAATGTCTATTTGTTTCAATTAATGATAAATTGTGACATATCAAACTTGCTTTTTGTAAATGCGAAGGTATCCCAAAAAGGCAATTCATTATAAATTCATAAAAAGTTAATATATCAAAATTAATAATTCTCCTCCAACCTAAAAATGATTTTTTTTATAACCGATTTTATTGACCATTTCACAGTACAGTACAACTCAAAACCGGAGATTGATTTGCTTTTTTCAAAAAGTGGGACTCAAGGTTTCCATGGTTTTCGGTTATAAATTTTAAGGTTTAGGAACTCCAGACGACTTTTTAAACTATAGAATGTTGTTAAAAATAAAAAGAATGGAGTTAATATAACAATTATTTAAATTCACACCATCTCCAGGAAGTGTGGTACCTTATTAGAAATTTAACTATAAACTGTAAACGACTAACGTTATTTGAAGCTGATGGAAAAACGCTTTTCCAAGTTTGTTAATTATCAGTTCCTAAAATATGTTAACTTTCTTTCAGTAAGATTCAAATATGTTGGAACTATATAATGAACGAAGTACGAGTGTGGTTTTTGCATGAAACGGGTTTTTATTATTATTTTTTTTTTTAAATAAGAGTTTTCCTTATATTCAAAACGACTGCAACGACCTCAAAATGGCGAAACTCACTTAAATTTCCAAGGAGAAATATTTATTCATCTATCTAGTTCTAGTTTCCTTTTGCTATGGTATATGAACAAAGTAAAAATTTGGAAGCAAACTATCGAACGGAGTTCCAAAGGAATGAAATCCAATTATTTATTTTGTTTTGCTTCCACAATACAATTAACCTCTTGATATCTTAAGTGTTCAGAGCTATGCTGAAACTTGACTTCAGTCTCGTTTGACACAGGATTAATAATGTCTCTCATTGATTGAAAGTATGTAACTTTTTACTCATATAATTAAACTTTTCGTTTCTGGAATAAAGCAAATACTACTTACCTTCTGCATTTAACAAGTACATTACGTAGACACATTTGAAATGAAGGTCTTTTTGAAGCGATGATATCACAGCCGCAATTGTATCAGCTGTTAATGTGAGGCTGTGACACTTGCAACTGAAATATAACAGTAATACGCATAAAGCTACACTTGAGAAACGTGTTATCTTCATTGTTACTCTTCCTAACTTGGTAGCATTCGCAGCAGTGTAGCTCGTTCTTTGCTAATCAGGTAATAACACAATACTAGCGAATCGATTTGTACTTCCATGCCTGTGCATCGGATCATGTAATTATCTAAAGTGGAAATTCTTACTGACAAATTAATAATATGTATTTTGTGGGAATACAGCACTTCCCTCGAATAAAAGCTTCGTGGCATTTTGACGTTATGAAATAAATGTTTCCTTGTAGAATAACAATGCTCCTATTGAGCCTACCTGTCTTCTCCTCACAGCAGAGTTAGGATCGAAAACGTAACATTGGATGTCAGACGTAGGATAAACTAATACTGAAAGCATTTCAATCGTATTGATTCATGTGATGGCTAAGTAACTCTGTTTTAATAAGTTCATTATAAACACTTGTACCCAGGGGCGGCCCTTGGGCGGTGCGAGCGGTGCGACCGCACCGGGCGCCGTCATATGGGGGGCGCTAAAACTGCATCGACTGATCGTGTGCGCGAAAAATGAAAAATAAATTCTATAATAACCCAGCAGAGTTTTAGCTTAATGCATAGTCGTATGCTATCATAGAATAGAGTAAATTAGAGTTATTAAAATCTTGAAAATCAAAACTCGTTCCAAAGTTAGCACCTTCCGATGCCGCGTCGCGCCTGCCGCACCTGTTTTCTGCCTTTTCTACTGTAGACTTGAAGTTCATGCATGCTGGTACATGTGCATGGGGCGAGATTCAACCTATTTATCTCTTTCTACCATATTACATCCTCGGTGATTACAATTAACGTTGGTTTCGTAAATATTTACTAAGCTTATCTCTCTTTTACAAACAACACATGTCGCTAACCGCAAAAAAAATATTAAAAAAAACTGTATGGCGCACAATACTTAAAAAGAAAACAAGACCAAGACAAAACTGAGAAGGCTTCAAAATTACAAGCAATATTTTTTTTTTTTTTTAGAAGTCACCAGAACTAGTTCAACACGAGGCGGAAGAAAACTTTTAATGGAAGTTATTCAAACGAGGCTCATGATAAAGAGCAGCATGTGCGAGAAAATTTATCTATGGCTGGAACGTCGTCTGCTGTTCAAAAGATTACAAATGGGTATACAAGACATACCACCACCGCCGCTTTATCAAAGTGCAAATTATGACGATATTTAAAAATTGTCGCTCATTCACCCTGCTGGCAGAGATGGAATAATTAATCGAGCAACGAAAAATAAAAAAAAATAAAAAAATAAAAATCGTAGACATCATTTTTCAAATACGCAATTTCAAAGAGTAACACCAAATGGCGAAAGTTATAAAAGTAGATAGCTAGTTTATTCTAAATCTGCAGATAAAGTATATTATTTATAAGTTGTTTATTCAACAGAAGGTCTCATTTTTATTTGGGAAAAGAAGGATTCGATGACTCGAGTTACGAATCAGAGCGTCTCACAACTCACGAAACTTTCTCAGATCACAATCACACCATGCTCAGTTCAATGCAATACAGTCTGAAAATGAAAATCACAGTGGGTTGCTATCCTCTAATGAATGATGTCTTGTTCAGAGGAAGCTTTGGATCTGAAAAACTAAATGCTTCTAATGATCGTAACTTTCTGGGTATATTGCAACTGCTAGGAAAATAGGATCCTGTGATAATCGCTACAGTTCTTCATCACTACTCTTCAGTTCGTTGCGCTTTTCTGAAACGAATTATTCAGTTGCAGCAGCAGATGACTTGTCAGTCTGCCAGATCGTGGAGCAATTTGAGTTCATAATTACAGTGGTGACTTGGTATAATACATTGTTTCAAGAAAACATTGTAAGCAAAGGATATGAAGACTGAAAGTGGATTTATGAAACTCTTCATAGTTGCTGAAAAACAGTTTGGAATTTGAGAAAGAGTAACGGCTCTGACAACAGACAGCTAGAGAAATTGATTCTCAGACTGGAACATTTTCTATTATTAACCCAGTCAGATGCCGAAGAAAGTAAAGATTTTTTGAGTGTTAGCCATAAATGAGATAGCAACAGATCCAGAAGAATTGTTTACAATGAACGTGTTTTAGCATATGATCGGTATAATTGAGAATGCGTTGATCATTACATTAGTACAACTTTCCAAAGGTATAAGCAGGATTAGCTTCAGAGTGGGACAAAAGCAATGAAAATACTTGTTGAAAATGGTTTTACCTGGGGAAAAAAATTACATGCATTTAACCTGTATAAGCATTAGTCTGCGAGAGTTCCGACAAAATTGTGGCAAAGTTTATTTTTCGGTATTAAAAATGGAAATTTTTATTTTCATATATTTTCTAATTTAAAATTTTTTTAAAAAATATTAAAAACTGTGAATTTGACGTTTAAGTGAAGTGAGCATTGCGTTCGCCATAGTACCTTAAATAAACCTTTTCAAACATATAGTATTCCTTTCTATTGTTGTTTCTAATTCATATCGCTGTTATCGATACTAATCTTTCCAAGGTTAGAGTTATCATTTATAAAGTTTATCTTTTGCCCGCGGGTTTACTCAAGCGGAATTCATAAAGCATTCATATACATATTAGTATCCAAATCCCACGGGAACTGCTGTTTGGGATAAAAGTAGATGGTCAATACATTATTCCAAATTTATCCAATACAGTTCAGACTTTTCGACGTGAAACAGTAAAAACATCTAAGCAAACAATCTTTTAAATTTGTAATATTAGTAGGATGTAAAAACTGTATATTATCTTCAGTCTATCTATATGGACACCTTAATTACGAATAAGCGATTGCTCATTTGGGGCACCATAATGAGATCTCGCACCACCTGAAAAACTTGCTAGGGCCGCCTCTGCTTGTACCAGAAAGCCTTGCGTAAATCAGACGTCATACCTTGTATTTATAGATCAGGATAAACGATCCAATCAAATAACCAGTGACCCACATGATAAAGACAGTAGGAGATTGAGGAGGCCCGAATCTAACAATAACATTGCTAAGTAGTAACAATGGTCGTTGACACAACGCAGAGCCACCAGCAGGATCGAGTCTCATTGCTGCCAGAGACAACTACAGCACACGCGAGCGAAATGAAAAGCCATCACATGCTCATAATTAATTTATTTTTAACCAGAAATACTAACTTATTCTCTGTAATGAACTAATATTGGTTGGGGGGATTAACTAAGACTCGTCAATTCTATAACCTGAGTGGTTCTCAAACATAGTGGAAGAGTTCATGAAACAGTTGAAAATGCATTTATCATCTCGGCACGTGCCAGTGTCACAGGCCATAAAACTTGGCAGTTAATTACAGATACCCCTCATCCGCGTGAGAACTAATTCATGTTTACCGAACCCAGAGCTAAACTCCAATGCTTTAGTGGTTATCAAAGGTAAGGTCAGTTGTCATAGGTACGTCAATGATAGAGAGGTCAAGATTTCAAATTTCAAAAGGCCAAGAGGTTAAATGTCAAGAGGCTAATGGTCTGTTATGGACAACTGACAAAATGTAAGGTCCCTGCGGGTAATAAGGCCTAGCTAAGGCAGATTTGAAATAAAACGAAAAATTCCAAAGAAAATCAAAATATTTTATTAGAAATCAGTATTTTAACAATATTTCTACAATATTTAAACTTAAAATGGAATCTTCTACCGTAAACTAAAACAAAAATGAACTTTTAAAAAAAACATTGCAAGTAGGCCTTATTTTACTACGGTAGGGTAATAAGGCCTATGGTTTCAACTTTTAATTTAATTCCATTAAGATTTGAACTTGAGATCAATATTATACGACAAATCTAGTCTCCTGTCGTGAAAAATTAAAAAAATTGAAAATTAACTTAACCTAACAGCCGCCAGGGCACTGGAAGTCATTAGCATCATCCTCACACAACCCAACTCTTCGTGGTACCATTTGCCGCATTTACCGCATTTTCGCATGTCGGCCATCCTCTCCTCCTCACAGCCATAACAATACCATCCTTTACTAATATCAGGGACTGATTTCTTCGTTGTTTTCGTGTTTTTCATCTCTTTCTTCTTTTGGTCGAAAAGTTCCTTTGTCACTGGGGTACCCCTGTAATTGATAGCTTTCTTTCTTAATGTTGGTATTTTCGCGTAGGCTGTTTTTACTGGCGTCAGCATCAGCTCGTGAAATGAAGTTCTTTTCAGCTGAGACAATGGCATATCCTCTTCGTCGTCCGAATCAGAGGACCCATAAACCACTCTCTGAGATGATGTTGATGGTATGGTCAAGTTAGATGGCTGGATCTCTTCTTGGTAGGCAGTATCAGAAATCAGCTCCACTGGGGCTGGTACTTCTGTCAATAAGGATGGAGCGAAGGCAGTTTCAGGGATAGCTTCGGCATTTAATGGATACAAACCAGTTGCCTTAATGCCACTTATAATGTTGCTATGCGTCATGCATTTCGACCACACATTCGAAAGAATGACATTAAATCGGGCCTTAGTGAGCTTCTTGTCTCGATTTTGATCTAAGAATGATAGGACTTCAGCATCCCAGTGATGTTCAAATGAACTATATACAGCTTTGTCGAGGGGCTGAAGTTCATGCGTAGTACTTATTTGACGGTAAGCAATACAAAGATATGTCCAGTGAATCCTCGCAATCAACGATGGTCAGGTCCAAATGACAGGCTGCTCCGTCAAAAATCAGAAGACATCTTCCAGCACTCTTGTATCTTGCTAGGTGCTTCAGAAACTCCTTGAAAAGCTCATTAGTCATATAGCCTTTCGAAGATTTTTCTACCAACGTTCCCGGTGGCAAGTTGTCGAACAGCTCGGGCTTCAGTCGTTTACCTTTAAATATGATCATGGGTGGTATAGCAGTACCCAACGCATTTACACATCCTGCAATGGTCACACTTTCTGCGTGTTCTGAAGCTTGTAAATGCACTCTTTTAGCGTTTTTTTTTTTAGCCAAAACAGTTTGTTGGTGGTGGATCGTGAGGCGGCAACCCTTTTCATCCATGTTATAAATTCTTTCAGGATGATTGTGGAGATCAAAGTCATCGTACAATTGCCTTACTTTTGCAAAATGATCATCAACGATGAACTTGTTGAGTTTTTGAGCTCTTGCAAAATTCATGAACTGAGCTTTTCTTTTAGATATTGTAGGGTTTCTCTTCATAAACGCTTTAAACCAGTCTTTGCCTGCTAGTTTGGTGGTTTTGTTGAAATTATGTTTGATATTATTCTGTTCGCAAAATTTGTACACCAAGCGACGTAGAATTCTTGGTGTCACAGGAAGTCCTATTTAAGAAAACTTGATTATTCTTCTCACAAGATCAGCTTCCTGATCTTCGGAAAGGATGGTTTTTCGACCCAGACGTTTATTCAAACTGCCACTCTGTAGATGGTTTCTTATGGTTCTCCTAGGGACCTTGTACCTCTCTGAAGCTTTATATGTACTCAGCACACCCCTTTGTACTGCTTGAACAGCAGACACGAGGTTTTCTTCAGACCATAATGCTCGTTTGGGAGGCATTTTTGGCAGTTGATACTGAAATCAAGCCGAAAGGAAAAAAATAAAGCATAAGAATAATTTGGTATTTACATTAAAACTTAGAAAATATGGTCTTAACATTGCAAAAGAACAGGAGGGTAATAAGGCCTATGACCAAATTCGATAGGCCTTATTACCCGCCAGCCACTTATGTAAGGAAAACAAAATAAAATAAAAATTAACTATAGTACCGAATTCAAAGTTAAAGGTTAAAAAGAGAATGAATTTTCAGTTAAATAGAGCTAAGGTTTACATAATTAACTGCAAAATTACTAAAAATACTTACGGTTGCTTCCAACGGATTTTTATTATTCGTGCGACGCGGGCGCTTCCCTTGAAATCAGGCTCGCTACTGTCGGCGTGAAGTGAGAAAATCCCCGTTTCTTACAATGAGGCGGCTCAACAGAGTATACTTTGATGTGTGCCTGTCGCTTAAAGGCGGGCGCCAATTTTAAATATGATATCCGTTACTTGGGCCTTATTAGCCGACAGGCCTTATTACCCGCAGGTACCTTATTATATGCATAATGAAAGGATACCGCGATATTCAATAGCCCATTTGAATTAACTTCCGTTTGCCTGGGAGTCTTCTTTGATGTGACACACACTCAATTCTGGGACACAGGGGCGTAGCTACTATGGGGCTAGGCGGTGCAGTGCACCGGGGCCCTCACGCTCAGGGGGTCCCCAAGCATACCTCAAGGGGCCCCTAAGCGCACCTCTAGGGGCCCTCAAGCGCAGTTTAGAGGGCCCACGAGCCTTCACGGCAAACTGGCGACCTTTTTTTTTTTAGCTCTACCGTCGTCTAAGGGGCCCCTGAAAACACAGGAGCCCCTCACTAAGGGCCCTCGCTGCTCAAGGGGGCCCCAACCAATGCTCAGGGGCCCCTAAAGAACAATTCAAGGGCCCCCATCCTCAGTTCAGGGGGCCACTGCCAGCACATAAAGCAAAAAAAGGTCACCCGTCTGGCCTGAGGGCCCAAAATAAATTTTTTGCACCGGGGCCCTTGATGACCTAGCTACGCCACTGCTGGGACATCGATTAGAAATATTAATAATGAAGATGGAAAGGATATTTGCCAGAGCCTCATGTTCAAAGAACACTCATCTTGTAGCATAGTAGTATTCGGTAGAAATATACACTGAGTGTGGTGTGTCGCCAGTATTGCGAGTTGACTGGAACGAATGTACTGTCTTGCTGCTCGCGCAGCACTGGATAGTCCACTCTCCTCGTGTAAACAGTGACAAGACACTCAGTTGACTGAGGATAGTGCACTCGGTTCACGACCAATCAAAATGGCGACAACTAACAAGTCGCGTAAGCGGAGTGAAGCAGAGGCATTAAAATCTTTAGAACTGTATGAAAGTGAGGAAATTCCGTGGAATTTTAAGAATAAAAATTACAAGAACAAGGATTTTAGAGTCTATGCTATCAAAAATTTGCTTCAAAACGGTGTCATTTTTTTATGCATCGGCAAAAATGTTTCACAACAGCTCTACAAGTTGAGATACTATTAGTCTTAAATGATGCAACTCTACATTTTCACTTGCAACTTTTAGAAGTTAAAAAGGCTCTGAGGCATTTAAAGCATTTGTTTTTAACATTCACTCTTTTAACCATTTTCTGCGTTTTTTTTTATATATATATCATTCAACATTATAATCAATACATTAGCTACGATGTTAATTCCTTCCTGTAATATGGACATACTATTTTCAACAAGATCACAATGTAGGAGTAGAGAACTGTCCTGACAGTGGACTGTCTTCTAATTATTAGTAGCATACTAGTCCACCCCCACCACCGAACGTCCGGCCAGCTGTCGTTCCTTTTTTTTATTTATATATATATATATATATATATATATATATATATATATATATATCTTTCATTCCCCTGGCTGAGGGCCAGGGGCGGGCCGCTGTAGAGTGTGAGCTCTTTTCAGCCTTAGGTTATTCACATAAATTTTTCAAATATTTATTTTGTTTCATTTTACATTTTATTATGCTCTAGTTACAAATTCTTACAATTAATTTACTTATTTTATATTTAAATTTTTGTTTAGTATTATCTATTATTTACATTTCTATTTTATCTAATATTTACATCTATTATTTACATTTCTAGTCAACTAGCATCGTGTAAACTTGGCCTGATGTTCTGAGCTCGCATTTGGGAGGACGCGGATAGTGAAACATGTAATGGCGGGCAATACAGAACGAAACCATTAGTGTTTCTCTACCCATCCATGAAAAAAATAATAGCTATATGTTTTTTACTTCGTCTATAAATAATTTATTTGAGACCCCCCACGATTGGAGCTCGTGCAAGAACGGCTGTTTCAATCATATTCCAAATACTGTATTTTGTTTGTTTGTTTGGCAGTCTAAATGGGAAAGTTGTGTACTAGAACAGTACAAAATAAAATTCAGATCAATACTGCAGCATATATATTGATTGAAAGGGTGCGTTCCCATCCTACAATTTCCATTATTATCTGGATACTTGGAGTGCACACCAAAAAACTGGTAAATCTAAATTTGTAAAACAAAACTTGTAATAATATCAGAAATGAATAGACAGTTCTGTATTACAGGTTGAGTGTATGTTTAACATGAACCTATAGTAAATGACCTTTGTGTCTGCGTTATCAGTATTACTAATCGGCATCTCAGAATGTGTTGCACATTAAAAAAACATTACCCGGCAGACAGGAATTACGTTCAAACTGATTATAGAACATTGCGGTATCCTCTCATCATGCTTATAATACACTGTGTCAATTTTCGAATACTGACCACTAACCTTTGAAATTTTTTCCTTTTACTTCTTGGCATTTTGACGTTTAATCCGTTAATCTCTTGACCTTTAATGTACGACTCTTGAACTTTGATCCGTGTGTCTGGTTCCAGTCAGTACCAAAGAAGAATGGAGAGCTTCACAGTATATGGTGCCTAGTGATTACCAGATGTGCACTTAAAAAAAAAAAGTTGTAAGACTGTGTTTCCTTCACTATCTGCTCATACGTTTTTGAAGTTATCATCAGTGTTAGTACTGTGTGTTTAATAATGTATTATATCCTTGTGCCATTAAGAAGAAAATATTCAGCTATCTAATGATGCATGCTCACATTTTGTATCTGCATATGTAAATACATTAAAATGCAAACCATCTGATGATGAGCATTTTGCTCGAAACTGGTAATGTTTAATTAAATAAATATAATAAGAACAAATTGTGACTGATTGCGGCTTTTAATATCAACCCTTAATAAAGCTCCATCTTACAAAAGACGGACGATATACTTCTTAGCATGTGCTAGAAACAATTAATCACATTGAAATAGTATAATGAAGTCAAACCGACATTCTTCCAATAGCAATAGTAGAAAGTATTATGTGAAACCTCACACACTGAATAAAAAAATAAAATCAAGAATATGTAACAACAAAGATTGTGGTTAGATCAAGTTTTTTTTTTATTACAGTGGCCACAGTTTCCCCAGTAAGAGTTAAAAAGAGCTCAATACTTACCTGAACCAGTAGTGTAAATCTGCGGTACCTGCCATAGAGATGCTAAGTACAGCTCTGAACCTTTTTCTTACACTCCCCACCGGACCCACCCTCCTTCCTTTCTGCCTTTATCGGCTGAGCATCATGGACCCCAATACTTCCGCGCAGCTTCTTGATCATTTCACCGATTTGCTTAATATTTTCATCCTAATTACAAAGTGGAAAAATCTATGGGAGAGCCACATTTAGTTCCTGTGTCTCCCCTCCACTCTCCTAAATCAGTGTATGCAAAATTTCCTTATTTTCCTTCATTGAAAAAAAAAAAAAAAAATAAAAAAAAAAATAAATAAAATAAATAAATAAAATAAAATAAAATAAACTTCTAAAATGGAATATATCTAAGTGTTTATTTTATTACATAATACATTGAAATTCAAAAGTACATTAGATATGTGAATTTCTCAAGCTTTAAATTTTTATTACACTATTAATGGAAAAAAATCCATTAAATGTGTATTTAGATTTTTAAAAAGAATATTCATTTTGATAATACATTTAAAACATACTAGTTTGCCAACATTACTGTATTAGAAGATGATTTATCAAGTATAATACAGATTTTAGTTTGGAATTTTCCAGATCAAATGACCAATGTTCCTTTTAGAGGTATCATGTGTTAAGCCCTTATATGAAACTTAACAAATTATAAGGGAAATATTTATACTCCACAATATTTAGAATTAGAGATTCAATTTCGATTTTTTTTTTTTTTTTTGGTGTGGGAGTTTAAGACATTTTTTTTTAACTAAACATAAATAAAATTCACTATATGAAAAAATTAAAACTGGATTGAAAGAAAATAAAAAGGATGCATATGTAAATATTTCATTGGAATAAGAACATGATGAAACCTGGATGTGAATTGGAAAGTAAGGTGGTTAATATAGTTATCCCATAGATAATATATTATTCTATTTTGAAATGAATCATGAACAACAGAACACAGCTGAGTACAGCACCAGCAGGATAAAAATTGTTATCAGGATGTATCTATTAATACATCTGAAAAGGGGTATGCAATTACAGGATAGGATTTCTATCATACAATATTTTATCTATTGTATTTTCATACTTTTTATCTAAATCGTTAAATTTTTATTTTTAAACTGATTAAACATATTAACTGAAGGAACAATTAACACAAATTTATACCGACCTTCCCTTGTAATAACTTTAAAACTAAGGAAGCTGCGCATCTTTTGATGAATCATTATAAAACTTTTTATAATTTAAAACCATGTATTTAGTGCTCTCTAGATTGTATTATGCAGTGTCAATACTTGTGACAGCACACCTATCTGTTGAATACTCTTTTTGTATTATTTTTATTTGCATATTGCAATAGGTTGGGATGGTCATTAACTGAAAACAAATTTTGTATTTTTATAATACATTAACAGTTTATTCACAAATAGCTCACAAAGATTCTTCTAGATCATGAAGCTTTTGGACATATAATAAAAGTTTCTACTACTACCAGCATAAGAGAGCAGCTAATAACCACTTTTCTGTGCACAGAACAAGTTATAATTATTTATTCCTTATTCATTTATTTCACTCGATTACACACAGAATTTCTTTTCTTGTGCAGTTTCCTTTCAATCATTAACAAGCACATTGCTGCTACAATTGCAACAGCGAATACCAAAAGGGCAGGTGTCACCCTCTTGATGTCAGCAGCTTTTACATTACTTCTGGATTGTAGATGATTGTTCATGTTCCAGTTGTTATATTTATTCAAGAGATGAAATATCACTCCTTCTTCTTGTAGCTTCTGCAGACTGATAAGAATTTTACAAGCAATCATTTACTTGATTAAATAATGAGAGCTAAATTAAATATAGTACAAAATTTGGGCTTTAAAATTCTTGGATGACAAAGCTATTCATCACTATACTGCCAATAAAGGTATTGCCAGTTGAGATATGATGTAATGCTAACAACAACTGGAGATAAAATAAAGGAAATATGGAAAATTCAGATATTGGAGTAGTTTCTTCTAAAAGTTCAACTAGACAAATTATTAATACACAACTAAATAAATTTAGTTCTTCTTTAATGTGACTTTGACTTCTTAAATATAATTTTTTTATTTGTAATGAAATGGGGGTTTCCCATTCATACTTTGGCATTACAATAATTTCTACTTTAAATTATTCTACCAAGATAAATCATTTAATACTCTCAATAAATTAATCTAGCTATTGAATCCTTACCTACAAATGAATTGTTTCTCAACCCTCTATACTAGAAAGTAAATGATTGTTTATGATCGTTATCATATCTTCCCTTCCACAAACCATTCCCAATTCTTCTCTGGGTTTCCACCGTGGCCCCATCACTATTGCAGGCCCTGATTCCATGTCATCACTTAGCACAGCAGAAGGTATGAAAGCCACTATGAACACAAAAGAAGGAATACTCTTCACAATACTTCAGTCTTCTTCTGCATCACCTTTCCCCAATGTTAGAGATTAGCTGCCTTGGTAGAGATTTACTCATTGTTGGCATGGTTAAATTTCGAGTTCTGATTTCATGGCCATTTGACCTTGCTGATGCCAAGCATCTTATAGATACTACTGGGTCATTACACACTGATCAGCCAGAATATTATGACTACCTACCTGTTATTGATATAAACCCATCCAGGCAATAGCAGCGTCACCTGACGAAGTATGACTGCTAGTTAGACACACGCACGATGCATGTAGTATATCAGTGAGGATTCTATCCATGTTTAGTATGGGGAACGTGTGCAATCTATCTTAATTTGACCAAGGGCAGATTGTGATGTCCCAGAGGTTCATCACGAGCATTTTGGAAACTGCACAACTTGTCGGGTGTTCAAGTAGTGTTGTGGTGAGTGTCTTCAACATGGGGTGACACCAAGGTGAAACCATGTCCAAATATCGAGGGGTCGGGTGGTCACCCCACAATACAGATGTCATATGCCATAGGCTGCACAGACTGGTAAAACAGGACAGGTGGCGAACTGTGGCGGAACTAACATCAGACTTTAATCCTGGGCAGAGTACAAGTGTGTCTGAATACACAGTGCACCGAACACTCCTAACGGTGGGCCTCTGCAGCCGACAACCCATGCATGTGTCAATCTTAACACCATGACATCGGCAACTACGATTGAAATGGGCATGTGACCTTTATCACTGGATGTTGGCATATGGTCTGATGAATCCTAATACATTCTTCATCATGCCGATGGGAGGGGACAAATCCATTATTTTCCAGGGGAACAGCTTCTTGATATCTGGAGCTCATGCAAGGCACCATGACAGCCAGTAGGTATTGTTCACTCGTTGCAGACCACATACCATTTTTCCCAATGGGAGTGGCATTTTTCGATAAGATAATGTGCCATATCACAAGTCCAGGAGTGTGATGGAGTGGTTTGAGGAATACAGTGGCAAGTTGCCATTGATGTGCTGACTCCCCAACTTACCAGATCTGAACCCGATCGAACACCTCTGGGATGTGATTGAATATGACGTCAGAGCTCATCACCAATATCCCCAGAATTTATGGAAATTAAGTGACTTGAGTGTGTAGATGTGGTGCCAACTCCCTCCAGTGACCTACCAAGGCCTCATTGCTTCCATGCCAAGACACGTTGCTGTTGTTATCTATGCCAAAGACGGACATGCTGGTTATTAGGTGGGTGGTCATAATGTTCTGGCTGATCAGTGTGTATTCTAATGGAGGAAGTGAAGTGTTGCCATCTGTCTTCGAAATGTGTAAGTATGTTCTGCATGTGATAAGTGTATGTTTTGTTTGTGAAATGTGTTATTTAATAACCGCATTCAGTACAACTGGATGAAGGGACCTGGGGTCAACCTGGCTGTATTGTACCTCTCTGATCCAAGGTATATTGCCTCCACCCACTATGCCACACTGACAGGTATGAAGCCTTAATTATGTAAGAAGTGGGACATATCACTTAGATAAAGATGGATACTTATCTAGAACTATGTGGTATGAGAATGTTTGGATGTGTACACATCTTTCCTCTTGCTGTATGTCTCACTTCTTACATGAGTAAGGTTCTTTTTTCATCAATCCATCCTAATATCCTTAAATCTATTAATAATTTTTTAATTGGCTTATTGTAACTAATGTGCAGTAGGTTTGCTCTGTTACTTCTTCCACTATCCCTGTATTACAGTAGTTAGTGTTAGGTGGGATAAAATCCAATTACAATGCTAAAAATTACTGGGCTAAAAAGTGAGATGGATGCTGATATGGATGATAAATGAATCCAGCTGGAGGGAAAAATTTAAATTCAGCTGAATCAAAAGTAGTAGTTTTAAAAGCATATAAAAGTGAATAATCAATAGATTTTTATAATAACATTCCTTTTCTATCTAGTGATAAAGGAAATAGTTGATAAATTTGAAAATGCCATATCAGCAATTTGGTATCATATGCCTCAAAACTTTTAATGGAATAAAACTTGAAAGAACCAAATTTAGAGTGGGAGAGATATTCTTAGATGGGAGCTAGATTGGGTTTAAGAAAGACATATATAAGAGAAAACACAGTGATGTTATTTTTGATAATAGACGCCTCAGTTGATATCAGTATTGACAAATATTGGTAAAATTATGAGAATTTTTGATCTGTAATAAGCTTTGACAGAATTAAATGGGCAAGAATTTTAAAATATGTTGGAAATCAGAAATTAATATTGATGAAATAATTATTACACTTGGAATTTATATAAGAATATTATATAATAAGAGAATCATCAGGTACAAGTATGGTTAAAAGAGGGAATGAAACATGGGACTAATTTATCATCATTTGAGGAAGCAAGCGGGAAAGTAATTTTTAGTGTTTGTTTGGAATAACGATTGGAAAACAGAGAATCATTATGCTGAGATCGGCTGTCGATAGAATCCTTGTTTTTGACAGTAAGGCTACAGAACAATTCCCAATGAACAAAGCATTTGGATAGGGCTTTGTATTAAGACAGAAAGTACATTTAGATGATAGTGGCAAAACCTGTCACTTATCACAGTTGAAGGCAGGAGAGCCAGAACGAACACACACACTCATATATATATATAATAAAAATGAGCAGGAAAATGCTTTAAGGCAATAAAACTAAGTCTCTGACTTCGTCTGGTGTCTCACTTCTGCACGAATAAGGCTGTATGCCAAAATATTGCACTTTTTTTGTGTTTGCCATTCCCAGCCACCTTCATGTGTGGTAAATATATATAATTACAAATAAAGACTATAAAACAGCCTTCTTCATAAAATGTTTACTATTAACCATTGAACAAGGATTCAATTTTTGCAACAGAAACCAGAAGAGCATATCAAGCAATGCCTTAAAAGAATTCTGAGTGACTGATAAAATATGAAATGGAAGCGTGCTGATATGGTTAAAGAAAAGTTTAGCTTAATTCTTACATTTTAACAGATCTGACAGTATCCATAACAGTTAGTTGATGGCTTTGGCTATAAATAAATCATTATTTTTAGAAGCTCTATTTAATACTTACTGATAGTTGAAAATTTCTTTATAAGGACTTCTTTTTCTGAGGGCAATTACTATATGAGATTTGAATATCTCTTGGATGCTGAATAACTGACATTGGTTCATCGGATATGTCCTCATGTAATCTATATAATTAGCTATGAATACAGACTTCAGTTCTTTACAGACCGTCTTGAATCCTTCCCCAAGTGTTTTGGGCATTTTGTTTCTATCAATATATTTTTCTGATATTTCCTTCATCACTGGATCCTTTGAATCCTGTAATCAATAAAAAAAATGTGTACGAACTTGAATCGTACTTTCAAATATCCATTATCATCAACACCTCCAGTGAAAAATCACTACTGTCAAAGCATAATATTTACATCCTTCATTAAACTAACCATTTTAAATACTTGAATGTATAAAACTTTACATGTTTACATGTAACACTATACATAAATAACATAAGCTTAAAGAAAGAAAACTTTTATTCAAGGATAGCACAATGCATTATGGTGCAAAACTTTTTAACGCAAGAACAGACAATACTTCAGTGTAAAGCCTTTGAAGAAAATATTTATATAGCTACATCAATGTACATATAGCAAACCTCCTTTCCTGTTTAATATATATATATATGTATATTGTATATATAATAAGAAAAGAAAAAGGAATAGCTGCCTCACTGTATGTATAGCAATTTTCCTTTCCTGTTTAAGATATACTGTATATTATAAGAAAAGAAGAAGGAACCATCTGCTACAAGATATTGTAATTATCTAATGTACTCACTTCATCAGTTGAGGTACATGGCATGCACTGAGTGAAAATGCAGGAAAGAACAAATGTGGCAGTCAGAATGGTGAATGAAATGGAATAGGTTCATAATTTAACTGAGAGAGAGAAAGAAGGGAACAGAATATATCTGAAATGTCCCTGAGCACACAACATTATGATTATAATGAACAGTTAATACATTAAAAATTTTAATGTTTTGTTTGAATGTTAATCTTTATGCATTGTTCTGCCACAATTTTTAGTAAGTGGTGGTTTCTCCAGATATATTCACAAGCTAGGGAAAATAACTAAACACACACCAAAGTTATAGGATATGCCACGGAGAACAGACTGGGAGAACTGGGGGTGAACGAAGTTGAATAACCACAGTAAATTGTTGATAGCTAGAAAACAATATCGCTGGTGGAGGCAGACAGTTGTCTGGGAAAGACAAATAAGATAGTAGAGACACTGATTGAACAAGGAAGGATCTTACAGACTAAAGAAGCTTTGTGAAAATGAGACTTGCTGGGTAGAGTAATTCTTAAAATGTAGAAGGCAAAGTGTTAGGGCATGAAATGCAGTATCAAAATAGGTGAAAGTAAATATGGGAATGCTAAAGGCTGGCGTATTGGAATGATTGCTTTAATTAATCTAATGAATGATTGTGTTGATGGTTTGTAGCCAGTAGTTAGGTAGCATGCTAATCACATACATATATAATATGATGGAAGAAGACTGAACAGCTAGGGTGAACTGAACTGTATATCTAACTATGAAAGTCAATAAGAATGCTAAGAAGAGTCAGCTTATTAGATACAGAGCTGCATTAAGGGTCTGTTGGCCCCTAGGTTATACCTGTGCTGTGGGCCCTTTAGGATCTGTAGGTCCATAGCTGTGGTGTGTGCCCCTGTATATAATGATAGTAAAAATATACTAAAATAAGTTAGTGAAAAATTGAAGGTTTGAAACTTGCTTTCTATTTCGTTTCCGACACTGAAGTGACCAACGTTAGAAAGTGATGCTGGCACGTTCAATTTTTTTACTGATGATCAATAGCTAAGGTGCTGCCTGGTGTAGTTGTGTCGTTGCAACCAAACACCCTCTCAGCAAAAGCCCACAGAATTACAAACCCAAAATATTTAATAACAATATGAAGGAGTAGGCCTACATATTAAGGTGAAACAAATAATAATATATGATTAAGATCACCAAAGCCTGCAATAGAAAAAGATTAAAAACACAATATATTCGTTTTCCAAATGCATGTCAAAAGAAGACAGCGACTAAACTGCTTTTAGACAGTGCTCCGTTAATCAGAGCCTTCCTCCACCACACAAAGCGATTGAAATTCCTGAATACTGAAATAATGTTTTAAAAGAAATAAAAAGTGACTTAAAACTACAAGTTAAATAGAAACTAATTGAAAAATAGAATTAATGTTGAATTCTAAAAATGCCTATTTCAATTATAAATGAATGTAATTTTTTTATAAATACTTACTTTCAAACGAAACATTAAAACTTGTACCTCCCACTGCTACTTGCTGTTTACATCATATACAAAATGAATTTATCTTACTCAACCATCTGGACATGAAGACTAGGGAATTTTAGTTCTTATTGCAGATATATGACAATGACTTCAATCTACATTCATATGCACTGACCACAATGTACTGAAACTTTATGTTAATAGGGTTATAAGTGCTCATTGTTGAGGCGCAAATTTGTTAATTTTCAGTCTAGGTGCACTAAAATGTTATTTTACAGTACACTCTTATTTCAAAGGATTGAACTGTGCAAACATGTTTTTTTTTCAGTTTTGACAAGCATTTCAGGATTTTTGGTGTTAAAACCATGTGTTTGAGAGGGTGATGAGGGGTAAACCAGGGAAGTGGTGGAGTTGGGTTATAAAATATTGGTCAGACCATTGTTTTAGTATGGTGGTGTAGTTCGGGATGCACATTTTTCATATCAAATACAGGAATTAGAAGGCATGTGACAGAGGGCAAAAAATTACCACAGTATTTATTCAGTAACTGATGTGAGGCTGAAGCTGGGTAGTTAGTTATTGTTAGAAGTCAGGAGGAGAGTGAAGAGAGCACTGGGAATGTACTAGGTGTATGTTACTTGTTAGTGATGACACTTGAAGAGATATAGGTTGAAGAAACTGGAGAGTAAAAGATGACAATGAGTACAAGCTGGCACTCATTTTCATAGATTTTTTTTTTTTTTTTTTTTTTTTTTTTTTTTTTTTTTTTTTTTTTTTTTTTTTTTTTTTTTTTTTAGGGAAGTGAGGTGTCAGGGCTTGGAGTAAATTACCAAGTGAGCTGATGAATAACAGAGTAAAAAATTTAAAAGTAATAAAAGGGTAAAAGTAGATGGTTTGGGGGATTTTACACTTAAAGGATATAAGATAATAAATAAAATAATAACAAGAAAGGTGTAAATAGATAGGAAATTGTAACCGAAACAAGCGCTCCGTCGCAATTAAAGTAAGTATGATTTCAAGTCATTGGCTCGCAGTTAGAAGAATAAGTAGCCAATATCATTGGTGGAAATATAACAGAAGTAAAACATCTTTGTAGTTCATTGGCTACACAGCTTACCTGTAATCTTTGTTCTGAGATCACTAACCTCTAAGATGGTTAACTCCCCTGAATGCGCCACAACGATGAGCTTGTAGGAGCGGACTGCGAGCATACTCCTCAGGTCAGTGAAGGGGAGCTGCGGCCTGTCCACGGCCAAAGATGCTGTTAGAGCACCACAATAAGCAGTGTATAATACCAAAGTGAGCAAGGAAGCGGCTACCAGAATCAGGCGCACTCCGTTTCTTGAGGAGTCTCCTCCATGGACGCCTGACAGCAAAAGAGATATAGACATACTAAGTGTTTTCAAGCGAACGTGAAATGTAACAAATTGCTATCACAGGATATAAAACGGCATAATGCAGCTCTAAAAATTTATGACACATTAAAACTTTTCAAATAAATAAATTCAAAGTGTATTAATCAATACATGATACATTACACAAGAACTGTTTTTATTATGGCTGAAAAGAGACTTAATAGCGCTAAAATACTAACATTACTTAAGATACTTCAGTATACAAAGATGGTTCGATATACATGACGTGGTAGGAGAAAAGAATAGATAGTGCACTACTACATAATTTTGAAAATATTTTTGTTGTTTAATCTAGCTCAAAAACAGAAGTCACTTTAAAACAGCACTATACATAATCTTTTCCAATCAGTATGTTACTTTAAGCACAAGAACCTAACTGTAATTATTTAAAAATACTTCAACTGAATCCATTGCAAATTCATACGAAAATAGTTGTTCATTGTTGTTGTCGCAGAAATAAGTTCTATTCTTATTTCTGTTCAAATTTATTGGATTAGAGCTATAGAGAGCCAATAACTTCATAGGCATTTGGATTAAGTCATTGAATAACGTGCCTCATGTGAAAGAAAATTTCTTAGGTTAAAAAAAAAAAGAACGAAAAAAAGAAAGAAACACAGAAACCTCAGAACAAGTTTCGTAAATGTGTTAATGGATTGGTGTTTCAGATTTTTTAAATATATATATACGATATCAGTAAAATTGTGTATATTTGTCAGTACAATTATGTATATTTGCAGTAACATTGTGTATATTTGTGTATCTGAGTAATTTGTTACATTCTCTCCTCTGATTGACCGGATGCACCCAAAAAAGTTTGATAAAGTTTCTTCGTTATCCTATGCTGATGAATTAACAGCAGCCCAATAATTTTTTCCATTAGTGATTGGAACACGCTGTAATTGATGGCGAGAATAAGTAAAAACCTGTCTTCAAATAACTACAAGAAATCGTTCCACCTCCAGAGTATACACAATGAATTGTCGTGCGACTTTTTATCGTACTACAAAAATCATTGCTTGTGAAACCAGTGTCACAATTTCCATTGAAAACATTGTCAGTAGTCACATTAAAGTAGACTGAATTTATTTTATTACCTACCTTGCATAAAGAACATGCCAAGTACGTGCAGAAAGTCGCAATATGATTGAGCACCACTTTGCTGTTGCTGATATTCATTTTTGAACCTCAAATGGATCCGGAGGGAGAGATAAATACACAAAATGCAGATTGCTGTGCACACCCAAAGTGGTCTGCTGAAAGGCCGCAAAAATCCCTCCCATATGATTTCCTCATCGTCTGGATTGCGGATGAAAAGGTGTTCCCTGAAATGGTTAGTTCCAACATAATTGCTGTTTGCATTTACATCCTACAGCAAAGTGTTATAGATTATGTTGACAAGGACTGTGTTTCCTTGTAATTATATTATACAGTGTTTTCAATTGCTAAGCAGCAGGTAAATTTTTACGTTCTACATTAAGCTAGTAAGCTTTTTTTTTTTTTTTTTTTTTTTTAAATAAAAACATCAGTAACATTGGTGAAGTTCAGTCACGGTTCATGTTCATTTAAGAAGCTATTCCCTAGACGACACAATTAATTTGTCCACAAAAGATGGATGAGTTTGAGATAAACATTTTGTTCTAGGCTATTAAAATGGAAAACAGAACTTACACCATCACCATTTTTGGGTCTTGACCGAATTTAAAGCAACGTAAGTAATGGTTTAGGAACGAACAAATTGTAATGAATAAATGAGAAAAATCCCTTTTACCTTCAGGACGCTAGCAACAAATAAAACATTAGTTACTAGGGCTGTTTTCTGGTAGTTATAAATCCTTCAGGTTAATCGGAAGAATTAAATAATTTAAGGCGAACCAACATTTGACGTGCTTAAGGTTTAAAAGAGAACACTTAATGTACTTTACTTGAAGAGGATAAAAAATAATCAAAAGATATCCAATAATAAAATATTATATTATTAAGGAGTAAATGAAAGTGAAAGTAGCAGGTGTAGGATAGTAATGTACATCAAGTTTATTAAGTAACTGTGGATCTAGTAGGGTAGACACCTTACATTCAGTTGGCAATCTATTTAGGCTATTTGACAGTATTGAAAATATATTACAAATTGTAGTCATTCGCGTAGAATAATGCTTAAGGAAACTATTTTTGCTAAACCAGAAAAGAAAGGTGGATTGTTTTTAATAAAAAAAAAACAAAATAAAAGTTAGATTTTTCTTACCTCTGGTCACTTGACAGAAACGCTCTGGGATTGGCGATCGCCACTAAAGTGACGTCACCTGCCTGTAGGCGCTACGGCTTCGTATGGAGCGTTTCCTATTATCCAAGTTTTCAACTATTTTTATTATTTGTTGCTCGTTACTAATGATATTATGTGTTGAATATAAAATGAAGAACAATTTGTGGAAGCCTACAGCGGCAAAATACCTAAGATTATTTGTCAGGCTAGCTATAGACTTTTATTCTATGGAGCTTGAAAATATAATAACTTCAATTCAAGAATAATTTATAATTAAACTGGAAGTTAGAGATTAACAGAAATCCTTCATAAGAATGACTAAAATTTTAAATTAAGTTAGTTGTTTAGGAGATATTTCCGAGAAAAATGCGAGTAGTATAAGGTAAGCACTGGATGTTGTGGACAATTTTTTTTTAACTGCAGATAAATAATTATAGATAAATTATAATATTTTTTTTCAACGAAACTGATTGTGTATTTATTTACCGACCGCGTTCATTTCACCGCACGTAGAAACTGCGAGACCCTCTCTCGCAAAGATATCTGTGCTTCTCTATTTCTTTCTTAGTAAGTTTTCTTGGGCTAGTAAATTCTTATAAAACATGTCAAGTGATGAGGAGACTCTACTTCTTTTGTTTGCACTAAGCAGAAAGAAAAGGCGGTTCTGGGTTCATGACATCAGTAAGAATAGAGAATGCTTTGGTGAATTTCACCGCCTTTGCCGGGAACTGGTATCATATGAAGATAGATTTTATACATAGTTTCGTATGTCTCGAGAATGCTTCGAGAAATTACACACCGAGCATGTTGGGTGAGCTATTAACGTTCTGGTCTCGCATTCGCGAGGACGCCGGTTCGAATTTCCGTCCGGGAATCCAGATTTGGGTTTTCCATGGTTTCCCGAAAATCACTCCAGGCGAATGTCGGGATGCTTCCTTCAAATGTGACATGGCCGAATTCCTTCCCCAAGACCCATCCCGCCTCTAATGACCTCGCTGTCGACGAGGCCTAAAGCCCAGGCAAAAAATAGAGAAATTACACAATCTGTTAAAATCAATATACCGGAGTGCAACACAAACTGGAGAAAAGCAATTGGTATAAGAGAAAGATTAGCCATTTGTATGAGGTAAGTTCTGTTCATGTAATACAAATTCTTAAAAACAAAACAGAAATAATGACGCTGCCCAAATCCCTGACCTCTAAGCGATTTACAATGTTATCACCTCCCCTTTGGAGGCAGCTGTGTCATTTGCGTGGCGGTCAATATTAAGAAATACCCCTGAAACCAGGCTGATCATTACAAAGTGAAATATTCACAATAAAAAATATAATTTATTTCACAATCAAAAGAAATAAAGAAGGCTCAAATACAAGTATTAACTATTTTAAATAATTATAGTGTATGCAAACAAACAGAAAATGAGAAACTAACAAGAAAAAATACAATTCTGAAAGCGAAAAATTATTTTCTATGAGCTTGAAAATTTTTCTTCATCGGCCACGTCGCTGTGTCGCGCGACAATTCCGTAATTTTGTACAACTGTGTCGCTCGTCGCCGCGACAAAGACTGCGGCCCGGCGACGGATCTCTTTGTGTGTGACCGCCCTAATTCGAAACTGTGAATTACAATAGCGACGTCACGCCGCGATACAATATCGCGTTTCGCTGTCGCTCGTCGCGTTCTGTGTGGCCAGGCCTTAAGTGTTCACTATTAACGAGAAGATAAGTAACGATGCTATGGTGTCCAGGTAGCTGCATGGTTAAAGAGTGGTATAGGAATTTGAATATCCTGTGTTCGAACCTTGATAGGATAATATTTTTTTCGTGTGTACATGTTTTTCGTTTCTGTTTGCTGCTTTACATAATCATGTTTTTATTCGAAGAAGTCATAAAACGTCATTTAAACGTTTGAAACATAAATTGCTGTCATACAAGAAAACTTTTATAAAAAGATAACCTCCCGCTTTTAATTTTGAAACAAGTCAGAGATACATTATCATTGCAAAAAAAATAGAAGTGCGCGGCGGTTAATAATAGAGTTTATTTCAACAATAACATTTCACGTTAATCTCGCAACAATTCTGGAATGCTTTGAATACCTTTTTTTGGAATTATTTATAAACCATATTTCCAACAGTTTATACACAAATTCAGAGAAACAAACCAGACCTTACTTATGGAGAGTGAGGGCTTGCTGGCACGTGACGTCACAAGTGTCGTGTGCCCGCGCCAGGCAGCACAGGAGCGTTTTGACTGGCTTTCAAATACTATAAATTTTAACGTTGAATTTTATGTAAAATAAGCACTTTCCTCAAAAAATAAATAGTACCCAGTAATTAATGTGTATCAATAAATTATTTAAAACCATTTTCAAAAAAATAGTCAAATTGCCTATTGTGCTAAAAATCTAATTATGTACTGCATGGATTTTCACTTTACATTCTTTTGATGTTTGAGGTAACGTTTTGAATACATAACCAGAGGCGGCCTTAGGGGGTGGCGAACAGGGCAGTCGCCCGGGGCCTCGCTCTTGAAGGGGCCTCGCGCAACATCCCGAGTAGAAAAAAGTTTATATTTAAAACTTTTTATTTTATCCTTAGCTTTCAGTTACAACAACAGAAAGTTGTTTAATTCATAGTAAGGTATATATTAATAGTAATAAGTGCCTAAATAAAATTTATCATTTAGATTTATTCAATATCACATTCGTATAGAAGTAAGATTAACTATATTAAAATTAATGATCAGTAAATAATATTTTTGCAATTTTACTCTAAAACATGATTGGCAAATTCAATAATATTTGAATTTCGCGCCTAAAGCATTAGAGAACTCACCTGAACGCTCGGTTTTGTCACTTTCATCGTGTTTTCGATTTACGCTCGGGAATTATCGTGTTTCAGTTCGTTAGCCAGCTCTTGTCACCTTACGCTTAATTTGCTAGCAGCTATTAGTTCGATCCACACTTGACCTATACCAAGGTAATTCGACCTATACTGGCCCGCACCGCCACAGCGCCAACATTTGGCCGAGTGACGGCTCGCCCCTCTCGCTTTCACGCTCGTCCGTGTAACGGACATCTTCCACCCCAGTCTTGGTTGTTTCAAGGAATCAGGGTTCAAAAATCTCCGAAAAAGTGACTTGCGTAAGGTATTTTATAATCCACAAAGATAATAAAGTTTGATAAAATACTTTCTTTTCCTCACTAACGTTATCACTTCACTGGTATTCAAACGCAGTTTTCACAAACCATCATTAAAGGTCTTTCTCACCCTATACTGGACTGAAAGAATTTCGCGTTTCTGAACGCAACCATAATGAAAAGTCAACCATCGATCACTTCGCACGTGAGTATTTCTTCTGTTTGTGATTACTTTCGATTCATTCGATATTTTGTATTAATAAAGAAAAATATCATTATATATTTCAATTTAAATCCAGATTGTAAAGATACCATATAAAATTTTATATAGTCTCAAAGACGTAGTCACATAGTTTCTTACTGGCTTCATAGTGCACCTCTCTCGTAGCCACCTTACTTACTTTGGCAATCCTACTAGGAAGAATATATCTACAGTTCAGTGTGGAACTCCAACCATGGAGTTTCCTAGCATCTCACACTAACAAATCAATGCTCTGCCAGAGGTAAAATTCAATTATAAGGCATGTAAAAGTTGTAACCGAGACCAGGATTTTAACTGGGGATCTTCCGCACCTCAATCGCACGCCGTTGCCATCTAAGGGGGCATCCACAAATTACGTGAGGTGTTTTTCCGGATTTCTGGACCCCCCTCCCCCTGGTGAGATTTCGTGAGATCTGGCCGGACCCCCCCCCCCCTATGGTGAGATCTGGTCCGTGAGAACCCCCCCCCCTAGAAATCGCCCTCGAAACTTTTGCAGACCTTTTTTTTTTTAGGTCACACCCTAACTTTTTTGACGAAATACCCTCCTAAAATCGACTTTGGCGCAAATTGTAGACCTGTTTTTTTGGCTCTACTGTCCCCAAATTTTTCGCAAAATCTCACGTGAGATTTCCCCCCTGGTGAGATCTGGTGAGATTTCGCCGGATCCCCCCCCTATTTCACCTCACGTAATTTATGGATGCCCCTAAGACTTTAGGCCAAATTTATAAGTAAAGAAAAATATTTTTTCAAACATAATAAAATAAATGTACTCTTTTTTTATACAAGTTACTTTGTTTTGCCATCCCAAAAAATAAAATGGGGTGCTATCTTTGTCACAATATGTGATAGATGATTAAGTGAAATTTTACGAATTGAATGTAGGTGGTTCGCAACAAGATTTACGTTATGGCTGCTGACTGCGTATCTCGAGAGTGCAACATGCAATATGGTAAACTGAGGCTGAAAATGAGCAAAATTGCTCCTAAAATCGACTCAACTTGCGACAGGAAACAAGCCCATCCATCAAATTAAATAATAACATATTGCTCTTTGTGATTGTATTACTTTTTTTAGACATAAAGTACTTATTTAAAAAATAAAAAAAAGCCATTTTTTAAAGGGTTCGCCAATGTTTAAGAAATTTTATAGGGGTACATGGAGCTAAGAGTTTGAGAAACCTTGCTTTAGAATCTATATTTTACAACCAACTGATCAAAATGGAAGTGAGGTTGAGGAAAAGAATTTTTTTAAGTTATTCGATAACATGAAAACAACATTTGGTCATAAAGGACTGGAAATTTCTGAACTGCTTCGTTATGCTGCTCCATATCTACCTGTCCGACACCGGACCACACTGTTAAAAAGTAAACCAAAGCAATGACGGCGGGGTGTCGGCCAAGTGTCGGACGAAGTGCAGCGACGTTTGAACTAACTTCAATCGAGTGAGCGTCAATAATAGCAGTTGTCGTTGCGGTGACTGTGCGGACCATGTACACACGGCGAGTGTTAGTGGACACCTATCATCTTTGCCGCATATACTAGCAGGTACTGCGCGCCTCTACCCACCACCAAGCGGTAAAAGATGAAAGGCGCTTACTACCACACCACGCGCCGTGGGAATGGGCCTTTATTCTAGTATGGCCCGACCTGTTTGCGTTACAAAATCGTTTGTACGACATTTATCTGTCTGTAGGTAAACAAACATTAAATTATATTAAGTTTTAGTGAGTCTTATGTTATTAAAAGTACTTACAGTAAAGAGTGAGTTGTTAAAAACTGTGTAAAACCACTAGTAAATTATTTCTGAGTTAGTTTTAAATGTAAAAAAGATTCATGAAATGACTTCGTGTGATCGTAATGCCGGTAGAAAATTTTAATCGGGTAGTTCAAAAACAAAACGAGTTCTCAAAAGAAAGCTAATGCTTCAATTAAAGATTTTAATCTTAGGAAAATCCGCAAACAATATTTTTAAATCCCTGCGCATATCTTTCAACGCATTTTATACCTTAGTTTATCTTTATTACTAATTTGCCGTTTTATTAACTCTTATAAATCTTCTAATATAATATTTTAAAATTCAAAATTTATTTATTTATAACTTTTGTATTTCCCGTAAAGCATAAGCAATGCCTACTTTTGGTTCACATACTTTGCAGAAAGGACAAGGGCCTCGCGAAAATCGGCCACCCGGGGCCTCGTAATGGTTAAGGCCGCCCCTGTACATAACTGGGTAATTTATTCAATTTTCTGACATACATACGTAGTAATAATTTTACCACTTTATTAGGTTCCTCGGTGGTTTAATTTATATATATTGATTAATTAAAAAGTCCACCAGAAGGTTATGTTGAAGATTTGTTTATTTGCTCAAAACGAAGTCAGCGATATTCACAAGCATAGATACAATACAGAGATGCACTTCTGAGCCGTCGCAAATAAAATCTCTGTGAACTCAACTTGAAAAACTAACTGGATGAATCTCTCTGTAAAACTGAATGACTGAATGAATACTGACTCTGTCCAGCCGATCTGTTTATATAGTCTCTATCGAAATTACGAGAATTCTTCAAAGGCATCCGCCCGATATTTCTCGAACATTAACAATCACTCAAACAATCAAACATATTAAAAACAATCGGAATTAATACAAAATTACTTAACAACATTACAAAATGATCAGAAATGGTAATTAGAGATACTTAAATACAAAATTATTTGCAGAAATCATCTCAAACTGTAGAAAATTGTCCTGTAGATATCATAACTTGCATTAATAAATGGAATTACAAACATTTAAGAAATTCTCTTGCACCATTCGGTTCTTAAACATATTAAATGGACTTTAAATCATTTTCTTTCATAAAACAAAGTCTATATACACTGATTTACAAGAAATTACAAAACAAACATACCAGATCATATTCAAGCAAACTTTAGCTCACTACAAATACTTCATACAGTACAATACTATTCAAAATTCATGTATGACGGCTGTTACAACTTCCTTACGTCTCTCATCAGTCCCGCGTCCTACTCCTGAGTCTTCCAATATTCAACAAAGCCCTAAAACGAATATATGTTTTATAAATCCCTTAGAGTCTTTTCTCTCGTCTCCTGTCTTCAAATCACTCCCAATCCAGCTCCTTTTTTTATTTGAATCCCAGTCTCATGACTAGTGTTGTAAAAAAAACGGTTTTTTTTTCTGACTTAAAAAAAAACATGAAAAAAACCATAACTACTAAATTTCATATTTTTAAGGCATTTATCGTTTAATATGACTGTTTTAGAGTTTATACTAAGTAGTTATCTTAATTTTTAAATCTACTATATTTTTCTGGTTCAGTAGAAAAAAAAATACAAAAATACATTGACTGAAGTATTCTTTTACGAACGGGGATTTCCCGAATAGGCTAGGTTACACGAGAAGGAATCCCCGTTGTTTGGATTGATACTCACTATTTGAACTAGTGCTACCAGCCCTACAAATTTATCTGTAGACCTACGGATCTTTTCAAAAAATTAGGAATTTTAAATTTATCAACGGTTTTTTTGCCTCATTTTATTAGTTACTGTGCTTTCTTTATATTCGTATACTTGTTAAACTCGCAGCATATAGTAATACTGAGTCATTAAATTGTCAGTTATTATGAATCATTTCCTTGCAACCGTTGGCATAAACCAACGATTGAAAAGAAATAAAGCTCCTATTTTGTATCAAACTTAAATGACCGTAATATGGAACTATCGGCGCAGTCTTTATGCACAGTACGTACTGTGCTCACAATTTAAAATTGCAATCTCAAAATATTTTGCGTACAATACAAGAACAAGTTATGGATGTTGAGGAGACAGAAGAAGAAACAGAAAATTCCTACTCCGACTGCAATAGTACTGGTATTATAGATACTAGTGAATGTGGTACTGACCAAGACGATGGATAAAAAATTATGTTACCTATATAGATACATTTATGAATCATTATGTAAGACATTATATGATTTAGTAAGATTTAAAACACACATGTAAAATGTGTCTTCCGTAAATAAAACTATAATTTATCAAATATATTGTTTTCTGAAAAAAAAACAAACAAATTTAGAAAAAAACCAGGGTGCTAGGGTTTTTTCATGTTTTTTTTCACAAATCTGAAAAAAAATCCAATTTGCAACACTACTCATGAAATTCCTGGTATATCTGTTAACACGCTATCCAGCAGATGCAGCACTCGCTCTACAAGCTGCTCGATGATATTTGTGCCTTCAACAGCAATTCCCACCAGTGTGGCAACGACCATTAAAGCGCCACCACATTCGACGACGGAGATTCAACGGTCCCACGTTCAAACCCAGGGTCTACCGTAATGGCCGTAGAGGATTACATATTCACAAGTTTCACAATCAGGTAATGACCGACCAGTTCCTCCACAAGTGTTCACGACACAGGTGGAAGACGCTAGCATTCAAAACTCTCATTAGGTGACCTTACTCCACCGGTATCTTTGGCAAAATTATTATCCTTCACATTAGAATTAATCAATTGCCTGTATTCTATGCTTGAATCCCACCAAATAATGACCCCCTCCCCCTCCGTACTACCTGAACTCCGCAAATGACATAGTTTCTCTGCGAGCGGCTCTTACCGTTCATTCATTCTTACATTACGATAAACTGCCAAGATCCATAGTTTTTTTTACTATATTATCCAAGAGCTCTAATACTAGTAACCCAAGAGTGATCTATGATTACCAATGAAATCTATTAGTCATTGCTAACCAGAATGAATACCTCACCACCAACTCCTCCTCATCTCTGCCGACACTCGTGGTTGAGCGGTTATCGTCCGGTCCTGCAAATCGTGAGGGCAAAGATTCGATTCTCTACCTGGCTATCCACATTTTGGTTTTCTATGATTTCAGGAGAATTCTGGGATGGTTTCCTCCAAAGGTAATGGCTGATTCATACCCCCTCTTGCTCCCTTCATCTTCTCCCAACATTAATGACCACGATATCGACGAGCGGTAAAACCACAATAAATAAAAAGTCTTCTGTCCCTGCGGTAAAGTTTATATACATTGGAGGAAACCGTATTATGAAACATTTTGTACTTTAAATGAGGATTGTGTTTTGTATACCTTCACTATGTTCCTTAGTTCTGTTACTTTCTTTTCGATATCTGGCTCTGGTATATTTCCAACATCTTCCTTCACTTTTTTTCTTGCTGGATCCTCTTTTGTTGTTTCGTCGAGTTCGCTTACTTCTTTGGAATTTATGATTTTCCGATCAACATCACTTTAGTAAGTCTCTCTATAACTTCAGCAGCCGCTTCTAACTCAAAAAAGGCATTGCCCTAATCACATGTTAACTGGAAGTAATCTTCCTTGAAGTTTTAACTGACAACTCAGCAAGCACCCCTTCCAACTTCTACTTGGGTGGAGTCCATTTCTAATGCTGCTTCACCAACCACCACGGGTACATTTCTTCCCGTGTACATCTGTACCCGTCTGATCATCTATTTATATTACTTGACGTATATTTCCAAATTTTATATGTCTGTTGAGAAGTTGGTTTCGATGAACTTATTGGATATGTTTGTAACCGAAAGTCAACTCTAATCTTAGATTGGATGGAGCTTGAGGATATCTGAGGCATCTTTTTGAAGAATGGCTGCTAAATATTTTGTCTTCGTCAGTACTCCAGTTAGGGATGACCGTGGAGTAAACTAGATAACACCCGCTTGTATGAATTGGTTCTTCAGCAATTTTTTTAAATCTTAACCTTAATGTTGACTGTAACCTTCTTCTCAAAAGTTCAAGAATTTTCATTCATATCTTTCACTAAATATTAATAATTTAAAATTTGTAAACTAATTTTCATTTCAAGAAGTAATTTTCTTATTAGATATCGAAACCTTTCTCAGTAACATATTTTCATTGAGTAAGGTGGCATGACCTTGTAACGCTTATGTGGTTTGTAAATGATTTATGGCTGTTAGCGTATATGTTGATAAATACATTAATAAGTCTGTTCAGATCAATTTACTAAACAAACAGTTGCATTCAGTTTCTGAGCAGCTTTAGATATGCTGCAGGTTCGATATTGACCACAGTCGCCACGGGCAATTTACCCGAAATAAAGTCATTCAACGGAGCTACTAGCATGCAAATAAAACATCACTCCGGAATACAGTTCACACTTATTTATTACGTAAATGTTCTCAAACTACTACAAACCGTAGAAACCACCAAATGAATAATGCTAATCGGACTTCGTAAATCTGAAGATTGTCAGGTTCGTTTAAGCAATGAACAAGACAATAATTATCGCCACAACAAACACACATGCAACGGCAACACACTTTGCTGCTCACAGTTCCTACTTATCTCCACTTTGCACTGAAATTATCACTGCCATCAAGTCTGTAGTCACTCGTAATAAAGTTTCTGTAGCTGACTTACAGTTTACTAGTTCATCGAACAACTAGTTATTCCGCGCGCTTACACATCCATATCATCTCGCGCCATCTTTTTTTCCACTACTGATCCTCCGCTCTCTCTGGTAAGGATCGATATATCGATCTATCGATTGTTCCGTTACACCCCCCTCGCTGGGTTTGTGGCGAAAGATGCGGTTGACAAAGCGTATCTTGCGCCAACATTTACTCAAGCAACATCATCATCTCACAACATTACCAATAAACATGGTGGTTTCACGGCAAATTAATCATAGGTACTTATGACTATACACAAATGCCATTACAAACCATCAACACATATAACAAATCAAAAAATACATACAAAACATCAAGAATACAAAACTGAAATAAAATTGCTTCCGTTGTAAAATTGTCCTCTATCTACCATTTTCCAAACTGTCACAATCACGTAACATACATACAAAACATAAAGAATACAAAACTGAATTAAAATTGCTTCAGTTGTAAAATTGTTCTCTTTCTATCCTTTTTCCAAAACTGTCACAATCATGTAACATACATACAAAACATCAAGAATACAAAACTGAATTAAAATTGCTTCAGTTGTAAAATTGTTCTGTTTCTATCCTTTTTCCAAACTGTCACATTAACAGCACTTGTAAGTACATTCCCCGGCCTCGGGGCCAAAATTACTGGGAACCACAAACCAGCAAGAATGCCACCAGCAACTGTGTATTAATACTACATGGGTCACAAACCTGTGCCCAACTACTGAAGTTACTTTATTCTCTAACTTATTGACACAACATCTTACAAATTCCGAAATTGCAACCGTGACTGATTGCTAAATGAAACTCATGAAAACCTACATAAATCATGACAACATTTAATTATCAATGATGCGGGAGATGTGGCAGTGCTGTGAGGTGTGCCCTTTCATCCAGTGCCTGACACCCCACCAACACTCCCTTCCGAGCACTTACCTTCACTTGAAACCCTAACACAGCAGCGTTCTTTCTTAACCTGCAAATATAAGTCGAAGACCATTCCCTAAACCTTAAATATCACAGTAAACCCATACTAGTACACAAAATCCCTACACCTACCAACTGATTCTACATATCCATTTCTTAATGCAACTCAAAACATTTCTTGTCTAATCTATCATATCTATACTAAGTCTTCTTGTGATCTACCTTAATCCATACAAAACGTAAATAACCTTACAAGATACAAAACTTTTAGAGAAATCAAAATTTATACAAAACACTTATGTTGAAAGAGTACTCCAAACTTAAATCCTATGAAAATTATTTTACATCGCTTCTTCCGTCTTTCTTCCACTCAACATTCCACCTGTACTTCGGTTCTTTTCCACTCCTTCCACCATACCTGCCAGGCGCTCTTTGCGGTGCCGCACAGTTTTGGCATCGCCCCACGATATCAACCTGCTTGTCCCTGGGTCCCATATCCTATTTCTTCCTCCCTTCTCCAGATCAACCTTTATCCGCCGCTCATGGCTCGTAAATCCCAGAGTTTCCTTTACCCAAGTGATGATAACACCCACCGGTTTCAACCAATTGGCTCCAAGGATCAGTTTTATATTTACATTTGCGATAACATATGGTGCAACCTCGAATGGCATCCCTCCTATTTCTCCTTCCGTCTCTCTCTTCTGTTTCTCCCCAGCTACACAAAAGAGCCCAAACTCAAACTTTAGGATGAACTCTACAGGGTGGATCCTACCATAATCATCAAAACGTCCCCCATCAACTTCCTCTTTTACTACTACTGGGACCTCTACCTTCACCACCTCTTCTATCAACGCTGTAGTGGACACCTGAAGTTTACCAACATCTTGAGAAATAAATTTGACCTCAGAAACCAAATCACTTACCTCATCCTCGCCTTCTAGACTTCTTTCAACTTGCTTCTCTTGTAACGGTAACCCTTCATTCACACACACTGCAGTAGAAGCCTCAACCTCTTCTACCTGACCTGACAAATTTTCGTCATCGCTACCTTCTATAAGCTTGACTTTTCCCTTTATGGATTCCATACTTTGGTTCAAATCTTCACTCAACTGCCCTAGCCGCGATTCAACCGTATCCCGAAGACGTTCGATACTCTCCCTATTTTCGTTTAATTTTGATTCAAGTGAAATTTTATTTTCATTTAATTTGGATTCAAGCGAAATATTATTTTCATTTAATTTGGATTCAAGTGAAATCAATTTAGATTCCAGTGTTTCCTTGAAGCTAGATACAATCAAATTATTTCTTTCTTTTAATGCTGATTTAAGGGTCATACTAAATTCATCTAATTTAGATTCAAGAAGGGACTGAATTGACATAACAAATTGTTCCTGGAAAGTACGAAACATTTCCGACATGGACGCCTCATTACTTTCCCTAAACACTTCTCTTGACTTGTCAACTTCTGATTCACTAGCAAAACTCGTCATCGACGGTAAATGATTAGACACAGTAAGGGAGGACTGATTAATGTCTACACTGGGTGCGTCACCAACGGACTCACCTCCCAGCACCATCTCTCCATTCACACCCCCCTCAGATGCCATATTACGAAATTATTTCACACAAAATAGTCAATCTTCCGCTGTAGAAAAGACAAGAAGTAACCAACGCCGTCAAACCAGCAAACAGAATACACCAGTATACATTAGCACAGAAAAAAAGGTAAAATTCTGTTTCCAAATCTCTTAACTTAACTACCAAACAAGATATACACCATGTCATAAAATTCACTTCCAATTGAATATCTACACTACCATCAGTTACCAAAATTATGGACAATCTACTGAAATCTCTATCCATAAAATACAAAAAAACTATTGAAATTAACTCACTCAACTACAGCTGGCGTATATCTGGTTTGTCATTACTACCACATTAAATATCCTTTTTTTTCCGATTCCAATTAACAGCAAAAATAAAATAATTTTTTTTTTTTTACTTGAAAAATAATTTGCTAAGCCAATCTAACACAGTTGTCCGGCATTTCAACTTCAAAAGTTATCAGAGAAAAAATCTTTGTCACTTAATATTCAAAATAATTAAATATTTATATTTTTTTCTTAAAAAAATTGCTAATTAATTAATTATTCTTGCCGGCTTGTGTTTCTTACAAAAACTGAAAATAAATCTTTCACTTCCCTTTCGATGCGACGAACAGCACGTTCTTGGACGCCAATCAGCTGTGTGAAGTCTGGACCCAACAGGTAGATGTCGTCTGCTATTTCCGCTCGCTTGCTGTGCCTTCTGAAGACTGAGCAGTTTCCCATAAAACCGCTGCGTGTCGCTGTCGACGTAGCACTGATACTTTCTCTGAATGCACCGCCCTCTAAGAAAAATAGTCTTTGCCGTGTGCTGCGAACGATTTCTTTGTATCGCAGAACAAGCTTCTCTGACCACGCTTCGCACCAACTGTTCGATTGTCAGCTTTGATTGTTGATCGTTCACTGCTTAATTATTTCGTATATTTCACCTCCGGTTGTGATTAATTATCGTCAATTCCTCCCGTGGTTTACATATACTGTCCTGTCCAAACGGTTAAGCCATGTAACGCTTATGTGGTTTGTAAATGATTTATGGCTGTTAGCGTATATGTTGATAAATACATTAATAAGTCTGTTCAGATCAATTTACTAAACAAACAGTTGCATTCAGTTTCTGAGCAGCTTTAGATATGCTGCAGGTTCGATATTGACCACAGTCGCCACGGGCAATTTACCCGAAATAAAGTCATTCAACGGAGCTACTAGCATGCAAATAAAACATCACTCCGGAATACAGTTCACACTTATTTATTACGTAAATGTTCTCAAACTACTACAAACCGTAGAAACCACCAAATGAATAATGCTAATCGGACTTCGTAAATCTGAAGATTGTCAGGTTCGTTTAAGCAATGAACAAGACAATAATTATCGCCACAACAAACACACATGCAACGGCAACACACTTTGCTGCTCACAGTTCCTACTTATCTCCACTTTGCACTGAAATTATCACTGCCATCAAGTCTGTAGTCACTCGTAATAAAGTTTCTGTAGCTGACTTACAGTTTACTAGTTCATCGAACAACTAGTTATTATTCCGCGCGCTTACACATCCATATCATCTCGCGCCATCTTTTTTTCCACTACTGATCCTCCGCTCTCTCTGGTAAGGATCGATATCGATCTATCGATTGTTCCGTTACAACCTCAATAACTTTTGAGATATCAGCACATGTCATCTTGTGGCTTCTGTGTTTCGAGTAATTCTCAAAGAACACTTGCCCCCTTCTCACCTTCAGTTGTTATTGTATCTTGAAATATGATTGCAATGTTAATATCGCAATAAAACTTGTGATAATGGTCTCTTTCTCCAAGCCAGTCACAATAAACGGTCACTATCTTAGTTGTAGTCTTATTGTTTTTTGTTTTCCAAGAGCGTACGTCGAATATTTCAAACCACCAGAATTCTCACAACATTTCGACGAGGTCATCTTACAGACTATGTCGAGTTGTACAACGTCTGTTTTTAATCGAGCTCCGTTACATCCCCTGTTATTTCTGGACATTGTCCTACCATGCCTTCAGCAAAGATATTATTATTACTAACCTGGAGCTGTAGACTGACATCGAATAATCAATCACTCTCGCCCTGGCCTCTGTGATCATGATAGGGAGAGCAATATCTGCTGTTCCCTGCATTAGAGCACCAATCGTTCCTCCCCATGAACCATCTGGTAACAGCGAACCGTAAAAGTCCATTGCTTCGTACTCGTACCTGTTGAACCAACAGAGAGAAACATGATTTTTGATCTGAAGACTAACATAGTATCTTTTTTTTTTTTTACCAACCGCATACTTGTAATGTGACCAGATCCTCCTGAGAGTTAAAAATAATTATTCTGTTTTCTCTTGCGGCTGTGGACATCAGACACAAATTGTTTAAATTAAGCTAATTATATTAATTATGCCTGAGACGATAAATATAACGCTTTAAACTTTAAATCGAATACCAATATATCAAGTATGTGTTGTCCAGAAATGATATAGTATGAGTTTCTTCAATCGCTTCCGATCTCCTATACTTAGAGTTCAACTACGGGAATCTCCATCAAAAATTACTGCTAACTACAATGCGACAAGTAACTTTCACGAATAGTTTGATTGTGATTTGTGATGTAACAAAGTAAACTGAATTTATTTTTGGCCCCTGGCGATAGTAAAATTTTTTAATTTGACTTACATGAATACTGAATTAATTAAAAACAACAGAATTATTTGAGACGAGCATGTAACAAGCCTTGAAAATGTATAACATCAGCAAATCGAAAATAAATTTGAGTTAATTTTTAAACGTAAATCTTGATGAAAATGACAAATGTGGATAATAAGATGACCCATACAAGGTGACTAATTTCATTACTAATGGCTATTATGAGTTATACCAATAAAGCTGAAGTTTAGTGACCAGTTTACTTATTTCATTTTCGTTTAGGTCAAAACTTCTCGTCAGTGTTGCCAAATAAAAGATGCAAATAAAACATCTGAGCAATATGTTTTAAATTAGAGAGAGAAATAGCAAAATCCAACAAGACGGAGGCCATGTAAGACTGGAGGTTTTCTCGGCGTTGTAATACTTGTAGATAAAATTCTCTGGGGTAACTAGCCTAGTGAGTCCGTTTGTGAAACACGACGTTTCTTCGGTCATATGCTCTGTCGCCATTGTCAAATGTCTACTCTCTCTTTCAGTCACGTGACAATGGCGACCATGATCGCCAAAACGTCATGTTTCACAGACGGACTCACTAGGTAGTAACCCCAGATAGTTTTATGTGTAAGAAAGAGGCTGTTTAACTAAAGAAATGCGAAATTTTTGTATTAATTCGAGGGACATATAAAAGACAGAAAACGATTAATATAACCAGAAATGTATTGTTTGTGAGAATAGAAAAGGTATATAGGAAATTAATAATGAATTGTATTAAAGGAATTCTACTGATCGGCAAAGATCTTAAGGGCTGATATCGACTGACCAGCAAAGAGAAACATATAAAAAAAGAATGACTTACAACCACTGGCTAATAACTGTTATAGGAGTGCAATAGGCTGTGATTTAGATTTCATCAGCTTTGTCAGGGAAATTGCCACCGGAGCCTGTGCTCCATTGCAATTAAATTAAATTAAATTAAATAATAAAGCATGTAATTAAAAATGTGTCTAGGTTTACAGAAGTTATTCAATATATCAATGCTGTAAATAAAAGTAGTATTTAAAAGTGACTGATATTGTTTATTACCAATATACTTGTGTACACAACTTTCTAGCAAGGACCAATACATCTTACACAACAAGAATACTTTATAGCATAATCAATTCCAATATAAATGAATTCCATAGCAAGGCCAGGAACTTCGAGTAAGTAAATTAACATTAAGTTACAATAATTCAATACAGAAAATGCTATTACATACAGTTCAGAACTCATTAATATTATGTAAAGCCTATTTACATAGATAATGTTTTACTTCAGTTTTAAATTCATTTCCAGTCAATGACTGCCAAGAGATAAAATGATATCAAATAATCAGCATATAAGAAAAGTATATCTTTTTCAGGTGGACGTGAACAAAATATAAAATATAGGAGCGAGCATACATTCGTCGCTATAGATGCAGTGTATACGAGATCACATAATGTACTGGTGTAAAAGGGAAAAATACGTCGTACCGAGGTAATACAAAGTATATTACTTATGCAATGGTTTAAGGACTGGGAAAAGACAAATCAGGTACCTCAGGTCTCTCACAAGAGAAAAGTTTGTCTAACAGATTCATGTATAATGATTAGACAAATTGTTCATGTTGATACCCGAAACTGGGAAATCGACGGAAATTTAGGATTCCTCTAATCACAAATTGTAGAAATTATTATACAGAGATTGAGCTTATTCTTTGTTGTCTTACTCAGAATAATTAGTTTTACTAACAGTTATTGGTGTATACATGAATGTGATGTGTACAAGTATTGTACTGTTGGTACTATGCAAGAAGCATCAAGATAAAAGCTAGTGCCGCTCCAACCAGGAATTCTGTCTTGAAATATATTGAGGAGGCCTTCCAATCCAACGAATGACTTACCATCAACAGTACCGTACACCTTAACACTGAATGTAGTGTGAAGATGTTTGAACTATTACTCAGGCCTTTGTTATACTTTATAATACAATTTTGTGATTAGAAATAATGTAGCAATATCATATACAGGTGGCCAAGGATCGGTTGATGAAAATTTCTTCCTCGAACGGGGCTCAAACTAGCTGTCCCAATATCGATACTGTTGCAGTGATGTAGTGAACTCGAGGATGAGACAGTTACTACTAATAGTGTTTCTCAACAATATATTACGCTGAAAAAGTCAAACTTGTTATTTCATTAACCTTAATGGACGCTTTACACGTCAGAAATGGGAGTAAACCGTTCATACAATATTTTTGGTGCCATGTGCAGTGTGCATGTGGTGCAGGGTTTAAGTCCCGCAGATGACACTAGAGTTCGTTTGGGTGGCCGAGTGGATATTGATCCATTGCCTATCAGTCGTGGTTGTCTGACCTGTCCGATAATTACATCTTCTTGATGTTATCTTGTCAGGGTGACGGTCTTCTGTCTTGACACCAGGTAATTGTTGATAAGGCAGTATTACCACATTTCATAGACAATTAGCTGTTGAAAACAACTCAAGTCTGTTATAGATGTTATATTTTTGATACAAAGATTGCGTAAGTTCTACTACGTAGTATTAATAAAGTAACAGCACTAGCATAATAGGAGATTACGACAGGCATACATAATGCACGATAATTCTTGCGGTCATATTGCTCCAAGGCACTCAAACGCATACAGTACACCTGCCCAACCAATTCTGGAGACGGGCCACAATTTCAATTCTAAGTTAGCCTGCGGGACACATAATAGTTTCCTCTAGTAACGATAGATATTGAAATAAAACAAAGATATAAATAACACAGCTTAATAAAAATTAAAAACTATCTATGAGACCTTTCCATAGAATATTTTTAAATTATAATAAAAAAGTAAACAAATTCAATGAGACCGTTTCAGAGGTTTTTAAGCTACATACTGTAGACCACTGCTGTTGGCGGGCAAATTCAAATGCAATGGCCTGCTGGCCTGGGGTTGAGAAGCCTTGATGTAGGTAGGCGACACGTTGGCTGCTGCCGTTATATAGCATTGCAGCACAATCAATGCCAGGTGGGCAGGCAACACGCACGACTGCCGCGCAGCCCCCTGTAGAACTTGCAAATTGGGCATACGGCAAATATGCGACTCTAACGCACTATCTCACAGTTGCTACTTGGGAGTTTCCAACTAGGTGGAACCAAGGGTGTCACTTGTTTCGCATTCTAATAATCACTTAATGGAATACGACGTCTTCGAAAAACCACCCTCCAGCAGGCACTTGCTTCTATTTTTGCGTTAATTCTCGTTTTAGGCTGAGCAATGAACGTATACTTCATAGATGGACTCTATAGATCAACAATCTCCACTACTCGAACCTCTTTTCTATTAATATTGTACCAGAGAAGTGCCTAAAGCTTTTATTCTAAATGAGATATTAAATAAAAACATAGATAGATGTTTCTAAAAGTTTTTCTTTACTCCTTGATTAGCCTCAAAGGCCCGTCAAAAATGACGGGTTTAACGGAATGTTTTGGCAATTAATCACTTTGCAGTTGCTTAACGAAATAGAATTGTTGTAAAATAAAGCTTAATGTAATTTTTCGTCACTTATTCTGTAACAAAAAAGCTTCAGTTGTTAACTTGGCCCAGATTACATATCAGCATAACCACCGCTAGAAAATCAAAGCTTCGTTCATACGAGACTAAGTATATTCCCTGCATCGCATATTAATGTCATCATGCACCGCGATGTAAACTTGAACCAAAATCTTCACTTGTTCTTATATATTTCTTTCATGTTATCTATGATGAAGATCGATGGTTTAATGGACCACACAGCTTATATGCGGTTGAAACAATGACTCCTGTGAAAACGAAAATGCTAAAATAAATCT
Source organism: Vandiemenella viatica (assembly GCA_031002005.1). Lineage (NCBI taxonomy): Eukaryota > Metazoa > Arthropoda > Insecta > Orthoptera > Morabidae > Vandiemenella > Vandiemenella viatica. Next base: position 316,753,491 of record CM061920.1, on the reverse strand, counting down.
TAACAACTTAGGTTATGCCACGTAATATTAGTTTTAATTTTGGTTTAGGCCACATATAACGCAATCAGTTTGGATCTTCTTTCATTCAAACCTAGAAATGATTTCAGTAAAAAAAAGCAAATGATGATTAATATGCCAATTTAAACGAAATACATACTTTTCTTTCAGTATTCTGGCAAGTCTTTTCTTAACAATTGCTTAAATAAATAGAATTGTTATAAAATAGAGCTCAATGTAATTCCAAGTGCTTTGCGCTGTAACAAAATTTTTCCGTTGCCATCCTGGTCAAGGTTGCATTTCAACCTAACCACATACTGCGCTAAACTTGCTGCCAGAGAAATAATTCTTCAATCACAAGCATATTAATATATCTACTGTATCAAAATTTAGTTGCAATAACGCATCGCGATATAAACTAAATCAAAAATTTTCACGGGTTTTTACATCTGCCTTTTTTGTTATCTGTCATTCAGATCGATATTACAACGGTTGAATGGTTAATGCAGTTACATACAGCTGAAACATGTCATCAGTAAAAGCAAAGGAAATTAAAATAATCTTAAAAACTTACGTCATACAAGGTAATATTAGATTTAATTGTAGTCTAGGCTGTATAGATTGCGACTAGAGTGGAACAACTTTCGTTCAAACGAAGTAATGTTTTAAGTAACACGACACTTATGAAAACAATTTAAACTATTAAAAAAATTAATTTACTCATGCCTTCTGCTTTAAAGTCAAATGCCGGTTATAATAACAATCTAATCATTGCTAAACTAAAATTAAACGTTATATCTTACATATCTATGGCCAAAGATTTTAACGAATACTTTTACATTAAACGAATATTAAATAAATATAACCAACTAATAATTATTTTCTCGATTTAAACTGAATACATATTTTTCTTTCAGTGTTGTCACAATTATTTTTTTTATTGATGCTTAGCTAAATAGAATTGTTATTAAATAATATGCATACATAGAACAACATCTCTGGTCGTAACTTGTGCAACGAAGGCAAAAAGCGTGACGTCATAGCGCGACGTCATAGTGTGACATCACCGCGTTACAGAACGTGACCAAATAAGCGTTTTATAAGAACATATTTCATTTTGAACACTAGTGTAAGCCCGTGACCGTGTTTTGCGTATCGTCACGGGTCTAGAATAGTTTCGGTTTCTAGGATGAAAGATTATGACAGGTTGACCTGATTTGACCAAATGTAAACTTGACCAGTGTTTCAGGGTGAATAAAATCTGTTGAGCAGTTGCATTAATAGAGGTAGGTATTACACACGAACAGGGACGATAGCGCAATCGTACAATTACTTTTACTTCTTTATTTGTGCGTAACTGTTCTTCAGTAACACCATTGCTTTCAAGAAGCCTTACACCATTGTATTTGACCCTTAAAGTTCACTCTGCAAAATTTAAAAAAATTCCTGTTTGCTTTGAAAACATCACTTTGTCTTTTATTGAGAGTTGAGACTGGGCAAACACTCATAATGTAATCATTGGTCATATTATCATTAAAGGGCAAAGAACTTAATACACATTCCATATAATTAAACAGTTGAGTAACTCCGAAGAAATTAATTTCCATAATACTCGATTTGGTAACATATTTGGTCTACACTTAAAATAACCTAATAACTCACGTACAGCGAACATGAACAAAAGCCATTCACTAAAGTGGTCAGTAAAATCTCTAAAAAGCAAATAAACTGTATTGCATAAACTTTGGTCAAGCAACAACATTAGTGAAATTTTTTCAAGCGGGAATAATAATTGTCATTCGTGGTATGAGTAATTTTTTTAAAAGTTTTTTTTTTTAAGTTGCTTTCATTAGCAATATGTTACTGAAAAGCAGATCCATTTTTTTCGTCGTAAAATTTATCAATATTTTATTTTAAACTATGAAACTCTACGTAAAGCAAACTTAATGACTGGATTATGGCTATTAATTTGGTAGTAGTTGCTTAGCTATTAAATTGTGGACATAACTACGAATTTCTTATAATGGTATCTCTGGTCGCTGTTTTGCGAGTGAAGGATGGCCCATGACGTCATCATTTTCCAGCCAATAGCTATCGAGGTGAGTGGGGGACCTTACGAAATTATATAGTAGATTTATAAAGCGGGAATCCTGAGTACCAGCCCCGAATTTGCTTTTGGTGAATTTGGAAAATCACCTAAAATCACATTCAGACTGGGTGTTCCAGCGAGTGATAAGTGGAGCCTTCTTTCGCTGCCGTAGCCGCAGACACCGTGCAAAGAGCGCCTCACTGCTCAACCGGATCCCAAGCTCGACTCGAGACCCCTGACAGCGCCACCGAGCCCCGTCCCATAGCCAGGCTGTTCCAGAGAGATGTGATAATTCTCTGATTTGCTCCTAGCGATGAATAGTGATGTTTCCGGTCTGGAACCATATGCAATTCTGAATCGTTTTGATTCTCTCCATCTCTTCTTAAAGTTTTTATCTCTACGCGGCACCCTGTACATAGTCTGACGTGCAAAAAAACTAAAAGTTTAATGTACAGAAAAGATTCCAATTTCCTGCTCCGTCGTAATTTGACGGAGCGTGATTAGACATTATCGAATATTAAGGCAGAGTCTAAGCTTTTAAACTGTAAAAATCGCGTCAAAAGCTGTTCAATAGTTTTTGTTTGGTGCCGGATCAAACAATGATAGTCCATTATGAATTTTTATAATAGAAGTAGTATAGTGGTCTCATGGCTCAGATCTTAAGGTCCCCGGTACGTATCCTTGTCTCGGGGAGTATTTTAAAAGGCTCTTACTCTCAGGCAAAGATTGCTTTGTAATTTGGTTTACGCCGGAACGCTTCCGTGGTTCGGATTCCACGTTAAACTACTGATCCCCTTTGCCTCTTTACTCATTAGGATTAACCGGTTAGGTGAGGAAAGGCATTGGCTGTCCTACCACTGATACCGGGCTTAATAAGCTTCCTTCGGGAAGTTCTAACCAACCTACGGGTTGAGGACCACGGTTTGCTTTTACAAGTTTATTATAGACAGATGATTGGTGATCATTTTTCGTATAGTTTTCTCATGTTGAGTTACGTAATATGTGAACTGGTTCTAACTTCTCTAAAACGAAATGCCAAAAATTTAAGGCCATATTGGTTACTTCGGGAACATAATCTCAAGGAATTCGCAGAAAGTCCACCATATCAAATAATTTCGATAAAATTTTAACTACGGTTGGGACTCGGTGATCTCTGATGAGTCGTGGAGGTATACCAGTCACACACTGACGTTCAGCGATGATGCTTATGACGAGACATTGACAGTTGCCTGGTGCGTAGGTGAAAATGAACCATGATGGTATTTTGTTGCATCTGTTACTGAATTGCAGATAAGAGGTCGCGGGACCCTATGGAATTTGACATCTATGCATTTAAGACGACAATAGAGACGATTTTGGTTTAATTTAATTTAATTTAATTTAATTGCAATGGAGCACAGGCTCCGGTGGCAATTTCCCTACACACCCATCTTCCCCCTATCCTGCACCCACCTACATTTGCCCTCTACAAATTTTATCTTTAAATTCCTTCAAAGTTTTCGGTAAATTATTCATCATTTCTCTTGGTAACTCATTCCAATCCCTGACACCCTTACCTAAAAAAAAGAGAATCTTCTCACGCCCTTGTGCCTGAAATCGAGTGCCAGCTTGTGGTCATGGTCATCTTTTCCCTTCCATGCACTACTTTTCATACCTATTGCAATATCTTTCCATGCCTCATCACCAGTATATGCCCTGTACACTACCATGACCCTCCTCATCCTCCTCCTGTCTTGCAATGAATCCCATTCCAGCTCCTTTATCATATCCGTCACTGATTGCATTCTGCGATAATTTCCAGAAACAAATCTAGCAGCCCTTCTTTGCACCCTCTCCAACTCCTGTATTTGATATGTAAAATGAGGGTCCCATACTACACTACCATATTCGAGCAATGGTCTGACCAAAGTTTTGTAACCCAATTCCTTGACTTCTCTCGTACATCCCCTCATAACTCTCTCCAACAAGTGCAGAACATTGAAACCTTTTCCTACCACCTGTCCTATGTGTCCTGCCCAGTTAAGTTTGTTATCAAAAGTAATTCCAAGATATTTGCATTTCAAGTCTTCAGCAAGCAATTCTTTCCCCACCTTATATTCATAATTAACCTTTTGTTTTTTACTTGAGTATCTAATAAGCTGACTCTTCTTTGTATTTATCTTCATTCCATGTTTAGGCCTACCAACCCAATTAGATATCCTGGTTGAAATTTTATATGTTAATTCACTACATACCTAGCTAGATGACGGAAAACACTCTGTTAAGAAATGTTGGTGCAGACGTATCCTCTCCTTTGCTGACTTCCAAATGAATAACAGAACTAAGGCAGTTAGTCACTTTCAGTGTGGTTCAACACAAAAAAGTCCGTTTGTATCGTTGCAGCATTCTTTCTAACGTATTGTACGCAGATTTGCCTTGGTTCACAATATGTTGGTATATTGCTCAAAAATTTACACTGGAACCTTTCAAACCGATTGTAAATGAGTGACATTATAGTTGCATATAATTAGAGCAAACTGCGATTTCCAATTTGTAATACTTACGTAAAATTAAGTCTGTTTGATAGTTCGTCCCATAAGTCACAATGAAAACCATAGCAATATTTTCCATCTCTTGGCACAAAATTCGTAACCTCCTGTAAATAAAAAGAATAAATATGAATTATTTTTGTGACTGATGCGTACTACTGGTTGAATAGATCTAAGTATAATTTTTGTCTTCCTAAGACATTTTTAATAGCAGAAAACATCCAATCATCGTATCACATTGTGTTAATTATAATGTCAAATTTTATGGAATAATTTTTTTTATATATTCATGTATTGTATACTTAAGCTTTAACTATATTGAATGACAGTTAATTATCATCGTCATATTTTAAATAAACTGCATAAGGACGTTTTATGTTGCGTGTATCTAAGGAATAGCTAAAACGATCTACCCATTGATGCAGTTCACCATATTAAAAAATTAAAATTTCACAGAAATTTGTGCTAAACTCTTATTGCAATAAGTTTAAAATTTTGTCTATAAATTTATTCGTCAACATTGTATAAACCATCTAGTATAAAAGTAAAAACCCTTTCAGACTCCACATCTGTACTTTCAAGATTTAATGATTTTCGCTATAAACTTTGTTAGCGAAGAAAACGTCTTTAGGACGACTGGAGAGCTGATATTCTATTAATATCACAATGAGAATTCAATCTATTCTCAGAAGCATAACTTTCTGGTTGCTGTCGTGGAAGTTTGTGGAATATGGCCAAATGACTGCAACTGGTATTGCGAAAGAATATAAGAATTATTGGATGGACACAGAATCATGAATTGTGATTGAAGGCGAATTTTGGATTAAGTTCTACTACACTTCATACTAAATGCTTGTTCCGACTTCACATTTGCGTTTCTTATTATCTTCTCCTCAGCCGACTAACATTTCATTTTGGTAACACATAAAAAACTACTTTTGAGGAGGTCGTAACAGAGATTCTTTCAAGTGCTAAATAATACATATGTAATATCTTCTGATAATAACAAATTGCCGGTGCGTAAAAATTCTCAAAATTAAGCAGAAAGAGAACGGTACAATTATATCAGAAATCTGATAATAAATGGAATAATTTAGTAGTTGTTGCAACACACTGACAAGCAATAGAGGAGGAAATATTTGTAAACAAGTGGAATGTAATAGAAAATTTGGAAAAATCGAGGTAAAGTGCATAAACATAAATAATGAAAACTTAGCAGGTACTAGAAACTCTGAAATGGCCTGAAAAACATTTTACTTGAAAGAGAAAAGTGTTTCGGGCGGACTATGTTAACCTATTTCAACCATACGTCAAACTCAACCTCTTGTGCTGCACATTGTTCGCACGGAGTAGGCTCTGACGACAGAACGATTCTCGTTATTAGGGTCATACACAGCCTGCAAAAAGCCGCCTAAATGCAGGTTGGATGAGTGGGAAGTGATCCAACGAACCATCCTGGCTTTGGGTTTGGAAAAGGCCGTTAATGCCGAATGATTCGTCATAGGTATGTAGAATACAGTAGGAAGCTACTGCGTTAAATGTTCAGACGATATAGCGAGGCCATGTAATCCTCTCAAATTACTTAGGGACTGATGGATTCTCCGTGTGTAAAAGATGATTCAGATAAAATAGTCTTCTAATCGAATCGCCGGGTGGGAACTGCATAGCCGTCAGAATTCAAAATAACATATTAAGAGTTGTAGCTAAGAATATTAGGAATATAAACAGGGCAGAAAGGTTAGAGAGTTTGAAAAGAGGGAAAGGCTTCAATTATTTGCTGGGATAAATGACATTAAATTAAAGGACGCGAAGGATTTCTTATCCGAGAGTATAGAGTATTTACTGCGGAAGCCACAAATGGTGTACGGCTGTGGGATTTATAATGAATATGAGAGTAGGAAAGTTAGTGAGTTACTGTGAATAACTTAGCAACAGAATTGTTTTTATCTTAGTTGAAACTGATCAGAGATATTCTAAAATATTTTTGAATAAATTAAAGTAGTGATGATATAGTTTTTATTTCAAATTTATGAATTGGTAAAATAAAAAAATAAAAATTGGGACTCAAAATTGCATTTTAATTTGAATATTTAGTCATTTATGTGTAAAATCATAAATATTGTAGATAATAACAATATTTTTGAACCATGGCATTAAACTAGTTTAACCAAGTTTGTATTTTTTACCTTATTTTTCTAATTATCTAGGTATTTTAGTTAACATGCTTTAAAAGTAAAACGCCATATTTTGTTTATCATGTAAGTTAACATGACTATAGGAAATTGGTGGCGATTCACATTAGGAAAACAGGAGAACAGTAGTAAGAAACCTTCTTCAGATCTAAGTTTTTATACGTTTGATGGCATGAGAACAACGTTAAGGGTATCAAATACAGGAGCAGGAAGAGGTGGATAGAAGGGCAGCTAAATTTATCTCAGGAAATAACTGTAGAAGACACTTAGAAAATGATATGATAAAGGAGTTCTAGTGTAATATACAAAAAAGAATGTTTGTTTGACTTTTATGCGTTCCTATACCATTTATCCGATTACGATTAAACTTTGGTTAGTTATTGGTGGCGCAAAGGTTTCTAAAAAAAAATACTCACCCCTCAATGTTTTCTAATGATCTTTGTACAAACCAACAGTTTATAAGCGATTCCGATGGAATTTTGACACGTGTAATTTAAATAAACAATACAAAAACTGTCAAAATCCACCCCTCTCCACCTTCACAACAACTTTTTAATTTTTACCAACGTTCTACATGCAAATCTACAATTTTTATCCGATTTTGGTGGTACTTACCACGCGTATACTTCAAAACAAGACCATCTGGTAGCTAACTGGTTAAAGCACTTGCTTCGACACATTTCTGTTTCCGGTGAATGATTCAAATCCCAGTGGGAGCAGGTAATTTTAAGAGTTGTATACTATCATTTCAGCTACACTGAAACGTTCCGTGGTTCGGATTCCACTTTAACTCTGGGTCCCAGAGGAAAGGAGCAAGCCGTGTTGTCTCTTACCCAAAGCTTAATACACCTCATTCGGGAGCACTCAATCAACCTTCGGGTTATTGACTAAAGTTAGCATTTTTCTTAAAAAAAAAAAAAAAAAAAAAAAAAAAAAAAAGATACTGCCCTTTTGGTTTGTAAGAACCCAACACCATTATCCCCTTCATTTTTGGCAATTTTATTTACATAAACTCAGAGGATTTAGCGGATAACAGCGGACCTTACCATAAATATCCTTTACCGTAAACTACATTTTCTTTGAAAAATCTAACTCCTCTTTTACTTCCACCACCTAATTTTTGATAACGTTCGTTGTACAAAGCGATTATTTTTTTCCAATTTTGATTGTACATAGCACACATATGTAATAAAAGAATGGTCTGGTAGCACAGTGGTGAAGACACTTACTTTCGAAAGTTTCAGGATAGGTTCCCAGTTTGAGATCCCGGTGGAAGGATAAACTATGATCACTTGAGCTTTTACAGATCCGTGGTTCGGATTTCAAGTTGAACTATTGATCCCAGAGGAAAGTAATTGGTAATCTTGCCTTAGTACACTTCCTTCGGTAGGATTCAAACAAGTATCGGGCTATGGAAAAAGTTTTCTAAAAAAACAAACAAACAGAAAACTACTCTCTATACTTGGATTGCAAAATCACACCCCTCCGCTCCTTTACGCCACCCTCTTAATTTATGGAAATATTATTCAAACAAGCACACTGTTTTCATTCTATTTTAATGGAACTCTGCATACGTATACGTAGAAACAAATCTGGATGCACGGCAGTGCACCCGTCAAATCAACGGTGGCACTACCTACCCTTTTCCGAAGCGATTGGGGCCATTTTTGAATTTTAATTTCTTCGATTGCATTTATGTCTCAAATTTCTGTTATGCATAGGTATCAGCAATCTTAACAAAAAATACAGAATTTTATTTCGTTACTGTTGTTAGTTCGGATGGAAACTTCAACGATTTTGCCTCTCACTGACTGACTGACGATCATCAAAACTTTAAGATACTTCCCATAGTCGTAGAAAACTGAAATTTTGTACACAGATAATATTTTACTCACATATAATTAAGAAAAGTCTGAAACTCGTAAATTCCCTATATATATACCCCTTACCTACCCCTAACGTGAAATCGCTTTCTACCCTAATAACTTTACATTCCTCAGATTTTTATTGTAGAGTAAGCTTACTAAGTATAACTGATGAGTTAAATTTTACTTCTTTCCTTTCCTTACTTTGGGAGTCATTAAAACTGAAAATTTTAAATCGATCACGACCCCTATACATCAAAATTCCACCTCCAGTAACTCTAGAAACAAGTAATTTGGTACACATATATGGTTTGATCCCTAAATCAGAAGATAAGTTTAAAATTGGAGTTTTTCAATTCCAAACACGAAAAATTTTGGCACAGATTTGCGCCTTAGTTGCTTTTCTTCGGATGAAGCTATATGCTTGAGGATTGTTTAATGCATAGAAATCAGCAAATTCAACTAATATCTTAAATTTTACATTGTTCATATGCTTAATTTGGAAGTTACTAGTTATTTGTTTATGGTGACAGTTAAACCAGCAGCAATCTGCATTGCTTGGCTCAGACGCACACCAATAGTTTTCAGAGAATGTCGAATTGTTGGTCCCGTATATTTATGTCTTCAATTCTGAAATGTTCTAATTCACAGATTTTCAAATGGAATCATTACATTTGAGCGACGATTCAGAATAAACGATCAACTTCCAAAAAGAAATAAAATCACACAAAACAAAGGCTCGTGTAGTGACAAAAAGTTATGAGATCTTCTTCTGAGCCAAATGTACACTTTACAGTGCGTATTCTCTTCACTATGCGAAACAGAATGGTTCCTCTCGGTGTTATAGATAGTTTTCTCTCGTTGTTATAAATCGTTTGTTTAGAATAAAAAAAGTTCTGCTGACTTGGCCATTACGCACGTCATACTTTTTACTTAAATGGAAGTCATAATAAATACTTGTCAAATTTGAAAAAGTGCAAGGGAAATCTTGGTCTTTTAAATCTTGGTCTCGTAAATCTTGTTTTTGTAAGTTTGACAAAGCAACACATTTAAGGTATTTCTATGGGTTTACTAAAAAATGGCTCGTATAATAGCCAAATCAGCGGAATTTTTTTTATTCTAAATAAACACCGAGAGAAACCCTTCTGTTTTACAAAGTGAAGTGAATACACACTGTAAAGTGTAGACTTGCCTCAGAAGAAGATCCCATAATATATTATCACTTCACGACGAGACGAGACTTGGCCTATTTACGTATAACAAGAACTGTTTTTTGTGGGATAGAAAAATTCTGGCTACTTTTGGTCTACAAAATCCTCCTTTACCCACCCTTCATTTTTTTCATGCAAATCCACAGTTTTTCCCGATTTTTAAAGTACTTAGAACTCTCAGCTTAAAACACAGTGATCTGGTAGCTCAGTGGTTAAGGCCCTTGCTTTCATCAGTTTCTTGGTACCGTCTGCATTTGGTTTACAAAAAATTACCACTCTCCCTTAATCAAAAGTTACATTTGGATCTGTTTAGAAGGAACTTTGCGCATATATGGTCTGCAATAAGTAATAGATAATGTTTGTAATTAGTTTACTAAACTGCACCCGCTTTTCCCTTCATCCCTCTGAAGACTAATTCACACATGCAACTTTTAAGGTACTATTAGTTTTGCGTTGGTGGGAAACCTGCCAAAGTGGATGATGGGGATAAAACATCAGACCCTTCATATCCACCCTCTAACAATGCTGAGTACTATGAATTTACAGAAGACGAAAGACCAAAAATAGTATATATCCCAGATAATTAGAATAAACTTTTTCAATTTTAATTTAATGCATCAAATCATTGTCTTTCATTTTTTTTATATATATATGTTAATGTTGCCTGTATAAGCGTACCTATCCAGTTAAGAAAGAAAAAGAGGCATTGCAACGCATGCCGGGTATAGCTAGTTGTCTCTAAAAGGTGAGTACAGGAAATGGCGCCTGTGACCAGGACATAGGAAATGTAATGGATGGGATTTAGGTGAAGAATTAGGTTTTGTGTATGGAGTAGCAAAGGTGACACTGGCGGTAAGATGGCATTTGTTTGCTGCATTAGAGCGTGGGTAAGTCTCCTTTAGCAGATAATATAATCGGAGTTTTTTGAACTATATACCAAAAAATAAATTCAACTAAAAATGCGCACGTAGAGGCGTTGCTACAGGGACGTTAGCCCTATCTTATAATAATAATACCTGCAGAGTGAGGGACGGCTACTCACGTTGACGACGAGTGGTCTGAGTCTGTATCCCATGAAGTCGACGCTGCGCTGACGAGAAGTGGTGCTCGACGCTGGAGACCAGAGCGAGCGCTCCACTGTGCGAACCTGGTGGTGACGAGCGGGCAGTCGCTGGCGACGCGGTACGCCTCCTCCAGCACCACCAGTTGCTGCCGGGGGTCTGCTGTGGCCACCAGGAAGAGGCTGCTCAGCTCCACGTTCACACCACACAGCGCTGACCTCGCGTCTCCGCGCTCCAGCAACAGCAGCCACATGAAGTCGGACTGGCGCGACCACAGCTCGGGCTGAGGCAGACAGCCACGCCCGAATGGCAAATGCGATACAGGGGAATATCTTCACTAAATTAAATAACTATGTGAGTTTAAAGTTTCGCAAATAGTGTTGCTATCACCGTGATTGGGAAAAATCATCAGAATTTTTCCCTTTTTGTGTTTGCTGACTTCATTTCTAAGAGACTCGTCCTATTATACAGTTTTTTTTATTATTATTATTAAATGGCTCATACTTCAAGATAGTTTAGAGGTTGGTGCATAGAGTAATTTGATACGGGGAACATTCAATCACAGCAGCTTTTTTTTTTTTTTTTTTTTTTTTTTTTTTTTTTTTTTTTTTTTTTTTTTTTTTGCTTTCGGCGACTAAGCCATTCAGCCAGCTCAATGTGTTTTATGATATCTCTTCATGTGAATTTAGTTTCTCCAGTGCGTTTATGCTTTCTATGTACAGACACCACAGGACGGACAGGACATTCACACAGACACACAACACTTAAACATCCATGCCCGCGGCCGGATTCGAACCGGCGACCTTCGGCACGTGGAGCTAGTGCTCTAGCCCCTACGCTACCGAGGCCTGCATCACAGCAGCTTCCAAAGAGCTGATAAACGTGGTTGAAGTAGCCCCCGCCAGCTGGCAGCATTCAGCACTATAGCGGTGGTGAGGAAAAACGCGGTTGATTAGTGGCGGATGCTGTAGCTGAAAATACGACAAAGACAGATGCGCAAAGGAGGGATAAAAATGGTATATTATAATCTCAGTATAAAACTTAATAAACAAAGAAAGGGCTAAGTTACTAACACGAACCTTACGAGCGGGCGGAAGATTTTAACCGATCCTGCGCACTTTTTATTTTTTCTAACTAAAAGAATTAAGTAAAAGGGTATATAAGCACTAAACAAATCTTTTCACTAAATAATGCCTAAGGCCTGCGGAAATTTGAGAAAAACCGGAAGTACAGTGTCATTTCACAGTGTGTTTCTGTAATGCTGATACAAACTTTCAACAATGATGGATAAGAGCAAATGTTTGAATTTGAGATGAGCAATCCACTAGAGGTAACGGCTGAGTCGCGATAGGAATTTTTATGTTCTGCATTTTGTTTCACTGAATTAAACCATGTGTCATATTCTGCATATTGCTTCACTGAACTAAAACAGTTTTTGTAAAATGTCAAATGAGCCTGAGTCAACTATTTATTATTTTTCTTAATTAATAAAATTTCATTAAAGCATAAAATTGAAGTTAACTTAACTTTTGAGAATTTGTTAACATCATTTGGATTATATTTCATGTAGACGTAATATTAGTCTCCCTAGCTTATTATTTTCATTGAATTATGTCAAAAGGGATTTTGTGGAAGTAATCATCTTTAGTTCCTCAGTAGCGAGGATTGTGCTAACAACATTATGACCTCTAAAAACATTGACAGTACCAAACAGCAAATAGTTTTTTTGGGTCATTTTCATGGATTACAACGCTGAAATTCAGTTCGTTCTATTCTACTGTTGTTCTATTCTATTCTATTGTTGCTGTTGAGGAGAAGGAGGCCAGTGACACTTTATGCTCTTGGCATGTAGCTAAATAGCAAACACATTCCACTGTCACTTTGCCTTACCTTCAGAATCCGGTCAAGAAACAACAGCACTGTTCTTCTCTAGGACCAGATATATAGACGGCAATACAACAGGCGGTATTATTTCCCGTGACGATAATGTGAGTTTAAGAACACTTCTCAAGACTAAGAACCCGCGCCCCGTCCACTGACTTCAAAGAGGCTCTTCCATAATGATAATTACTGATGCCCGACTTTCTAACTTGTGCATTGCCGATATTCCCACAAAAGATTAATCAAAATTTGGGTGTATTGAAAACCGATCACTGACTATTCAGAAAAATTCCTTAGAAAAATAACCAGAATCTGTTTCTTTTTTATGTATTTACTTCTCGTAGACGTCGAGGTCTTTAGAGGAGGAAAAGAACTGAATCAAGTGAAAGAAAGTAATTCGGCCGTAGCCTTTCGAAGGAACTATCCCGGCATTCGCCTAACATGATTTCGGGAAACCATGGAAAACCGAAATCTGGATGGCCAAACGGGGATTCCATCCCGCGTTCTCTCGAATGCTAAGCCAGAGCGTTTTAGCTTACCCAATACGCTTGTTAAAAATTTTGTATATTTAGGGCCAGACAAGTCTGTGTAGGAAATCGAAGTGATTCCAAAACCACTTGTAACCAACAACTTTCCGGTAGGTAAGTTTCAACCAAGTGAAACAATAAATTAGCAAACCAAGAAGTCACTGTCGTTAAATTACATAACCAACATTCCAAATATATGGGAGTTGCTTTGGACGCCACAGTAATTACAAAGAATATCATTAAGACTGACGCGAAACACCGCATCTTGAAAAATATTGGTATAAAACCATGTAACCATATGACGATCATCAGTAGCTACCATTTATTTATGTACTCGTCAGTAGAATGCTGGTCCATCATGGCTAAGCTATCCTCACGCAAGGAAAATCTATGTTAATTTAAACCGAATGACGCTAATAGTTTCAGGGACTGAGTCTCTTACATGTTGTCAGATATTACTGAAGGTCCCATTTCCCTGGGGTCGCTAAACTTTTTAAAAATAGGATCATATAAAAATAATGAAATTGCTAGTGGAAGAGTATGAAAGAAATTTGTGATATATATACATACATATATATATATATATATATATATATATATATATATATATATACTAACTGGCACCCACGACTTCGTGTTTGTAAATAATTTGGATTGACACCTACCGACATCTAACAACCATAGTGCACGATGGGAGACTCGATGCTATTACCACACACAAATGTCGGTCATCTGCGCTATGTAATTCAGGCAGCAAAGTAAAATTTACGGCACACATGTATTTGGACGAAATACGAAAATATCCTTGATCGACCAATTTCAACCACCATATCTCCCACACCCCCATAGCTACCGACGTCTAACAACCATACTGCACGTCAGGCGACACGCTTCTACTACCGCACACGAACACCATTGGTCTATGCTATGTAGTTGTGGCAGGAAACAGAAGTACAAGGATACACAAATTTTTTGTCAGAATATGAAAACGCCCTGCATTGACCAACTTTAATCATCATATCTCCCACATCCCCACAGCTATCGGCATTCGGCCAACGTTGTGCACGACAGGAAACTCCATGCTACTTCCACACACAAACACCAGTGATCTGTGCTATGTAGTGGTGACTGAAAAGTGAAATATAGGAAAACACACGTCTATTTATATATATATATATATACTGAAGTGACAAAAATCGTAGTATGCCTCCCAATTTCGTGTGGAACCCTATTTTGCCTGGCGAAGTGCTGAATCTCGAAGAAGCATTGACGCAAGTCGTCGGAAGTCCCTTGATGAAATATTCGGCTATACTTCCTCTACAGCTGTTCATAATTGCGTAAGTGTTGCAGGTGCAGGTGGTTGAGCACCAACTGATCATTCGATCTTGCCGTATATGTTTTCGCCTGGATTCAGGTTTGGCAATCTAGATGGCCAAAACAATCGCTGGAATTGTCGAGAACGTTCCTCAAACTAGTCGTGAAGCCAGTGGTAATTTATTGCTTAGTATAGAGAAACAAGGAAATTTCGAAAAATTTAAAATGATTTCTCAGTTGATGAGTCAGCAAGTGAAGTATTTCCCGTTGGAGTGCATCATTAATCATGTATAATAATCTGATCATTGTCATAATCTGAATAATGAGCATAGTAATTTTTCGCTCTTTTTCATGTCGGTTATCATATACTTCACCCGTCGAGGATTTTACTGAATCCTCTAAATGGCAGTCTTTCATTCAACAAGACCGTGCATTATTCCTCACCTGCTTGCTGCGGAGGCTATGGGCCACCTCCACACCGGGCAGCACAATCAGTGGCTGTGAGGTGAAGTTGTGATGATCAGCTTGAATGCTGTCCACGGGGACCATTGACGAGTAGCAACATCTTCCCAGGCCCTTTTGTATCTCAGTCAGATGCTTCGTCTGCTGCAACCACGCTAAATAGCAAAATAATAATAATAAAACAAGTATTACCTCAGTTTGAGGATCAAGGTATCAGCCGTAGATATTTAACCAACTTTAAAAATTAGGGGGTTCTCAATTCGACCTGTTTAAATTTTTTCAAATTTATGTACCCTAATTACTCCCAGACTACGCTACAGATGTATATAATTTTTTGTGTGTTTCAGGATTCACTGAATTTGACACATTTAAATTTCATATTATTTGTTCAAATACATTCCTGTTTACAAATTGCATAAATTAATACAAAAATTTTAATTAAAGGATGTTGCAAGGTTCTTTATTACTTAATTGTTATCAGAACAGTGTTAATGGACAATATTACAGAAGACGAAAATTATAACTTAAAACCAGAAATTCGTCTAATACGAAGCAACGGCAATACACTTTGTCAACCTGATGCGGGGAGAATCTACTTTCTCGATTCACAACAAAAGAGATAAGAGTAAAATTCTGATTGAATATATATTCTTTTTTTTCAGGATCAATTTTTTTTTTTTTGCGATAATGATGTCGACAGCTTGTTTTCGTATGTCACGACTATTTAATAATTTAATTGTCAACTGGATTTTCTTGAAGTCATCACAAAGAGTGTACGCCAAGAATGTTTGCAGTCATTCCATACTCCTAGGAATGACTACCTACCTGTAAAGTTTTTCCTCCTTGGCAGTTCATCAAATGTGCTATGTGATTTCATTACTCCATCATTATAACACTACTAGCCGAAAAACCCGTCAAAAATGACGGGTTTAACGGACTGTGCTGGCAATTGATTTCATTTTGGTTGTTTACCTAGATAGAAATTTTATAAAATAAAGCTCACTATGCTGTAATTTCTCGTTCCTTGTGATGTAGAAAAAGTTTCAATTGTCAATTTGGTCCAGGTTGCGTTTCAGCACAACTACAATCTTCGCCAATATAGCTGGTAGAAAATCAAAGCTTTATTCACATGCGAATTTATACATTCCCTGAATCGCATGTCAATGTCATGATGCATCTATACCAATCATGCATCATGCGATACAAACTTGATCCAAAATCTTCACAGTTTCTTACAACTTTCTTATTGTCTATGATGAAGATGGAAGGTTTTAATGCCTGGCACAGCTTACATTCGGCTGAAATAATGACCCCAGTGAAAACGAAAGATGCTAAAAATAAATCTTAACTTCTTACGTCATGTAATATTAGTTTCAATTGTGGTTTAGGTTGCATAGATCGCGAACAATTTGGAACTTCTTTCATTCAAACCAAGTAATCATATCACTAAAAAAAAGCAACTAATAATATGACAATTTAAACAAAATTCATACTTTTCTTTCAGTATTGTAGCAATTCCTTTCTTAGCAATTGTTGAAATAAATTGAATTGTTATAAAATAAATGCAATTCCTATTGCCTGGCGCTATGACAAAAGGTTTCGGTTGCTATCCTGGTCCAGGTTGCATTTTAAAACTAACCACATACGGGAGTAGTTTACATCGTGATTCATGATATCAAAACGTGACATAGTGCTTATGAAACCTGCTTAAATAACTGATAATAGCTAAATTCAACATGCTATTGCTGTGATAAGGTTCTTTATTTATTTTTGTCCAGGCTGGACCTAACCACAATCTCGGGTAATACTGCCGCTACAAAATAAAAGCTTCCGACCAAAACGACAATTCATTGATGAGATACATTACGCAACAACATAAATTTTATCAAAAACATTCAACAAAAAAGAAAGGTAATAAACCAAAAATCTGCAACGTGATTCAGACCGATATTACAACGTTCGAATAGCTATCATAGTTACACATTGCGGAAATACGTAATAGCCTCAGTAATATTACTCATTGAAATCAAAGAAGATTAAAATAAATCTGATAAACTTACATTATTAATTGTAGTGTAGGCTGCACAATTCGAGATGAGTGGGCAACTATTTCGGTTCAAACGAATTAATAATTTGAATAATAGGGTACAGTTTAAATTATTTTGAAAAAAAGCTAAATTATTCATGCCCTCTGCCGTAGCGTCAAATGCCAGTTGTAATTCTGATCCATTTTAAGTAAACTTTAACAAAAATTTTTTCTACATTGATGCTCGAAATACAAAGCTTTTATCTTACAATATCTATGGACAAAGAATTTAAGGAATACTTGAATATATCAAAAGAATATTACGTAAATATAAGCATCTAATGATTGATATATCGATTAAACGTAATACATACTTTTATTTCAGTGTTCTGTGAGTTAATTTATTTACTGTTGCTTGGAAATGATATTAAATAACGCGCACTCCCACAAATAATATCGTAAAGCGTGACGTCATAGGCAACGTCATAGCTTGACGTCACCGCGTGACATGACGTAGGTGTGACACCGCTACATCTTTTCTATTATACTAATAGATGGGAGCAGCTTATTTCACGTCACCCTCTAGAGACGTTCTTGTTGTTCGCAAAAAAAAGTTTTTTTTTTTTTTTTTTGCTAAAAGTAATTCTTGGCGGAGGCAAGGATAGAACTGACTGGTACGTCTTCCCATCAATTTACAGTCGCTCTTGTATTAGAACCACGTAAATGTCTAGGATTATCGCTTCCATTAAACACTCTTTCTCGCCAGTAATAGAACGTCACCACACTGGATCGGTAGCTACAACGGCCGATTATCAAATACAGCGCGTGGTTACCTAACTTTATATACTTTTTTATAAACCACAATGACTCTTTATTTCGCCCAGATGAGGTTGAAATTATTAATACGGTTTGTGAAAGAACCATACCACTCCTAAATAAATTAAATGATCCACCAAATGTAGGTCAACATTCTAAAAGACCTGCACAATTCTACGATTTTTGATATAGATAATGGAAAGGAAAATTCGTGTAGATTTTGTTTCTACAAGATACATTAGAGTCAGGTTTTTCCTATGTATTTCTGGTTGTTCAGTAGAAATCTGTTACGAAATGTGCTAGGTTCTGTTGATGTTTAATATATTTTGACTTTGTTTCCTACAAACGTCTTGTAAATGCGTGCTGTAATAGTATAACTTTAGTGACATTCGAATAAAAAAGGTGGGGGATAATTCAAAGTTATAATTGATGTGAAAATAATGCTCACTGTTGATCAATCTTTACCAAGAATGTTCTAAATAAGATGAGATAATGCACAACAAAGAGATTAGGTTTGGTGCTGAGCACCCTCTGCCACCCACAGCTTTGTGATTTGCAGAGTATATATGTAGATGTAGATGTAGAATTAATAAAATATCTATCAGTTTTCTTATCACATGAGATGTTATCATCTTTAAATTCAGAACGGTCACAAAGGCGCCTTAAATATGGAGCTGAGTTGAGAAATCTAAATTAAATTTTACACAGCTATCTAGTTCTCATGCAGATGTACATGGAAGAAAGAAAAATTAGAAATAAACTGAAATGTCTTACTAACTATCAAAAATGTAAACGACCATTTATTTATTTCGTTTTGGTTCTCGAGCAGATTGTCTTTTAGTATAGTAAATGTGAATGAAACATGAATTCAGTTTTGCTTTAGATTTTGTTAAAAATGTAACCGATTGATTCAAGAAAACTTTTTTTGCTCATATAACCAACCTTTTCTTTCAGAAAGAAAGCTGATAGTACTTACCTTCAGCATTTAACGAGTAAATCATATATACGCGTTTGAAATGGAGTTCTTCTTGAAGCGATGATATCACAGAAACGACTGTATTCGATGGTAACATGAGGCTTTGACACTTGTGATTAAAAGATAGCACTGATACGCAAAGAGCTACAAGTGCAAAGCGTATGGTTTTCATTGTTATTAGCGGCATTCCGAAAGGTGTTGGTTGATGCCGGAGTTGAGGCCATCTGCCTCCTAAATAACCAACAACACCACGTTACAGAATCGATAGGTTCTTCAAGATAGGAGGCTTTCAATTTTGTAATTATCTTAAGTGGAAATATTTATTGACAGAAAAATAATACATATTTAATAAGAATACATCATTTTCCTTGAATAAACAGCTTCGAGCTATTTTGACATCACGAAATAAATTATCTGTGAAATAACAATTATCCTAGTAATAACTAAAGTTGAGGAATTAAGATTATAAAACACAATAATTTTTTGTGTTGAATTTAGTTTAGAAAGAAGAAAATAAAACTAATTAAATATATGTTCATTGGTGTGTGTGATACTTGCTTTAAATTCGATTTACACTATGTTCCATGGTTCTTGCAATCCACGTCATGTCGAAATAGCAACAGTGCACTATATTCAAATATATTCAGTTCCAAAATTAAGCATATTCTGTATCTTACGCACTAATTACGATGCAAAGCAGTAAATTGTAAATAGGGTTTTAGTTATTAATTTAGCTATGAGATGTATACATGGCCATATTGGTGGTTGAGAGGAATAATAGCTTAAAACAAAAATCTATTCGTTAAATTAAATCAAGACCACAATCTTGAATAGTAGCTTTAAGACAAAGTAATTTTATCCTCGATATCAAATTAAAAATACCATTATTAACAGGTCTGAATCATAATATAAGGACCAGGGGTTCGAACCCCCGTCCGACCATCCAGATTTTAGTTTTTTTTAATGATTTCCGGTGAATGCCGGGATGGTTCTTTCAAAAGGACATTGCCGAATTCCTTCACATTCATGCACCCAATCCTTTTCCGCCTCTTATAACGTCACCGTTGACATGGCGTATAGCCAAAAAAGGGATCATTTTACTAATATCTATTATTTTTGTCAGTTGGCAATTGCTTGTTGACCAATTTAATTAGCGGGAATATGTGAATGTGCTGGCGGCGGTGCTTCGACACTTTGAAAAAATGAATCAACGGTCAAGGAAGTTTTACTGCTTGTTTACTAAACGTTTTGCAAAATAAAAAACACTTGCTTTACTATACAAAAATGTTTCTTTTTATCTGCACAATTAAAAAAAAAAATACATTCGGCCGTTTAGTGAGACATACTGTTAAGATCGTGTTTATGTTTCTTTCTGTATGTTGGACTGGAACCAACGGTAGTAACTAAGCGAAGTCTGTGCTATAGCCCATATGATACCAGAGCCACCATCGTAACTTCGGTTTCTAGGGCAGACCAGCAAATGGCAAGCGAAACTTTCTGTAAATTTCAGTTAACGTAAATGGTTTAGTGATTAATAATTTTTAATTCTTAAAGAAGTGATAGAATGCCTTTTATATCGATTTTAAAAGACAGAAAAACTGGTTTATTAAGAAACAAACTGAGATATATTCATAACAATTGTTTAGAGTTTATCTAAATTTAGGTGTATTATATTATTAATATGATATAATTGTTTTTAGAAAAATAAACCCATCTCATGGTGTCAGTGAGGGAACGTTAGGTGTGAACCTAGGCCAATGTTAAATGATGAATACTGGGTACCGTGTGGAATTTATTGACGTCTCGATGGTTAATCGTCCTTTCTACTGCTGTTTGATTCATTCATCACACTGGAGGATACTGATAACAGTATTAACAATGACGATAGGCTGCTCTGATATCATCGAATTGTAAAAAATAAAAGTCAGTGAGCGATAAATGGTCGACGATATTTGCATCCTTTCTGAATGTCCAGCAACGCTGCGGCCAATTAGGAACGCCAGCAGCGTCGTTATATTCACGCTGTAATTTTGTTAAAAAAAATTCACCTGGAAATAAAGACATTATCGATCAAAAAGGTGTAAGTTTTACACATTATTGTTACCAGGCCTATCTGATAAATGCTCTT
>CM061920.1:316625683-316731418 GCA_031002005.1 Vandiemenella viatica | reverse complement strand
TTCCCAATGGAATTTTTATCAGAGGTTATGGTTTGGATGAAATGCAGCATAGACCAGAATGGCGGCTTGTACGCTTTGTTAAAACTATAATTTACGATGTGTAGTCATAAGTTTATGAATTATTTTTAATTCCCTTTGCTTTCAATAACTGATGTCTTTATTTTAGTCTCATATAAGTACTTCCAGTGGGCCAAGTTTCGATGACGAAACTGGGAATGTACGAGTGCAAATAAGCACGAGACAGAAGCATTAGCCATAAATGCGATTAGGTTGAATTGCAATTGTATTTGTTGCATGTTGCTTACGTCATTTACTCAGCAGCATGTAAGATAAATATAAATCTTATTTCTGATAAACACTTCTTCATTTACTTCTATCACAAAAGTAAAACCCTTTCTAAACAATTGTTTTATTTTGCACAATAATTAATAAAAAGAACAATTGATTCAACTGACTGTGTTTTGAACAGCAACTAAAATTTGTACACACGTTCCTTAGGCGACATTATTCAATGATATTTGCACATTATAGCAAATTATATTAATGGAGTAAAGTGCATCGAAATATGGGCATTTAATTTGCAAGAAAAACGTGTTTTTACCTTTTGATATTTATCGTAGTTATTTTTCAGGCATCTTTCTTCGAGAAAAGAATTGAATTTCGTATCCATAATGGCATGTAAGGAAGAAATATCGGCGATTAACGTCTTCTATTTTACAACGTTTCGGAAGACATATTTTACCAGTGACACACTGTTTAATTTTCTACCAGAGACTGTTCAGTCTGCCAGTAAAGGCCCCTGCCAGGCAGACCTCACACACAACGCGCCTGCACGCCGGGATACATATACGACTCCAAACAGGCGCAGAGGCATCAAAACAAACCAGGAAAATAAATAGAACCATCTAGAGGCTAAGTGGGACTTTTTCTTACAGAGGTCGCCGTACTACCACACAACGGAATTCCTGCGCCAGGCCGCCTATATAAGCGTAGCCGACAGCTCCACCGGCAGTTCCGGCCTGACCGCGGAACCAGCGTCAACTACAGAAGACCACCGGAAGTTCGCGAGAAGTAGAAGCCGTCACTCTACCCCGGATCAGGACCAGGCTAAATTTCTCGACGGTCATCTGATAACTGTACCCACATTTGTTTATGGTTTACCAGTTGTTTTGTGTACAGAGTAATAAACCTCAAGGAACCATAAAGTGTAGTTCACTTCAGTGGCGACAAGGTTGGGATAAGAACTCTCGACCATCATGGCTACGCCAGCAGCACCTACGGAATGGAAACAGTTCCTCCAAGGACTTCTACATCAGTTCACAGCAATGCAGCAGCAATTCGCAGAATCTCAGAGACAACTGATTGCGGAAGTCAGGAATCTCCGCCACCCCACGGCCCCGCCTCCGTTCCCAGCATTCAACGACGACGTCGAGGAATGGGAGACCTACGAGAAGCGCATAAGACAACACTTCGCAATTCATCACATATCCAAAGAAGAAGACCAGCGTGCATATTTCCTTTCCTGGAACCAATCGAAGATGTATGTCTTGCCTCACCAAACTTCAGCCACAAGACCCCGACACCCTCACCTTCACGACCATCGGTACGACACTGAATGCATACTACAGACGCGGTACCATGTCGTCGCGGCCCGCGTCGAATTCTATCAATGCGGAAGAAGCCCGATCAGACGTATCGCCAGTGGGCGGCCGAACTCCAAGGCCTTAGCAGGAAAATGTAAGTTTCAAACTCGTCGTTCCCACGAATCCTACGCCGACGACATGGTGCGTGATCACATCATGCAGGCTGCACCAGATGCCGCATTCCGGCATGACGCCCTCAAGTTAGAGGACCCATCCCTGGAGCAGGTCATCGAACTTGCCTACAAATTCGAAATATCTACGGCCGCAGATCGCCACCTAGAGTCCTGGGCGGATGTGGCCGCAATCCGAACCGACGTAGAGGACACGGAGGACGTCGCCGCCATCCAGAGCTCCCAGTCGCGCTCTTCCCGACACCACAACCGGGGACAGCTTCCTCAGAAGGACATCGAACCGGCCCGTTCCGGCCGGGGCACCAAGTCTCGGCAGCAGCAGCGGATCCCGCAGCGCCGACGCCGCAGCCCGCTCCGCCTGCCCTCCTGCCCCGCCTGTTATTCAGCACATGAGAGGGAAATTGTCCGGACCGTTGGGCTGAATGCTCACGTTGCGGCAAGGAGGGACACCTGGCGTCCGTCTGCCGCACCAACACCACCAATGCCAATCCCGGCTCTCGCCGCCCAAGGTCTTACCAAGACGGGTTGAACGGCGCACCTATGGATATCAATCAGGTAGACACTTCCACAGCATCCAATTTTTTATCGACGTTACGGTCAATGGCAAGCCTCTGTGCCTACAAGTCGACACAGGAGCAGCAGTCTCATTGCTTAATTATACTACTTATGTGCAAATTGGCTCGCCCCCCCTCTCGCGGCCCCCAAGCGCTCCTGACATACAACAAACAGGTAATAGCACTCCTGGGACAATTCACAGCAAACGTCATGTATAAGTCTGTACACGTTCAGTCCCCTTTTTAGTAGTTAACCATTCTCTCACAGCAGACTTATTTGGACTGGACGCTTTCCGCTATTTCGGATTTTTCAATGAGGATAACATACACCTCGTATCTCAGCATGTTCCTTTTTCCGGAAGTGGACGCCCTTTGCACCGAGTTTCAGGACCTGTTCTCACAGGCGTCGGCTGTGCAAAGGACTTCGAAGCATCACTCCAACTCCGGCCGGACGTACGCCCTCGATACTTCCGGGCACGCAGGTACCCGTAGCGCTTCAACAACCACTTCAGGAAGAACTTCAACGTCTCCAAGACGAAGGGATCTTCCAGCCGGTGCGGTTCAGCCCCTGGGCCACGCCGTTGGTCATAGTTCAGAAGCCAGGACGCCGCTTACGTCTCTGTGGTGACTTTAAAACCACAGTCAACCCGCATCTGCTGGTAGACGACTATCCACTTCCGAGACCGGACGACCTCTTCCGTAACTAGCAGGAGGTACCTACTTACAAAAATTGACCTGGCAGAAGCATACCTTCAAATCCCTTTGGATATCCAGTCCCGACAATACACAGTCATCAACACTCCCTCTGGCCTCTTCCAACTCAACCGGCTCATGTTCGGCTTGGCCAGTGCTCCAGCGATTTTTCAACGGTATCTCGAACAACTTCTCCAGGATATTCCGGGATGCATCAATTATCTCGACGACATAGTCGTCACGGGACCCTCCGCTGCCGAACACATGACCAACCTCCACCTACTCTTCCTCCGCCTCCGTGCAGCAGGTTTGAAATGCAACCTTTCCAAGTGTCATTTTTTTCAAGAATCCATTTCCTACCTGGGGCACATAATCGCTCAGGAAGGCATTTCCCCAGCATTTTCCTATGTGGACGCTATTTCCAACTTACCTCGGCCTCAGGATCTACATCAGTTGAAATCTTTTTTAGGCAAGATTTCATACTACAGAAAATTTATACCTCAGCAGCTCAAGTGGCAGCACCCCTGTACCACCTCTGTCGCAAGAATATTCCGTTCAGTTGGACCCCAGCATGCGAGACCGCATTCCACACCCTTAAACAGCAGCTCAAGTCCGCAGCATGCCTCATGCCATATACTCCAAACCTCCCCTTGATACTTGCCACAGACGCATCCGATTACGGTGTGGGGGCAGTTCTGTCTCATAAATTACCAGATGGCACGGAACGCCCCGTAGCTTACATCTCCAAAGCCCTATCGGCTGCCCAGCTTAAATATTCTCAAATCGAGAAAGAGGCGCTAGCTATGGTTTTTGCCTGCTCCAAATTCTATTCCCTTTTATATGGATTTCTTTCATCTCATTACCGACCACAAGCCAACTCCTATCACTATTTGATTCGTCCACACGTCCTGCCTACCAAAACATCCCACCGCATCCAGCGTTGGGCACTACTCCTGTCCCAGTTCAGATATACCATGCATTTCCGTACCACCTCCAGGCATGCCTTATCCAGACTACCGCAGGGACTAGACCTTGCCTTCGACAATTTGGACCTTCTTGTGTTCCAGATCGACAATGACATACAAGAAGCACTGAAGACATTTCCAGTCACGGCCTCAAAAGTCGCTGCAGCCACAGTGGAGGACCCCCTCCTCCGTGTCATCCGACACCACATCCAACACGGTTGGCAAACACGTTCCCCTCCACTCCATCATCAAGACCTCCAGTTCTACTACTCCATCCGCCACCAGCTCTCAGTAGTAGAGGGAGTGCTTCTCCGCACAGAACCAAATTTCACCCCGAGGGTCGTCGTTCCGAGATCCCTACAGCCGACAATCCTCCAAACTCTCCACCAAGGACACTGGGGAATTGCCCGCACCAAATCCCTTGCCAGACGCCATGTATTCTGGATCGGCCTTACCACGGATGTCACGGAGATGGTGCGGCGCTGTACCATCTGTGCCCGACAACTGCCCCGCCCCCCTCAAAAGTTCCTTTCCTGGCCGGCACCGTCCGGACCCTGGGAACGCATTCACCTCGACTTCGCTGGCCCATTCCTAGGCCACCAGTGGCTCTTAGTGACGGATGCCTTTTCTCACTTCCCATATGTCGTCCGTTGCTCCACAATCACCACAGAGGTCACCATTTCAGCCCTCACGAAAATCTTTTCCATCGAAGGATTACCATACGCCATCATCACAGATAACGGACCGCAATTTCGAAGTCGGGAATTCCTATCCTTCTGTACCGCCAACAATATCCAACACCTCCTCACCCCGCCCTTCCACCCCCAATCTAACGGGGAGGCGGAACGGCTAGTCAGAACATTCAAAACACCACAAGTCACAAACTCGAAGAGGCATTGACACTCTTCCTCAGTTCCTATCGAACCACTCCAGTGGGGGCTAAAAGCCCGGCGGAATTGCTGCATGGCCGCCAACCTCGCACTCTCCTCCATCTCCTCTTACCCCCTCCCAAAGAACAGGTACCTTCGGGCCCATTCCGTTTCACCCCGGGCTCCCTAGTCTGGGCCCGCGGGTTTGGTTCCCAGGCCGGTTGGCTTCCGGGGGTTATCCAGCGGCCCCGGGGCCGCCAACTGTTCGACGTCAGCCTGGATGGCCGGGTAGTACGACGCCATCGAAACCAACTACGTCCCCGCTACCCCACGGCACCGTCCTCTTCCACCACGGCACGGCCATCCACTTCTTCCTCTCCTTCCCCGCCCCCTCCACCACTCCTGCCGTCTAACCGTTGCTCAGGGACAGTTACAGCGCCACCACCGACGCCACAACCTGTCGGTAGCTCCGACACCCTTCAGCCGCAGCCTCTCGACCACCTGCGGGGACCATCTTCAGCGCCCCCCGTACAGCCCCCGGCCATCGACGCCGACGAACCGATGCCGTTAGCTCCAGAGGTACCTCCATCACAACCTGCACCACGACGCAGGTCGGCACGCATCGCCAGGAGAACAGCTCCGTACTCCCCAGGAGGTAACCTTCATAGTCTGCTCCAGGGTGCCGCGGCAGACGACCTCGCAGACGTCGCAGACATCGCTTCCCCGCCCCCCCCCGGAGGGAGGTATGTTCAGTCTGCCAGTAAAGGCCCCTGCCAGGCAGACCTCACACACAACGCGCCTGCACGCCGGGATACATATACGACTCCAAACAGGCGCAGAGGCATCAAAACAAACCAGGAAAATAAATAGAACCATCTAGAGGCTAAGTGGGACTTTTTCTTACAGAGGTCGCCGTACTACCACACAACGAAATTCCTGCGCCAGGCCGCCTATATAAGCGTAGCCGACAGCTCCACCGGCAGTTCCGGCCTGACCGCGGAACCAGCGTCAACTACAGAAGACCACCGGAAGTTCGCGAGAAGTAGAAGCCGTCACTCTACCCCGGATCAGGACCAGGCTAAATTTCACGACGGTCATCTGATAACTGTACCCACATTTGTTTATGGTTTACCAGTTGTTTTGTGTACAGAGTAATAAACCTCAAGGAACCATAAAGTGTAGTTCACTTCAGAGACAATATAAGTGAATCACATTAATAATATACGTATTTCGCATGCTAACTTACCTCTTAATATGGAAAGTCAACGCTTATTGATTTAAGTATTCCATTTGTTCTAATTACTGCATTCCAGAAAACAGAATAACCCAAGTAAAAAAAAAAAAGAATCCTAAATTAAGTTGTGTGACCTTTTGTTGGATTTTTGCGAAAATAGTGCCCGTCTGAAATAAATAACTATCAGTTTCTTTTAATATTGCGTAAAAAAATGTTTTTAAATATTTGCTCCGTAGATCGGTACATATAAGTCATTAGATATTTCTACAGATTTTGATTTTGACTACTAGCTCTAAAAATTTGAAAACCCTATCCAAATTGCTGCGGTAGTTTTGCACGTTCAAATAAAGAGGCGCAATTTGCTTAAAAAACCTGCACTAATCCCAAGTTGAGAGAGAAACTTTCTTCTTTTATCACTTCGTTGTAACTTTTGATTCAAAATGTAATCTCATAAAAACACCCCGAGGAATACGAGTGCATCAAAAATTGATTGAGAAATCATAATATACGTTTTTCTATAAATTAAATATATTAAAAGGTTATTGAAACGAAAATAATGTCCGGAGTGGGGTCTTATATGATTATAATTTGATATGTGCAAACATAACTACAATTAATTATTTTAAAAAATGCATGAAATTTTTCACTGCCACGAGATTTAGTCTTATTGGTAATATCAATAGATTTTAACACGTACTGCTGATATAGAACGCATTAATTTCCAATTTAAGTAGACTTCTGGCCTCATTTTAAAGTATCAGCTGAAGCTAACATAAATACAGACATGAAAATCCTAACAACAAACAACACGAACAACAATATTCTAACTCTTCTAAGAAAATTATCAAATTAAAAAAGCAATAGTCTCAGGAAAACACGTACTTAATGACTATATAAACTTAACCAACCAAACTTTATTCAAGATAATAAACATCGAAACTGACACATAACAGCATTAAACACTCAAATTTCACCACAACAGTAATTTAACACCACATTGCGTTTCCCCCATCCACAACATATACACATTTTGCCTAAAACAAATCAAACACACACACAAAAAATGTAAATACGAAGTTAAATCTCCGCTCACGCCACTTCCGACAGAGCACCGCCGGGAAAACAGCAGCACGCACACAAAAACTGAAGTTTGACAATGTCGTGCACCAAAACTGTGATTCAAAGTGAATTCATAAGTTCCCAATTTTGTAAAAAGTGTGTAAATATGTACAATAGTGTAAACAGCATGCTGGTTGAGGTCACAGGCAACCAACAACCACACCTTAAAACTGAAATGTAAAATTTAAGTGATAATATGAATCCTATCTTATTATACCTTATGTAAACAAAACGTTCTGCTTGATAATTGAAAACTGATATTTAAATATAAGTTATTTTTATGCTTCCTATATATAAGAAAAATTTCGTTATATGTAAAAAAAATATGTTGAAATATCACATAATACAGAAAACATTCGTAAAAGTACCTCGACGAGAGGCGAAACGCGTTCGTCAAATAAAGTAATATCAACAACAGTTTTATTGGCGTAATTATTATAGAATAATTATTAATTTAACAAGCACCTGTGGAAGTAATGCCCTACACTAATCACATATCAGCTATCGAATATATCGAATGTTATTAATGAAACCGAAAAATTTAGCAGATATAAAAACAGAAATTGTGTGGAGAATGGTTATAAATGTAACGGAAAATTTCTGCACACCATTTGTTTGTTGAAAGCCTGGTGGTATTTCTATTCAGCGTTTGCCCCAATGGAAACGTGGCATTCAGTAATTCAACGGCGTCAAGCAGATGAAATTTCTCACGTCCTGCTGTGGTTTGTCTCAAAGACACGGTTGTCGTAGCAACTTACCACAAATACCCGCTTCACTTCACTTTACTACGACTTTCATAAATTCAGATGCAGACTAGTTAGTACCCTGAATAGAAGGTATCATCTCGGAAGTACACGTGTCTCTAATAAAAGTCTAACCACAAATTTGTTTTACAGTATCATAAAAAAGGATTTTTTTCTTTAATATATATACGGCAACTATTTCTTGAAGAAGTGCATAGCTTAACCACTATTATCTTTCAAGATCTGAATTATCCTTGTTTGATCAAAGGAGGTGACAGCGAAGGTCAAGAATGAAGATTTTCCCGCAAGTCGTATCCACAAGCAGGTTTAAGCCCACGTCGGACTACTGCAATAACTATTACAATTGATGTCGTCAATAAAATGGATTAGCCCACTCACATGCGACCTTTACAATTGGTGTCATTTGTGGGATTATCCGCCATAATAAACAACTACACCCTTTACATTAGGGGAAAAAAACAATTGCCGGCCTTCAAAATATTTTTTTTTTAATTTAAATAATACACTGAAGAGGCGAAGAAACTGGTACACCTGCCTAATATCGTGTATGGCCCCCGCGAGCACACAGAAGTTCCGCAAAACGCCATGGCATGTACTCGACTAATGTCTGAAGTAGTGCTGGACGGAAATAACACCATGCATCCTGCAGGGCTGTCCATAAATCCGTAAAAGTACGAGGGGGTGGAGATCTCTTCTGAATGACATGTTGCAAGGCATCCCAGGTATGCTCAATAATGTTCATGTCTGGGGAGTTTGGTGGCCAGCGGAGGTGTTTAAACTCAGAAGAGTGCTCCAGGAGCCACTCTGTTGCCATTCTGGACGTGTGGGGTGTCGCATTGTCCTACTGGAATTGCCAAGTCTATCGGAATGCACCATGGA
The DNA here is from genome assembly GCA_031002005.1 of Vandiemenella viatica. Taxonomy (NCBI): domain Eukaryota; kingdom Metazoa; phylum Arthropoda; class Insecta; order Orthoptera; family Morabidae; genus Vandiemenella; species Vandiemenella viatica. The sequence goes on along the minus strand of CM061920.1, from coordinate 316,722,567 downwards.
CATGAACGGATGCAGGTGATCAGCCAGGATACATACGTACGTGTCACCTGTCTGAGTCGTATCTAGACGTATCAGGGTCCCATGTCACTCCAACTGCACACGCGCCACACCATTACAGAGCCTACACCAGCTTGAACAGTCCCCTACTGTCATGCAGGGTCCATGAATTCATGTTCTTCATACCAATACATTTCCACCTGCTCGAAACAATTGGAAACGAGACTCGTCAGACCAGGTAACATGTTTCCAATCATCAACAGTCCAGTGTCGGTGTTGACGGGCTCAGGTGAGGCGTAAAGCTTGTGTCGTGTACTCAGCCAGGGTACACGAGTGGGCCTTCTGCTCCGAAAGCCCTTATCGATTATATTATATTTCGTTGAATGGTTCGTACGTTGACACTTGTTGATGTCCCAGCATTGAAATCCGCAGCAATTTGCGGAAGGATTGCACTTCTGTCACGTTGAACGATTCTCTTCAGTCGTTATTGGTCCCGTTCTTGCAGGATCTTTTTCCGGCAGCAGCGATGTCGGAGATTTGATGTTTTACCGGATTTCCGATATTCACGGTGCACGGACGTACGGGAAAATCTCAACCTCATTTCTACCTCGGAGATGCTGTGTCCCATCTCTCGTGCGCCGACTATAACACCACGTTCAAACTCACTTAAATCGTGATAACCTGCCATTGTAGGAGCAGTAACCGATGTAACGCTTGCGCCAGACACCTGTTGTTTTATATAGCCGTTGCCGACTGCAGTTCCGTACTCTGAGTGTTTACATATCTCTGTGGTTGCATACTCATGCCTATACCAGTTTATTTGGCCCTTCTGTGTATGTCAGTCCTGTTGAGCCTGTACTGTTCCGAAACAAGGAAAATAGTAATCCCGCCCTGCACGATGATAGAATAGATGAGACTTTGCTTTAATGCAAAATGCTATCGTATAAAGTCTGTCCTGGAAGCACTAAATGTAGAAAAACGGGTGAAGTGAGATAGTTTGTCTCTCACAGAATAGTGTGAGCTTTGGGCTTAAACTTGTTTGTTGATTTTTCAGGCGTAACTTGAACAGAATGAGACGCGATTTATGATTGCAGTCAGAGCACAAATGAAATCCAATTTTGAGGGCGACAAACCCTGAGGAAGCTGTGCTCAGTGGAGTTGTTGAGGACTCCGACGCTGTATCCTCCATGTCTCAGCAGTTCTTGCAGGTTGGAGAAAGGCAGCGGCGGGTTGTGGACGGCGAAGGAGACGAGCACGGCCGAGTAGGAGGCGGGCACCGTGAACGCCACCAGCAGGACGCACAGCACCACTATGCGGCCCGCGACGAACGTACAGTGCCGCTCCTGCTGGCCTGCGGTAAAATGTGAACAGAACTCGAGTCAGTATTCGCATATGTTAGTGAGCTATACTGCGAGTTAGCGTATGCGATCTCTGAAGCGATCAAACAGCGTAGGTGTAGGTGGGATTCCTCCTTCTTCTTTGGGGTGTGCCTTTGTTTTTCCTCCGAGCGCTAGGGTATCACCGCCACATGGCCCACTTCCAGGCGGAGTGGGACCCCCTGGCGTGAGTGTTAGGGTTGTGCCTGACCCCAGGAACCCAGCGGTGTTAACACTGGGCCAGCATAACACTCCTGAACCCATGGCTTCACCGTCAACGCAGCAGCTCAACAGCGAAATGGATGCAGGCCTAGACCAGCACGTCAATGCGGATTCTATCGCTGAATCCAATATGGACTATTATAGCGAAACTTCTTCAGATGAGGACGCAGACATTGTTGTGGAGCAGGACCAGTATATCACATCAAGAAAAAGAACGGCAGTGACAAACGACAAGGAGGGGTGGACAAAGAAGAGAACCACTTCCGCCTCCTGCAAGGCCATGAAGAACACCTACATGAAGACTGCACTGACAAGAAGAGTCGCGGATGCGGATGGCTTTGTTGAACCACGACGCACCGCTCCCTCTGCAAGACTCAGCACTACAGCTTCTGCAGTTCCGACCTGCAACCAATTTGCCTCCCTCCAAACGGAGGGACCGAGCGTGGTGGTGTAACGGATAGCGTTCTGGCCTCGCATTCGGGAGGACGGCGGTTCGAATCCCCGCCCGGGCATCCAGATTTGGGTTTTCCATGGTTTCCCCAAATCACTCCAGGCGAATGCCGGGATGCTTCCTTCAAAAGGCCATGGCCGAATTCCTTCCCATTCCTTGCCCCCATCCTTTCCCGTCTCTAAAGACCACGTTGTTAAAAAGGGACGTTAAACTGTTACAAAAAAAAAAAAATCCAAACGGAGGAACAACCAGAAAGCAGTGGCGGCAAAACTTACAGGCCTGCACCACTGATACTGAATTATAAAGACAGCTACATGAAACTGTACCAGAAATTGAAGACCTATATGGTGATGGGTTCTCAGTTAAAACAGCAGGTAAAGACCTGTACAAATTCCAGACAAAGACAGCAGCTGAACATAATGCGGTCACAGGATACGCATCCTTGAACCAGATCTCCTTCTACACTTTTCCTTCAGCGGAAGAAAAGTTTCTAAAAGTGGTCATCAGGGGAAGCCCTTTAGCATCTCAACAGAAGAAGTTAAGGAGGAACTAGCAGAACGAGGCTATGCCACAAGAACTGTGGTGAGCCTCCGTTCCCCCAAGACCAACCAAGAGGTCCCGTTGGTCCTGGTTGTACTTACCAACTCTGCGGAAAATCGGGGTATTTTCAAAATGACTGCACTCTGTGCCCTCAGAGTCACAGTTGAAAAGCTGCGTAGCAAGAGGGGCCCTCCCCAATGTTTTAATTGTCAGGGAGTAGGGCATGTCGCTAGGCACTACTCAATGCCTGCCAAGTGTGTGAAGTGTGCTGGGGAACACTCGTCGAAAGACTGTGGTATTAAGAAAGGCGATACTCCACCTAAGTGCGTGAACTGTGGTGAGCAGCCTGTAGCAAGTTACAGGAAATGTTCTGCCTTCGGTAGATTTGAGGAAAGGCAAAAAGCAATAACTCCCTGTACCTCGCCACCATTAGGAAACAACAGAGGCAGAAGACGAAACAAGATAAAGCATCAAATGCCAGCCAAACTACTAAGGACTCAACGAGTGCCACCTATGCGGAAATGGCCACCAGTCCGCCCGCAGTAGACTCACAGAATGATAAAAACAAATTAAACTTAGGATATAACCTCTCGCCTACGAATGTACCCCCTGACAATGACAGGAGGAAAACAGATTGGCGTGGAAAGCGACCACCGGACCCAACACGAAAGGGCGCAGGAAAAAACCTCCCGCAGAACACGGAAAGTCAGAATGACGATTCAATGCTTAGTATGGTGCAAACACTACTGCAAGCTGTCGTCACTATGATCCAAGACATTCCGCGGCAAATTTCTGCTGCAGTTCAGTCAGCTCTCGAGGCTGTCCGCAAAGATACAACAAACTCGCACGATGGCCAGAATTGAAGACATCTCAATCTGCTCGTGGAATGCCAACGGCCTGTGGCGCCAGTTGGGAGAATTTAGATACTTTTTAAGAGAGGAGGGCATTGACGCCTGTTTAGTCAATGAGACCCACCTAAAGCCTGGCATTAAGGCATCTGTACCAAATTATGCATGCTACAGGAACGACCGTCTGACAGCAGGGGGTGGCACAGCCGTCTACATAAGGAACACGATCAGACACTACCCGATAGTCCTACCAGAGCTAGCAACTATTGAAGCAACTGGAGTTGCTATCGAGACCTCTTGCGGCAAACGAGTACTCATTGCCATCTACAGAGCTCCCAGGGGACTCCTAGCTGAGGATGATGTAGCTGCGCTCCTTCGGTTGCGAGCCATATCTTTATAGCAGGGGATTTCAACGCTAAGCATACGGCTTGGAATTCCAGAGTTACGAACACTAGTGGACGTCGGCTCCTCCACATAAGTGAAGCTGACGATGCAGCAGTGTGGGGTCCAACCGAACCCACCATTTTCAGCCATGGCTTGCCAGATGAACTGGACATAGCCATCACCAAAGGACTCCACCACAATATTGGTGTAACAACCAAAACTGCGTTGTCCTCTGATCACGTCCCTGTCATATTCTACCTGGCCACAGACATCTTGGCACGGGGGGAGCGACGACACCACAACCTGAGACGTACTGACTGGGACGTGTTCAAGGAACAATTTACCAGACGTGTCCAAGAGGCACCGACACCGACAACTACAGGACCGGATGTCACCATGGCTAACTTAGCCATGTGGATTAACGAGGCTATTGAAGCAGCTACACCTGCATCCAGAAAGCCGCCAACCTGCTCCAGACAACTTCCACCTGACATCAAGGAGGCAACTTCTCTTAAGAATAGAGCTACAAGGGAGTGGCAGGTCACCAGGGACCCCACAGCGAAGAGAGCTATAAACAGGATGCGACGAGAGATAAAAGCAGCCCTCGAACAACATCGTACACGTGAATGGTCCGCCAGGGTCGCGTCCCTCAATACAGAAGACGGCTCTGCGTGGATGGCAACTAAGGGGCTAATGCGCAGAAAGAACAGGATCCCACCTCTGATGATAGGGAATCAAGTAGTCTGTGAGCCTTTGGCCAAAGCAGACGCACTGGTAGATGCTTTCGAAGCCAACTTCCGGCCTATCAAAGAACCCCAAGATGCAGTACACATACGACATGTAGAAGACCGACTGCAGCGATTCCTAGTAGCCGAACAGCAGGCAGACGACGCAATAGATGAAATTACGGAAGAATAAGTCCTAACAGCACTCTCACACGTCAACGTCAAGAAAGCAGCTGGGCACGATGGGATTGGAGGTACTATACTGAGACATATGCCTCCCGCCGCGGTAACCATCATCATAGTGACCTTCAATGAAATTATGGCGAGAGGCCAATTTCCACAAGTATGGAAACACGACGAGATTGTACCGGTCCCTAAATCAGGAAAGGACAAGAGATCTCCTAGATCTTACAGACCTATTAGCCTACTGCCCACAATCTCCAAGATCTTTGAGAGACTATATCTCAAAAGTTTTCGCAGGGTATTAGAAAATGAACAAATCCTGCCCAGTGAACAATTCGGCTTTCGAAGGAACCATTCGGCACCGCAACAACTTCTCAGAGTAGTGGAATCAGTTATGGGAGCCATGGAAAAGAGGGAGTACTTTGGTGCGGCGCTCTTTGTTGTGTCACGTGCCTTTGACTCAGTCTGGCACGCTGGCCTTCTGTACAAACTGTTGGTACAAGGGGTTCCCATGATACATGTGAGGCTCCTCAATAGCTATCTATCTGATAGGACCTTCCGTGTCATACTGGACGACGCAGTCTCCTCTGTGAAGACCATCAGAGCTGGAGTGCCACAGGGCTCAGTGCTGGGCCCTGTCTTATACAACATCTACACCTCGGACCTCCCTAGGACAGAACAAGTCGAGTCTGCCCAATATGCTGATGACACTGCTGTCTTCACCAGAAGCATCAGAGCCACCCACGTGAGGACCAAGCTTCAGCGGGCGTGCTACAATATAGAACACTGGGCGACCAAATGGCGTCTAGCATTCAATGCCACAAAGAGCCAAGCTCTTATAGTCAGTAGAAGGACCATTCCTTACTTGCAACCCCTCAACTTGTTTGGAGAAAACATCGAGTGGACTCCTACTGCCAAATACCTGGGCGTCACTATGGACAGGAGATTGGCGTGGAAAACACACGTTAGGAACCTCCGTAACAAGGCTATGGGTAGAATGACAGTCTTATATCCCTTTCTGAATCCCTCATCATCAATAACACCGAATCTTGGGATTCGCCTCTACATTGCCTTGATAATGCCAATAATAGATTACGCTGCAGTGGTTTGGGGTAGTGCTGCTGACTCACACCTCAATTTACTACAAATCATACAAAATCGAGCCATTAAATACGCTTATAAAATGCCCCGGGAAACTCCAACACTCCGTCTACACGAAATCAGTGGATTACCGCGCCTCAAAGACAGATTCCGCAAATTAGCTGCGAAATTCTACAAGGAATGCAGCGAATCAGGCAACCCGCTTATTGCCAACCTGGGTAACACAGTCCATCTAAACAACAATTTAAGAATGGCCTGACAAACTACTCCGCGAGTTATAAGCTCCCACAAAGACATGCCAGGATAAGACTAATCCGCCAATGACACTACCGATGAGGACAGCATATTAAAATGGAAGGAGATGCATTTTTTTATGTAAGAACTTCCCCAAAACTCTGGGATAAAGACACCCAGGAAATTTAGTCCATGCCATGCTGCGGTAAAATGTAGAGTCCAAGGCCACCACTTGTTGACAAGCAATCGCAGAACATATTGGATTTTTTCAAAACGATCTATCTAATGGGGTCTTATCTTTACAAAAAAATTGTGTTCCATTGTTTCTTACGTTTCGATGTTTCAAAATTGAAAAAAAGGCACAAACCAAATCTGATTCCTTATTACCAAATTAGCTATTAGAATTCAGGAATTTTAATTACTCGGTATTAGATGGCGTCTTCAGCATTTTTATACAGTGTGCTATTAAAGGAACAATTTTTGTTAAAATAGTATGGTTATCTGGCATTTGCGGATGACCTGGCAATACTCAGCAACAATAGGCAAGAAGTACGTGACGCCTTGGAACATGTACATCAAATTGTCGCCAAAACAGGACTACAATTTCGTATGAAAAACCGCATTACATGGAGAAACAAAACAACAACGTAAAAACAATACACACAAAGTTTGGAAACGTAAAAAGAGTCGAGAAATTCAAATATCTAGGGGAATACATACAAATAGGAGGATCTAACAAGTTATCTAATATGGAAAGATCAGAAAAACTTGAGAAGGCATACAGACTCACATGGGCATATTATGTAACATAAGAAATACCTACATCAAGGCAGACCAAACTTAGACACTACAAGAAGCATTGTATGCATCAGAAACAACCACGATTGGAGCTACAAGCATCACGGAAGCGGAAAAAGCTGAGCGAAAAATCCTCAGAATTTTTTTTGGAGCAATACATAAAGAAGGCATATGAATGAAAAGACCAATGAAATAACTATACGAACATACAGATAGATTGACAGAAATGATCAGAAGACGCTGATTACAATTCTATGGACATTTGAAAAGAATGAATAACGCTAGACTCATAAAGAAGATCTTTGATGTGGTAAACGGTTCACCCAGGAAAACCAATTGTTTCCATGAAATAGAAGAGGACTTCAATCATGCAGGGATCAGTAAGGAAATGACCATGGTAAGAGGACAATTCAGGAACAAAACTTAAATTACAGAAGAAACCAGGAACAAAATAGACTGAACAAAGGGAACAGGAACACAGGGTCTCTTCTTTTTGATCTTGGTGCCTTCTCGGCGTGGTCTACCAGGAAGTTGCAGGCCGTAGCGGACACCAGCTTCCTCCAGGATCTCTATTGTTGACTCTTGATCTGAGCGGCTGGATGGAATGATCTTAATTCTGTCTTTCTCAGGCCAATAGAAGAAATGCAGCTGTGTAAATAGTTTCAGCTGCCTGAAGTGAGTACCCTGGCTGCCAGTGTAGTGGGCTAGCAGAGGTAAAACATATCCCCCAATGATTGAGTCTTGGCTGTCCGGGTGGCGCCGCGTCATGTTTCTTGAAGCCGACGTTTCGACCCTCATTCTGGTGTCTTCTTCCTGGGCAGAACTGCGTCTTCGATCAGTGAGTGGATATGTTTTATAGCCGAGGCCCTCGGCCGTCTAGAGGGTTCGATTTGCCCGGCCAATCAAAGATTCGATCCGTCACGTGTATCGTTGGCTTGGTGGGGCGCGGCGCGGTCTGGTGGGAGGTGACACGTGACATGCTCTGTCCGCACCAGCGAGAGCTGGGTGTTGTGAAGAAGACCCCAGAATGAGGTTCGAAACTTCGGATTCAAGAAACGTGACGCGGCACCACCCGGACAGCCAAGAATCAACTGACTCTGGCCGCGGAAGCCTACGATTACATATCTCTCAATGATGTTTGCCACCTCTTGGTCATGGTTGTCAGGCGGTGGTAAGACAGACCCCTCCACTCCAGCCACATGCAGATGTCGCGCGATGAGCCAGTCGCGGTGGAGGGGGTATATTTCAGGGGTATATTTATAGCAGGGTATCATACAACTGTAGTTTGAGCTAGATTATATTTGGTTGGTGTCAGCACGTACCCTGGTTGCAGACGATTCCCAGGACGTGCACTACTGAGTCGGCGATGCTGCAGCAGTGACCTCTGTTACCAGGTGAGCAGTACCGGTTCCTGCAGCACAGGCCGAGGGCTAAGGATGCAGCGACAAGAGACCCAGCCACGGCCATCCACAGACGGTACGAGAAGGGAGCCAGCAGCGACGACCACTCTGGGGGCAGAGCCGACGGGGCGCGTACGTACACCGAGTACCTGCAATCAACATACACGATAAACACTCATCCTCTAGCTGGCATTGCATGTCAATATTGTTAACGGAGACCTGGCCCAGCGTTCAAATCTCGGGCCTGATGTTCCTGCCATCCTATGTTTTATGTGGTCATCTAGGAGAGCTCTGACGTGCGTGTCCATGGAAATGGAAGTGGAAAGGATAAAGACAAAATACTAAGCCACGTGAACGGACATACACCTAGCACCAACAGAACCTTTTATAACTCTTCAATAACATACATACCGAATGCAGGTCATCGACTTGATTGTGGGAGTGTGTGGAGTGAGACTTTCAAACTGTATTTATCAAAAATTTTCAAGACTGAAAAATGAATATGTGGTTTGTTTGGAAAGAAATTATGACAAAGGGAAGCTGAAAAGCGTTACCGAACACTCTGAATTAAAATTGTTTTGATAAATGTCGTTGAGGAAAGACTGTGACTGTGGATGAATGTTTTTAACGCACTGGCTGTCCTATGGAAATGATGTCACGTGTATCCCGCAGTTTAAGCATATAGTCAGTTATTATCATTTTGACAAATAAATCAAAGTTGTACGAAGAAGTTAATTTCTTATTTTCATTTTGTGTTATTTTTGTTTTCAGAAGACTTTTAGCAATGTTCAGAGTTATCAGCCGACGTCTGTGGACAGAAGACCATAGTTTCAAAAGGTGGTCTGTAGTACTAGTTACCTAATGTACAAAACAACCGCCGATAATTATAATTATTTCATAAGTTAACGTAGTTGGATGACTACTTTTTTAAAATATTATCCGACAAAAACAAGGGGAAAAAAAGTCCCCTTTTGTGTGACCATATTGGTGCATGGAGACGAAATGGAAACTGACGGAAATATACCTCTGAACTAGTATTCCATTTCGAGAATTCGGCGCAAGATAGTGATCGTTAAGAGGAAAATAATGAAGATATGAAGAAACATTAATTCTCCAAAGTATTTCACAGGAAGAATCTTGAATACCTCTATTATGAAGTAAGTTTAATACTTGTGGGAAAATATAGGAGCAGGACAGATTACAAGTAACAACAGTACCGTATGTTGATTATAGACATAATCTCGCAACTGTAACACACAAAAGGATATGAAGTTAAAAATAGAGTGTTCGCTGTAACCTTGAAATCGGCTAAGGTGAGGGGATTCAAGTAGACGTCACGCAGAAAAAACAGTATATCTTAAACGCTTAGAATATTTGACAAGGAACAATGAAATCGAGAATTAAATAATTAAGAAGTCCAAGGCTGAGCAATTAAAAGACATGGTGAATAAGAAAAGATTGTAATGGTTCGTTTGTTTGTGAGAGAGGAATAAACCTAAAGGCCACGCTATGGCGTGAGGAGAAAGTCGGGTTAACTAGGAGCAGTAAGAAATAGATATAAGCAATAGCGGGTAAAGATTGGCGAGATAGACAAAAATGGAATGGGATGTGCTAGACCAGCGTTTCTCAGCCTGAAGTGGAACAGTTGGTCTGCAGGCAGAGTATTTTTTTAAAATCTAATTGACAGTGAGTAAAAACATAATATTACTGACTTTTCTTATCCGTTGTTTACTCTCTCTTTTTGTAGATTCATAATATATTAATATATTCATTTGGTTAGTAAATATTAAGAGTGTTCAGTATATAATTAACTTTTAATAGTTCACTTCCAATTTCATAACTGTTCTACCGCTGGAATGTAAAACATGCTTTTAAATATACTGTATCATGTTATAATGCTAAAATAGAACATGTCTCAAATGTTCATAACATACACAGAGTCTACGACAGCGTGACTCAGTGTGTTAAGAGCCCGCACGCTGTATCGGGGAATTACAGGTGCGAGTACGGGTCCCCGCGTACTGGCTGTCCTGATTGTGGTTTTAGTGGTTTCCGCAATCATCTAGCCGAATGCTGGTACGGTCCCCAATCCCTGCCACATAAGCTACAAATTTCACAAACAAATATACTTACCATACATAACACAAAAGTTACACGTTTCTCAGATAGATGGCAACACAATCTTTCCTCCAGTAGGTTAAGTACGACCGTCTAACGAACCGGATTTAAATTCGGGCAGGTCACAAGTTCTTCCCTCTCCCTCTTCTCTCATGATTCACGCTGGCACCTGTGAACAGGGTGCCGGTGACAAGTGGTCTTTAGATGACAGGATCTTCTCCACCAACTTTCCGGAACATTAGGGATCAGCTGCTTTTTGTCCTTCACCTGTTCCCTGTCTACAGAGTCCTCTTCTTTCAGTCCTAAGTTCACGAGGTCCTTCTTAACTGGATCCTTCCACCTTATCCTTGGTCTCCCTCTGGACCTTTTTTTCCCACAGACATTCCGTACTTCCAGGTTTTTAGGCATCCTATTATCACATATCACTTCAGCAACATCTCTCCATTTACTCCATCCGGATTTTACTCTGGCTTTTACCTCTGGTTCACAACGACCTTCTGTACTTATTATTCTACCAAGATATTTAATTGTATCTAATTGGATCAAATCCATTCCCTTCGTGTGCTTAATGCTAATTTCACATGCTTGTTTGCTGCTAACCAGTACTTCAGTCTTGTTTCTGTTGATTTTAAGACCCTTTTACTCTAGTTTATCTCGGCAGAGGTCTTCTTCATCACTAAGTCATAAGCAAACAGGAGCTTGCTCACTAATCACGTTCATTACCAGCACAAATAGAAATGGACTTATTGCTGAACCCTGTTTAATCCTACTTTGATGTTAAATGCTTTAGTTTTTCCATACTGTGTATTCACTGTTGTAGCGGACCCAGAGGTAAAAAAAAAAAAATATATATAGTTTAAAAGTTAAGTCTATATGAGTTACTGGTTTTTTTAACATTTTACCGGTCCTCGGGTTGAGAAACGCTGTCCTATACAATCTGTAGAGTTATATATGACACATGATGTATTGAAATGTTTCACGTCTATCTGTATAGCGTGCACGAGACACCGGTCGTAGTGAGCGAGTTGACCTGAGGGAGAGCACTGGTAGCACCAGCTCCGCTAGCGCCGCCTTGTCGGTGGTGAGGGTGATCACCCCGAGCGCTGCGTGGGCGCCCGTCGTCGACAGTCGCGTCAACAGCTCGCAGTGACTCGAGACCCCGCACGAGCTGTTCGGACCTCGCTCCAGCGACGAACTGCAAGCAACGTACACAACAGCTAACTAGACATTACTGAATTTCATAAATATACTTGCAGAAAAAATACGTTTAAGCTCCCAGAACACATATCACATGTCAACGTTTTAATTATCTGAGATAGGTAGAACGGCCAGCGGGGTACATTAATGTCTAGTGTTGTTCCCAGACCTGATAGGGTATATAAAGGGGGCGGCCCACGACCCGTGGTCATGTGGGTCGAGCTATACAACCCAATTGTACGAATCAGCTCGCCCCACAGGTTAGTCACTTCACAGTCTCCTCCCCACCACGTTATGTTTCAGCTATCCGGGCGTTTGAAGTTTACCGACTGGCTGGTGGATAGAGGTGAGCCATCCCTGCCAGTAGAGGCGGGTCCCTTTCCCCCGCCCGCTGTTCATAACTAGACCGACGTGGACGGCAAATACACGTGGGAAGCAACCATAAGGGGTGTGAACGGCAGGACGCGGAGTTGCATCGTGCTCATGTAAAGGTGGCTCCCCACAGCCCGTGACTTTGCGCGCCGCGCTGTGGTAGCTCACACCAACGGGCCGTGGGAATAGAGCTGTCCGTAGTGTCCAGTGTTGGCCTGTGGTGGCGCGCCTTCATCCGTCACTTCAAAGGCGCGCTTTGTGGAGCGGGGATGCCAAGTGAGCAATGGGACACATACTGTTTATAGTAGAGGTCCACATGCTTTCCGCTCCTGCTACACCGTTCTTCATATGGGCGACTGAGTCAGTTCATTTCATTTCAGACTGTATTATCGTGTTTTCGACTAATGCGTAATCAATATGGAGAGGTCAAACGTAGTCATTTCGAATTTTTGTGTGGATACGAAGCCGTTACATGTAACACCAATACCGCATAGCATAAAATAGAAATGATGTACGCGATACGTGAGGCAGAATTAATAAGAATGGCAACACCCTTCTAATGAAGTAAAGGGACAAGTAAATGGGAAGTTACATAATAAAGTTTAAGAATTGATGAAGACAAGTAGTAGTGCAGTAGATATTTATAAATTTAACTGGCCGTTTTGTAATGTAGGCAAAATGTCACAAGAAACCGTTCGCTGTGGGAAGCCACCTTGAGACAGCGTACCTCAAAATATTTTGGTCTTTATTTGAGAAGCGGATTGAATCGTGCAGTATCCAGATTTGTGGGACATTCGGATGTGACAAGTGGCTCCATGTGGGAGTGCATGGGAACGTGAGGGCAGGCATACTCGTCGTCAAGGTTCCAGTCAAACTCGTCTGACTACCAGAAGGGAGGGTTGCCGTATTGTGCGCCAACTACATCGTAACCATTTATAACTGCGTCTGCCATCCAAGAACAAGTAATGGACTCCCTCCCTACTGTGCACCAATCACATTGTAACCCTTCACATCTGCGCCTGCAATCCGAGAGCAAGTAATGTAATCCCTGAAACATTCTGAGTCATCCTGCACCGTTGGTCGCAGACTAGCAGTAGCCGGACTAGAGAATTACCGTCACATGCGTAGGCTACCGTTTGTACCACAACACAAATGGTTGCGATTGTAGCGATGCCGTTACTGGGAACCATGGACTGAATGACGCCACATCGTGTTCAGTGATGAATCACGGTTATGCTCTAAATATTAATAGGATTTCGAGTATGGAGGCGACTTGATAAGAAGTCCCATTTTCCTGATGTTTTTGAGAGGCACAGTAAGGTTACTTCATTCGGGAGCCGTCGGGTATGACTTCAGGTCACTGCTGATAGTGATTGAGGATAACTCTGATGGCAGAACAGTACGGACATCCTGCATCCTCGCGCGTTTCCTCTCATGAGATAGTTTCATGGTGACTTTTTTCAAGAGGACAGTCATAACTTAGTTTACAAAAGTTTAATAGGCAGAATTTTTCAAATAATTTCTTATTCAAGCTTAATCCAAAGCAACTGCGAAACTTTTAAAGCCATCAAAGGATACCATCAGAAATTTTAGAAACGGATTTCGATTTTATATATATGTCTGCATGGACTCATTACTTTAAAAGGCAACATAATTTAACGACTGAACTGGCTGATAATGATATGTCAGTGGTACAGTCGTTTCTTAAAATGCACCTACTAACAAAAAATCCAAATGTCTTTAATTACAAAATTTGGCATATATTACCTAGAGTTAGCGTGTTGTAGGAGGTGAGGTGTCCACTCCCTAATTATCCAAACAGAGTTTAAATCCCCTCTGTATCAGATATTTTTATTTATTTTTATCTGCAGAAATTGTTGAGCATGAATATTTTTTAAATTTTATTTCATCTTTAAAAGAAATCTCATTGATTCTAACAGATTCAACAAATGCAATTTATGCCAATAACTTCTAAATATGATTCGCCAATAGCCATTGAAACTTGGTTAGGAGGCGAATCTGGTTTCATCACGTACATTATTTTATATCCAACCATTTACACCCAACCACTTCCAGGAATTAAACATATCGATCGTACAAAATAGAAAAAATCGATCTTCTCGATTTTACGCGTTACATTTTAAATACTCCTTGACGACGAACAGGTATAGAAAAGACGAAAATGAAATAAAGAAAAAACTAATACTTATTTCAATTGAAAAAAACACCAAAACAATAAACCTATTATCAAAACCCGAAGAAATTATGCAAGAATCTAGACTCTCCTTACGTATGTTTGCAGTGAAGTCCTCACGTGTGTACCTGTGGATTGTATTGTGAAAACAGAATCCGGCGGTATGTCATGTGGTAAGGCCGAGAGAAGGATTACCATCGACTTACCCCGTTTGTGCACGAGAATTCGTCCAGCCTCCTCGCCGTCAACTTTACGTTCTTCCAGTTGGCGTCTGCGAGTACTCGCTGGAAAACACTTAATAACATTTTAACTAATGACTTGAGGTATTTGGAATGAACTTCAGAGATGAGATTGACAGGCATTTATTCCTGATCTCTACAAAAGAAAAAGTGGAACGATACAAATACTGGTACATCATAACTATGCACGAAAGCGAATTTGGCTTCCTTACTATAACCAAATGGCTGAATAAAATAATGGGAGGTTCGGTACTAGCCTCGCCCTCGAGCACACGAAGGGGTGGGTATGGTGGTGAAGTATTTACCAAATTATTGGACCAAAGAGCGCCAAGTTTACTGTGCTATCTTCAAAAAGAAACTGTGAAGAGAGCCTGTACAGAACACGTCTCTGTGCCGTCGTTCCCTGATTTCTATTGGCTGGCTTGCATCATGCGGTGTGTATGCAGAGCTGTACTAGGCAAGTTGGGGACGGTCTTTCTAGTAGGATTCCAGAACTTTGCGGGCCATGTCTCCCACGGCAAAACTGCTGGCTCTGTGGCCTTGTCTGAGGGATTCAAATATCTGCAGACGCGGTTTCATGTTCCGCGCTTGCCCGGGCCTGCAGCTCACGGAGGCTGGCTTGTGCCGCACTAAAGTACTCCATCTAACTACCAAATTATTGAAATATGCTACAGGTATATCCGTGAGGACTTCATTTCGAATCAACGATTTTCTCGAAAAATTGCTTTTCTGATACTTTATTATGTAACTAGCTTTAAAGTTCGTGAAAAACGGTATATTCTGGCAAGTCATTTCTTTGAAATTGATAAACTTAGTAAAATTGTTATAAAACAACGCGCAATGCAATTCCTTGCGTCTTACCTGTAACGAAAACTATCAGTTGTCACTGTTGTTCCGGGGTGCATTTAAACTTTGCCACAAACTCCGTAAATATACCAGACCTATATTTCACTGTCAGTTACTCCATTGATTCACATTAGGTATGCTCTAAAAGTGGAAACAATTTTAATTGAAATATCTATCACTTAATTACCTTGCAGCTTTCGCTCCTCCGGCATCGGCGACTGTATGACTAGATTTGATGCAAAATACGTTTTCATCAGGAAAACATGTTTTTTGGGAGATTATTTTACAAAACCGCTTCTATTCACTATTTATTGTATGAGTATTCTCGCAAGAATGCATTATTTCACCAGTTATGCTGATAAATTACCATAAAACTTAAACACAATCATAAAATTATAAAATCACACAGTAACTTTGCCTTCATTTACTTTGACGTCAAGATTCGATTCGATCAAAAACGTTGCGTTTACCGAACTTACATTTCCCTTGTATTTTTAACACTTTTGATTAATTAAAAATCAACGAATAAAACGATAAAATAGTTGTAGCGGTAATTCTACAGTAATAAAGCTTCCAAATAAAAATACTAAGCGTGTATTTGAATTTCATGCGTATTCCCCATTGTCTATGTTACCATAGGAAATCGCCCCAAACCATAATCAGGCTGGAAAATAGGTCGGACCTTGAATTTGAAACTGGGTCCGTTGTATCTTCAAAGACACGTGTGTGGCATTTTAACGTTGATTGCATTGGCTCTAAAATTTTCGAACCGCTATCTCGTATTTCGGGAGATGCGATTTAATTTTAAGAATTACATTTCTGTCACAAATAGTGCAGTAGCTTATACGTCTTTTTCATTGCAGGGACTCTGGTTTGAATCCGACAGAATATAAGGCTATTAACTATGTTTGTTTCTGGCATTTTATGAAGCAATAAAAATACTTCCGACCATGTGAATAAAGGACACTTTCCATTCCACCCACAGTAAATCTCGCTAAGCTTTGCTTTTTAAAGCTATGCAAACGAAAGGGAAGGATTAGTGGAAGTGGGGTTCTGTATATCCCTTAAACAACACGTAGTTAATAGTGGGCGAAAAATTCCCCAAAGGTTCCTTAACAGTGCTCGATGGCTTGTAGGTGCAGTTCAGGAAGTGCAGCTTCCAGTTATTTTCTTTTATTGCTGTATTTTTTATTCTGGCTCTATGCTTCGTCGACGTCGTTTTCATTAGAATTGGGGGAGGATAGGCAACAAGGAAAGAGAAGGAATTCGATCACTACATTTTGAAGGAACTATCCTGCATCCGAATGGAGTTATTGCTGGAAATCATGGAAAACCGAAAGCATATTCCCGACTACTTCTAAGAAAATGTTCTCGACAACTTAGTGTATTGATCCCAGGATATTCATTTAATATGCAGTTCCTTTGTCAGCCGTGCTAAGCGTCCGCCCAAATTCTTCAGTGCATTAATTCATAATAAACGTGCACCATTAATAAGGCGAGTGTTTCAATTTAACACTTTCATAGCGAAACGCGCAAGCAACTGTGATTGCATTTAACGATAAGAAATATTGCCAGAGGTTAACTTTAACACAAAAATGTAATTTCCATGTTGCTTATGTGTATGTCATATATCTTGGCTGAGAAATACCCAGCAAATGAGTTCTTATTGTCTGTAAACTGTTAAATACGCTCTGGAAGTTTAACAAAGAGATGTGTACTACAACCACCAATATCTTTTTTTTTATGTTAATAATAATAAGTACTGGGTGTTATTTATGCTTTTCCTTTTTCTTTCTTTCTTTCTTTCTTTTTTTGTTTTTTTTGTTTTGTTTTGTTTTGTAATAAAACTGTGCATCCGCGAATTTGATATAAAACATTAAAAACTGCTTATGCATCAGAGAGTTTACTCACACACACGCCATTGTATGAATTCGAAGTATCTCAGAGATTTCTAGTCAGCATTAGAGCGTTTCTGACAGAAAATCAATTTGATAATATTTTCGCCAACGTAATACCTTAGACCAATCCATGTATACAAAGTGAAACACTGTCTGACGCAAATGCTATGACAAATCTCTGCTAAACGTCCGACGATGGTAACATTAACCGAAGATCTTCGCAGTGACAATGTCTGTTTATAAAAATTTAATACAGAAAGTAATAAATATGCTTAAGACGTTAAAAAGATATGTCATGACATCAGAATATCCGCTCAAAGCCACAAAGAAATTTTCTGAGAAAGTTAACTACATAAATTAATGGCTCACCTGAAATTCATCCTACTTTCCAGGATCGTCCAGAGGTCACCGAGAAATCCAGTCACTCGTCCAGAGTTCTCGAACATCACGAATGGCGGCTCCTACACAAAGTGCAACATTACGGCACTATTTCTCATACATAAGTATACTCGTAGTTTTTGTAATTAAAGTCAAGCTGCTATTTTCCTACATTATTTTATTCATGTTTTCAGCTATTTTGCTGCTTTAAGAGTTAAGGCCATTTATAACTACAGAGTGTATACAATTTCTATTATAAATTTCAATGCTTTCCGTCAGTTTCCAATATGTTTTCCATTTAAATCGTTGTTAACATGTTCCATTGGTCGTTAGCATATAGCGGAACGTGATAGCTTATCGAGAACGTCGGAGAAGTGACACTGACTAGTTTCAACCTAGCATGTTTCTCTAATTGGCTAGACATTTGCGCCATTAAGGATTTTCTTTTTTTTTTTACCGTATGACGACTGGTCCAAATAATTATGATTTATGAATAGACAAATATAATTCATTTGGATGATAGAAACAGAAATTTTAACGTATTGTGGTGGCCTATGGATTCTAATCATCGTTGAACAAGCTCGAAAAGAACTGTCCATACAGTTATTTCAGGAATTCGTCATTGTTATTTAAAAGCCATTATTGCATTATAATAGAGTTTGATACTCCTTGCTAGTTGTTGCTTTACGATGAAATCATTCAGAATCCTTGCTTTAGTGTGATAATTTCGTGGAGAATTTTACAGTTTGACTATAACAACAGGCGGAAGTAAAATCTCTTCAATGGAAAGTTTGCAAGTGAAAATTTTTGGAAACAATGACTTGTGATTTGCGTGTTAAAAATGATGCCGTTAATAACATCATAGGTATACCAGAAATTTGTAACACATACATAGTAAGTAGTAATTGCAGACAAACATTGAGATGTAGGGTGTACTAATCTTGAGATAGATTCCACCATTGTAATAGATTTAATTCAATTCATCTGAAGAACAACCACTTGTAACATTAATGTTTCCTCAATTCTACGACGGTGACGGATCAAGTAGGCCTGGCTTATGGTTATCTATATGTTACCTTCAATAGGCAAATGTATTAGAGATATCTGACAGGCATTTAACATACAAAAAAAGGTAATGATGTTTATTTGAATGGCATTCCTCGAAAATCCCAGAAGCAGTGTGGGGTCTGATAACTGCTCTGAGCAATACCGTAAACACTTGCCTTAGAAACAAATAAAATCTTAGAGATCAGCGAGAAAATCTTCGTCGGGACATGAAGTCAACATGACGCGCTCCTCCTGTGGGATGTCCAAGAATTTTTTGGACATCTTAAAATTGGTTTATGAGAGTAAAATTTTTGTAAATAAATTTCTAACTAATTATATTTTTGCCTTGTTCTATCATGATCAAAGAATTGTTATTACATATCGAAGGACCGGCGATGAGAAAAAGACTTTCTTTTAGTGTCATTCGTCTTCTGAACGGTTTTATGCAAACTTCCAATTTGCCCCCTTCTGTGACAATCTTTTATTTCCTCTTAATATTCGCAAACATTTGTTTTAGTGGACAGGTATTAAGAGGAATCTTACATTAACAAATTTACTCTTTTTTAGTAATGTTCTACAAACTTCTTTCATCCACTATTGTTTTCAGAGAGTGTTTATTTTGAGCTTGAGGCACCTTGTTATGGCACTATTTTTACAAATGGTTCTTCTGTCTAGTCTTCAGAATATCCAAGCACCACTTCAATTAAAGTAATATGGGATTAGACAATTCATAAGTTATCAGCATTTCATACTGAAGAACGTCCACTTGATAATGTTAATCTACTGTTAATAACTACCCTCATCGGCCACTTTTCCAATAAACTCTTTAAATACTATTTTTAGTTAAAAATAATATTGAATGCAGTAGTGTAGTTGTAAGTAAGTATTGTATAGAACAACACTTTGAATGTTGTGTTACTAAACTAGAATATGATAAGGAAGAGCTGATAGTGATAGCAATTTACAGGGCCCCCTCAGGTAATTTCAGACTGTTTTTATCTCATTTAGAGTCTTTGCTACTAAGTTTTACAAATAGCAAACAAATAGTATTATGTGGAGATTTCAATGTTGACTTTCTGAATCACAGCAATGATAGATTAGATATGGAAGCCTTGATGTTGTCTTTTAACTTAACAGCACTTGTAAATTTTCCTACGAGAATACAAAATAATAGCAGGACTGCAATTGATAATTTTTTTATGGATATTTCTCAGTGCAGTAATTACAGCATACATCCAGTAATAAATGGTATCTCAGATCATGATGCCCAGCTATTATGTATCGAGTCCAGGAACACTGTTAAACAGATAAAGAAAAGCTGGGTTTATAGAAGAAATATTAGTGAAAATAATATAAAACACTTCATAGATACCTTAAACAATGAAAACTGTTTAGAAGTATATAATGCGCAGGGTGTTAATGCGAAATTTGATTCCTTTCTGAATATATTTCTAACACTTTTTGAAGGTAGTTTCAAAAAAAGGAAAATTCTCAACACTCCAAACAATGAACTGGGCATGGGATGGATAACAAAGGGTATTAGAATCTCTAGTAAAACAAAGAGGGACCTTTATTTAAAAATGAGAGAATCGGATAGCTATGCGCTGAAAGTTCACTATAAACTTTATTCTAAAATACTAAGAAATGTAATAAGGAAGGCCAAGAACAGGTACATATCGGCGAAAATAGAAAATTCAGACAATAAAATGAGAACAATATGGAATATAATAAAGACTGAAACAGGAAAACCTGTAAATCACTCTAAAGACATAAAAATAGAACAAAATGGATATGTGTATAGCGAAGTAGGTGAAGTTTGTGAAATATTTAACAAACATTTTACGTCAGTAGTAGATAAATTAGGCATAGAAAAGCAATCCCCACATAGTGCTCTAAGGCTTCTTGAGACTGCTTTCCCAAATAGCTTTGTGGAGATGAAATTGCCACCAGTAACAGTCTCAGAAATAAATAAACTCATTAAACAATTAAAACCTAAAAATTCTTCCAGCTATGACAATATTTCAAGTAAATTACTGAAAAGATGTTCAGACTGTATCAGTCATGTACTTGCTCACATTTGTAATGAATCATTAATACAAGGCGTTTTTCCCGATAGACTAAAATATGCTGTTGTAAAACCATTATTTAAAAAAGGAGAAGTAACATGTGTAGACAACTATCGTCCCATTTCATTACTTTCAACATTCTCAAAGGTTTTTGAAAAAGTCATGTATAGAAGAGTAATAAAACATGTTACACACTATAATATCCTAACTAATTCACAATTTGGGTTCAAAAAAGGATCATCCATAGAAATGGCTATATATTCATTTTTAAATAACACATTTGAGGAACTGAATAATAAAATGAATCCTGTAGGAATATTTTGTGATCTTGCAAAAGCATTTGACTGTGTAAATCATGAATTACTTTTGAAAAAAATGGAATACTATGGTATTTTTGGGACCGCAGGTAAATGGTTTAAATCATACATTGAAAGCCGAATGCAAAAAGTTTCAATTTTTGATTCTAAAATAAGTAAAGATGCTTCATCAGACTGGGAGAAAATAAAACATGGAATTCCACAAGGCTCTGTCTTAGGTCCCCTCCTCTTTCTGTTATACATCAATGACCTTCCTGGAAATTTATCCGACAAAGTTAAGAGTGTTTTATTTGCAGATGACACTAACCTGACTGTGCGTAAAACACCAAACAGTACTATAGAATTTAATGTAAATGAAGTACTTAGAGTAGTAGCAAATTGGTTTAAGGCAAATTCATTAAAATTAAATTTTGAAAAAACACATTATATTAGGTTTAAAACAAAAAACTATGCACAGCCAGATATATGTATAAACTATAAAAACAACACAATCTTAGAAACAGAGAGTATAAAATTTCTTGGTATTAAAATAGATCAGAAACTCTGTTGGCATGATCATATCACTACACTACTGGCAATGTTAAGTAGTGCCACCTTTGCAATACGAACACTTTCTCTAACAGCAGATCTAGAATTAATGAAACAGGTGTACTACTCATATTTTCATTCAGTAATGTCATATGGCATAATTTTTTGGGGAAACTCTTCACAAAGTAAAAAAGTTTTCATAGCACAGAAAAGAGCTATTAGGTTTCTGTGTAGGGTAAAACCAAGAACTTCTTGCAGACAGCTCTTTAAGAAACTCAATATTCTTACAATGTATTCTCAGTATATATATTCTCTCATGAGCTTTGTCACAGAAAATTTTAACCTGTTTACACCTAATTCACAGGTACACAGTTTCAATACAAGAAACAGAAATAACTTGCATAAAACACAAACATCTCTGTCATTAGTACAAAGAGGAGTTAATTATTCTGGGATACATCTGTTTAATAAACTACCTAATCGTATAAAACAGCTTTCAGATAATAAAGATGTATTCTAACAAAAACTTAGAGATTATCTTATTGGCAACTCCTTCTACTCCATTCAAGAATTTGAAGAAAATAATTAATTGTACTCATTATGACGTTTGCAAAACTCGGTTGCAAAAATGTATGTTTATTATTTCTTGTATTTGTAAAATATGTATATATATATATATATATTTACTATGATATGACTCATATTATGTGTATATGTATCAACAATGACATGTTTCACATCCCAGAGGTATTTCCTCAGCAGGGATCCATGGAACAAGATTGATAAATAAATAAATAAATAAATTCTCTTATAAGACCAATCACATTCAATCAAATTTTTCCATCATTTGGGAGAACGCGGGTTCAAATCCTCGTCCGGTCATCCAAATTTCGGTTTTTCATGATTTACAAAATCAAATGCCTGGATTGTTCCTTCCCAATCCCTGTCTCAAATCCTCTTCCAAAACTATTGATCTCAACGTCGACGAGCAGTAAAGTCACCAGGAAAAAACAAATGGTCAATTTCGTCACTAGGTACGTTGCCATTATCACCATTTACAATTAATATTATCAGGTTTATTTTGATTTTGTTAGCATTTAATCAGAACCATTCTCTAATTCTTTTTTTCACTCCATTTCCTATCTCTTCTACATCTTTCACTCATATCACTTAATAGAAATATAGGTATTTAATTTTTCGTATTAAATCTTCCAAAACAGAACTTTCTGACACTGATAAAGCTGTACCAGAGACGCGCGTTTTAAATCAGGTTCTTGTTAATAACCCAAAGTCAGAAAATTGTGGTGTAATATTCGAACTGTGCCCAACGTGAGAAAGGCAGTTTAGGCAGCCAGTCACATGGTTTAGGAGCCATTTGATAACAGTGACTTGCCTATACTTTCTGCGTAAATTGTAACTGAAGACAGAATAAGCTTTAGTTCTCATTTCTCAGAAGATGTAAATACAATTACCATGACAACACTGTAGTCTTGAAGCTGCGTTTGCTTTACGTGTGAACTATAATACGTAAACAACAGAATTTTTCTTCTTTCCTTCAAAGTTCCTCTCATCGAGCCTGGTGAGCGAGTAGTAACGCTCTGGCCTCCCATTCTTCCACATTTCCATGGTTTCCATAAATCACTCAGAAGAATATCAAGATAGTTCCTGAAAAAGGTAATAGCCGAATTTCTGTCCGTTTCTGGCACCCAATCCTTTCCCTCCTTCGATATCGAAAATAGCGTCAGACCAATTGACATTGCAGATCAGTATCACAAAGAGCCAGTTTTTAGGAAATGAATAATTCAATCAATTGATTTTAAAATTCATATTTGAATGGAATCAGTACGTAAATTTTGTATATTTGTTTACTATGTCGTTCACTACATGTCGATAACAAATGCTAGGAGGTAAACATCAACACCACACAAAAATCAACAGAAATTGAGATTTGCGCACTTGGACAGGTAAAACGGATTGCGTGTCGCATATACGGTCTGATGAAGTTTTATATTGTACAGGAAAACGAGCATACCTTTATATTATACGAGTAGTTGGTACAAAGAGTTCGCTTTCAGATGAAAGCAGTAGTTTGCTTAGAGGCACAATAAGAGTTTTTAGCTTAGTTTCACAGTAGGAGGCTTATCTTAAACTCTAGACAGCTCGTCGTTGAGCTGTGAAATTAGGATTCATGTTTGAAATCCAAGCGTGGGCAGCAGATAAGACTTTGGCTCTTCGGCGAACGCATAATGGAGCACCGCATGTGGGAAACAGTATATTCATCGCCTCACTGGACATTACCGGTGCTTTGAACATAGAACATCATCGTAACACAGCGTATTTCAGTAGCTGTGAAAACAGTAACTTAAAACGCTGTTAACATTCCTAGTAGAGAAATTCATAGTGAGAAATTAGCTGTAGCGAGATAATGGAATATAATTAGTCAGTGCCAGGCTATCCTCGGAGTAGTCCGATACAGTTAAAAGTTACAAAGAGTGGCCTCAGGGACATGTCACCACTCAAAAGCACGTCCTACGTCTGAATCACTGTTGTGTGCTCCCTGCGTAAGGTAACGGTATTTAGTTAGGATACCGTGTTACTATTGAAGGTATTCGGGCATCTGACTGGTGTTTTGCTTATGAAATATGACGCGTAATGTTTAATCATTCTTACGTTTTAATTAATAAAATTAGTATTCATACCAGATAAAAGGTTTATCAAGATAACAAGTCTCACATCTAAGTAACAATATCGGATAGAAATAAGTCAGGTCGTTGATCTCAAGGGCTTCAAAGTGCAAGTTAACTAATTTTGTCTTCCAAATCAATGAGTAGATGCTAAATAATGAACAAGAGGTGCAGGTTGATGGCGGATCCAGTGTCGCTAACAGTTAGGTCCGCTCACGGAAGCGATAGGAAGAGAGTAGAACGCACAAACAGCGCTGGAATTAAAGGTGGATGTAATAATTCTTTTGTTTAGAGCGTTACGCCTCGTCGACGTAAGAGTCATTGTTGTCGGGAAAGGACAGGGGACAGGATCAGAAAGGAATTCGGTTATGAAGGAATCATGCCGGTATTCGTCTCGATGGATTCCGGGAAACTATGAAAAATCGTCATCATGGTTCCAATTAAGGTACGATGATCCACCACGTCATATACAAGCAGATACCAAAATAAAAGGCGACACAGACTATTTTCAAACACACTCATTGAGCATTCACAAAAACCAAACCTCCAGTACTGCCACCCTCCTGTTATTAAACCCTGAACATAAAATATAAATAATTTATATTTTTGTTGTTGATAATAATGAGCTTTGTAGAATCGTGAGGCTACATAAACTTAGCTTTGACTCAGTATTTATGTAGTTTCATTAAAAATCTATGTCAACAGAGATGACAAAAGCTGTACCACAAGTAATAAGTGACTGCGGGAATTAGCGATATCATGAAATGTACATCAAAGTTTATAAAGACTTGTAGAAAAATTGACGGTGGCACAATATATGAAATGACATGAAAAAATGGATAAATGGAATATGTAGTCTGAATTATTCAACAGCTTAATCATAAATCCAGCTATATGGTAACCATTTTCTAGCACAGAAGAGTTAGTTCCATCTGCGCAGTTATAAAGGTGTTTATTTGTTCGTAGTCGACAAACTAGTCCATGCCCACTAAGACTCGTGACACGTGAACAGGATATGACCGAGCGTGTTAGGTGAGTGGTCTTCCTTGCCTTCGGGAGGACGCGGGTTCGAATCCCCGTCCGGGCATCCAGATTTGGGTTTTCCATGGTTTCCCCAAATCACTCCAGGGAATGCCAGGATACTTCCTTCAAGAAAGCCATGGCCGAATTGCTTCCCGTTCCTTGTCCTCCAGTCCCATCCCGCCTCTAATGATCTTAGCCGTCGACGAGGCGTAAACCCGTAAGAAAAAAACTGGATATGGTATCATCTCGTTGGCTTAATTATATTGTTATTACGGTTTTTAAATCATCATAATGGGGCATGACTTTCTCACCGCTTGCGAATGGGGTGACAGGTAGTTTTTGGTTGCATCGAATTCAGGTTAAAGGATTGTTCTCGTGTTAGGTGACAAATGTACGTTATTTCTAGTTACGAACAAAGTTGTCGTGACCTAAGGAAAGGACATCAGAAGTAGGGTTGATAGAAGCAATATGGGCACGGGTCGAATCGGGGTTTCTGCTTAGAGTAGCAATGCAGGATGGCCGTGAATCAGATTTGGCTATTCGAGATAGATCACTAAAGGGGAATCAGGACATTCAATGTATAACAACAGAAGTTTATTGACACAGCCCATCATGGATAAAATGCCATACAGTACTTACTGAAGTTTATACAAAGGTTCATAAGCAATAGTCGGGTATGCAAAAATAGCGCGATGGGACTATCCTTTCTGCTGCGTTAACTTGGATACTGGATGATAAGCGACGAAGAGCATGTTTGAATTAGCGACTAGCTAACCCAAACCAAACCGTAACCAACCAGAAGAATTTGAGCCATTTCTACCCAAACACATTGAGGCCAACGTTACGAGATTTCTTCCAGCGTCTTCTCAGCCTTGAACCTCCCTGAGGTGACACACCGCTGGTGTGATCCTTGAGACAATCGGAATTAGATAAGAATAAGATGAAAATCGACACCTGCAAAGGGTTTTCATCCTATCCTCCCAATATACGATCATTATGGAGGGGACATCCGTAAATCAATCGCTGATCGCATCGACGCCGTCATTGGAAGTCTGTTTTTATTGAATTTCAGCATCATTCAGCCAGTTTCTGCTGCTCACTATTACATCCACAATTCATTCTGTAGTTTTGTGGTGGTCATTTGTCACTACCATATATTAACCCTAGAACTACATACTGGGGTCGATATCTACTCCAGGTAAACTTTAAACTACGTTTGTATGTAAAATAATTTTATATGTATCAAATTTATCTTTTTTTTTTTACATTTTGAATGATAGAAACCGAAATATATTTTTGAAAAGCAATATTTAATGGATTTTTATTTGAATTTTCCATACATTAGATTCCCATTCTTTTTAATTTTTTTTTTTTAATTTTCAGCGTCCCAAATAAATAGAATTTTTTGGCAAAACATCATGATGGTATTTTTTTCTTCTCAAAGCTAAATACATCCTCTCTAAAATCCCGTTTGAAATTTGAAAATCAGTTGTTTAGAAAAATAGTTATAAATTTTTTGTTTGTTAAATGACTGTTTCACCGTTTCTTAGCACTTTTAGCGATTTAAATCTTGATAAAATTGAATTTGCTCTTTACCATTCTCTTCAGCATGAAGAAACAAAAGACTTCATGTCCATATAAGTCAGATTACTGTTTTCAGAACGATTTTAAGAACAAAAAAACCTTTGGGGCAAATATTGACCACAGTTTATAGTTTACAGGTAAAAAAAAAAGGGGGATTGTAGTTCAAGGGTTAATAATTATAAATATAACTAATATATTTATTTATTTGTATCAATAATTATGAATGTCCAATACTAATCCTATTCTATGAGTATTTCTGAAGGCAAGGAGTGGATTTAGAGTCGTGTAAAAGCAGTAATTATGAGGAATAGAAACGATAAGAGAAAGTCGAGGATGGAATGAGAAACGGCTGCGAAAGAGACGAGGAGATATTTCACAATTGTAACCCAAGAACTAATATCATAACTAAGTTTAAAAGAAGATCTAAAATATTCTCGTCCTGGCTGGAAACGACTAAAAAAACCATTTTAAGGTAAAAGTAAACTAATAACATGGTAGATCTGAAAAACGTATCCCACTTTTGGGACTGCGTGTACAAGGATGCCATTAAGGACAACGGGTTCCAACTAAGCCAAGCACGGAACCAAGCATTGAAGCGGCTCAAAAGTCAAAAGAGCCATGGAAACAAACATGAAGAAGGCGCCACGCAGACTGAAGACTACTGCTACCGGTGCGCCGCGGCTGGAGTGGATGGGTGGGTCGACAGTTATAAATATGGCACCCGCGGGTCCAGCACGGCCTGGCGGCCATGGGTGCGACACGTGACAGCCCGCACCTGCGCCGAATTTGCTGCGACTGGTCAATACTACCATATAGCGAGTAAATGAACGATACGAAATATTTAAAATAATAGGGTAGAGGGGCGGCAAAAGCTGCCCAAAGTGCCCAGTGACGCCATGGGTTACCCATAGCGCCACGAACTTAAGTTTTTTTTTTTTTTTTTTTTTTTTTTTTTTTTTTTTTTTTTTTTTTTTTTTTTTCATCACGGCAGTCTCGACTAGGACTGCGCTTCTCACGCCATGGTATTTTAATTAGTTTCAGCCACGGTCCTCGAAAATAAACGCTTGATAATTTTAAATGAAAGTAAATATTTATTTCGGGAAAGCTTTGCTGATTTTTATCCCGGTTGTCGTCAGTGTAAGTAGATTACAGGGAGTATGCAGAACACACAATAACCCAATACATTCTCACCTTCATCAGTCGAGTGAATAATTTGTTATTTTCCAACGCAAAAGTGACCGCAGATCTGTAGAAACTTTATTCCTTTTTACACGCTTTATATTAGCTTGACTTGTATGTATGTATGTATGTATGTATGTATGAATGTAACGGAATTTTACAACTCCATTTTGACCCACTTCCCGATGTCCGAGCTGTTTGAAATTTGGCACACATATTAAGAATCGGTGACAATACAATAATTTCATAGCTATATCCTGCTATGCTCATTACTTTGACAGTAACAACAGAAAAATGGTTGAATGTCGTGGAATTTTGCAATATAATTTTAACCCAATTCCAGATGTCCGAGTTGTTTGAAATTTTGCTCATGTATTGATAACTGATTACAATACAATAATTTCATAGCTATGTCTTGATATTCTGATTACGTTGACAGTAAAAACATAAAAATTTTGCACACGTTTTAAGAACCGTTGACAATACAGTAGTCTCTTAGCAACGTCCTGCTATTCTCGTTACTCTGACGGTAACAATAGAAAAATGGTTGCCATGTAATGGAATCTTTCATTTCAGTGTTTACCCGCTTCTTGACGTCCGAATCGTTTTAAATTTTGCACACTTATTAAGAACCAATAAAAATTCAATAATTTCACTCTCACCACGTTGTCAGTGTATTCTATACTTGATGGGATTACTGAGTTAGGCAAATGCAGCCGCGACATTAGTGCACAGGTGCGATTCGAGAAATCTTCGTCATTTGGCGGCCACACCCTTCGGAGATTTCCCACCCAATATAGCCATCATCATCATCATCGTTCTCCAGTTTCCCGGGTGTGATTTACGAGCCTTGGTTGCTGTAGACGATCGTCTTCTGCTGTCTCCTATCCAGAAAGGTTTCTCTGTCTGAAGTCGCTTAACGTGATGTTGAATAGTAAGTATTCGAAATATTACTTCGTACTATTATAGAAAAGTAGCCTTCCTCGTTTACCGTGCTATTGGATCTCTTGTTGAGTTGACCATGTAATTGTATTTTACTCGTGGGAATAATAATTAATAATGAAACTCCAACTCAAATAAAAAGAGAGATTGGTGAAGAAAAGCCAACAGTAAGAAACATACTTTTTAAACTATCTGAACTAAAAAGTTAAAAATAAAATTATAGTTTAAAAAACTAAAATCACGCTTTCGTAGTAATGTGAACTAAAAGGTTAAAAATAATATTTAAATATAAACATTTTGTTTAACAGTGATAGGACGTCCCACAATTCAGGATAAATTAATGTTTTTGAATAAGCTTAAAGTATAAAGTCACTGATTACAAAATTAACTTTAATGTTAAAAAAGCGTGGGGTGCGCTCTACATAACTTTTGACAATGACTCTGTCTTTACAAACAGCCAACGACAAAAAAATATAAGACAACTGAAATAGCACCCCATGCTTTTTTTCATTAAAGTTAATTTTGTAATCAGTGACTTTATACTTTAAGCGTATTCAAAAACATTAATTTATCCTGAATTGTGGGACGTCCTATCACTGTTAAACAAAATGTTTATATTTAAATATTATTTTTAACCTTTTAGTTCACATTACTACGAAAGCGTGATTTTAGTTTTTTAAACTACAATTTTTTAATCTCTAAATCCGTTTAAAAGTCATAAACTCGCTTGAGACTCACGTGTTGCACGAGGACCTTCATGCGCATGCCGAGCAGCTCTCCGTGGCGCTGGTTGTACTTGTGCGGAGTCCACTGCATCTCGCCGCTACGGCGGTCGAACCGTGCCACAGTCTCTCCGTAGACCTGCCGCTGGTCCCCGTCCAGGTGGAAGCGGTCTCTCACCAGCACGGTGTTCGCACCCACCAGACACACCTGAAGGAAACACCCTCCTCTCACTGCACGCTTGATTTGTTGTTCACATGACTTAATATAATATTACATTCAACACAAAAAGATGCTCCTTAACTGAATAACAACATAAGTACTGTATATCTTCCATACTAATATTATAGATGCGAAAGTAGCTCCGTCTATCTGTCTCCCTGTCTGTGTGTTTGTTACGTTTCTTGAGCTACACGGCTATACGAATCATGATCAAATTTGATAAGGAGATGCGATTTGGTATTAGCATAGACATAGGATACTTTTTCTGTATAAATAGTGCATACCGTCATGTAATTTTAAAAAATTACCGAAACTGGGATAGACAGACACTTAGGATGTGTAAGACTCTGTAGTATCCCAACGGTCAGCTGTCTGATAGCTCAGTGGTTAACACTCTTGCTTACTAATGTTCGGGCCGTGGTATCCAGTTCAAATCCCGATGAAGGCAAAGATTTTTAAGAATTGTTTTTGATCGTATGAGCCTCACCTGGACTGTCAGTATTCCGGATTTTATGTTAAACTGTAGATATCTCAAATTTAGGGGTGTAATTCTTGGCAAATAGTACGTGGTCCAACAATGCTGTAGGTTTACACTTTTTTTACGCTATATTAATCACTCAGCCGTTGATTCTCCCGCAGTCAGTGTGTGTGTGTGTGATCTACACTAACAATATTATATATGTGAAAGTACTTCTCTGCCTACTTGTTTTTTGTCGGCTATACCGATATTGATGGAGTTTGATGAGGAAATACTTTGTATCTGTAGGAAGGACACAGACCACAGTACAATTTTTTCTGTATGAATAACAATTTTAGTCACGAAGTTTTGAGAACTTATCGAATGGTGACAAACAGAGGGATGCGTGTGTTAGTCATGTTACGGCAGTTGCTCAAGATGTGCTTCTCGCGCAGTCTTTTAGTGTATGATTTGTTAGTAAATTTCGTTTAGAGACAAAACTTATTATTTAGTATAGATGTCGATTTTATCTGCACTGCACTATTGCTTTGTGTCTGCCTAAAAGCTTCTTGCACTAGTTTATTTTGTTCATGTGGCCTAATGTGTAGCTAAAGTTATTAGAACCTAAGAATCTGATGCTCATGCTGAAGAGAGAAGAAATAACTAAGCTTAAATAAAGCTGCCCTCTGTTAAACTCCTCCCCCCCTTTCCCTATATCCCCCCACCTTCCTTTGTTATTCTGTTTTTAAATAAGTTGGAAACTGATTCTCTTCATGAGACATGTTCGACGGTAGAATGATATAATGATGGCTTTCCTTTCATATTAAGCCGACTCGGTGTTGTCTGGGACAAATCTTAAGTTACTAACAGTTTTCTATATCCAATTTAGCCAATGAAATTTTAAGTCCACTCGTACGAAGTCGTGGGTATCAGCCAATTAATTATATAAATTTTTGAACGAAGGTTTCCTCGGCGTCTTGCGGGTTCTCAGCCAGATAATGTTGTAGGAAGATAACCTTTCGACGGCTATCTCTGCCATGTTTTGTGTGCGCGCTGCGAGAACCAAAACTATAATGTCTTTCTCAGGCGTCGATACAGCTATATAGCACAGCGTTCTCCCTTCCACCTCGCTTTATAGTTCGCGCTTAATATCGCGTCCGTCACGCGAGTCGCGACTGATACTGCGCTCGCCACAATTTCCTCTCCATAGTTTGCCAATTTTCTCTTGCTCGGCTTAATAATCTATTTGATGTAAGCCAGTTATTGGGGTTTATTTTACTGTACCAAAGATTGAAAGATTGTCGCAAAGTGCGCGTAGGACCTGAAGTTGATGGCAGAGAACGCCCTCCAAAAATTTGCCTTTCCACAACATAATCTGGCAGCGGACCCCAGAAAATTACATTTCTATATTAAAGTTTACCATAACACCATAAATTAAAATTATTCTTGCAATATTAAATGAGACAATAAGAGAGTATGGGAGAGAGCTATGTGAAAAAAAAAGCGAATAATATTGGGTAGACTAGGAGTCTCACATTTTTCATGTTGATCTACCAACGCCCTACCGACAAAGCAGCGTCGAAACAATCTCTGTTCAGGCAAATATGAGAGTTCGGCTGCAATACAAACCTGGAGGATGAGACTGTTGAATGGAGCCCAGATACGGTTGGCAATCTCGGGTGGCACCAACAGGAACCATACTTCACGTACTGGCTGGATTGTCTGCGAAGATATTAGTAAAAGTAATTAGCAATTACAACGATTATTAACTTAAATATCAGTATGCAATACATTTCTTGTCAAATACCAAAATATTCAATCTATAATATAAAAATTAATCACAAAATGTGTTGGTAAGCGCATAACTCAACAACGCCTGGACCAATTCGGCTAATTCTTTTTTTTATATTTTCCTTAAGGCACAAGGAAGGTTCTTATGGAGAGAAAAAACACAAAAACTGGAAGGAAAATAGTAAAAACAACACTTTTCTTTTCCCTCAATCAAAACAAAACAAAGGCGCATTAGGATTATCTTTGGTATGACTTCAAGTTGATTAGGCTCTATGGATATTAATCTATGCCTGCGTGTGATCAGCGAAAATAATATCACTGACGTACGTGTTATCATTATTTCCTCCGTGCGTGGTATTTTCTTGATTGCTTTTAAATTTTCGTTCTCTCGAAAACCATTTGTGTGTTTATTTGTTCAGTGTGTTTACATTTATACCCATGCCGCCTACCACGAAAGTTTCGACTATGAAAATAGAATGCATCAGTTTAGAAGGATGCAATATTAAGAATACCTAAAAAGCAAAATCGATTACTGGTATTTCATTTGAGAAGCGATATGCATCATCGTCTGACGATCGAGCCACACTTATCCTATTTTCTGGTAAGCCTTGTGGTGATGGGTTCCATTCGTTTTAAACTATGTTCGGGTAGAATTCATGGTGATTGAATTGGTTGCGACTAATAATACTTTCTAAGTTTTAAAATCTTCCATATAAATAAAAATGAATCGCCAAATGTGTTTCTAAGTGCAAAACTCGAGAACGGCTCGACCAATTCGGCAAATTATTTTTTTCCTTCATATTTTCGTTAATCCACAAGGAAGGAGAGAAAAAACGTAAAAATTGCGAGGAAAATAGTAAAATCAACACCTTTATTTTCCCATACAAACCAGCCAAGCAAAATAAAACAAAACAAAGGCGTGTTAGGATTAGCTCTGGTATGCCTTCAAGTTGATTAGACTGTATGGATATTAATCTATGCCTGCCCAAAATAAAGTTCGAAGGAAAAAAAAGGTTTGCGTGTCAACAACGAAAATAATATTACTGCCAGTCAATCAAAACAAAACAAAGGCGCTTTATGATTATCTTTGGAATTGCAAAATGATTGATCGGAAGAAATGGTTTCAAAACAACTCATTGGCATTGGTAATGACAAAATCCCTGTAAACGTTTTGAGTGGCTGCATTACATTTCCTGTCAATTTTTTGGTTGAACGACCGAACTATATTACAGAGACAAAAACACGGACGTTAATTAAATAAATTTCGAAATTCAAAATGAAATTGCCGGTGAATTAAGGACATACAAATCAGTTGATTGCGGAACTAACCAAGATGATGTCTTCAACTATCCACCAGAATTTTTGAACTCACTGGATTTGCCAGGATTGCTGCCTCATAATCTTTAATTAAAAGTAGGATCGGTGGTCATAATGTTGCGAAATATCAACCAACCGCGTCTTTTTAACGGCACACGGCTTACAGTGAAAAAATTACTTAACAATGTGAAATATAAGGAAGAAGATGTGTTGATCCCTCGCATTCCAATGGTACCAACTGACGTACCATTTGAATTTAAACGACTGCAATTTCCAGTGCGACTTGCTTTCGCTATGACCATAAATAAATCCCAGGGTCAGTATTTGAGTGTTTGTGGCGTTAATCATGAAAACCCTTGCTTCTCTCATGGACAGTTGTATGTTACTTGCTCCCGCTTTGAAAAACCTTCAACCTTATTTGTTTACGCGCCAGATAACCAAACAAAAAATATCGTGTACCACAAATTATAAGAATAAAAATATCATCACATTATTACTAACTTCTTGCAGAGTATGAAATAGAAAACTTATTTTTGTTAGTAATCGTTATTTATTATTGAGACATCAAATCAAGTGATCACTCTGTAATACGTTTTAATTATTTATTTTTTCTATTGGACTACGATAGGACAATAACTTTTGACAGAAAGAAGTCTGTCGGGGCAGCTAGTTTACTATATTTTTGTATAAAAGATAAGTTAATTCCTTGATTCCATTTTATCGTTGTCTTCAATGGTTGCTTAAGTATCATAGTCTACTAAGATGTGAAAATCAAAGTATCGAGATAATCGTACTATCTTCGTTTGCACAACTCTTTCGTCAAGTATGTAAATGGCAAATCCTTCCCATTTTCTTTCTCTCAGATCAGTTGGAGTACAATTGGCTGGATTCGGATTCAGTGGCAAACTATTCACAATGGTGAATTCATGCAACTACTGTTAATTTCGCTCAGAAGAGCGACAGTAAATTTAACGTTCTGTTTAATTCTGTTAGATCAACGTAAGTTACCTTTCCACTATTTTTCTTACTCAGTCTTTACAAAGTTGAATAGTAGAAATTAATGTCTCTCCTGTTTTTAATAGAAAAATTGTTTTTCCTGCCCTAATACGTAACTAAGTTTCAGAGTATATGCTAACGATCTGAAACCTTTCTTACTCAACGTTCCTTGTGACCGCGACTCATCTTAGCTAAGAGAGTTTAGCTAGTGAGGCAACTTTCGGACTTTCATCTTCTACAACCACTTCATAATTATTTCTTAATCAGGTTGCAACGTTAACCTGATACTGGTGATTATTTTATCTTTTGAATTTTAGTCTTCTAATGTGAACTGCAGTAAACTTCGCTTGATTCAACCTATAAAAAGTAATATACAATTTCTAACACATGTCACTGAACGTATGTTTCTTGACTAACTCGTTCCATATTCTATAAGTATTATTACAAAATAATAATGAGGATTGTTGATGACATACGAGTGGCAAGTCATATTTAAATATTTGTTTCCGTAGCATGGGAAGTGGTGTCAGTAGTGTGTAAACTTGCCTTCGTTGACAATTTTTAATTAAATTAAAATAGGGGAGCAGAGAAACTAATTAAATTAAGTAGGGGAGCCGAGAAACCAATTAAATTAAAATAGGGGAGCCGCGTAACTAATTAAATTAGGAGAGACGAGGAACTAGGGGAGCCGAGAAACTAATTAAATTAAGTAGGGGAGCCGAGGAACTAGGGGAGCCGAGGAACTAGGGGAACCAAAGAACTAGGGGAGCCGAAGAACTAGGGGAGCCGAGGAACTAGGGGAGCTGAGGAACTAGGGGAGCCGAGAAACTAATTAAATTAAGTAGGGGAGCCGAGGAACTATTAAATTAAGTAGGTGAGCCGAGAAACTAATTAAATAATCCAATAAGCGACCGCAATCTCAACAGTAACCTCAGATTGATCTTATAATAACAATAAGCGACTGTGTTACTCATGTCTCCCACTCTTCTGCCTCTATGACTCACGCCTTACCGAAGTATGAATCACCTCCTCCTGGATTCAATCTCGCGTTTTGCGTCCCCCAAGTCAAGTGACCCATTTCTCCCACTATATAAAGGGCTGAGATCTCCCTTGTGTTATCCAGTCTTCTCTGAGTCGCTGCGCTGAACACTACGATCATCGCAATGTCGTCTGAAGATCTTGGAGGAATGAGCTTATTCAGCGATATTGGTAAGTAAATTATTGTTATTTAACTTGTTTTCTGGCTTTTTTTAATTCTTTAACATATACTGATGAGGTTTTT
Organism: Vandiemenella viatica; assembly: GCA_031002005.1. NCBI lineage: Eukaryota > Metazoa > Arthropoda > Insecta > Orthoptera > Morabidae > Vandiemenella > Vandiemenella viatica. The sequence continues at coordinate 316,686,911 of CM061920.1, read as the reverse complement.
TTTCCCCCTCTGCTTCAGACTTTGATGATTTCTCGTTCAATAGCCTGGATGATTTCGGTAATGATAATTTTTTAACGTAACTAGATTAATGAAAATGTATAGTGCCGAAGCAGTAGTCTATATTAATAATTTATTTGTTCACAGATGATTTGGATATTTCATGCAGCGACCTTTTTTATTTCAGTACGTATTTATCTATAGATTATTTTTTTCCATGTCTTTATAACTATTGCTAAAATATTTTTTTCCTTTCAGATGAACCATCACGCCCAGAGAAGCGTAAGAGTACTTCTCAGGAATTAAGTAGCCCAAAAACAGCTAATATCAGCCCTGGCGATTGCTCACACCCAATGAAGTGGATGAGTCGCAGAGCAGTATGCCGCCAACTCCACCGCCACAATGGGTTCTTCCGCAACCACCACCACACTGGAATATCGGTAAGTCCAGTACATCAGTAATTTACCTACATTATTTATTATTACAAAATTATGTTTTTCATGGTACTAAAACATTTTTCTTCTATTTTATGTTTCAGAGGGGGCGGTCGGACACCCAGCCAACGAGGCAGTTCCGCCACCGATATGGAGACCGTGGGAGATGCCCACTACAGCCGGGCCGAGCCGACCGCCCGCCAAAGCAGCAGCAGCAGCAGCACCTCACCTGCCCAGCCGCCAGTCCACCGGTCCTTCGCCCGGACCAGCCGCCAGTACGCCTACCCATCGGCCGGGTCAAGCCGACAGTACGCCACCACAGCCGAAACCAGCCGCCCATCACCCGGGACAGCCGCCAGTCCACCAGCCCAGTTCACCGGTCCATCGCCCGGGCCAAGTCGACCGTTCGTCGGGGCAGGGACGCCATCATGCAGTCATGATCATGCAGCAACGACAGGTGAGTCAGCAGTATCGCGCTTAATCCTTGAAGACAGGCTTAGTGCATTCAAAAATAGAATTTATTCCGGGACAATTACAAATTCTCTAAATTTCATTGATCCAATGAATTTCATTGATGCTTGCTTTAAACTTGTTGCCAGTAAACTTCGCGAAATTGTGGATAATCGGTACTCCCCATCTGTAAAGGTGCAGGTTGGACTGATTAACACATATAAAATACAGAAGGAAATGGTTTTAGAAACCGCCCGTATGTGCGTGAGGTCACAACCAGCACTTGCCTGTTGGATTGGTATGAAAAATATGTGAAGTCGGAGGTCAGAGTAAAATTGTGTGAGTTTCAAAAAAGGACAACTGGCAAAACTCTCGATAGAATAGAATCCCTCGACATTAGCATTTCTAATTTTCAACCTTTCTATCGGGGGTCTTCCTATGATGCTCTGCCACTTGATATCTGTAGAAAGAAGGCCTTCATCAATGTTGAAAACAAGAATGACGAGTTATCTTTCTGTGGATAATTCTTGCATATCACGTAAAGGCGCTAAAAAAAAAAAACCTAGAAGTGTTAGCATATATAAGAAAGTACGTTCACTCTACCCCCTCGATTTTTCAGGTATTGAGTTTCCGGTAAAACTCTCTGACATTTCTAAATTTGAGAGGCATAGTCCAGACAATTCAGTAAATGTTTTCGGTCTGGATGAAGTTAAAGGTAAACATGTAGTTTCCGGGGCCCTCAATCACACTGCAGACAAACGCGTTAACCATATAAACATGTTGTTGATTACCGACGATAGTGGGAAAAAATTCCATTATTGTTGGATTCACAACCTGTCGGCGTTAGTCAAATCGTCATTAACTAAGGAAAGGCGTGCTATTTTTATTTGTGACAGATGTCTGCAACATTTCGGACGCAAAGATCTCCTGGACCGCCACGAGATTGACTGTGCAAGGGTAGATCCTGTAAGAGTGGATTTACCCAGCGACGACGATAAAACCTTAACACTAGAGTGCACGCGCGGGCTACATATGTAGCCCAACGTGTAATATTGTCGTATATTTTTTAAACTTGGCGCACTACATATTAATCGTCCAGTGTATTCCTCAAGTACTAGCACCCGAACCTGCCAGTAGCGTGCCATCTCTCGTGGAACACGGACTTCTGCAAAAATTGCCCTCGAAGTTGATGGGCTACACCTGTAGCCTGCGCGAGCATTGGAGGAAGTTAATTTATTAATATACAAGTGAAAAAATTGAGGTAAATATGATATATTTTCGTTAGTAATACTATAAAAACTAATATCTACAACTGTTTTTTGTGTGTGTTGTTTGTGTTTATGGATTTATTCGTGAAACTTTATTATGTTTTGGTCGTTGTTAGTTGGCGTGTAATGTGAACGATGCCCAAATAATAAAATGGTTTCTGCAGGATGACAAAACGAAATAAGGTATTTCTGATTTTGTCTACCCTCCACAATCATGCCAAAATTGATGATTCAACTGGTGATGCTCAAAACCTGATATCATAGCATTTTATAACAACACAAAAAATGGCGTCGATGTTTTTGATAAAATGTGTAAACAATACGACGTTACCCGGAACAGTAGTCGATGGCCTCTCATGCTGTTTTACAATTTTGTAAATATGGCGGGTATAAACAGTCTTGTAATATATCAGATGAACATCGATGATATGAAAGTCATCCTTTGTCAATATCTTCAAGAAGTCGGATTCGGTCTTGCAAGACCTTCTATAGACCGTCGTATATCCCAGCAAAATATACTAAAAGGTATAAAACTGAAAGGCAGACTACTTCTAGGACTGGCAGATCAACCCCCGCAACATAATATGCCTATTCGGGAATGAGTTGGTGGATGTTCTTTCTGCAGCAGGGCTAGGGACCACAGCACGCGCAAGCAATGCAGCAAATATATGAGGCGCATTTGTAGCGAACATCGTCTGTCCTGAATGTATGCCAACAGAATGATTTATTATCAATGTCATTGATAATTGGTTCAATTACTTAACTGGAAACCCATTTTATAATAAATATTACGTTTCTAAATAAAAGTAAGACTAAAAGATCTCAAACCTTCCAAAAATATCTGATTTTTAAGAAGTTTATGTTTATGTTGCAAATTATAACTAAGAAACAAAATTTTGTCAATTGCATAAGTTATTATGATAAAAATAAAGATGTTTAGTAATTATTACTCTGTTTTATATATTTTTTGTCCGATTCCTAAAATTAACTAACCCATAAATGGGCTACGCCTGTAGCCCGCGCGTGCGCTCAAGGAATATTTAAGGGCGCGTGCACTCTAGTGTTAAAGTGTAAGGATTTTGTGCACCAGCAGCGTGTACCCGTCGTCGTTTACGCGGACTTTGAAAGTTTATTGCAACCTTATGATTCTTGCAGTCCTCCACCCAACGCCTCTCACACTACTTTTGTCCAGAAACATGTCCCTTTCGCTGCCGCATACCAGGTCGTTTGTCCATGCGTACCTAGTCTGTCGCGTTTCAACTCCTTCACGGGTATAAATCCCGAAAAATGGCTTGTTGACGAACTCGTCAAACTTGCCAAGAAAGTTGATAAAATTTACAAGAAGTGCATTCCCCTTGTAATGAAAAATGAGAAAGAAGCAAAGTTTTCTGATGCTACGGTATGCCCCATCTGTAAGAAAGACATTGAACCGGGGACTGTCAAGGTCCGCGATCATTGTCATATCACAGGTAAATTTAGGGGGGCTGCACATAATGATTGCAATTTGCAGTATAAGACTAAAAAGTACATACCCATTTTCTTTCACAATCTTTCTGGGTATGACGCTCATTTCATTGTTATGGCATTATCAAAACTCGATTCAGAAGGAATGGACGTGCTTCCCATCAACACAGAACGTTATATTTCTTTTTCGAAAAAGATTGAATACACTTCAATCATGTTAAGATTTCTGGATTCATACCGGTTCATGCAGCTCCCATTAGATAAACTGGTTGGAACCCTTGAGGACGGCGACATGCGCATTACTAGTGCTCATTTCACCGACCCCGAGAAGTTGAAATTAATTAAACGAAAAGGTGTCTTCCCTTACGAATACATGGATTCGTGGGATAAGCTCACCGAGGCCACGCTTCCTCCAAAATCAAAATTCTACAGTTCATTGTCGGAGTCACACATTTCTGATGAAGATTACGAACGCGCGAAAAAAGGTGTGGCGAACTTTCCAGATCAAGACTTTGGGCGAATATGCAAGTCTGTACATGGACACAGATGTGCGGTTACTTGCAGATCTGTTGGAAAAATTTAGGAGTGTATGATCGGGGAAGTACACCCTGGACCACGCCCACTATTTCACATCCACAGCCCTTTCGTGGCAGGCTATGTTAAGGAGCACGCGTGTCGAACTGGACCTTCTGACGGATATCAACATGCTGCTCTTTTTCGAACGAAGGTATTCGCGGAGGTATTTGCCAGTGCGTCCACAGGTATGCGAAGGCAAATAACCGATACATGCCGGAGTACAACCGCGAGACGTCTGAAGATTTTATAATGTACTTCGACGTAAACAATCTTTACGGCTGGGCCATGTCGGAGTATCTACCCTCTGGTGGGTTTCAATGGCTATCGGCTAAAGAGATTACTAGCATAAATTTCATGAGCGTTACAGCTGACTCACCTTCGTATTGGAGGTAGACCTTACGATTCCTCAGGATAAACACGACGTTTTAGCAGACCTGCCGCCATGTCCAGACCACAAAGCCCCAGAAGGTTCTACCCTCCCCAAGCTGATGACCACACTGTAGAACAGGGTACGGAATGTTCTCCATTACCGAGTCCTCCAGCAATGTGTAGGCTTGGGGCTGCAGGTGACAGAAATACTCCGGGTAATATCTTTCAATCAGTCACCGTGGTTGAAATAATACAGATCTCTCAATACGTGTTCTCGCCGTTCAGCAAAAACAGATTTTGAGAGAGATTTTTATAAATTAATGAACAATTCAATTTTCGGTAAAACTATGGAGAACATTCGAAAACACCGTGACGTGCAAACACATAGCTTCACCACACTTTAAGCAAGTAACAGTTTTCAACAAGAACTTTGTGGCCGTGGAGATGGCGAAAGCTAGGATAGTTTTTAATAAACCTGTGTATTTCGAAATGTGCATTCTTGACCTGTCTAAACTGAGGATGTACAGATTTCATTATAAATTTGCCATTCCACAGTTTAGATGCCCTAAATTGCTATATATGGATACAAACAGCTTCATCTACTTGGTGCGGAACTGTGATCCATATGAAGTGATGCGACGCAACAGGGAGGAGTTCGACACGTCTGGGTATAGCACCGGCAACCGTTATGGGATAGAGTCCCACAATGAAAAGGTTGTCGGTTTTATGAAGGACGAAGCGAATGGTACCCTGATTGCGGAGTTTGCGGGGTTAAGGGCAAAAATGTATGCAATCCGGCTCTAGACAGACCAGACCTCTAGACGGGCTAGAGGTTTGGCTGGCTCAGTCACTCGAAAACTGCAGATGGAGGATTATATTAATTGCCTCCATGGGGAATCTCCCAGGTACCATCTGCAGCAAAGGATCGCATCAACTCTGCACGTTGTAAATACTGTTCAAATATCCAAACTGGGTCTGTCTAGAACGGACGATAAGCGGTATATTTTCCCCGACGGGATAGAGACCCTACCGTGGGGACACAAATCTGTAAATAATGTGTGAATGTTTTGTAAATACTGTATGAGTGAAGAAGAAATATACCGTTTATCCGTGTTTCTAGTTTGTAAATATGTACAGTGCACTGCTTAGGTTGCTGCAAAGACAAGTAAATATTTATTTTTCCAATGATGTAAAAACTTTTATAAATTTTTGCAGTGCACTAATGTTTTGTATAGAATCATAGCCCTAGAAAAAAAATTCTGTAAAAAAAACAGCACTATACTCTGTAAATTCTTTTGAAATGTATCTAGTGAATGGAAAAGTAGAATAAGTGTACAAGTTTGTTGAGACTGCTGCTGCTGTGCTCAGTATAAATAATTGCTGGGAAAAAAAACACAATTGTAAAAAAATTATTTATTACAGAAAATGACATGTACAATTTTGTTACAATTTGAATAAATCTTTTTTATGAATCCATGTGTTATGCGATTTATCAAAAACCCAACCACTTCACCAAGATCATATTTTTCCTTCTCTTTATCACTCGTTCAACAAAAAATGTACTTGTAAGATTTGTTAGTTGTAATTCTTGCTGGTAAAATGCTCCTGCAATATCTTTACCTTGATAGTCTTCAAGTAAATAAGTTACAGGATTTGTTAATTTCACTTTACTGATGGTAAAAACTTCCGTTGACCATTCTATGATCCTCGGTTGTCTCTCGTTCAGGAGGATACCGGTGTGAATCCCCAATTCCGTTGTGTCATAATTATGAAAACCGACCAGTCAGAGAAATAGAACAAAGTATCGAGCACTACAGGGAGCACGAGAGAAGCATAATTTCGTGAAAAAATATACAGTTTCAGTAAGAAGCATGAAAATCCTATAAATTCCCTTAAATTTCATGAAAATCGGTAAAAAAAATAGATTAAAATACGTAAAATATTACCAAAATTACGTAATTTCCTTCCAAAACAAGATGTCGTTGGTTGACATGACAATTACACCTGCGTGCACCACCGTGGCCTAAAAAGACCGGTATATTGCGCGGCCTAAAAAAAAAGACCGATATTTTGCGCGACTGTTATCCGGCTACAACGTGTTTGTACTTTTCTACGCAGCAGCTGCTTACTGTGGGGCCCAAGCCACCTCAGCAAACACTTTTGGATTTCCATGTATCAGTGACACCATGAGAAGGTGAGTTGAAATAACCTAACCTGAATTTACTCTAACCAACTATAACAAACACTTTAACATTCTGTATTAAACATACTTCAACATAAGTTCTGTCTCAGAAAGTGCCATAATTTTTTAACCAATATTTTGCTATATTTGAATAGTATTCGCGAATTTTTATTTATTTTTGCACTTTTTAAATGAAATTCATCGAATGTGGCACATACTAACTGATATCTAACATAATTTATGTTTCATCTGGTATTGAGCCCATTATGTTTCGGCCTTGTGGAGGGTCGTGTTGTTTAATGAAACTTGTGATGTTCTCATCTTCTGCATGCTCTGTTTAGTTCAACTTCAGTTTTTTAGTGTGACTTTCGACAGGTATATCTGGTGTACTACTCAAGTTGTCCGATGTCATATTGGGCCGTGAACAGAATGAGTTTCATTTATGATGGAACACCGCATCATGTGGCACTTTTTTTTCTATTTTGGTGGATGCACTCAATACACATCGTATGGCATGATGGACACCTTCTAACCATGTAAACCGATGACATCTTTCGTATAGTGAAGTGACATAATTGTGGTGATGTTTTACCTCTTTTCATGATCTTTTTCCGACTGTGCACTTCCTCTGACGTGTCTATAATGATGGTAACGTTATGTGTGTATGTGAGAGAGAGCGAGAGCCATTGTCTTTAAACGCAGAGTGCCATCCGTGTAACTGCGTTAAGTCAGTTTCTGCATGCATATACGTTGTTTCACCTTCATTACATTTGAGAGGCATTTCAGAATAAGCGATAAACTTACAAAAAGAAATGAGATCCCACAAAAAAAATTCTTGTAAAAATAGGCCAAGTCTCTTGTTCATGTAGTGACAAAAAGTTATGAGATCTTCTTCTGAGCCAAGTCTACACGTTACAGTGCGTATTCACTTTGTGAAACAGATTGGTTTCTCTCGGTGTCATAAATCAATTATTGAGGATAAAAATTCTGATGACTAGGCCATTATGCACGTCATAATTTTTACCGAAATTCCCTATCATGATTGGATGATTGTGTGCGTTGTGAATACTCATCGCATAATTTTCCTAACCTTTGCCCCTTTGATCGATAACATATGTAGTTTTCAGCCTTTGCACTCCCTGACGGTAATGTGTTGTGTGTGTTGGAGGGGCCGTGCAGGTTTGTCTGGGAAATGTCGCTACATCCGAAAAATACATTTTTGTACATATATGACACTTTTCTGTAGCCAGTTGTAGAAATGAAAACACATCATATAGTTGGGCACTGCACTCTGTGGTGCACGCAGGTGTAATTGTCATGTCAACCAACGACATCTTGTTTTGGAAGGAAATTACGTAATTTTGGTTATATTTTGCGTATTTTAATGTTTTTTTTTACCGATTTTCATGAAATTTAAGGGAATTTATAGGATTTTCATGCTTCTTACTGAAACTATATATTTTTTCACGAAATTATGCTTCTCTCTTGCTCCCTGTAATGCTTGATACTTTGTTCTGTTTCTCTCACTGGTCGGTTTTCATAATTATGACACAACGGAATTGGGGATTCACACCGGTATCCTCCTGAATGAGAGACAACCGAGGATCATAGAATGGTCAACGGAAGTTTTTACCATCAGTAAAGTGAAATTAACAAATATTGTAACATATTTACTTGAAGACTATCAAGGTAAAGATATTGCAGGAGCATTTTACCAGCAAGAATTACAACTAACAAAACTTACAAGTACATTTTTTGTTGAACGAGTGATAAAGGGAAGGAAAAATATGATCTTGGTGAAGTGGTTGGGTTTTTGATAAATCGCATAACACATGGATTCATAAAAAAGATTTATTCAAATTGTAACAAAATTGTACATGTCATTTTCTGTAATAAATAATTTTTTTACAATTGTGTTTTTTTTTTCCCCAGCAATTATTTATACTGAGCACAGCAGCAGCAGTCTCAACAAACTTGTACACTTATTCTACTTTTCCATCGACTAGATACATTACAAATGAATTTACAGAAAATAGTGCTTTTTTTTACAGTATTTTTTTTCTAGGGCTATGATTCTATACAAAACATTAGTGCACTGCAAAAAATTGTAAAAGTTTTTACATCATTGGAAAAAAAATATTTACATTTCTTTGTAGCAACCTAAGTAGTGCACTGTACATATTTACAAACTAGAAACACGGATAAACGGTATATTTCTTCTTCACTCATACAGTATTTACAAAACATTCACACATTATTTACAGACTTGTGCCCCCACGGTAGGGTCTCTATCCCGTGGGGGAAAATATACCGCTTATCGTCCGTTCTAGACAGACCCAGTTTGGATATTTGAACAGTATTTACAACGTGCAGAGTTGATGCGATCCTTTGCTGCAGATGGTACCTGGGAGTTTCCCCATGCAGGCAATTTATATAATCCTCCATCTGCAGTTTTCGAGTGACTGAGCCAGCCAAACCTTTAGCCCGTCTAGAGGTCTGGTCTGTCTAGAGCCGGAATGCATACATTTTTGCCCTTAACCCCGCAAACTCCACAATCAGGGTACCATTCGCTTCGTCCTTCATAAAACCGACAACCTTTTCATTGTGGGACTCTATCCCATAATGGTTGCCGGTGCTATACCCAGACGTGTCGAACTCCTCCCTGTTGCGTCGCATCACTTCATATGGATCACAGTTCCGCACCAAGTAGATGAAGCTGTTTGTAACCATATATAGCAATTTAGGGCATCTAAACTGTGGAATGGCAAATTTATAATGAAATCTGTACATCCTCAGTTTAGACAGGTCAAGAATGCACATTCCGACATACACAGGTTTATTAAAAACTATCCTAGCTTTCGCCATCTCCACGGCCACAAAGTTCTTGTTGAAAACTGTTACTTGCTTAAAGTGTGGTGAAGCTATGTGTTTGCGGGCACCGCAACAGCCCACCCATGCTGTACACAATTTCACGTCGCTATGTTTTCGAATGTTCTCCATAGTTTTACCGAAAATTGAATTGTTCATTAATTTATAAAAAATCTCTCTCAAAATCTGTTTTTGCTGAACGGCGAGAACACATATTGAGAGATATGTATTCTTTCAACCACGGTGACTGAAACATATTACCCGGTGTATTTCTGTCACCTGTAGCCCCAAGCCTACACATTGCTGGAGGACTCGTTAATGGAGAACATTCCGTACCTTGTTCTCCAGTGTGGTCATCAGCTTGGGGAGGGTAGAACCTTCTGGGGCTTTGTGGTCTGGACATGGCGGCAGGTCTGCTAAAACGTCGTGTTTATCCTGAGGAATCGTAAGGTCTACCTCCAAAACGAAGGTGAGTCAGCTGCAACGCTCATGAAATTTATGCTAGTAATCTCTTTAGCCGATAGCCATTGAAACCCACCAGAGGGTAGATACTCCGACATGGCCCAGCCGTAAAGATTGTATACGTCGAAGTACATTATAAAATCTTCAGACGCCTCGCGGTTGTACTCCGGCATGTACCGGTTATTTGCCTTCGCATACCTGTGGACGCACTGGCAAATACCTCCGCGAATACCGTCGTTCGAAAAAGAGCAGCATGTTGATATCCGTCAGAAGGTCCAGTTCGACACGCGTGCTCCTTAACATAGGCTGCCACGAAAGGCCTGTGGATGTGAAATAGTGGGCGGGGTCCAGGGTGTACTTCCCCAAACATACACTCCTAAATTTTTCCAACAGATCTGCAAGTAACCGCACATCTGTGTCCATGTACAGACTTGCATATTCGCCCAAAGTCTTGATCTGAAAAGTTTGCCACACCTTTTTTCGCGCGTTCGTAATCTTCATCAGAAATGTGTGACTCCGACAATGAACTGTAGAATTTTGATTTTGGAGGAAGCGTGGCCTCGGTGAGCTTATCCCACGAATCCATGTATTCGTAAGGGAAGACACCTTTTCGTTTAATTAATTTCAACTTCTCGGGGTCGGTGAAATGAGCACTAGTAATGCGCATGTCGCCGTCCTCAAGGGTTCCAACCAGTTTATCTAATGGGAGCTGCATGAACCGGTATGAGTCCAGAAACCTTAACGTGATTGAATTGTATTCAATCTTTTTCGAAAAAGAAATATAATGTTCTGTGTTGATGGGAAGCACGTCCATTCCTTCTGAATCGAGTTTTGATAATGCCATAACAATGAAATGAGTGTCAAACCCAGAAAGATTGTGAAAGAAAATGGGTATGTACTTTTTAGTCTTATACTGCAAATTGCAATCATTATGTGCAGCCCCCCTAAATTTACCTGTGATATGACAATGATCGCGGACCTTGACAGTCCCCGGTTCAATGCCTTTCTTACAGATGTGGCATACCGTAGCATCAGCAATCTTTGCTTCTTGCTCATCTGTCATTACAAGGGGAATGCACTTCTTGTAAATTTTATCAACTTTCTTGGCAAGTTAGACGAGTTCGTCAACAAGCCATTTTTCGGGATTTACACCCGTGAAGGAGTTGAAACGCGACAGACTAGGTACGCGTGGACAAACGACCTGGTATGCGGTAGCGAAAGGGACATGTTTCTGGACAAAAGTAGTGTGAGAGGCGTTGGGTGGAGGACTGCAAGAATCATAAGGTTGCAATAAACTTTCAAAGTCCGCGTAAACGACGACGGGTATACGCTGCTGGTGCACAAAATCCTTACACTTTAAGGTTTTATCGTCGTCGCTGGGTAAATCCACTCTTACAGGATCTACCCTTGCACAGTCAATCTCGTGGCGGTCCAGGAGATCTTTGCGTCCGAAATGTTGCAGACATCTGTCACAAATAAAAATAGCACGCCTTTCTTTAGTTAATGACGATTTGACTAACGCCGACAGGTTGTGAATCCATCAGTAACGGAATTTTTTCCCACTAACGTCGGTAATCAGCAACATGTTTATATGGTGAACGCGTTTGTCTGCAGTGTGATGGAGGGTCCCGGAAACTACATGTTTACCTTTAACTTCATCCAGACCGAAAACATTTACTGAATAGCCTGGACTTTGCCTCTCAAATTTAGAAATGTCAGAGAGTTTTACCGGAAACTCAATACCTGAAAAATCGAGGGGGTAGAGTGAACATACTTTCTTATATATGCTAACCCTTCTAGGTTCTTTTTTTAGCGCCTTTACGTGATATTCAAGAATTGTCCATAGAAAGCAAAACTCGTCATTCTTGTTTTCAACATTGATGACGGCCTTCTTTCCACAGATATCAAGTGGCAGTTCAACATGGGAAGACCCCCGATAGAAAGGCTGAAAATTAGAAATGCTAATGTCGAGGGATTCTATTCTATCGAGAGTTTTGCCAGTTGTCCTTTTTTGAAACTCACACAATTTTACTCTGACCTCCGACTTCACATATTTTTCATACCAATCCAACAGGCAAGTGCTGGTTGTGACCTCACGCACATACGGGAGGTTTCTAAAACCATTTCCTTCTGTATTTTATATGTGTTAATCAGTCCAACCTGCACCTTTACAGATGGGGAGGACCGATATTCCACAATTTCGCGAAGTTTACTGGCAACAAGTTTAAAGCAAGCATCAATGAAATTCATTGGATCAATGAAATTTAGAGAATTTGAAATTGTCCCGGAATAAATTCTATTTTTGAATGCACTAAGCCTGTCTTCAAGGATTAAGCGCGATACTGCTGACTCACCTGTCGTTGCTGCATGATCATGACTGCATGATGGCGTCCCTGCCCCGACGAACGGTCGACTTGGCCCGGGCGATGGACCGGTGGACTGGCGGCTGGTCCCGGGTGATGGGCGGCTGGTTTCGGCTGTGGTGGCGTACTGTCGGCTTGACCCGGCCGATGGGTAGGCGTACTGGCGGCTGGTCCCGGGCGAAGGGCGGCTGGGCAGGTGAGGTGCTGCTGCTGCTGCTGTGGCGGGCGGTCGGCTCGGCCCGGCTGTAGTGGGCATCTCCCACGGTCTCCATATCGGTGGCGGAACTGCCTCGTTGGCTGGGTGTCCGACCGCCCCCTCTGAAACATAAAAAAGAAGAAAAATGTTTTAGTATCATGAAAAACATAATTTTGTAATAATAAAATAATGTAGGTAAATTACTGATGTACTGGACTTACCGATATTCCAGTGTGGTGGTGGTTGCGGAAGAACCCATTGTGGCGGTGGAGTTGGCGGCATACTGCTCTGCGACTCATTCATTGGGTGTGAGCAATCGCCAGGGCTGATATTAGCTGTTTTTGGGCTACTTAATTCCTGAGAAGAACTACTCTTACGCTTCTCTGGGCGTGATGGTTCATCTGAAAAAAAAAATATTTTAGCAATAGTTATAAAGACATGGGAAAAAAATAATCTATAGATAAATACGTACTGAAATAAAAAAGGTCGCTGCATGAAATATCCAAATCATCTGTGAACAAATAAATTATTAATATAGACTACTGCTTCGGCACTATACATTTTCATAAATCTAGTTACGTTAAATAAATTATCATTACCGAAATCATCCAGGCTATTGAACGAGAAATCATCAAAGTCTGAAGCAGAGGGGGAAAAAACCTCATCAGTATATGTTAAAGAATTAAAAAAAGCCAGAAAACAAGTTAAATAACAATAATTTACTTACCAATATCGCTGAATAAGCTCATTCCTCCAAGATCTTCAGACGACATTGCGATGATCGTAGTGTTCAGCGCAGCGACTCAGAGAAGACTGGATAACACAAGGGAGATCTCAGCCCTTTATATAGTGGGAGAAATGGGTCACTTGACTTGGGGGACGCAAAACGCGAGATTGAATCCAGGAGGAGGTGATTCATACTTCGGTAAGGCGTGAGTCATAGAGGCAGAAGAGTGGGAGACATGAGTAACACAGTCGCTTATTGTTATTTAATGAAATAATAAGATCAATCTGAGGTTACTGTTGAGATTGCGGTCGCTTATTAGGTTACAGGATAGATTGCAGTCGCTTATTGGATTATTTAATTAGTTTCTCGGCTCACCTACTTAATTTAATTAGTTCCTCGGCTCCTCTAACTTAATTTAATTAAAAATTGGCAACGAAGGCAGGTTTACACACTACTGGTGTCAGGTTTGTGTTTACTCAGTATGACCTACAAGTAGTCCTCCTACCTGTTTGAAGCCTCGTGTGTTGGGTGAAGCGACCGCTATGTACACCGGCTGGGAGAGTGCCCAACGAGAGCGGATCCCTGAGTTCAAGTCCTCGGCGTCCAGCACCACGCTAGGGACGTTCATCGACACCGACAGGTGGTGTGTCTTCCACTCTAACAGAAACAAGGCACAACAGGTTTATAATAAAATACTTCATAAATTCAATGAGTATGCTGTAGCTAAATTTTATCAGCTTGCGGAAGAGGTAAGATCTAACCAGGAAGGTGGGTAAGTTTTTACCTCTTCTGCTTACGATGCCATACCCGATTCCAGGCATAGGCGGTTACCATGGAGGATGTACCCCCTCCATTGGAAGTCTTTAGGGAAGATGAACTGGGATTGCTTGCCATTGCCGTCCTCAGTGTGTGGTCAAATGTGTTATTGTCGGTGTGGTTAACTGTGATAGTGTGGCTGTACAGTACATGATGTTGTTTATTTTGTGTGAAATCAAAGCTGAAAAAGAAGAGGATAAAACCTGGTGTCGGTCAATTCGGGACTACTCTTCCGAGATGTACCAAGACCGCCAGAGATATTGTCGTGTTCTCACGGACGAATCACCATCAACAATGTCATATGCCCTGATTCCATTTGCGCTGCGAAGTGGTTTCGTATTTAACCTAGGATGTTGCTGTACAGTCCGGTGGTTGTGAATTGTACAACATCACCTCTCATATCCTGCCAGCCAAGTACTGCGAATGAAATTTTATTCCACCACCAAGGCTTGAACCAGCTAACTCCATATCAGCGCCGGACACAATCACAGGGCTACAGCCAACTGTACCAATGGGGCAAGATATTACCAACGATCTTCTATTGTAAGGCTGAATTGCTACCTTGTGTACAACATATTTATTTTCTTTATCCAATATAATTCATGAATTGGATGGTTTGAAAAAAATTCATGTTGCAGTTACCACCGGCTTCCATTGATCAGAAACCAACAACGTCTCTGACAGCAATTAGTACGTGAACGTCGTCACTGGGGTGCTGAGTGGTAAAACGCAGTGTTTTCGGACGATTCCGTTCCAACCTGTTCTGTAGCAATGGTCGCGTGTGTATTAGACGCTACTCTAGAAACGCAATAGGGTAGACTGAACTATCGTGTGGCATAGCGAACAAACGGAAAAGTGGCGGTTTTTGATGCCATTGACTAGCGCATACGATTTGCCTCCCATGTATTGAGGGTTATCTGAACTGCATGGATATCCGTGCAGGAGGTTTACATCCCTTATTTCAGCAGGACAATGTTCGGCCATATGTGGCGATGAATATGCAAGCGCTCTTTGTAGATCGACGGGTGCCACTGTTTCCACTTTCGCCTGGAATGTCACCCATCGAGCATGTCTGGGATACGGTCTTCACACCGTATTGAATTCTCGCTTTCAAACTGCATGTATCTTTCTTTAAAACTACTCATTCGTGTTTTGGTATGTCCCTACTCTGTGTAATAATTTAATTGCAATCAAATGTCTCCTTCTCGGTGTTGAATCCACTATTTTCTTCAACTTTACAGTAGTTCTTAAATTTTGAATTCACAAAACTTTGTTAGACGTGGATAATACACACAATGTCACGTTTCTCTTCTGTGTTGGGATTTTTTTTTTTTTTTTTTTTTTTTTTTTTTTTTTTTTTTTTTTTTTTTTTACCGAACTCTTATTTCAGGTGTCAAAAAAATAATTCTGAGCAGGAGGTAACAAATTTGGAATATACGTGGGAAGATCCAAAGATATTAAAAAAATGTTTCAAAAGGTTTAGTTATTATAGCTCTTTTACACCTTACTTTCGAAATTTTTGGTATCCACGTTGAAGGGATGCCTTTTAATGATTCACTCTTGGCAATAAAGTACTGTAGATGCTGCACCAATTTTAGAAATATTTATTAGTGTGTCCTCAGTGAAACTACAGCAGTGACTTGGTGGCTCAGTGGTCTGAAGATCGAAAGGTCCCCGGTTCGAATCTGTATCTCGGCGGGGATTTTAATTGGCACCTAACCCGACCTTCACCTCTGCAACAGCTTGCCGTGTACTGTGAAGTACGCCAGGAAGCTTCCGTCGTTCGGATTCCAAGTTAAACTGTAGGTTCCCTGTACCTGGCAGGACTGCTGGGCTAGGTTAAGGTGGCTACGACAGGGGCGGAATGCGCAGCCAATAGAAACCCTGTCACCAGCTCATCACGACCATACGGAATTATTATTATAGTGAAACTACCTGTGTCTTGATTCTCGTTCTCAGAAGACGTGCTTGCGTGAGAACGGAAACTACTGTCTGACATGCACAACAGAACGTATTCCACTTGTACTGACATTTGATTCTTCAAATTAAACATTGCCATAAACTGTGTATTCAAAGATTCTGTTAGTTTAATGCCTTCTTGTATTAGAATCTTAATAATAATTCCTTGCGAAATGGACAATTGTAATAATGAATAAACAAATATTATAAACAGAAGAGTGTAACATTTAGGTGTCTGACGCACTCTTACCAGCTAATCATTGTGGTCATCCTAACAACAGTTGAAGTATTCCGTTTCTGTTTCAGAAGTCTAGTTTATATTTCATCGACGATAGTTAAAATTTTCGCATCAGATTTGTGTTTAACAAAATTTGTGTTTTGAACTGCTTCTTTGACTGAATACTCATTAGTTTTTTACATGGTACCAAGGAACGCAGGTTGCAATCCAGCCACAAGTTTGTGTTGTTTTTGCTATGGGTTGTGTTCATCTCGTGTTGCTTTCTGACAAATATCCATTTATTTTCATATTCAATTGATGATGTGTTTTCTTATTGCAACTTGATTGTTCATTAATGCACCCAACAATTAAATTAGATGTTACCGTGTTTCCTAAATTAATTAAATGAATTCAGTACCTCTTTAACATTTACTAAAACTCATTAAATTTAAGTATGCTGATCTCAATCAAACCCAATAAGCAAATTAAGATTTTTTTGGTGTTAAGGGTAAGTGTGGGTTTTTACAAAAGATGTTAAACGAGGAGACTATTTATCTCCAATCCTTTTTAATATAGCTCTAGAAAATGTTATAAAGACAGTGGCCAAAATGGAATCGGAATTACATACAGGCAGGAAAGTGTATATATTTGCTTATGTTCTGACAAACATCATAAAGATATTAATGAAAGAAATGAATGAAGAAGTAATAGAGATGACTGTTGAAAAATCAAGATACCTTCAGATCAGTAGATGTCACAAACAGGAACCTAAGGTGATAAATATACATGGAGTAGTTGTGGAAAAAGTAGATATTAAGTACCATGGGGAGCTGTAGAATGAAGGTAACATAGTGGTAAAGGAGATTCTAGCAAGGTTGCAGGCAGGAGATATGTGCAGTATCACAACAGGCAAAATTTTAAGCTCAAAGTTTGTCAAGACATCAAAACTTAAGACAAACAAGACTATGAAATTATGGTATATTTTATAGTGCTTAGTGCTTAGAATTTTATCTAAAAGAATTAAGAATAAATTAATGACATTTTAAAATGTTATTCTGAGACATTATTCGGTTAAAAAGGGAAATGATTGTAGAAGGAAGAAAACTCGAGCTAAGAGATTCGTACCAGCTGTCCAATGAAGTAGATATAATAAAAGGGCAAAGGCTTAATGGAAATGGTCAAACAATTAGAAGAGATGGGAATCGTGCCAAAGATTTGATAGAAGCATGTTTCGAAGAGTAGAAACCACGCAGAAAACCAATGTTCAGTAGGCTTGATGCAATCAAGGAAGACATTAGAAAGGCAGAAATTCCAGAGGAGCAGGAGAAATGAAGAAATAGAGAAGAATAGTTAATAAGGCAATGACTGGGCTAAAGTCTATGATGCCACTGTAGTAAATAAGTAGTTAAGTGAATAGTGTAGAATCCAATGGCTCAGTTTATTGTGGTGGCTATCTGAAATTTATGTGAAGGGAGTTTTTGCACTGCTTCGTACCTGTAACGAGGTCGCGGTCCAGGAGCACAAAGATGAGGAAGCCGCACAGGAGCTGACTGCAGAGTTTAGCCATGAGCGTCGGAGTTTCTGAGTCCGGAAGCGTCTCCACTGCTCCAGAGGCCTCCGCAGCCACAACCGCCGACCACTCCCGCGGAACCAGGCCACACCCCACCGAGGAGGAGTATGCCATTGCTGCCAACACTACCACCAAGAAAAGGTCAGAGTTACCATCAGTCACTTCTCTGGTATCAACAGATGATACCACCCACAAGGAAGCGTCTTGTTTAAATCCGTCCTTTTAACTTAGACTAGGCCGAAGATAAAATAGTAGCAGTGTCTTAAGAATAAATGTCTGTAAAAGACACGTGACAGAAATTTTATACATTGTTGAAAGCATTGTAGAGCAGATTTTGTTTTTTGGTATTCCAGATCTTTATGTTGTTCTTTCTTAAATACAAGTGTATGAGAAAATATTAGACGTTATTGCAAAGAAACCTAAACTAAGAAAAATTGAAGCACAATAATTTAAATGGTTGAATTAAATAAGGGTGGCTTCCCATTGCCCGTGATTTCGCGCGCCATTGTACGGATTAGCACGCGCCACAGACGACCCCGCGCCACCTCGAGCAAGTCGACACGCGGTTCGTGAGACACTTAGCCTAGTGTCGCCTCAGCTACCAATCCAACAAGCAAGGTGAAGAAAATATCGCTTCTGTTTTTTGAGCCCCTTTGGTATTATTCAATGCTTACTGTTTGCTGAATAAAAAGTAGAAGAAAAGACGAGGGTGGGTGTCGTCATTTAATTTGAGCCGGTCGAGACCAATCAGTCTTATAAATATTGCCAGCCAGCACCACTGCATGTCTTGATAGATTCTTTAATTTTACTATGTAACTTCCTATATGTTGACATTAATTTTTTTTAAAATTTAATCTGGATGTTACCAACTTTCAATTGACTTATAATTCTGCCCCACGTATCGAGTACATTGTTTCTATTTACATACTCTGCGTTATTGGTGTTCAATATACCTTGAATTGTTTTTGTATGCATTCAAAAACTCGATAATGACATCATTTGACCACTCCCTTCTGTTGCAAACACTGTACGTTCCACCTGCTCAGCTGGCAGCCCCAAGCCACAACGCGAGCCTTTGAAGTTACCAACTGGAGACGAAGCGACTCGAGCTACCGCAGACCAGCATGGTCAGCTACAGATTACTCGATTCCCACGGCCAATAGGTGCGAGTTAACCCGGCGGGCAGTTAGATGCAACCTTAATATAGCAAACACTGATAATCTCTATCTTGCTACAGATGCTATGTATAAATGTGAGACGTATAATGAAATTTTGCTTTCTTGTAATGAAATATGTTGTCCTTACTTTTGTTTCACACCTAGGTAAGGGGACGCAATATTTTCGAGCTCCCTGCAAAATCAATACTTAACTATCCAAGAAGGAAATATAACATTAGCGACAAAATCTCAGCATTCCATACGTGTGCCACTTCTGCGTGAAACTTGTACTTCAGACATATCATCAGCCGGAAAAGTACTGTACGGCGTTCTTAATGTAGTGTTTTCATCCTAACCCTGATATCAATGTAGTAGCAGTCGCAGTACATTCAGCAGCAGTAACACTTTAGCAGTGGTTTATCAAGTGGAACATTGTTCCCACCAATATAAAATACCGTTCAAAAAATCTTAAACTGTTCTAAAAAAAAAAAAAAAAAAAAAAAAAAAAAAAAAAAAAAAAAAAAAAAAAAAAAAAAAAAAAAAAAGCTAATATAAGTATAAACATTTTTTTGCTTCTTTACCACCTAGATACCGAGCGAGTTAGGTGAGCAGTAATGCTCTGGCCTGACATTTGGGAGGATGCAGGTTCGAATCCCCGTCCGGCCATTTAGATATGAGTTTTCTCAAATCACTCCAGGCGGTTGGGGTCTTAAAAGGCTTTTGAATCCTCTTCTGAGACCAGCTGGCCCACATCTTTTGCAAATAGTCCTTTATATCCCGGACACTGGCACTGGGTTGGAGTTGACGTCCAAGCTGGTCCCACCCATGATCTATCGGGTACTGAACAGGGGATATTGCTTGCCACGGGAGTACCTCGGTATCACACAGACATTTAAAAGAGATACGTTGAAACATAGCACCACGATACTATCACTTGGGAGATAATAAGCAGGTTGTCCATGACGTACTGTTGTGGTGTCAGAATTTCTTCAGTCACTGCCAGCCGTGTGTCCTTGAAGTGATACGCGATGGCTACCCACACCTTTACACCAGGTGTAACACCGCTGTGCCTCTCCAAGATATTGGAAGAACGGGACCTATCTTCAGTTCACTATACTCCCTGACGATGGTCATCACATTCATCGCTGAACACAAAGCGACGTCATTCATCGGCAGCCCATGCTTTCCCGTCACGGCACAGCTCCAAACACAGCCTTTAGTCTTTTGATAACGGCAGACTATGCATTGGACGATAATTTCTAGTTTCCGCTGATGCTAGTCTCCGACCAATGGTGCAGGATGACACAGAATTTTAAGGGGAGTCCATTACTTGTTCTCGGTTGGTAGGCTTAGATGTGAAAAAGAAACATGAATTTGCACTGAAAAACATTAACATTTTGCGATTTTCTGGATTTGCCAGATGATCAAACATACCTAAAGTAATAAAAAAAATATGTACTTGTTCTCATCTCACTAAATAAGAAAATCAATTTCTGTTTTGGATACTACCCACCTACCTCAGCATTGTTAACATATGGCTCGAGAGCAAATACAAATTTCTATCCTGAAGATTTCCCTATCAGGGAGTCTCTTGTGTCGATCGAGTGAACCACAATAGTTTATTTCAAACAGCACCGTTGACTGACTGACCAGATTAACAGCATTTAATTCAATGTGCAAGCCAGCTCTCAAATTATGCGAAACCTCTTCACCACAAGTGCTTCTAAGCCGCAAGTGATGTCTTGCCCATAGAAGCGACCGAGCGCAGCCAAAACCACGCCTCACTATCGTCTTATCACAGTCTCCTTACGATCGTTTGCAGAAAAATAAAAGAAAACACCATTTCAGTGGCTAGCTACTTTATTTTCAATCCTTACTGGAGCAAATAAACCTACGAGTACTGTACATCCCCTCAACACCTTTTCCAGCAAATGAAGGAATTTTTAACCTTTTCCTACCACCTGTCTAATGTGCCCTGCCTGGTTGAGTTTATGCTAAAATATTTACACTTCAAATCGTTAACAGGCAAGTCTGTTTCCACCCTATGATCGTAACCAACCTGTAGTCTTTATATCTGCGTACCTAATAAGCTGACACTTCCTCATCTTTATTTCATTCTGTGTAGCTGTGGTTTCTGTAATGCCTCGGTCAGACAGAGATATGTTAGCGCACTGCGCCCATCGATCACTACTACGAAAAAAATCTCACTGCAGAAACGTTTACAACTCGGTTATTGCACCTCCTGGTAATGGGGTTTATTTTGTAGATACATCAGGGACAATAAAGCTGTAAAATGTGACTGACAACTTCATATTTTTTTCAGAAAATTGTGGGCAGCGCTATCATAAACCTTGGCGCTGCAATTTGACGATAACTTGTTGTGTAACTCGACGAAATAAATCGAAACTAAAGAATATTTTTTATATATATCTGACTTGGTTTTCGAGATATTGAACCTGAAAAATAGGTTGTAAGTATAGTTCCTTGTGCTTTTGATAACGTTTTTCTTCTAGTCCAGGCCTTATTTGAACCTAACCACAATCGCTAAGAAGAAAACAAACATCTTATGTATATGTCCAGTGAGTTTTTTTTCTAGTCCAGGCAGCATCTTAACCTAACCACCTTAGTTTTGAGATACGGTGTCTCGAGAACTAAGCGAAATGTTAAAAAAAGTTGTAGTCTTTACTTTCGATTTGTCTCGTCGAGTTACATAAGAATCCACCATCAAATGTGGCTTTGGCCAAATTTTTCATCTCATCCAGGCAGCATTTCAACCTAATCATCTGGTTTGAAATGCCTTATCTCAAGAACTATGCGAGATATATATAAAAAAAATATTCTTTACTTTCGATTTGTTTCATCATGTTACAAAAGAATCCATCATGAAATCGCGATGCAATGGGTATCGTAGAATCACCAAATTATGTATTTCAGCTGTCCGTTCAGGATTTTCCGGATTCCCACCACAGACCTGAAACGATAGCTTGGTTCAGTACCTTTAACATACTAGAACTGAACTGACTACGAAAAAAAAGTTATATCGTATTACCAGTAATTTGAATCATCTGACAATTCACCAGTTTTTCTTCCAAACATGCTACGGATTTAGGTAGCTTGAATAGCTCCTAGCCTTGCATCAACATTCACCTCCTCTATCGCTAACGGTGTTGATTTTTTTTAGTTATATTGGGACTTGTAATAGGACCAGTTCCTATCTGTTCCTTAAAAAAAAAAGGAATATAATATGAGAATGAACACTTACATATTAATTATTTAGTTCTGTGGTACTAACAGAATACTGCGTGTGACTTTAGAACAATATACCGAATTTCGACGCATGCTGTGACAAACGTATCTATGGTAACCATTAGTTTTCTTTGTTGACACAGCGTATTGCCACGGAAATGGTCCCCCGCATTGTCGATAGGGTATATAAGGCGGCGTCCGACAGATGGGAGGAGGCCATTTTCGGCCTCCTACCTATCATTCGGGAGGACGAGGGTCAAACCTCGTTCAGCCATCCTGGTTGAGGTTTTCCGTGGTTTTCCTCAACCACTCTAGGCGAATGCTGGGGTGGTTCCCTACAAGGCCACGGCCGACCTTCCATCCCCCTTCCCTCCCCGTAGGAGTAGTTTGGCTGAAAAGAGTCTCTTGTGACTCTCCAACAGCCCGCCTCCCAGCCTTCAGCTGGGAGGAATGAAATCGTAAAAAAAAAGGGTTCAGTGCACCCCAGCTTTGGATGGGACAGCGAGCAGATGGGTTGGATCCTCTGCCTATTCGAGTCACCAGTCTTAACTGCAGACTTTTGAGACAGGGGTTGCAGCGCGCATGTTCTTTTTTCCGTTCGAGGCTGGAGTCCTGCGGTGTTTGTGGCCACCGAGTTTGCGGCTGCCGAGGAAAGAGGACGCGTGGTAATAAGGTACATATATTACAGGCAGGTATATACAATGTACAGTAAATCTGTAGACAGGCAGCTGCGCGCGCGCCAGTAAGTACATATATTATATACAAGTATAATAAATACTTTCACTGCTGTCCAAGCGCAACACGTCATACTTATAGATACATATATACAGCATGTTGGTGACGTAAACCCGTAAGATTGTACCCATCTGCAAATAGCCCGACGCAACTGAAGATGGTTCCACTTCAAAAAAGAGAAAAAGATATCAGGAAGGCACTGTGCAAGCTTTTGGAGGGAGAGGGGGGGGGAGACTGTACCGATCATTGTCTGTAAATGATTACGTTCAGCTACTTTTTGCAGCCATTTATCGCCTTCATGTTCCCAAACAACAGTTGACGACAATGCGATATATCTCTGAGTTAAAATTGTTCACGATCAGCTTGAGGAACTTTCTGGACAATTCCAGAGAATGATTTGGCCATAAAGATCGCAGATATGAGGCCACAAAAATGTAAATATCTTGGCATAACATTTGATAACAAGCTCAACTGGGCAGGACACACTGGACTGGTAATACGGAAAGGTTTCAAAATTCTTTACTTATTGGAGAGAGTGATGAAGGGATGTACCAGAAAAGTATTACAAAACTTTGGTCAGACCGTTGATGAATATGGTGGTGTAGTATGGGACCCACATTTTGAGTATCAAATACAGGAGTTGGAGAGGGTGCAGGGGCTGCTAGATTTATCTCTGGAAATTACCGCAGAACACAATCAGTAACCGATATTATAAAAGAGCTTGAATGGGATTCATTGAAAGACTGGAGGAGGGCGAATAGAGTCATGGGAGTGTACAAGTCGTATATTGGTGATGAGAGGTGGAAATATATTTGTGTAAGAATTAAAAGTAATGCTTGGAAGGAAGAAGATGATCATGACCACAAGCCTACATAAGATTTCAGAGACAACGGTGTGGGAAGGTTATTTTTCGTAGGTCGGGGACTGGAATAAATTACCAAGAGAATTGGTGAATAATTTACCATAAACATTGAAATAATTTAAAAGTTGAAATTTGTAGACAGAAAAAGTAGGTGGGTTCAGGAATGGGGAAAATGGGCGTGCAGGGAATTTGCAATCGGAACATGCGCTCCACCGCAGTTAAATTAAATTAAATAACTGGGACATGATCTAAATTTCACTTTGTGCTTAACGTCATGTACTGACAATAGTTTCTCACTTATGGATGACTATTGAGATGTAATGGGTTAAATATTTCTTCAAGCGATTTATGACGACTTGTTGAGTTCATGCCACGTCAGGTTACTGCTTTTCACCTTGAAAAAGGAGGCTCCACAAAACATTAGAAGGTATTCCAATAACTTTTATCACTTCAATCAAAAATACCGAAAAAAAAATTATATTCTTTTATATTGCTCTTAATGTTGTTTGGTCATGCCTTTTCCAAACATTGCACAAATAATTGAGAAGATTTTTTGATTTTTTAATTTCCGCCGAATCTGTGTGGTTAGTTTGTCTACCCATTGTTGCTCCAGACTTGCTAGACGCCTCATACATCACAATACTCAATACCTCACATCTACAAATAATTACAAAAACAATCGTTATAGCATATAGTGTTTTACGAATGAAATTGTAATAAAAAATAAATGTACTGTAACGCATATAGTCAAGGGAAAGAGCTGTTGATACTCTTTATTGTCAAATACTTCCTGTTGCTTTACAATCGATCAGTCTTATCTGATTTTTATTTTTGCCATTTTCAAGAGATAATACCCAAGCACTGTTTAGGTACCTTTGTTCACATGGAAAATGACGTGACTGTATGTCCAGCAAAGTGATATAACCACATAAAAATAAAAAAATCTTGGTCAGGAAAACAAGAATAATTTGCGTGTACAGCCTGAAATGTTGATTAGAGACTCACGTGATCATTGATCTTGAAGGTAATAGGCCAATGGGTCACTCGTCCGGTGCTAGGATCTACAGCAGTAAATCTACACTCCCTTCGTGTTTGGCAAACTAATGACCATGTATCACTATGTCACATCTCCTTAATAATTCTAGATCATTAAACAGTTTCTACTGTCATGAATGCGGCAGGCAGCACAGTCACGCAAAGTACTCTTCATTGCCCTATCCTACTCGACAGGTGCTGATCTTACCATTTTACAAGAAACGATGAAGATGAAGTTCTTTTCATTGTTCAGGAATTAAATGTCACCCAAGATTAAACGGCGACAATTTGTCGGTTTCCTAATTACGTTCATTATGTGAGGCCGTTCAGAAAGCGGCTGCCCTATTATTGAAAAATTGTAGAAGATATTCTTCTCTCATTATACTGGTAGATCTAGTCCGGTAATAGGAATGAAAGATTGATCAAACTGCAGTTCAGAATGAATAGTTATTAAGATATATCTAATCTGTGAATAATAATAACCAATACTTGGGAACTATAAATTTACATTTTAACTATAGTTTTAAATTACATGAGCTAGTAAATACTCTCTTGCTTTTCCCACTGTTTTAGTTCACTGACGATACAACATTGAATTGGAAAAAAAAAATTAGTTTCAATATAGCAACCGATGTTACCTGCCAGTTAATTCATAGACCCCTCACCTCATGCAATTTCGAATTACTGTTTTTTATTTTTCGATTTCGTAAATAATTGTTAGCATAAACAGATGTCTTCTTATACAACCATATATGTAACAACATAAGTAATGAATTACTGTGTATCTTGCCACAGTAAAAAGATTATATTAATTATTCAAGCAACTGTTAATTGGTGGTCGAGGACTTCATGAACGCCACAACACAAAAGCTAATCGGAATATTTTCAATATCACATAAATCCTTAGAAATTACCGCATATGCTCTGTTATATCCGAAAATTACTAAGCACTGAAAAGAAAAAATTAATGAAAACCTTAGCTGATTATTAATATAACCACTAGTTAACTGTAGATAACTACTACCAAGCTACCATAAAGAATGGCAGACATCAGTTATCGATCCGCCCTAAGAACTGACATACCTATGATCTGAACAGAGTCATACGTTGAAAAATATCTTTACGATCACAATGGCGATTAAATATTTACCACAGTTGCCTTGTTCTGGCAATGTATAACACAGCGATTCATTTTCGGGTATTTTAAGAACAACCTGTATTATTTATAAGAATCGAGTTGAATGCTCGGGATTTCTTTTCTTGGTCCTTAGATGCCAAAATCGAAGAGAAGAAGTATTGATTATAATTCATAGGCGATCTTGCAGAGTATGTAAATGAAAAACGAATTACTTGCAATGTGGTCACATAACATTAGCTGTAAGGCCAGTAATACGAAATTCGCAGTAGATTTGTTGAAGATTCGTTGCATACGTGTCGATTTTGAAAGTAATATTTAAATAGGGGAAATATGACTGTTAGGTTAAAGTTACTCAGAAGACTTCTTAATTATTGTGGTATTCGTGGTAAGTCTCGAGATGTCACCTGTTCCGTCGTAAAGGGGGTTTCTGAGGAAACGCGTGTGTATGAATGGCATTCCTCCGAAGCTGCAGTAACCGTACCCTATTCCACCGAAGATGGTCCTAGAGCGATGCCAGCTTTACATGTCTTCAATGGTGCTAGTCCAGGCCTCTGTATAAATAGAACTGACGATATAATTGACTGTGGTTTACTTGCCAGAACTTTATAAGGTTTCTATTGTTCGCAACTGACGGTAAAAGTAGCTAGCATCAGTTTTATGAAAAAGGAAGACAGCGAATCCAGATAAAAAAACACTAAGTGGTATAAAGATGCCACAGTCCAGTGACTCATGCGGGAAAACTAGTCTAGTTGACAAGAAAAGTAACGCTTTCTGTTTTGTAAATTGTTTTTGTCGTATTTGTAACTGAAGGAATAAATCATTCACTATATATGAGAATATTAGTTTGCTAGGAGAATTAATGACCCATCAAAGACCTGATTGAAATAAAATTATATGTCTGTTAAAGATTTTAATGATAAGTTGGTAAAACAATTTTGACTGTCGTAAAAGCTAATTACTGAAGTAAATTTTTCACTTGTAGCCAGGAATGAATCGGGAATCAACCATTCTCTCGCTGTCAGAAAATATCGAGAGTGGAAGAAATTCTATCACCAAGAATTCGTTAGCTGTGTAAGCATAGTGTATCGGAAAGAACAGAGACTATACTACGAGCGTGGTGCGTAAGCGATATCGTTGTGACCTCGCATTCGGGTTCTATTTTCCGTCCAGCCATCCATATTTGGTCTCTCCATGGCTTCTCCAAACTACTACAGGCGAATTACGAGATGGTTCCTTCCAAAGGCCATGGACGTATTCCTTCTCATTCCCATCTTCCATTCATTTCTTGCCTTTAATGACCTCGTCTTTGCGAGGCGTAAGGCCATAAGCATAATAAAATTTTAGTTTAAAAAACTAAAATCACGCTTTCGTAGTAATGTGAACTAAAAGGTTAAAAATAATATTTAAATATAAACATTTTGTTTAACAGTGATAGAACGTCCCACAATTCAGGTTAAATTATTTTTTTTGAATAACCTTAAAGAATAAAGTCACTGATTACAAAATTAACTTTAATGTTAAAAAAGCGTGGGGTGCTATTTGCTGTTTGTAAAGACAGAGTCATTGTCAAAAGTTATGTAGAGCGCACCCCACGCTTTTTTAACATTAAAGTTAAATTTTTAATCAGTGACTTTATACTTTAAGGTTATTAAAAAAAAAAAAAATTATCCTGAATTGTGGGACGTCCTATCACTGTTAAACAAAATGTTTATATTTAAATATTATTTTTAACCTTTTAGTTCACATTACTACGAAAGCGTGATTTTAGTTTTTTAAACTACAATTTTATTTTTAACTTTTTAGTTCAGGTAGTTTAAAAAGTATGTTTCTTACTGTTGGCTTTTCTTCGCCAATCTCTCTTTTTCTTTGAGTTGTAGTTTCATTATTAATTATTATTCCCACGAGTAAAATACAATTAAATGGTCAACTCAACAAGAGATCCACTAGCACGGTAAACGAAGAAGGCTAAATTTTCTATAATAGTACGAAGTAATATTTCGAATAATTACTAATCAACATCACGTTAAGCGACTTCAGACAGAGAAACCTTTCTGGATAGGAGACAGCAGAAGACGATCGTCTACAGCAACCAAGGCTTGTAAATCACACCCGACGAACTGGAGAACGATGATGATGATGATAGCTATATTGGGTGGGAAATCTCCGAAGGGTGTGGCCGCCAAATGACGAAGATTTCTCGAATCGCACCTGTGCACTAATGTCGCGGCTGCATTTGCCTAACTCAGTAATCGCATCAAGTATAGGATACACTGACAACGTGGTGAGAGTGAAATTATTGAATTTTTATCGGTTCTTAATAAGTGTGCAAAATTTAAAACGATTCGGACGTCGGGAAGCGGGTAAACACTGAAATGAAAGATTCCATTACATGGCAACCATTTTTCTATTGTTACCGTCAGAGTAACGAGAATAGCAGGACGTTGCTAAGAGACTACTGTATTCTCAACGGTTCTTAAAACGTGTGCAAAATTTTTATGTTTTTACTGTTAACGTAATCAGAATATCAAGACATAGCTATGAAATTATTGTATTGTAATCACTTATCAATACATGAGCAAAATTTCAAACAACTCGGACATCTGGAATTGGGTTAAAATTATATTGCAAAATTCCACGACATTCAACCATTTTTCTGTTGTTACTGTCAAAGTAATTAGCATAGCAGGATATAGCTATGAAATTATTGTATTGTCACCGGTTCTTAATATGTGTGCCAACAGCTCGGACATCGGGAAGTGGGTCAAAATGGAGTTGTAAAATTCCGTTACATTCATACATACATACATACATACAAGTCAAGGTAATATAAAGCGTGTAAAAAGGCTTTATCTGTTCTATAATAAATATGTAACGAATTAATGTCTGTTTTTTTTTGCTGTATTACTTTCAAACTGCTAGTCACATATTGATAGGTCTTTCACAGTTTTTAAACGTTTCATTTGGACTGTAAGGTAATTAATGTGTGGTATTAATTAATGATCTGATTAAATAAATTCTTCAAATCCACCATGAGACCATATTTGCTGTCAACTACAGAAGATAGCGTTGCTTCGCGATAAATTATTATAAAAGTCTTCAATTTCTTCACCAAATTACACGTTACTATTGGACAAATGATAACGCACACAAAAATTAATTTACCTTCTTCTCTTTATTTAAAACGATCATTGATACTTTAAAATAATACAATGAATCTGATCTGACTTGTTGCTGTTTCCTTATATTATGCTTGATGTATTGGTGTACTAATTACAAGTTTAATATTTCACCTCACACGTTAAACGAGATCAAATGCTGATTACATAATGATGCTGTACCATTTGTTCTAGACTCCGTGCTGGATATACATACCATGACACTGCACTCTACCTCCCTGCGACCGGAGGCGAAACATAAAACAAGATTTGAGCATTTGAGAAATGCCTCCACAACGAATAACTCGACGACCGGAACAATTTGACACTGTCAACTACTTTCATAATAATCCATTAACGCCAAATACAAATTAACTGTGAATTAAATAAGTAGCCCAAACCATACAAAATAACGATTAACTGATATTCTATAAAATGATTCTAAAATAATTTAATAGAATCTAAAATGTTTAATTAAGCCAAAAATAGAGACCTGTGGATCACAACATTAAGTATTAGAGGTATGTTTTATTATGCTACACCAGGTTACACCAAAGTAGGACCACAAATCTCTTCGGAACAATTTTTTTAACATTTAACTTGAAAACTATTGAATAGATTTTTGAGCAATTTCTCCATTCCTTAAAGGTGACAGAGCAAAATATTAATATCTGATCAAAACTATATAAAAGCAATGCGAAGCCAAAATATATGTAAGTAAATTTAAGTAAATTTAAGTAATTTATTTAGCTACTTTTTGAGCAAGTAAGAAATTGTTGTCCAATTCTGACGCCCCTGTATTTGGAAAATATAATTGATAAAATCTCATTTGTTGTTAAATTTTTACACAATATTGTTTAAACTTTAATCGTGACAATGTTTGGAGGAAAACTGCAGTGAGATATGTATTTGCTTACCCCCCATTGTTATACTTGCCCGCTATCCACGCTGTGGCGAGAAGTGGGGTGCTAGCGGACTGAAGACCCCGCATGCTGCTGCTCTGTTCAGCACTGTGTGTGTGGAGCGGACGATCAAACTCCCAGGGGCGCCTGCGCAAGTGTGCACTAGTCATCGGCAATGGAGACAAATTCTGCATTGCCCACAGAAATTTTGTCACCATAGAAAAATACGCAGTCTATTTCCAAATAAAAAAGTAGATTATTTTTTATTTTATAAAACTTGTAACAGATATTATTTCATTACAATTTTTTAAGTAAAGTTTTCAGTTTTTAAGTGATTTCACAGCTTAAATGAAACATTGCACAAAGTCAAATGCACTCAGCAAATTATTTCCTTTCGTAAACCAATGATTTTATGTTTCAAAAACAGATTACAGATATCAGTGAGCATGAAGACATGAAGTTAACATAGCCAGATAATGGTAATATTGCAACTCGACTGCAGTTTTATAGCAGAAAGGCAAATGAATACAAACATATTCCATAAACATAATGGATGACTGGATTCTTATTCTATGTAAAAAAAATCTAAAGTAGCAATGCTTCGTTGTATATACAGTTAAACTGCAAACAGTCTGTACTGAGGAGAGAAATCTAAAAATTTCCTAAAAAATTTAGTGCATGAAATGCAAACGTAGATTCATACTATCTTGTACTGTATGTTACGACATAAAACAGTCCTACTCAATAATAGCTAAAGATAAACCTTATAGCTACTATCAAACAGATTAATTACACAATAATAAAGTATTTTTAATGTCTGTGTACACATTTACAGAACCCATTAGAAGATAAAATGAACAATTAAAGAACCCAGCAGCAAGAAACATTAATTAGAGAATCACATAAACAAAACATATCCATCTATGTGATTATAAAAACTTATTTAATATTTATATTTGCATGAACCACACAATACTTTTTGAAATGAAAGGACATTAATTAAGGACACTTTTTGAACCAAGACAGACGTCTGTTAAAACTTCATTGCACTTTTGCCGATTTTCAAGTTTCATTTATAACATCACGAGTTTAAACTACATTACATTTAGTTTGTTTTAAGAATTAAAGTAATTGGTCTGATTAACTATCGCAAATTATTCCGTCTTCACTTAGGTGCTTTTTGTTCAGCGTATTTTAGATGAAATATCAAAAAAGATTTCATATACAATTCTGTGAAACTTTTTAACAAAACATTATTTTATCCTTACCTCGCAGAACTATCACTGTCTTCAAATTTTACCTCCCCTGAAAATCTACCATTAGTGTGATCCACTTAAACCTGTCAAACAACCAACCTCATATCTAATGGAAATACAGGATTAGGTCTGGTATTACTGTTTCTTGTGAGCGTCATCAAAATCTTACTATCAAACGCTCTTTTTGTTGCAAATATTAATGTTTAAGTTCAAAAGGTATTAATCTTTCTGAAAGTAAGCAAATTTATAAATAGCATAATACAATTATTTATACTTGGTGCTATTTAAGTACCGGCGGCTAAAAATATGTGATTTCTCGACTTAACTGTATTTTAACCTGAATTCCTTAAACGAAAATAACCATGATAGTGAATTAAGCTTTTCAGTATGTTTTCAGTTAGTTTCGTAGTAGATTCAAGAAACACAGAAATTTAGATCTTATATGCAGTCTTCTAGATTGTCAAAAAAAATTTCAATCACTATTTTGCATTTGTTGGAAACGTAGCGTCCAGATTTCACATAATTTATTACAGATCAAAGTAGTTAATACCAATGGTTTCTACGAACAATTTTAAGTCATTAGCAGTACACAAAGGTTTCCAAAAATCAGTTACCGTCTGAAATACGAAATTTAAATTTAAGATAACTATCACATACTAACGCAAACATACATAAAATATGTATCAAAAATATTTAAAATTACATCAAATTAAATAATGTTTTCTTTTAACCATGCAAGTTTTAACGTTGTGTTCCCTGTAATTTAAAATAGACTTTAAAATTAAGTATAAATGGCTGCATTTATTCAAGTACAAAAAATTTAAAAGTATCTTCTTTTAGGTTACTACACACGCCTCTGATTTTTCAAGATGGAAAAAATATTTCGATATCTCAGTTAGGTCCAACGATTTAATTGTTTTCCAGTAGAATAATATTTGCTCTTTCTGAAATGTTTATTCAGCGTAGAAACGAAATTTCGCAGTAAGACAATGACATTCCACTGTACACATCGTTCTGTAAGAGCAAAACAGAGCCAACCAGAACAATAACCAGTCGATGGTGGCTCTCTGCCGTATTTACTGAAGCTACAGAGAACAAGAGGGGCCTTCGGTGTGACTACATATTAGACTGAAGGCCATTCATGTACAAGAGCGCTGCATGTAATCTAAACTAGCTCTAATGGGGCACAAACTTTCAAGTATTTTGTGTCAGGCAGAAAAATACTGCATTCAGTTTTCAAGTAACCTTAATAAAATGTGAATGCTCAGTACTTAAATAATGTTTTGTAAAAACTTTTTTGCTCACTCATGTCTCTGTTTATAGGCAACAAGAGTATGAAAATTAACCCCTATAAAACTAATCCGTTTCTACTGCATAATTTCTGTGAGCTTATGTAAGGTTTATGAGAAAAATTTACAAGAATTACATTGTAATCAATATGGGGGAAAATTATTTTCTAACTAAGGCAGTCAAGGACTGGAATAAATTAATAAGGGACCTGTTAAATAATTTGACGAAAAGTCTGAACGATTTCAAAATTAAAATTCGTAAAATTTAAAAGTAGTTGCGCTCCGAAATTTCACTCATAAGTTTGAAGAAAATAGGAAAATAGATGAACCTACCGCCGAGGTTTATGTTCAGTCACAACTAAATTAAATCAAATTTCACAGAGCCAAAAGCTATTGAACATTCATGCGATATTTCCATTTTTAATAATTTAGCAAATTATTTCAGTTATAATATAAATTATCACTTGAACGTCACAGTTTCATGAGGCTAGTTTTCATGAAATTGAAGAAAAGAGCATTATTATAATTTGGGTCACGACTAATGAGAGTATTAAGTGAAACTAAGTGCTGATATTGAAAGAAATATGTTACTTAACTTTTTACTGGCGATATTGGGTCATCTTTATTTTGATATAATTTGAAACAGGGCTTCATATTAAAATCACAGAAAGATTAGTAATTGTTTCGTAAATAGAAATAGCCTTTTACAGGAATTAACATTTAAATGTTGAAATAAAAATTGTTTAATTCATTTAAATGGTCTCAACTGCTTAGAAAGTGATTCGTGCATTAGCTCCATTATAAATTAAAGAACGTGAGATAGCAGTGACGAACCTTCGAATTATCAGAGCCGGCGCAAAGTCTTTGAGATTGCTTGCCCTCCAAACATTCGAACATGATTCTACCGCCCACTTCAAACATGATTTTGCCTTCCCTCCTGAAGTCGTCGCCCGGTGCCAGTGCCCCCGTTTGCCAGCCTCCCTCCCCTAGATGATACGGCAATGCTGTTCGATATCAGTCAGAATAATCTATCATTAGTCCAGTAACGGGGTAGTTTTACCTTGCTTTATACCACGTAGAAGATTTTTTTTTATCTTGTATATATTGGTGAGAGTATGCAGAAACCAAGGTTACAACCTCCGATACCCCCGGCAGTCAAAATTTTGGTACTTTTTTCAGTTTTTCGTTTATAACTCCTTCCTGATGATTCATAGAAAAAATACTTTAATTTCCTAAAACTTTTGTAGTATAAAGTTTTTATCTAAACTCAAAACTAAGCAAGTTACAGTTCTTCGAAAATCAGCAAAATTTCACATTCCGAAAAGTTGGGTTGTTACCTACTTTGTCGCTCAAAATGACCTGGAACCACTGTATATATAATTAATATATATGTATTTATGTATGACATAGTATAAATATGTACTGTGCTTTGATTCGTGATGTTCAATTAAATAATCATATGGCATTGTTGGCCAGGAGATCAGAAGGATTGTTCGACCGCCAGATGGCAGTGTTTTTCGATTCATCGTGCAATGCATGTCTACTAAACAGGTAATAAATAGTACCTGGTATAGGGAACCTAAAGCTTAACGTGAAATCCGAACCACAGAAGCGTTTTGGCTTATTTTACATTACACAGCAAGCTGTGGCAGAGCTGAAGGTCGGTTTATTGGCCTTTGAAAATCACAGCTGAGACCGGGATTTCGATCTCCAGTCAGACGCCTTAACCACTCTATTACTGATGATAATAGAGCGGAAAGAAATGCATAATGTTATGCCATAAAGTTATTCATAATAAATTCGTAATAAGGTAAAAATTGGTCATAATTCAATTTCCTTTCCGTTTGTATTGTCCCAGCTTTTGAAAGACCTAACCTAGAATTGTGTCTCATTCATTCCCATTGCATCAGGAGCATCTTCCTCTCCTTCAGTCTTAGGAATGTTTTCGCGAGACTGACCAGAAAAGTTTTTGCCAGCAGCTGAACAATGCAATCCTGATTTGCGGCAGCAGCATGGTGAAGTACAAGATGATACAACGTTCGGAGTAATCTCAGGCGCTGGGTGTTTTATTATTGCAACTGGAATATTGCTGGAGGAGCCTTTCCTTTATCCCGAGGATATGGGTAAGTTTCTCGACCCATCCATGCTTGCACTTGATAGTACGAGCGTATTGAGTGAAACGTTGCCGCAACTGATGTTGGTGGCAACCGTGCTAGCTTGAATGCGTCTTTTGGGCATATTTCGTAAAAATTTCGTATCCGAACCCTCCAAAGATCCACAGCCAATTAGTCCGTACCGTTCCACGATGAGCTGTCCCCCTGCGTGTTCTCCAGACGCTAAGAATTTTGAGAAGATAGCAAGTATGTTACTTTAAGATGTGGTTGGTACTGAATGAGGCAGCAGAATTTTTCTTTCCCATGGTCGAAAAATGCTGATATGGTATCACATCCCGTAAATTCATGGATGAATAGGATATGTGAGGGTTTAAACTTGAAGGAAGTGATTGAGTACCATAAACCGGCCTCCTTGCCTTTCCTTGGTTTATGGAAGTACAACTTCTAGTTTTACCAAGACCCATTAGCAGAACGAGAAGCCCAATATACTCACTTAGAATTATCACACTGTCGGATTTTACTGCTTGGGTAATAGCTGTATCAACAATCAACATCTGAACTTTGTAATAAGCAAACCGAATCCCATTACTGCGGATCCAACGGTATTATACGCCGATTTTGAAGATATACTTCGGTTAACTTGACTCGAAGAACTGCACTCGCTTACACTTGCCTTCCGATATTTGACGAGTCCTCCATCCTGGTGGTGAAAGTATAACGTTCCCTCCGGGCATCCAGATTTGGGTTTTCCATGGTTTCCCAGATCACTCAAGGCAAATTCCGGGATGCTTCCTTAAAAAGGCTATGGCCGAATTCCTTTCCATTCCTTTCCCCCATCCTTTCCTGTCTCTAAAGACATCGCTGTGAAGAGACGTAAAGCAGTTCAAAATAAAAATAAAAAATAACGTTCCCACAAACTTCGACAATTGACAGGATACAACTGAGATCGCTAAATCTATCAACAGATCCATCTCAACTCCTGACTCTAGTTCACAAGATTTTCGAGAGAAGAAAATAAATATTTGATCCTGAGGAAACATACAAGCAGTTTGTCATGACCTATGGACGCATTCTGTTAGATACAAGACTGCCTTGGCCCCAGTGCAATGTGCATACAAGACACCCGTATGGTTCTACAGGTAATCAGAAGGGTGGCTGACAAATTGGGATCAGATATTATTTGTCTCCGTATTCCTGGCAAGGAAAAGTCCCTCACTTAGCTGTAATATCACGAATAATCATAGAGGGCAATAACCCAATGACAGCAATAATCGTTTTGAAAAAAACAAATAACGGTTACTAAAATTACGCTGTTATATGATGAACACACGGTATGTGCTGAGATAAGAGCAGCATGGGACTGCATAATAATGATAAGCATGTATCTCCAGTAAAGTGATGAGATCTACCCATACCTAGATAGAATACGGCAGATAAATGCAGCTCTGGGAAATTATCCACTTGTTATTGCAGCGGACGTTAATGCAAAGTCTGCCCTCTATCACAGCAAGAAGACTGACAGGAGAGGGAAACTTCTAGAAGAACTGTTAAGCAAATTGAGACTAGAGGTTAGAAACCAATCACAAAATCCTCCTACTTTCTGCAACAGTGCTGGCGCAAGAACAAACATTGATGTATCAATTACAAACATTTATGCGGGAAATCTGCAGTTGGAGAGTGCTTGACAACATCTCAATTTGATTTTCTATGAACTGGGCAGAACGCAGATAGAAGAAAGTAGTGGCAACGGTAGCATTAACACAGCATACAACATCAGGAAAGCTGCATGGGAAAAGTTAAGGAATGTTTTTACTCCATCGTATCTGCCAGGAAACCACTTCAACGTAAACAAAGCCAAAAGAGAGCTGACATCTGCCATGAAACAGGTGATACCACTAAAAAAGATGGTAGATCCCAATGACAAAATATGGACAGAAAACTTCAGAAACTACAACTAAACACGAGAAGAGCGAGTAGAACGCATCAGCGAAGCATGCTGGCAGCAAGTATCCTCCTCGAGTGCTACAGGCAGAAGAGGCAGATTTTCAGACGCCATGAGAGAGAGGAAACAAAAATGCTGGGAAGTCTTCGTGAGCGAAATCCGTATGAACAATCCATGGGGTATTTCTTACAAAACACCTGCAGGTAAAATCAGTCCTTCCACAGTACTATCCATAGTAAAGAGAACAGATGGGCGACTAGCCATGAATTGGAGAGACTCAGCGGAGGAGTTATTAAAAGTTTTAGTACCAGATGATACACCGGAAGAAGAAACAGAAGAACAAGCTACACTATGAAGAAACATGTGGTAGCCCTGTTGAAGTGAAGAGGAAGGAAGTAATATTAAACCAAAAGAAAAGTCAACATGCGGCTGGGTCAGAATTCTAGACAACGAATTTGAGGATGTTTTAGTCAGGAGTGCAGAAGAGTGTATACTAATGGTCAACGTAGGAATAAAGAGATCTGTCAGCAGGAAGCCTTGGTGGAACAGCGACTGCACCAGAGCTGTCGCTTTGAGACGCCTTGCCATTAAGATAACCTTAGAAAACTTTATATTGCTCAAATGAAGATAAGCTGAGGCATGAGCAATTTATTCGACCGTCAAAACGAGAAGTTTGGAATAATTTTTGCTCTAGCATTTCGTATGGTATCTTTTCTGAAGAGATGTGGAGGAAGATACGTTGGTACAAGGGTGACAGGATGATTGCTAACTGGGCCAGTTAACAGCAGAACTATTTCTAACCATGACTGTTCGTCCCATTAAATACGGAATCTTAAACAGGATCCGATTCCATTAGGGGGAACCACCTGTTCTTATGTCAGAATTTATCTGTGCCTAGAAGAAGGAAGACACCGCACCAGGAACAGACAACATCACTTACTCATGAATTACAGCCTGCCACAAAAGGCGAAAGAGGTGCTCCTGCAATTGTTCAGTGACATGCTGGCAGCTACATTTGTTTGAGTGCAGTGGAGAAATTCCGTAATTATACCTGTGGCAAAACCTAACAGGGGCAAAATAACATTTCATCTTTCCACCCAGTTCTACATTTTTTAGCAAAACTGATTAGTACGATGATAAAAAACAGAATTGAATGGCATATTCAACATCATAGGTTGCTCGGCGATCGAACGATGGGATTTCGTAAATGGTATAGCACCACGGATAATTTAAGCACCTTATTTACTGACATACAGCTGAGTTTTGATAGGGGAAACTTCCTTCTTGTTGCTTTTCTTGACATCAAGAATGACTACAGTAATGTGCAGATCAAAATTCTTAGGGAAATAATGCAAAATATATGACTCTCGAAAAAACTTTCATCATGGTGTTTTCATTACCTGGTGCAAAGAGTACACATTATCTCTGCTTTATACGGTGACAGGTTCAGTAGACATATATTCCAAGGGTTGCCTCAGGGAGACCCAATGAGTCCTTTCCTGACTGACTAAAAAAGTCGAGTGAATGAAAGATACAACCTCAGCTGGAACAGCAATGCTAGGCAGGGAGTTACTGCAACAGAACTGTCTGCTACGGAAATGGACATTGGAGAAGATCAATGATATCACAGTCGATCAGCAACGGATTTTTACTTCAGTAAACTCTCCATTAAACGATTTTCTCATTTATTAGCTTTATAACTGACTCTTTTAATTAACTGGGTCCTGTCTGAAACGTTATTGTTTGATAAACTAGTGTCCTTCCTCAGCTTTTACCTTTATTTGTGCTTGCTGATAAGAGATCTTCTAGTTCATTTATCTTGACGTGTGCCATTAAGTGGGGCAGGTAGTAACTGAACAGTACAGACGAGACGATAATGTTTTTTTTTTAAGCTTTATTTGTTTTATTTAGAATATGTATCACTGATATAGATCAAACAGTATGTCACTGAAGATGTTAATCAAAAGTACAGAATTATTTAAAGACTTCAGATAGAAAAGATAACAGCATGGTTAATTGTCTGCTTAGTGATTACAAACCTGATAGAGTCGCAAGTCTTTTACTCATATGTGCCGAACTTCAATTGTAAGTGCTTTTAACAACTACTTGTATATGCGCACCAAACGATGGATTACGAAACGTGGTGGATAAATCTAGAAATTCGTTAGAGAACCTTTACAATTTGCAAATCAAGAACAAAACAATACAAAATTATTAATTTATTATATAACAATATATTAATTGCAAAAACCAAGTGAAAATGAACCAGAAAGTTTTAAAATGATTACGAAATTATCGAAAGCTCATTAAAAAAACTTTGAATGAACTAAACAATTGATATAGGTCAAAATAAGATGAAAAATGGTCTGGTGCAACTATCATCCCATAATAAATTCTAAAAATGATTTTGATTTAATTTAGGCAGGCCGAAAATGTCTCGGTTTTGTTACAAGCTGTGTTTTGGTTTCTTGAAAAGTAAAACATTGGAAATGTATAATTATGTATTGTTCAATGCTAGGAGGTCTGTAAGTAGGCCTAATATTTGATGGTATTTTCATATTTATTTCAAATAAATACTGAGATAGTCAGAGAGTTTTGTCTAAGAATTCTTCATTTTTGATAAATTTTAAGGGAGGGAACAAAATACTCTTTTACAATCAGTTCTTATTAGATATCTTCAGTGCACCAAATAAGAGTTATAATTAACTGTATTAAACTTAGATAGCTATATTAATTTTACAGTGAAAGTAAAAATTTTATTTCAAAAAATTTTTTTTCTGTACCGCAATGTTTGGAAAGAGCGGTTAACGCTCTGGCCTCGCATTCGGGAGGATGCAGGTTCGAATCCCCGTCCGGGCATCCAGATTTGGGTTTTCCATGGTTTCCCCAAATCAGGCGAATGACGGGATGCTTCCTAAAAAAAAGGCCATGTCCCCTATCCTTTCTCGCCTCTAATGACCTCGACATCAACGAGACGTAAAGCCATAATAATAAAAAAGTGGTATGAAAAAAGAACTTTCTATTTTCGACACACGTCCTATTATATCATTATGTTATATTATATTATAAAATGACTAAAAATTAAAGCCAAAATGGAAATTAATTTATTATACAATTAAGTATAGAGATTAAGTCATTTAAATGGTTATTACATTGTTTTATTGTTATCTATTGTAATTACTACTTGAGACATATTTGCCTGTTATGATTTACACAAGAAATTAGTGGAAAATGTAGTCCGTGTTCTCATTGTTAGATACTTGCTTCATTATTAAACAGCAAATTTTTGATGTTATTATAATTATATGTTTAAAATTATAAAAGTTAACAAAAAGCTTATGAAAAAAATTAAAAGTTTAGGAACAAATAAAAAATAATAATATGGTAAGAAATAAGTGCAAAAATTCATCATCAAACCAATTAATTTTAACATTACAGAAACTTACAGATACTTCAGAATTTCGTCCATATTAATGGTAAATTACACACTGCAGGCGTTTACTCCCATAAGCTCAGTACTAAGACATCAAGAAAGCACTGTATTGTTAATTATTCACTGTTTCACATGGACATAAAAAAATAGACTATCGATGATGAGAAAGCAAATCTGGAAAAAAAAAGTTTGCAAGAAATAAGATTAAGAAGATCCATCTGATGGGTGTGGTGCAGCAACTGTTCTTGGTATTTCAACTTTGGTAATAATGTTTGAATCATCCATGTGAAAGGACTTTTCAGTACCCTACACTTGGAAACAATATAATTGATACAAGCACAAAATTTGTAATTACTAGATTATAAAAGAACTAAGTTGATACCACAACCTCCACTAAATGTATCGAAGATGGAGAATAGAGCACTGTTAATGCTGACTCACTGTTGTATGGTTACAGTTAAATCTGGGAGCAACATTGGTATCTTCTGCTATAACAGACTGTAAGTGTTAGCATTGTGGTTCGAACCCATATTTTCTTCATAAGAACAACATTCAGAATAAGAACGACATACCACATTATTAATAATCATTACAGATACACATGAACACTAGATAGTTTTATGAAGTAACAAAAAAAAAAGTCATTTCTCAAATTTCCTAGGAAGTATCTATTGAGAGCTACCATTCTACACAATGATTGTATATTAATATAGTTGTTCCTTTCTTTTTGAGATTAGGAATAAGGAATTTTAGACAAGTTTGGAAAAATTCAAATCATGATGTGATTTATTGAATTTCCATTAACATATAGTTGATTTTAACTGTGCAGCAAAGAATTATAAAACACATATTTGAGGTTTTCAAATATCTTGTCATAACTTTATTGTCATTAGAGTTTTAAAAGAAATAAAGAAAAAATGATGTAAATTTTAATTTACAGCACATATTTTCTTCAAATGCAAATCACAAAGAATATTTAATATTAAATTAATAAATATCAAATCCTGTGATAAATAATTACTAAGTAGCTTATATTTTTATCAATAATTATATACCAAATGTTTATTTATTTTGGCAATCGCAATGATGATTGATAGTACTAAATATAGTTATTCAGTTTTCAGAAAAGAAGTAAAGAAACCTAGGTTCAAAATATATGAATAAAAGGTAGGATCAAATTACAGACTTTATTGTTGAACAATTTAAGTAATGTTGTATAGTTTTGTGGTAAGTAATACAAAACTATTTACAAAAAAAATGAAGTGAGTACAATGAAATATTTTACAATAATTTGAATACCTGTTGAAGTAATTTCAATGATCAAATAAAATAATGTGCATTTGTTTGAGAAAGTTCAACATGTATGATTAACATTACATTAATAAAATAAATTCTGCAAATTAATTTTATTCACTTAAATAAAAATAAAGAAGGATATGGAAAATAATCCATAACTTACCACAGGTGTTGTCAGGAGGGCCAGGACAAATACACTTTACAATATTTTGGCAAATTACCTAACTCATATTAGAGAGTATCCAATCATTCACTTACATGTAAAAGTAAGAAAATTCATCAACCTATCATATAATTAAAAGACATTCAAGAATTAAGAAACATCATGCATCTGATATGAGAAGTACTAAAATTACCACTCTAAAGTTCGTACTATTATAAAAATCATGTAAAGGATTTTCCATTTTAGTGAATAATAACAATGAATATATTTGTGCAAATATGTCTAAGTTTATTATGAAAGCAAATTTGACTAAATGTATAGAACAAGTTCACAACTAAATAATGGTTCCCAGTGGAAATAACAGTTTTTCCCAATACAAAACAATAATTTACAGATTATGATATTGTCCTTTAGAATCAATATGGTTGTAAACTTCTGAATGTAAAATCAAAATGACGAAAGTATGTAAGCCATCTACAGTATAAAATATTTTCACCACAGCAAAATTTATAACACAGAACCAACATTTGTATGAAAACTTCTCATACTTCTCACTCAGGGACCAGATAAATTTCATGTAATGATGATACACTGGAAACCCCTTCATTTTCTCAATGCAGTGATTGTTTGTATAATAGTTAAAGTATACAACCATTAATGGGAACTCTAAAAACTCGTTGTATACAGTCACAAAGTCACAATTTCAGAAATATTCTGGAGGTAAAAAAGAAGACTAGTAAAATACAAAAAAATTAATCATTAATTCCATAAAAGGTGTAGGTAAGATAATTCTGAAGCTGTTCTGTTTCTAGAACAATAATTATTGCTAAACTGCAAAATAATAACGCAAGTTAAAAGGTACTTGAACTACTGACAATACAAACGAAAAGTTTACAGAATTATTGAGTACCTGAGAAAAAACGCATAAAAATCTCATTAAAACCTATATTCCAAATGCAAAGGATTATAATAAAAAAATATAAAATATGTGTATTGATACAGAAATGGGAGACATTAAAAAAAATTATATTCATTGTGACCATATTTAAATCTCAAACTAGTAGTCATATAAATCGTATACATGGAAAAAATATAAGAAGCAGAATCTATACATAATCAAAATGGAAAATTTTTTTAGTTATTTATTGCACATTCAGCTGTCATTGAACGTAAATAAAAAAAGTAATCACTGCTGCTCTAAAGATTCTTAATACACCTTTGAGAAAATGTATTTATGTAATTCGAGTGATCTGGTCCCAAATGAATGTTTCAGAGCAAAGTAATTATTAAGGCAGTTAATATATTTTAAAAAAAGGAAATAACTAAATTGATTGTGAACATTTTCCGATAACTTTCCTGTTGTGTCTAATACTATAAATCACATACTTATTCTAATATGTAACAATCTTACTTAACACAAAAGAGTTTGCACGGCATTAAATGTTATAACTACTTGGCATCTGTAGAGTTTAACAGTTTAGTCCACCTAGGAAGACATAGAATCCAGGAAGTATCATGTGGTCAAACACTTCTTCTTAAGTAGAACATCAGAGACATTAAACAATAAATCAGTTCCTGCATGAATTTTTGTAATTTAATGTAAGCATTTTACTTTGAAAATTCGGAATTATGATTGAAAAAAATGAAATAATGCAAAATATTTGGCTCCATTAATTAGTTTATATTACTTCCATTCAGCAATAACCCTGCTCTCCCACTCTCTCTCTCTCTCTATATATATATATATATATAAAAGATGTCAATCATAAAATTTTATTCAAGGAAGACTATTTCTTCATGGTACACCAATGATTTTTAAACAAATATATATTAACCAACATGAAGAACATATTATACAGTAAAGAAAACACAATTAGACTTTTATGGAGATCTTTTGTAGGAAAAATATATAAATAAATTTTTGAAATAGTTATAATAATAACTTACAAAATCATTGTGTGTATGTGTAACATA
Source organism: Vandiemenella viatica (assembly GCA_031002005.1). Classification (NCBI taxonomy): domain Eukaryota; kingdom Metazoa; phylum Arthropoda; class Insecta; order Orthoptera; family Morabidae; genus Vandiemenella; species Vandiemenella viatica. The sequence continues at coordinate 316,643,296 of CM061920.1, read as the reverse complement.
TTGCATTGTGGGTCCTCCATGTGTTCTTTAAGTATAGAAAATTTTTCTGGGCACAATGTTAATAATATGTAAAAATATTTCAGTTCTGTTTTTCCAAAAGGAGACAGATATTTAACAGATATACAAATACAAATTACATTGTTCTTTACTGTCCCATATTTTGGATTTTCTTGATGATTTTTAACAATATTGATTCTTATTTTTAATGTTATCTGCAGCAAACCTGTTTCCAATCATTATCAACTTTAAAACTCAGAACTGCATTGATTACAAACAATGGTAATAACATTTGTGCATGTTTGTTGTAAAAAAATATTGTTTTTATTACTTGTTTTATTGAAGCTTATGCAATTTTTCATAATTTGCTTTGTTGATATATTGAGTAACCGATTAAGGAGAATGTCAACTATAAACTATAGTTGTGGTAAGTTCATGCCATATTGTTAAAACAAAACTGCATGGTAGTTGGTGTTACTCTGTATATGTACAAAAGTTTACTAAATTTTAGGGTAATTTATTTATAAGGAAACTGGCATTATCAGGTCACCTGCACATATAATGTGCTAAATTTATTACTGTGAGCCGAATGTTTTCAAACATATTTCTTTACTAAATTGTAAACCCAAAAATATCGGCCATAATAGGAAAATTAGCATTGATTATTATTTACATGTTTCTTAGTCAACAACTCCATTTTGTTCAAGTAACCATCAACAGACTTGATTTTATTTGCATTTTTATACAATATTTGTCACACTTTGTCTTCTACTAAGTAATACTATAAATTTTACTCTCCAATACAACTGTCTCCTCAAAATAATCAGCTCTAAAATGTTTCTGATTACTTTATGTTTTTTACATCATACAGACATTTATATAATTTAGACTATATGAAAGTAAAATTAACATACTGGAAAGCCCATCACAAAAGGCAGACCGAGCGTGGTGGTGTAACGGATAGCGTTCTGGCCTCGCTTTCGGGAGGACGGCGGTTCGAATCCCCGTCCGGGCATCCAGATTTGGGTTTTCCATGGTTTCCCCAAATCACTCCAGGTGAATGCCGGGATGCTTCCTTCAAAAAGGCCATGGCCGAATTCCTTCCCATTCCTTGCCCCCATCCTTTCCCGTCTCTAAAAGACCACGTCGTTAAAAAGGGACGTTAAACTGTTACAAAAAAAAAAAAAAAACAAAAAACAAAAACAAAAGGCAGCCGAAACATGTTTTGTATCTATTAAATAATAAGGATCAATATTCTTACAATAATAGAGACATTTACCCACTGCTTACCATAGAAAAACAAAGGAGAAGAGCAGTCCCCCCCCCCCATGAAATCCACTCAAGCTTCCCCCCCCCCAAACTAAAATCCACTCAAGCCCCTCCCAAACCAAAATTCTGGATCCACCACTGGAGGGAAACATATAAAATAAATAAGAATAACACATGTCAGGCACATATATTATAGGGCTCTGCAGCCAATTTCAGATTCGGTTCTTTCTAGTTATTAAATTGAATAACTTGTAAATACAAGTTGCCTTAATGTGTCTTTTCAAATAAAGGAATTTCAAAATTTCACAGTGCTGTACATTATGGTTCTGTGGTTAAACAGTAAAATCAAAGGGCTTCATAGCATGTATAATTTTGTTTGGGTGGACGAGAATTCAAACTGTTGACAGTAAATTTTCAATGCGTGCACATCAACCACCATCTACATCACCACTGATATCTATAAATAACCCACACAGCTTAAATGCCACTCATGTTTTAAGGAACGCTAAATTATGTTTGTTGGAAATAGTATAATAGAAAAATCTAAATAAAAAAAGGTAATGTCATCACATCTTGCCCAAATTGTGATCTTTGTTTTTATTGTAATTGTAACCTTTTTCTATTTTTCAGTCATATTTTTGCAAAATGAGATGGGCTAACCCATTATTTAGGCCTCATGACTTTGGAAGCTCATATATTGGGAAAACACACTACTGAATAAAAGTGTCTTAATGCAATAGAGATCGACTTTTTAAATACAGTTTCAAATTAGGTAGGCCCTTTGTTCTTTTTATTTTTTTTAAACTCTTGTTTTACCATTTGCAAACAAAACTATTTTGTGGTCAGTAGAATACAATTTTCTCCTAAATGGTGTCATGAGCGATACAAAAGTGGCAAAATTACTCGGCTGATAAAAATAAAAAAATAAATAAAAAAATAATCACATGACATATATTTTTTAAAAAATTGTTATTAAGGAATTTGAATTTTTTTGTTATATAGTTTGAAAATTAGAGGTAAGGGGATCCATTTTTAATGGCTTTCAGATGCTATTAGATTAAAAGAAGAAGGAATAAAAATAGTACTGAAAAAGATATTAAAATTTGCAATGCAGGATAAATTTCAGAAGATTCATCAACATACTGCAGAGTGAAAACATGATCCCTTCAGCTTTTGTGAAAACTATGACACCAAAAGTCTGACGCCATCTGGTTCTAATCTATTAACTACAATAATATACTGAATAATAGGTAGGGAAGACAAGCAGATAATCTGGGTTTAGGAAAAACAGGAGCAGACAGGATATCCTGGCATCAAGGTTAATGTTTGAAGGATGGACCAAGAAAAACAATGACACGTTAATGACATTTAAAAAAAAAAAAATGAAAGCATTAGATGAGTTGAGATGTTCAAAATTGTTAAGATGTCACAACTTAAATTTTGAGATGGGAGAATAATTTCAAATCTGTATAGCATTCAAATAACTATAATAACAGTTGAGAATAGTAAGAAACAAATATTGGTTAAGAAAGATATGTGGCAAGATTGTTCTCCATACCCTCTTGACAGAGAAAGAAAATCTTAAAAAGTTGAAAGAAAAGGAATTAATACCGTGTGATTTTCCGTCCTGTAGCAGAAAATTGTAAGGATATTGAGAAGTTACTGAATGGTATGAAGAAAATCTTGGAAAAAGCAAGGTAAAAGTTACGATAAGCAGCAAAAATTGTAACAATAACATTAAACTAAATGTTGAAACAGGATAAGATATAATAGAAGAAGCCAAATGTTATGTTAGTTTTGTTGTAACACACTTAAATAATGTTCCTAAATTGTATTTTAGTTTACTGAAAACTGCTCTTCAAAAATACCAGAAAAAAGTAAATTGAATCATTTGAAATGTGATGTAGAAGGATATTGAAAATTAAGTTGATAAGATACGAAATAAGGATTTTTTTTTAGGATTTGTAAATCCTTAGATGAAGGAACTATTAAATATGAGGAAGAAAAGAAATAGTTACCACTATTATAATTATTGATCTACCTCCCTCTACCAGAGTGTTTTAGTGCTGAAGTCGATACTTGCCAATATATCCATTAAGTATCAAATGATACGAGTTTCTAACTGAATTTAGTTATTGTCAGAAAATACACCGTCATTAATGTAATTTAATTTTATCATTTTCTTCTCAGTAATGACGAGCTAATGTTTCTTAATGCTTATTGTAAAATGAGTGTGTCAGAGTAGAATGTTTAATATGTTATAATACATACCGCGTGGGAGGAAATCAAACAGAATCTTTATCAGCTCATAACTTTTTCGACATTATCTGATATGATGGTCGTCGGTACACAAAGGCAATGACCTTCCTTTGAAGCAAAATGAGACAGTTATTAGCTAAGAAAATCGAGTAGCATGATCACCTATTATTATTCTATCTAACGACATATTATTTAAAGAAAAGAAATCTATCTGGCTCTTACAAATTGGGTTGTTAGGATGTGTTCAAGTTTGATGTTCACGTACCATTGCGACTTTTTGTCTAATAACCAAATCAGTTACGATAAAGCACAGCAGAACAGCAGAGGCAAGAACTTTTTTGGACTTAGCTCCTAATGTGTACTGGAAACATGAGAGGGTATAAAACAGGTAGTTTACTAACGATGTTCTGTTGCGGACAGCTAGCTGTTTAGCTTGATTAAAGTTATTTGGATTTTGCAATAAGCTACAGAAAAAAACATGCCACTTGAATTCTTCATTTGGATGCACATTCCTTACTTATAAATCTGCTTTTAACCTTTATAAATCCAAACAAACGCAAGTTGGGGAACATGTTAAAATGGAATGGTGGAGACAAACCTGGAAAAGTAATGACTAATATTCCAACAATAAACTTACGAACAGATGGCATCCACCTTTAGAAAAATAACAAAATGTCCTTAGAAAATAACCTAAGGGTGTAATATTCTTAGAGATTAACCAAAGAAACATTTTTCGAACCTACAATCGGTATTGTTATGTTACAAAAGGCAGCAGCAGGATGGGAAAAAACTTTTTACCGAAAGCACTCTAGGAGAATCGCGGATTAGTTCCTTCAATAGGTCTCTGGAACATATCTGTAGATTGCTTATACACGAAAGCAATGTAATCTAACAGAGTTGTTTGTACAGTGCTGCCAACGCAGCAGCAAGATGGTAAGTTTCCGAACTTAATTGTCTGATCTCATATTTACTACACTTATTTCTTCAACCTGAGTCACAAAACCAATATTATATTTCATTATCACTGACAGTGATTCATAAAAAAATACGGGTTCAACGCATGTATCAGTGTGCAAAAATTTCGTTAATAACTAGATTCTAAACCCCTCAAAAATGAACGTAGATTTCTGGCTCATAATTTTTAAAAATTTAAGTAACACATTATCTCTGTAGTAAAGACGAATTCTAATACTTCTGCATTGAAATGAAAGCTTTTATAGCAACAGCGACCAGAAAATATAATTAAATCATCAACACTTAACGAGTAAAAATAAACAAAAAGCAACTAATAAACAAAACAAAAAAAAACATTTAAAAATACTGGTGCATGTCTCTAGTTTAATAATGGCGATTCTTCTTGATATGAATATTCTGTCTGACGTTGTCACCATTCTACACATGCGCATGCGCAATGATCGAGTAAAGCGTAACTAGTAACGCGTAACTCGTAACGCGTAACACATAAGTAGTAACGCGTAATGCGTAACTCGTAACTAATACCGCTAGCAAATTTCTAAAACCGCAGCCAAAGAAGTTTTACTTAAAAAACTATTGCGTGTATGATTGTTGTAGCGGATTGCTGTGAGGCCAGATTAATTGCTCACCTTGCATGATTTAAACTGCCACCTTCCACTACTTTATGCAAAGCACATATATTAATTTCAGGAAACAGAGGTGAAACCATTACTTCTGTTAATAATACTTTAAAAGATCCTAAAATATTGGTTTATTTGATACTCATTACTGCTTACAGACAGAAGTATATCTACCATTAATCTTAAACATTTGTCTATGCAAAATAAAGTTTAATGCAATACCTCGTCTTACAGATGCAAAATAGCAAACAAACAATTATCGTTAATTGAAGCTAAGTAATTGCAATACATTTACATGAACATTACAGAGCTTTACAAATTTCAGATGCAACTGAACCGAAATACTCTCTTATGCACATTGAGAACGATTCTTGCGTTACAATGAAAACAAGTTAACGTCAGATTTGACTGGGTTTTACAGGGCGCCAGGGAGTTCATTGGTTCCCCCAAGATTCTCCTTCTGCCAACTTTCAGAAACGGGCCAGGATTTCTGTTCGGTAAGGCAAATATTTTACCTCCTTCTGGCAGCATTCAGAAACGCGCCAAAATTTCTGTTCGGTTCGGCAAATTATTTTCCCTCCTTCTGGCAGCATTCAGAAACGCACCAAGATTTCTGTTCGGTTCGGCAAATTATTTTTCCTCCTTCTGCCAACTTTCAGAAACGCGCCAAGATTTCTGTTCGGTAAGGAAAATTATTTTACCTCATTCTGGCAGCATACAGAAACGCGCCAAGATTTCTGTTCGGATCGGCAAATTATTTTCCCTCCTTCTGGCAGCATTCAGAAACGCGCCAAGATTTCTGTTCGGTTCGGCAAATTATATTGCCTCCTTCTGGCAGCATTCAGAAACGCGCCAAGATTTCTGTTCGGTTCGGCAAATTATTTTCCCTCCTTCTGGCAGCATTCAGAAACGCGCCAAGATTTCTGTTCGGTTCGGCAAATTATATTCCCTCCTTCTGGCAGCATTCAGAAACGCGCCAAGATTTCTGTTCGGTTCGGCAAATTATTTTCCCTCCTTCTGGCAGCATTCAGAAACGCGCCAAGATTTCTGTTCGGTTCGGCAAATTATATTCCCTCCTTCTGGCAGCATTAAGAAACGCGCCAAGATTTCTGTTCGGTTCGGCAAATTATTTTCCCTCCTTCTGGCAGCATTCAGAAACGCGCCAAGATTTCTGTTCGGTTCGGCAAATTATATTCCCTCCTTCTGGCAGCATACAGAAACGCGCCAAGATTTCTGTTCGGTTCGGCAAATTATTTTCCCTCCTTCTGGCAGCATTCAGAAACGCGCCAAGATTTCTGTTCGGTTCGGCAAATTATTTTCCCTCCTTCTGGCAGCATTCAGAAACGCGCCAAGATTTCTGTTCGGTTCGGCAAATTATTTTCCCTCCTTCTGGCAGCATTCAGAAACGCGCCAAGATTTCTGTTCGGTTCGGCAAATTATTTTCCCTCCTTCTGGCAGCATTCAGAAACGCGCCAAGATTTCTGTTCGGTTCGGCAAATTATTTTCCCTCCTTCTGGCAGCATTCAGAAACGCGCCAAGATTTCTGTTCGGTTCGGCAAATTATTTTCCCTCCTTCTGGCAGCATTCAGAAACGCGCCAAGATTTCTGTTCGGTTCGGCAAATTATTTTCCCTCCTTCTGGCAGCATTCAGAAACGCGCCAAGATTTCTGTTCAGTAGGAGGAGAACCTGTTTTCTGGAACAAAAGATCTTAAGCCGGCCCCGGAAGAGACTCCACTCGTCCGCGTGACGTCACAGTTGGGGTGACCAAGATGGCCGCCGAGCGCACCGCCCGGTCGCCCCCCGTTGGGGTGACCTAGATGGCCGCCGTTAGTTCACAGATCGGCCGCACAGATGGCACCATCTCCCAAGGGCTTAATTTCTAGTTCATTTGGTGGCGGCTAGATGGCGTTCGGTGGCATTATTTCCGGCGCGCTTTGCGAAATGTGTACACTGTTTCAACGACTGTTATCTCTGTTTACTAAGCGTGACGAAATATGTATTCCTAGCGTCCTGTTAAGCAAGCACTGACCATCTTGGCTACTATCGACACACAGTAAAATATTTTCTTCGGTACTTAAGCGTAAATCATTGCAATTTTACTAAAAACAAAAAAAAGTCCACATTAAAACGACCTCGGCAGTGTTGGGGCTAGGTCACCGGTTCGAGTCCGGCCGCGGTGTTTAAGTGTTTTGTGGAAAAGCCGCAAAGTTACGTAATTTCCACGCCTCGAAAAGCATAAATGTTTCCTTTTAACGGGAAAAAAGCGTCATAAACTCCAGATATAAATTCTATGTGTACCTGTTTTCATGAAATTATTTAGCGTTCTTGCCTCGCATTCGGGAGGACGGAGGTTCCGGGCATCCATGGTTTCCCCCAGGTGAATGCCGGGGATGCTACCTTCAAAAGGCCATGACCGAATTCCTTTCCCGTCTCTAAAGACCACGTTGTTAGTGTGCTTACTGATACTCGTGGTACGTGGGGCAAAAAAAAACTCCAGATATAAATTCTATGTGTACCTGTTTTCATGAAATATTTAGCGTTCTTGCCTCGCATTCGGGAGGACGGAGGTTCCAGGCATCCATGGTTTCCCCAAATCATTCCAAGTGAATGCCGGGATGCTACCTTCAAAAGGCCATGACCGAATTCCTTTCCCGTCTCTAAAGACCACGTTGTTAGTGTGCGTACTGATACTCGTGGTACGTGGGGCAAATAAAAAACTCCAGATATAAAACCGAGGAAGAATTCTATGTGTACCTGTTTTCATGAAATCATTTAGCGTTCTTGCCTCGTATTCGGGAGGACGGAGGTTCCAGGCATCCATGGTTTCCCAAAATCACTCCAAGTGAATGCCGGGGATGCTACCTTCAAAAGACCATGACCGAATTCCTTTCCCCGTCTCAAAAGGCCACGTTGTTAGAGAGACATTAAAAAAAAAAAAAATCGACTGCCATGTGCAAAGTATCCCGGTTTCCGATATTTGGCGCTGCATGCAGGGCGACTGCCGCGTTCTTGCCTCGCATTCGGGAGGACGGAGGTTCCGGGGCATCCATGGCTTCCCAAAATCACTCCAGGTGAATAATGCAGTTCTGATATTCGAATTTGGCAGAGGGTGCTTTGCACAAAAAATAACCCTACAGACATTTATGAAGTGATTACATGTTAATCTCTCGACTGATATCAAACCAATCAGCCAGTAATTTTTTCCAGCCTGTCTTTGGACAAGAGCCCACTTGAAAATATTTGTGACAAAGCCTTTTCCACACCAAGGCTATAAAAATCAAAGTTTCTAATTTGACCATGGAATGGAACGAGGGGAGAAAGAATTCGTATAAGCACCAGTATAGCACATTATTTCTCTAATCTCTGCTGTCACTGGTATAAAAAAAATATTTCATCACACTCGTAATTTTTTGCCAACAAGCTCAAACCTATATTGTCTGTCTATCCAGACCAATCTATGTATCAATTCTGTAATGTTTTCGTAAGCAATCACAAATTGAGTGCCCTTAGCAATCCCTTGTGACACATCAGTGATTGACTAGAAACAGAGAGATATACGCTGTGGCATGTACTTACCCACCTTTAACTGTATTTTACAGCACAGCACGGATGTTCCAGGAACGAAACACAGTCTGATAATCTTACTAATCTCATTCGTTTGGAATCAAAGTACACCAGTCCTATGTGATAAAAATCGAATCACCATAAAACCATGCTAAGCACAGAACATGCCTTAGACCATCACCTGTGCCAAAGGTAGAGATATAGAAAATTTACCCACTTACTTATAGAAGAAATCCAGTGCACTATTCCTAATTCTTTCACCAAGATCCACCCCTAGCCTCATCACCAACATACCCACAGCACTTCCTCAAACCACCTTCTGTTTTCCAATGATTCCCAATCCAACCCCTGATCAGTTACAGACAGGGTTACCTTTTGTTCGTGTGTTAAAGTAAACCAAAAATTCGCAAAGTCTTCTGCTAATCAGTAGCCAGCTACCAAAATGTTCACTTAAGGTGGTTCTACTGCAGTTTTCCAAGAAAATTCTCCAGGAAAATATTTTTCAACCAATCAGGTGTCAGCAGAGTTCTCCATTCGGCTTAAAATGTTCCCATCTAACGCCAACCTTCGGATTCAGGACCAAGTGTGACATTTGTTTGTAATTGCATGCTTTGTTCAAGTAACCACGATAAAGTTACCATAATGCTCTTAGCTCACTGATAGTTTCTTGGTCATCAAACAGACATCATAACCCACATTTTTATAGAAGATCCCCACACATCGACAAGTATCCAAAACGTCACCATAGGTTCTATTACGCCTAAGATAGTGCTCACATTTGAACTGTCGTAAATTGTTAGGTCAAAGTGGGTGTTTAGATATTTTATCCATTCAGGCCTCATCACCTAAAGTCTAGTGCGAGATTGTGGTCATGGTCAACTTAGGCTCCATACGCCACTCAGAATTATTCCACCAATATCCATTCTAACAGCATTATACGCCACCTACAGCCACTCAACACTCTTCCTATCTTCCAATGACATCCCAGCCCCAGCTCCTTTATTATGTCACTTACTGAATATTTTACACAGATAAATCTAACTGCCCTCCTTTGCACCTTGCATTTGATGTACAAAAAATGTGGACTCCATACTACACCACACAAGCAATGGTCTGACTGGGTTTGTACCCAAGTCCTTCGCTTCTCTGGTACATCACCCCTCTCTGTTAAATGATTTTTATGTAGTGAGAATCAAAATTCACATGCCAACACAAACGGCAGTAAACTGTAAAGAGCACATCGAAATGGGAGATTGTCTAAGCCCTGAAACAATGGTTAGAAGCACACGTTGATAATTCTATAACCATATATTTTAGACTCAAATCCACAGAGGAATGACACACGCACACACTTGTACATGCATACAGCGAGATCGACAGAACTGACAGCAAGCATCACGGAAACGATGAAGTGGGGGCAGAATTGTCGTTACAACTGAACTGGACAGAACTATCGTTACAAAAATCATCAGACAGACGAGTTACTTACGCTTACATGCACAAAGAGAGACGCAGATACACATGTCCAAGTTACACAACTACCGGTACCAATCTGGAAACAAAAAAGTGGTGTAGTACTCTCTTGCCTCATGACTGGCTGAAAAACAGAAGTCTCCTTACATATCATCAGCCTGGCGAGATAGAAGGTGTGCAAAAGATGGCATGTTTTCACCATAAACCTAAGTGTTTATACCATAAATAGTGTTCATCACGCCCCAGTTGATTACATTTACCATCAACACGTCTCTCCCACACCACAACCCTTTCTACCATTCAGTAAAAAAGTGACTATCAGATCTCACCCACAAATCCATACATCTCAATACACTAGCACAAACAAACGTAAGTGGAGGGGACAGCAAAATCATTCGTCCAGACAGACGTGTTTATAGAAGGTATTACCATATTTACACATACAGACACAGAGAGAGACGCACAAACACTCACATTTCCATGCCTTCAGCGAGCTAGACACAACAACCAGCCCCAATCATGGCGACGAAAAAGTGGGGTAGAACCCCCATGGCTCATAACTGACCAAAAAATCATCAGTAACATATGTTCCAAGCACCATACTCTTCACATCAACATCATCTCATTTATTTCACACTACAGACCTCACTACCATCCAGTATCATGTGTGCTAGGTACAAAACTGTTCGCACCAACACGTCTATCCCACACCTAAGCTTTTTCTGCCATTCAGTAATGTGCCCCCCATGTACCACGAGTAGCAGTAGACACTTGGTCATCAGACAGATATCATAACTCCCATATTCATACTAGGTCTCACCCACAAATCCATAGTCACCTCACACAAGCATAAGTGCAGGAACAGCACATCATACATCCAGAAAACGAGATAAAGGAAGGTATCACCACATTTACGCAAAAAACACACAGAGATAGAGACATACACACGTACATTTCCATGCCTACAGCGATCTCGACTCAACAACTAGCCCAATCATGGCAACGAAAAAGTGGAACAGAACACCCATGACTGGCCAAAAATCATAGAAAGACACACACACACTCACATGTCAATGCATTCACACAGTTCCATACATCACCACACATAACTGGAGGAAAGAGACTGAACATGCTAGATCCAAACTGAAGAGTTACAGGATGTGTGAAGTTTGAAATCACAGCCATCTCGCCCACACCGCAACCCTTTCTGTCATTTAGTAATATGTGCCCCCCATGTACCACGAGTAGCAGTAGACACTTGGTCATCAGACAGATATCATAACTCCCATATTCATACTAGGTCTCACCCACAAATCCATATGTCACCTCACACAAGCATAAGTGCAGGAACAGCACATCATACATCCAGACAAACGAGATAAAGGAAGGTATCACCACATTTACGCAAAAAAAACACACAGAGATAGAGACGATACACACGTACATTTCCATGCCTACAGCGATCTCGACTCAACAACTAGCCCAATCGTGCAACGAAAAAGTGAACAGAACACCCATGACTGGCCAAAAATCATAGAAAGACACACATACACACATGTCAATGCATTCACACAGTTCCATTCATCACCACACATAACTGGAGGAAAGAGACTGAACATGCTAGATCCAAACTGAAGAGTTACAGGATGTGTGAAGTTTGAAATCACAGCCACATCTCGCCCACACCGCAACCCTTTCGTGTCATTTAGTAATGTGCCCATACCACGAGTAGCAGTAGACACTTGTCTATCAGACAGATATCATAACTCCATATTCATACTAGGTCTCACCCACAAACCCATACGTCTCACACAAGCACAAACATATGGGAGGAACAGCAATTCATACGTCCAGATAAATGAGTTTAAGGAAGGTATCACCATACTTACGCATACAGACACAGAGAAAGACGCACACAGACACATATATCCATGCCTACAGCGAGCTCAACACAACAACCAGCCCAATCATGGCAAAGAAAAAGTGGGACAGAACCCCCATGGCTCAAGACTGACAAAAAAAAATCATCATTAACATGTGTTCCAAGTAACAAACTCCTCACATCAAAATCATATCATTTAACTCACACTACAGACCTCTCTGCCATTCAGTATCGTTGGTAATATGTACAAAGCTAATTTCATAAGTTACCACATACATACAAGTAATTGCAGGAAAGGGTCCCGACACACGACATCCACACTGAGGTGTTACATGATAGGCAGATGATAGCATGTCTTTACAATACATCTCAGTGCTCACCACACATACTTGATTTTTAATGTGCCATCAGTATAGCTGGTGGCTGGAACTAAGCTCTTGGCAATGTTTTGGCCAAAAGTCATTTGTTAATAGCAGCTCATCAAAGACAAATTTTGGGGAACCTGCCCAGGCGGGCGCGGCGGGAGGTGGCCACCCTTCCCGCAGCGGACGCGTACATCGTGTTTTAGTAGGTCGGTATACCGGCGCATATTACCGCCTCGAGCGCAATGAAATTCCGGTCTTCAGTGCGGTCCTAAAAATGCGGTTACCGGTAGTAGGTCCCGGTCGGAAAACTCCGGTAAACCATCGCGGTCCGCGCTTTTAGACCGGCGTATTACGGTATTTCTGTCCGCAGTGGGGAAGGGTGGCCACCTCCCGCCGCGCCCGCCTGGGCAGGTTACCCAAATTTGTCTTTGATGAGCTGCTATTAACAAATGACTTTTGGCCAAACATTGCCAAGAGCTTAGTTCCAGCCACCAGCTATACTGATGGCACATTAAAAATCAAGTATGTGTGGTGAGCACTGAGATGTATTGTAAAGACATGCTATCATCTGCCTATCATGTAACACCTCAGTGTGGATGTCGTGTGTCGGGACCCTTTCCTGCAATTACTTGTATGTATGTGGTAACTTATGAAATTAGCTTTGTACATATTACAACGATACTGAATGGCAGAGAGGTCTGTAGTGTGAGTTAAATGATATGATTTTGATGTGAGGAGTTTGTTACTTGGAACACATGTTAATGAGATTTTTTTTTTTGTCAGTCTTGAGCCATGGGGGTTCTGTCCCACTTTTTCTTTGCCATGATTGGGCTGGTTGTTGTGTTGTGCTCGCTGTAGGCATGGATATATGTGTCTGTGTGCGTCTTTCTCTGTGTCTGTATGCGTAAGTATGGTGATACCTTCCTTAAACTCATTTATCTGGACGTATGAATTGCTGTTCCTCCCATGTTTGTGCTTGTGTGAGGTGACATATGGGTTTGTGGGTGAGACCTAGTATGAATATGGGAGTTATGATATCTGCTGATGACCAAGTGTCTACTGCTACTCGTGGTACTTGGGGGGCACATATTACTAAATGACACTAAAGGGTTGCGGTGTGGGCGAGATGTGGCTGTGATTTCAAACTTCACACATCCTGTAACTCTTCAGTTTGGATCTAGCATGTTTAGTCTCTTTCCTCCAGTTATGTGTGGTGATGAATGGAACTGTGTGAATGCATTGACATGTGTGTGTATGTGTGTCTTTCTATGATTTTTGGCCAGTCATGGGTGTTCTGTTTCACTTTTTCGTTGCCACGATTGGGCTAGTTGTTGAGTCGAGATCGCTGTAGGCATGGAAATGAACGTGTGTATGCGTCTCTATCTCTGTGTGTTTTTTTTGTGTAAATGTGGTGATACCTTCCTTTATCTCGTTTGTCTGGATGTATGATGTGCTGTTCCTGCACTTATGCTTGTGTGAGGTGACATATGGATTTGTGGGTGTGACCTAGTATGAATATGGGAGTTATGATATCTGTCTGATGACCAAGTGTCTACTGCTACTCGTGGTACATGGGGGGCACATATTACTAAATGACACTAAAGGGTTGCGGTGTGGGCGAGATGTGGCTGTGATTTCAAACTTCACACATCCTGTAACTCTTCAGTTTGGATCTAGCATGTTCAGTCTCTTTCCTCCAGTTATGTGTGGTGATGTATGGAACTGTGTGAATGCATTGACATGTGAGTGTGTGTGTGTCTTTCTATGATTTTTGGCCAGTCATGGGTGTTCTGTTCCACTTTTTTCGTTGCCATGATTGGGCTAGTTGTTGAGTCGAGATCGCTGTAGGCATGGAAATGTACGTGTGTATGCATCTCTATCTCTGTGTGTTTTTTGCGTAAATGTGGTGATACCTTCCTTTATCTCGTTTTCTGGATGTATGATGTGCTGTTCCTGCACTTATGCTTGTGTGAGGTGACGTATGGATTTGTGGGTGAGACCTAGTATGAATATGGGAGTTATGGTATCTGTCTGATGACCAAGTGTCTACTGCTACTCGTGGTACATGGGGGCACATATTACTAAATGACAGAAAGGGTTGCGGTGTGGGCGAGATTGGCTGTGATTTCAAACTTCACACATCCTGTAACTCTTCAGTTTGGATCTAGCATGTTCAGTCTCTTTCCTCCAGTTATGTGTGGTGATGTATGGAACTGTGTGAATGCATTGACATGTGAGTGTGTGTGTGTGTCTTTCTATGATTTTTGGCCAGTCATGGGTGTTCTGTTCCACTTTTTCGTTGCCATGATTGGGCTAGTTGTTGAGTCGAGATCGCTGTAGGCATGGAAATGTACGTGTGTATGCGTCTCTATCTCTGTGTGTTTTTTTGCGTAAATGTGGTGATACCTTCCTTTATCTCGTTTGTCTGGATGTATGATGTGCTGTTCCTGCACTTATGCTTGTGTGAGGTGAATATGGATTTGTGGGTGAGACCTAGTATGAATATGGGAGTTATGATATCTGTCTGATGACCAAGTGTCTACTGCTACTCGTGGTACATGGGGGGCACATATTACTAAATGACAGAAAGGGTTGCGGTGTGGGCGAGATTGGCTGTGATTTCAAACTTCACACATCCTGTAACTCTTCAGTTTGGATCTAGCATGTTCAGTCTCTTTCCTCCAGTTATGTGTGGTGATGTATGGAACTGTGTGAATGCATTGACATGTGAGTGTGTGTGTGTCTTTCTATGATTTTTGGCCAGTCATGGGTGTTCTGTTCCACTTTTTCGTTGCCATGATTGGGCTAGTTGTTGAGTCGAGATCGCTATAGACATGGAAATGTACGTGTGTATGCGTCTCTATCTCTGTGTGTTTTTTTGCGTAAATGTCGAGATACCTTCCTTTATCTCGTTTGTCTGGATGTATGATGTGCTGTTCCTGCACTTATGCTTGTGTGAGGTGAAATATGGATTTGTGGGTGAGACCTAGTATGAATATGGGAGTTATGATATCTGTCTGATGACCAAGTGTCTACTGCTACTCGTGGTACATGGGGGGCACATGTTACTGAATGGCAGAAAAAGCTTAGGTGTGGGATAGACGTGTTGGTGCGAACAGTTTTGTACCTAGCACACATGATACTGGATGGTAGTGAGGTCTGTAGTGTGAAATAAATGAGATGATGTTGATGTGAAGAGTATGGTGCTTGGAACATATGTTACTGATGATTTTTTGGTCAGTTATGAGCCATGGGGGTTCTACCCCACTTTTTCGTCGCCATGATTGGGGCTGGTTGTTGTGTCTAGCTCGCTGAAGGCATGGAAATGTGAGTGTTTGTGCGTCTCTCTCTGTGTCTGTATGTGTAAATATGGTAATACCTTCTATAAACACGTCTGTCTGGACGAATGATTTTGCTGTCCCCTCCACTTACGTTTGTTTGTGCTAGTGTATTGAGATGTATGGATTTGTGGGTGAGATCTGATAGTCACTTTTTTACTGAATGGTAGAAAGGGTTGTGGTGTGGGAGAGACGTGTTGATGGTAAATGTAATCAACTGGGGCGTGATGAACACTATTTATGGTATAAACACTTAGGTTTATGGTGAAAACATGCCATCTTTTGCACACCTTCTATCTCGCCAGGCTGATGATATGTAAGGAGACTTCTGTTTTTCAGCCAGTCATGAGGCAAGAGAGTACTACACCACTTTTTTGTTTCCATGATTGGTACCGGTAGTTGTGTAGACTTGGACATGTGTATCTGCGTCTCTCTTTGTGCATGTAAGCGTAAGTAACTCGTCTGTCTGATGATTTTTGTAACGATAGTTCTGTCCAGTTAATCAGTTGTAACGACAATTCTGCCCCCACTTCATCGTTTCCGTGATGCTTGCTGTCAGTTCTGTCGATCTCGCTGTATGCATGTACAAGTGTGTGCGTGTGTCATTCCTCTGTGGATTTGAGTCTAAAATATATGGTTATAGAATTATCAACGTGTGCTTCTAACCATTGTTTCAGGGCTTAGACAATCTCCCATTTCGATGTGCTCTTTACAGTTTACTGCCGTTTGTGTTGGCATGTGAATTTTGATTCTCACTACATAAAAATCATTTAACAGAGAGGGGTGATGTACCAGAGAAGCGAAGGACTTGGGTACAAACCCAGTCAGACCATTGCTTGTGTGGTGTAGTATGGAGTCCACATTTTTTGTACATCAAATGCAAGGTGCAAAGGAGGGCAGTTAGATTTATCTGTGTAAAATATTCAGTAAGTGACATAATAAAGGAGCTGGGGCTGGGATGTCATTGGAAGATAGGAAGAGTGTTGAGTGGCTGTAGGTGGCGTATAATGCTGTTAGAATGGATATTGGTGGAATAATTCTGAGTGGCGTATGGAGCCTAAGTTGACCATGACCACAATCTCGCACTAGACTTTAGGTGATGAGGCCTGAATGGATAAAATATCTAAACACCCACTTTGACCTAACAATTTACGACAGTTCAAATGTGAGCACTATCTTAGGCGTAATAGAACCTATGGTGACGTTTTGGATACTTGTCGATGTGTGGGGATCTTCTATAAAAATGTGGGTTATGATGTCTGTTTGATGACCAAGAAACTATCAGTGAGCTAAGAGCATTATGGTAACTTTATCGTGGTTACTTGAACAAAGCATGCAATTACAAACAAATGTCACACTTGGTCCTGAATCCGAAGGTTGGCGTTAGATGGGAACATTTTAAGCCGAATGGAGAACTCTGCTGACACCTGATTGGTTGAAAAATATTTTCCTGGAGAATTTTCTTGGAAACTGCAGTAGAACCACCTTAAGTGAACATTTTGGTAGCTGGCTACTGATTAGCAGAAGACTTTGCGAATTTTTGGTTTACTTTAACACACGAACAAAAGGTAACCCTGTCTGTAACTGATCAGGGGTTGGATTGGGAATCATTGGAAAACAGAAGGTGGTTTGAGGAAGTGCTGTGGGTATGTTGGTGATGAGGCTAGGGGTGGATCTTGGTGAAAGAATTAGGAATAGTGCACTGGATTTCTTCTATAAGTAAGTGGGTAAATTTTCTATATCTCTACCTTTGGCACAGGTGATGGTCTAAGGCATGTTCTGTGCTTAGCATGGTTTTATGGTGATTCGATTTTTATCACATAGGACTGGTGTACTTTGATTCCAAACGAATGAGATTAGTAAGATTATA
>CM061920.1:316531847-316624683 GCA_031002005.1 Vandiemenella viatica | reverse complement strand
GCATTCAGAAACGCGCCAAGATTTCTGTTCGGTTCGGCAAATTATTTTCCCTCCTTCTGGCAGCATTCAGAAACGCGCCAAGATATCTGTTCGGTTCGGCAAATTATTTTCCCTCCTTCTGGCAGCATTCAGAAACGTGCCTAGATTTCTGTTCGGTGCGGCAAAATGTTTTCCCTCCTTCTGGCAGAATTCAGAAACGCGCCAAGATTTCTGTTCGGTTCGGCAAAATATTTTCCCTCCTTCTGGCAGCATTAAGTAACGCGCCAAGATTTCTGTTTGGTTCGGCAAATTATTTTCCCTCCTGCTGGCAGCTTTCAGAAACGCGCCAAGATTTCTGTTCGGTTCGGCAAATTATTTTCCCTCCTTCTGGCAGCATTCAGTAACGCGCCAAGATTTCTGTTCGGTTAGGCAAATTATTTTCCCTCCTTCTGGCAGCATTCAGAAACGCGCCAAGATTTCTGTTCGGTTCGGCAAATTATTTTCCCTCCTTCTGCCAACTTTCAGAAACGCACTAAGATTTCTGTTCGGTTCAGCAAATTATTTTCCCTCCTTCTGGCAGCATTCAGTAACGCGCCATGATTTCTGTTCGGTTCGGCAAATTATTTTCCCTCCTTCTGGCAGCATTCAGAAACGCGCCAAGATTTCTGTTCGGTTCGGCAAATTATTTTCCCTCCTTCTGCCAACTTTCAGAAACGCACTAAGATTTCTGTTCGGTTCAGCAAATTATTTTCCCTCCTTCTGGCAGCATTCAGTAAGGCGCCAAGATTTCTGTTCGGTTCGGCAAATTAATTTCCCTCCTTCTGGCAGCATTCAGAAACGCGCCAAGATTTCTGTTCGGTTCGGCAAATTATTTTCCCTCCTTCTGGCAGCATTCAGAAACGCGCCAAGATTTCTGTACGGTTCGCCAAATTATTTTCCCTCCTTCTTCCAACTTTCAGAAACGTGCCACGATTTCTGTTCAGTTCGGCAAATTATTTTCCCTCCTTCTGGCAGCATTCAGAAACGCGCCAAGATTTCTGTTCGGTACGGCAAATTATTTTCCCTCCTTCTGGCAGCATTCAGAAACGCGCCAGATTTCTGTTCGGTTCGACAAATTATTTTCCCTCCTTCTGGCTGCATGCAGAAACGCCCCAAGATTTCTGTTCGGTTCGGCAAATTATTTTCCCTCCTTCTGGCAGTATTCAGTAACGCGCCAAGATTTCTGTTCGGTTCGGCAAATTATTTTCCCTCCTTCTGCCAACTTTCAGAAACGCGCCAAGATTTCTGTTCGGTTCGGCAAGTAATTTTCCCTCCTTCTGGCAGCATTCAGTAACGCGCCAAGATTTCTGTTCGGTTCGGCAAATTATTTTCCCTCCTTCTGGCAGCATTCAGAAACGCGCCAAGATTTCTGTTCGGTTCGGCAAATTATTTTCCCTCCTTCTGGCAGCATTCAGAAACGCGCCAAGATTTCTGTTCGGTTCGGCAAATAATTTTCCCTCCTTCTGGCAGCATTCAGTAACGCGCCAAGATTTCTGTTCGGTTCGGCAAATTATTTTCCCTCCTTCTGCCAACTTTCAGAAACGCGCCAAGATTTCTGTTCGGTTCGGCAAGTTATTTTCCCTCCTTCTGGCAGCATTCAGTAACGCGCCAAGATTTCTGTTCGGTTCGGCAAATTATTTTCCCTCCTTCTGCCAACTTTCAGAAACGCGCCAAGATTTCTTTTCGGTTCGGCAAATTATTTTCCCTCCTTCTGGCAGCATTCAGAAACGGCCCAAGATTTCTGTTCGGTTAGGCAAATTATTTTCCCCCCTTCTGGCAGCATTCAGAAACGTTCTAAGATTTCAGTTCGGTTAGGGAAATTATTTTCCCTCCATCTGGCAGCATTAAGAAACGTGCCAAGATTTCTGTTCGGTTCGGCAAATTATTTTCCCTCCTTCCGGCAGCATTCAGTCACGCGCCAAGATTTCTGATCGGTTCGGCAAATTATTTTCCCTCCTCCTGGCAGCATTCAGAAACGCGCCAAGATTTCTGTTCGGTACGGCTAATTATTTTCCCTCCTTCTGGCAGCATTCAGAAACGCGCCAAGATTTCTGTTCGGTTCGGCAAATTATTTTCCCTCCTTCTGCCAACTTTCAGAAACGCGCCAAGATTTCTGTTCGGTTCGGCAAATTATTTTCCCTCCTTCTGGCAGCATTCAGTAACGCGCCAAGATATCTGTTCGGTTCGGCAAATTATTTTCCCTCCTTCTGGCAGCATTCAGAAACGCGCCAAGATTTCTGTTCGGTTCGGCAAATTATTTTCCCTCCTTCTGGCAGCATTCAGAAACGCGCCAAGATTTCTGTTCGGTTCGGCAAATTATTTTCCCTCCTTCTGGCAGCATTCAGAAACGCGCCTAGATTTCTGTTCGGTGCGGCAAATTATTTTCCCTCCTTCTGGCAGCATTCAGAAACGCGCCAAGATTTCTGTTCGGTTCGGCAAAATATTTTCCCTCCTTCTGGCAGCATTCAGTAACGCGCCAAGATTTCTGTTCGGTTCGGCAAATTATTTTCCCTCCTGCTGGCAGCATTCAGTAACGCGCCAAGATTTCTGTTCGGTTCGGCAAATTATTTTGCCTCCTTCTGCCAATTTTCAGAAACGCGCCACGATTTCTGTTCGGTTCGGCAAATTATTTTCGCTCCTTCTGGCAGCATTCAGTAACGCGCCAAGATTTCTGTTCGGTTCGGCAAATTATTTTCCCTCCTTCTGGCAGCATTCAGTAACGCGCCAAGATTTCTGTTCGGTTCGGCAAATTATTTTCCCTCCTTCTGCCAACTTTCAGAAACGCGCCAAGATTTCTGTTCGGTTCGGCAAGTTATTTTCCCTCCTTCTGGCAGCATTCAGTAACGCGCCAAGATTTCTGTTCGGTTCGGCAAATTATTTTCCCTCCTTCTGCCAACTTTCAGAAACGCGCCAAGATTTCTTTTCGGTTCGGCAAATTATTTTCCCTCCTTCTGGCAGCATTCAGAAACGGCCCAAGATTTCTGTTCGGTTAGGCAAATTATTTTCCCCCCTTCTGGCAGCATTCAGAAACGTTCTAAGATTTCAGTTCGGTTAGGGAAATTATTTTCCCTCCATCTGGCAGCATTAAGAAACGTGCCAAGATTTCTGTTCGGTTCGGCAAATTATTTTCCCTCCTTCCGGCAGCATTCAGTCACGCGCCAAGATTTCTGATCGGTTCGGCAAATTATTTTCCCTCCTCCTGGCAGTATTCAGAAACGCGCCAAGATTTCTGTTCGGTACGGCTAATTATTTTCCCTCCTTCTGGCAGCATTCAGAAACGCGCCAAGATTTCTGTTCGGTTCGGCAAATTATTTTCCCTCCTTCTGCCAACTTTCAGAAACGCGCCACGATTTCTGTTCGGTGCGGCAAATTATTTTCCCTCCTTCTGGCAGCATTCAGAAACGCGCCAAGATTTCTGTTCGGTTCGGCAAAATATTTTCCCTCCTTCTGGCAGCATTCAGTAACGCGCCAAGATTTCTGTTCGGTTCGGCAAATTATTTTCCCTCCTGCTGGCAGCTTTCAGAAACGCGCCAAGATTTCTGTTCGGTTCAGCAAATTATTTTCCCTCCTTCTGGCAGCATTCAGTAACGCGCCAAGATTTCTGTTCGGTTAGGCAAATTATTTTCCCTCCTTCTGGCAGCATTCAGTAACGCGCCAAGATTTCTGTTTGGTTCGGCAAATTATTTTCCCTCCTTCTACCAAGTTTCAGAAACGCGCCACGATTTCTGTTCGGTTCGGCAAATTATTTTCCCTCCTTCTGGCAGCATTCAGTAACGCGCCAAGATTTCTGTTCGGTTCGGCAAATTATTTTCCCTCCTTCTGCCAACTTTCAGAAACGCGCCAAGATTTCTTTTCGGTTCGGCAAATTATTTTCCCTCCTTCTGGCAGCATTCAGTAACGCGCCAAGATTTCTGTTCGGTTCGGCAAATTATTTTCCCTTCTTTCTGTTCGGTTCGGCAAATTATTTTCCCTCCTTCTGGCAACATTCAGAAACGCGCCAAGATTTCTGTTCGGTTCGGCTAATTATTTTCCCTCCTTCTGGCAGCATTCAGAAACGCGCCAAGATTTCTGTTCGGTTCGGCAAATTATTTTCCCTCCTTTCTTTTCGGTTCGGCAAATTATTTTCCCTCCTTCTGGCAGCATTCAGAAACGGCCCAAGATTTCTGTTCGGTTCGGCAATTATTTTCCCTCCTTCTGGCAGCATTCAGAAACGTTCCAAGATTTCTGTTCGGTTCGGCAAATTATTTTCCTCCATCTGGCAGCATTAAGAAACGTTTCTGTTCGGTTCGGCAAATTATTTTCCCTCCTTCCGGCAGCATTCAGAATGGTGCCAAGATTTCTGTTCAGTTCGGCAAATTATTTTCCCTCCTTCTGGCAGCATTCAGAAACGCGCCAAGATTTCTGTTCGGTTCGGCAAATTATTTTCCTTCCTTCTGCCAACTTTCAGAAACGCGCCAAGATTTCTGTTCGTTTCGGCAAATTATTTTCCTTCCTTCTGGCAGCATTCAGAAACGCGCCAAGATTTCTGTTCGGTTCGGCAAATTATTTTCCCTCCTTCTGCCAACTTTCAATAACGCGCCAAGATATCTGTTCGGTTCGGCAAATTATTTTCCCTCCTGCTGGCAACATTCAGAAACGCGCCAAGATTTCTGTTCGGTTCGGCAAATTATTTTCCCTCCTTCTCGCAGTATTCAGAAACGCGCCAAGATTTCTGTTCGGTTCGGCAAATTATTTTCCCTCCTTCTCGCAGTATTCAGAAACGCGCCAAGATTTCTGTTCTGATCGGCAAATTATTTTCCCTCCTTCTGCCAACTTCCAGAAACGCGCCAAGATTTTTGTTCGGTTTGGCAAATTATTTTCCTCCTTCTGGCAGCTTTCAGAAATGCGCCAAGTTTTCTGTTCAGTTCAGCAAATTATTTTCGCTCCTTCTGGCAGGTTTCCGATAAGCGCCAAGATTTCTGTTCGGTTCGGCATCTTATTTTCCCTCCTTCTGGCAGGTTTCAGAATTGCGCCAAGTTGTCTGTTCGGTACGTCATATTATTTTCCCTCCTTCTGGCAGGTTTCAGAAATGCGCCAAGTTTTCTGTTCGGTTCAGCATATTATTTTACATCCTTCTGGCAGCTTTCAGAAATTTGCCAAGTTTTCTGTTCGGTTCGGCAAATTATTTTCCCTCCTTCTGGCAGGTTTCAGAAATGCGTCAAGTTTTCTGTTCGGTTCGGAAAATTATTTTCCCCCCTTCTGGCAGCTTTCAGAAACGCGCCAAGATTTTTGTTCGGTTCGGCAAATTATTTTCCTTCCTTCTGGCAGCTTTCAGAAATGCGCCAAGTTTCCTGTTCGGTTCGGCATATTATTTTCTCTCCTTCTGGCAAATTTCAGAAATGCGCCAAGTTTTCTGTTCGGTGCGGAAAAGTATTTTCCATCCTGTATGTATGTATGTATGTATGTATGTATGTATAGTATGTATGTATAGTATGTATGTATGTATGTATGTATGTATGTATGTATGTATGTAACTTAATTTTACAAGTCCATTTTGACCCACTTCCAGATGTCTGAGCGGTTTGAAATTTCGCACCCGTATTAAGAACCCGTGACAATACTATAATTTCATAGCTATATCCTGCTATGCTCATTACTTTAACAGTAACAATAGAAACATGGTAGAATGTCGTTGATTTTTGCGATATAATTTTAACCCAATTCCAGATGTCCGAGTTGTTTGAAATTTTGCTCATGTATTGATAACTGATTACAATACAATAATTTCATAGCTATGTATTGATATTCTGATTACGTTGACAGTAAAAACATAAAAATTTTGCACACGTTTTACGAACCGTTGACATTACAGTAGTCTCTTAGCAACGTCCTTCTATTCTCGTTACTCTGACGGTAACAATAGAAAAATGGTTGCCATGTAATGGAATCTTTCATTTCAGTGTTTACCCACTTCCTGACGTCCGAATCGTTTTATATTTTGCACACTTATTAAAAAACCGTTAAAAATTCAATAATTTCACTCTCACCACGTTGTCAGTGTATCGTATACTTGATGGGATTACTGAGTTAGGCAAATGCAGCCGCGACATTAGTGCACTGGTGCGATTCGAGAAATCTTCGTCATTTGGCGGCCACACCCTTCGGAGATTTCCCACCCAATATAGCTATCATCATCATCATCGTTCTCCAGTTTGGCGGGTGTGATTTACGAGCCTTGGTTGCTGTAGACGATCGTCTTTTGCTGTCTCCTATCCAGAAAGATTTCTCTGTCTGAAGTCGCTTAACGTGATGTTGATTAGTAAGTATTCGAAATATTATTTCGTACTATTATAGAAAAGTAGCCTTCCTCGTTTACCGTGCTATTGGATCTCTTGTTGAGTTGACGATTTAATTGTATTTTACTCGTGGGAATAATAATTAATAATGAAACTACAACTCAAAGAAAAAGAGAGATTGGCGAAGAAAAGCCAACAGTAAAAAACATACTTTTTAAACTATCTGAACTAAAAAAGTAAAAATAAAATTGTTGTTTAAAAAACTAAAATCACGCTTTCGTAGTAATGTGAACTAAAAGGTTAAAAATAATATTTAAATATAAACATTTTGTTTAACAGTAATAGGACGTCCCAAAATTCAGGATAAATTTTTTTTTTGAATAAGCTTAAATTATAAAGTCACTGATTACAAAATTAACTTTAATGTTAAATAAATTGTAGTTTAAAAAACTAAAAACACGCTTTCGTAGTAATGTGAACTAAAAGGTTAAAAATAATCTTTAAATATAAAGATTTTGTTTAACAGTGATGGGACGTCCCACAATACAGGATATATTATTTTTTTGAATAAGCTTAAAGAATAAAGTCACTGATTACAAAATTAACATTAATGTAAAAAAGCATGGGGTGCTTATAAGTTGTCTTATATTTTTTGTCGTTCGCTGTTTGTTAAGGTAGATTCATTGTCAAAAGTTGTGTAGAGAGCACCCCACGCTTTTTTTTACATTAAAGTTAATTTTGTAATCAGTGACTTTATTCTTTAAGCTTATTCAAAAAAAATAATATATCCTGTATTGTGGGACGTCCCATCACTGTTAAACAAAATCTTTATATTTAAAGATTATTTTTAACCTTTTAGTTCACATTACTACGAAAGCGTGTTTTTAGTTTTTTAAACTACAATTTTATTTTTAACTTTTTAGTTCAGATAGTTTCAAAAGTATGTTTCCTACTGTTGGCTTTTCTTCGCCAATCTCTCTTTATCTTTGTGTTGTAGTTTCATTTTTAATTATTACTTCCACTAGTTAAATACAATTAAATGGCAGCTCCAATAGCAGGGTAAATGTGGAAGACTACTCTTCTATAATAGTACGAAGTAATGTTTCGAATACTCACTATTCAACATCACGTTAAGTGACTGCAGACAGAGAAACCTTTCTGGATAGGAGACAGTGGAACAGCAACCAACGCTCGTAAATCACACCCGGGAAACTGGAGATGGTCAAAGTAACGAGAATAGCAGGACGTTGCTAAGAGACTGCTGTATTGTTAACGGTTCT
Source organism: Vandiemenella viatica (assembly GCA_031002005.1). Lineage (NCBI taxonomy): Eukaryota > Metazoa > Arthropoda > Insecta > Orthoptera > Morabidae > Vandiemenella > Vandiemenella viatica. The sequence continues at coordinate 316,617,110 of CM061920.1, read as the reverse complement.
TAAAACGTGTGCAAATTTTTTCTGTTTTTACTGTCAAAGTAATGATAATATCAAGATATAGCTATGAAATTATTGTATTGTAATCAGTTATCAATACATCAGCAAAATTTCAAACAATTCGGACATCTGGAATTGGGTTAAAATTAAATTGCAAAATTTCACGACATTCAACCATTTTTCTTTTGTTACTGTCAAATAATGAGAATAGCAGGATATAACTATGAAATTCTTGTATTGTCACCGGTTCTTAATATGTGTGTCAAATTTCAACCAGCTCGGACATCTAGAAGTGGGTCAAAATGGAGTTGTAAAATTCCGTTCCATTCATACATACATACATACATACATACATACATACATACATACATACAAGTCAAGCTAATATAAAGCGTGTAAAAAAGCGTGGGGTGGGCTCTACATAACTTTTTACAATGACTCTGTGTTTACAAACAGCCAACGACAAAAAATATAAGACAACTGAAATAGAACCCCATGCTTTTTTACATTAAAGTTAATTTTGTATTCAGTGACTTTATACTTTAAGCTTATTCAAAAAAAAAATTTATCCTGAATTGTGGGACGTCCTATCACTGTTAAACAAAATGTTTATATTTAAACATTATTTTAACCTTTTAGTTCACATTACTAAGAAAGCGTGATTTCAGTTTTTTAAACTACAATTTTACACGCTTTATATTAGCTTGACTTGTATGTATGTATGAATGTATCGGAATTTTACAACTCCATTTTGACTCACTTCCAGATGTCCGAGCTGGTTGAAATTTGGCACACATATTAAGAACCGGTGACAATACAAGAATTTCATAGCTATGTCCTTCTATTCTCATTATTTTGACAGTAACAAAAGATAAATTTTTGAATGTCATGAAATTTTGCAATTTAATTTTAACCCAATTCCAGATGTCCTTATTGTTTGAAATTTTACTGATGTATTGATAACTGATTACAATACAATAATTTCATAGCTATTTCTTGTAATTATCATTAGTTTGACAGTAAAAACAGATAAAATTTGCACACGTTTTAAGAACCATTGACAATACAGCAGTCTCTTAGCAACGTCCAGCTATTCTCGTTACTTTGACCATCTCCAGTTTCCCGGGTGTGATTTACGAGCCTTGGTTGCTGACGACGATCGTCTTCCACTGTCTCCTATCCAGAAAGGTTTCTCAGTCTGCAGTCACGTAACGTGATGTTGAATAGTGAGTATTCGAAACATTACTTCGTACTATTATAGAAGAGTAGTCTTCCACATTTATCCTGCTATTGGACCTCTGGCTGAGCTGCCATTTAATTGTATTTAACTCGTGGAAGTAATAATTAAAAATGAAACTACAACACAAAGATAAATAGAGATTGGCGAAGATAAGCCAACAGTAGGAAACATACTTTTTAAACTATCTGAACTAAAAAGTTAAAAATAAAATTGTAGTTTAAAAAACTAAAAACACGCTTTCGTAGTAATTTGAACTAAAAGGTTAAAATAATCTTTAAATATAAATATTTTGTTTAACAGTGATGGGACGTCCCACAATACAGGATAAATTAATTTTTTTTTTGAATAAGCTTAAAGAATAAAGTCACTGATTACAAAATTAACTTTAATGTAAAAAAAAGAAAGCGTGCGGTGCTCTCTACACAACTTTTGACAATGACTCTACCTTTACAAACAGCGAACGACAAAAAGTATAAGACAACTTATATAGCATCCCATGCTTTTTCTGTAGCAGTTAGCAGAAATATAACGTGCCCAAATATTTTCATATATATTTTTTTAGATCTCAAGCCGAGATGCAGCTATGAAATATTTGTCTGATAGATATTAAAACTGACCTACCGTATGGTCAGTTGGATAAATAAAACTATATTGAGGGAGAACGTCAATTTCGGGCGAGATGAAGTCGAAGAGCGGTTTGCAAGGTTGTATCAGATTGACGCGTTTCCTCGGTGAAGAACCGAGAATTTTTTATGCAACTGATAAGCCAGGAAAGAGCCCATTCTTCTAAAATTATTTTGTGAATTGAAGCTATTGAAAAGATATCTGACGCCCAGTAAACGAATGCAATCGTATGTTTAAAATCGTAATGCAACGTTATTGTATAAACTTGCAACTTTTCGGTAAATCATATGGTTACTCAAATAATCAGAACAGCGCAAATAGATACAACTATCTAAAATATACACGTTATTAAACATTTACAGAGAGACAAAACTTCCTTCAGATTGTATATGCAGTTTCATTCCTCAAAAATCGAACAGATGTTTAAGAATTGAAAAGAAATAAAGCCAAAATAAGTATTCTTTAATTTTACTTTTTTGAAAGTCAGAGCTGATAATAGTATGTAGCAAAGGAAACGTTGGAAGCATTGTGTGTCACTGACAGGTGTTTTCTCATTACGTGTATAATACAATAAATAGTATCAAAATTTAGTTTCACGTAAATACATGTGTAGTGCATAGTTATTTTCATTTAAATTATTAATACTAACCTCAAAGCCGTCAAAAATGATAGGTTGAACGGAGTGTTCTGGCAATTCATTTCTGCGTAGCTGCTTCACTAAACAGAATTGTTATAAAATAACGCTCAATATAATTCCTCGTGACGTATGTTGTAGAAAAAAGTTTTAGCTGTCCTCCTGTTCTAGTATCCATTTCAACATAATCACAAAAAAATATCTCAGTAATATAAATATAATAAAAATAAACCTTAACAACTAACGCTACACCGCGTAATATTAGTTTTAATCCTAATCCAGCCCTCATAGATCGTGATAACTGTGGAACTACTTTAATTCGCATAATTTAATGTTTTTAGTAACATGGTGCTCATGAAAAAACTTAAATTATTTTTTAAAGAACTTAAATTACTCACGCCTTCTGCTGTAACGTCAAATGCCATTTGTCATTCGTACCTAGACTAAATTACTTTCTATACAAAACTTACGTAGATATTCCTGGTCTAAAATTAAAGCTTTTATCTTCCATATCTATGGGAAAAGAATTGGATGAAAACATCTCCATCGAATAAATAAATATAGATCAATTAATAATTAATATATTACTTTAAATGCAATACATATTTTTCTTTCAGTGTTTTGTAAATCAGTTTCTTCGAGGATGGTTAATTGATTAAAATTGTTATTAATTAACGCACATAACCTCGATTTAGTAGTAACATATCAGACCACTGTTAGTTCGGAAACTTATCAGCGTTACGGATACAATGACCAACTATAACTTTTTGTTAGTAATGATCATCTTCTTAAAAACTTTTATATAGAATCAAACGTTTTTATTATGCAGATTTTAATTTAACCCCATTTTTGTTTTAGCACTTTTGTGTTCACAATATGTGCACAAATCAACGGCTTTTTGTATATCAGGAAAAATAATTTCCTTTGGTATAGGATTGACACCATTTGTCATTCGATATTCTTTGTTTTTAAAGCTTTGTTTTCCTTTGCGACGCCTGTTTCAAGGAGACAATCGGAGCGAGCGAGTGGGAGTGAGTGATAACTGACTGCATGCTGTGTGTACACGCAGGGCGTGGCCGCTAACTCTTGAGGTCAGCGCTTGGCGGAGGCCGTGCAGATATGCAGAAAAAGAAAAGCCGAGGCGAGGCGAGCCGTGCGACCTACTTGTCGGCTCGCTGGCGTTCGGTGGCCGTTTCCGCATTATTAGGTCACTGCGGTGACGTAAGGCGCATGGATATTAACATACGCCGATATCTCGGGGTCGTAAGTACTCTACAAACATAAACCGTCATCAGCCAGTTTAATCGTCAAATGATGTGGCCTCTTAGAGTCATAAAAGTTCAGGCAGAACCTGAGCAACTTCCTCCAGATAGAACGATCTTGGGCGATACTCCACCAGTTAACTCCAACAACCGTGCTTATGTCCGTGTCCCATCGATCTGGTGCTCTTCCTCTCGGTCTGTGATGATTTCTTGGACTCCACAATAGTTTTTTCCATCTTTGGTCTTTCGTCTGAGCAATATGGGCAGCCCGCCACCGCTTCAAGGAAGCCGGCTTCTCTAAGATGTTTTTGACCCTTGTAACTGACCTAATGTTGGTTGCCCTTCTCTTTTTATTTTCTAGTAATAATAATAACAATTCCGTGTGGTCGGAATGACCTGGTGACAGGGTTTCTATTGGATGCGCATTCCACCCCTATCGTAGCCACCTTAACCTAACCCAGCAAACCTACCGATTACAGGTGACCTACAGTTTAACGTGTAATCCGAACCACGGAAGCGTTCTGGCGCATTTCACATTACACAGTCAGAGGTGAAGGCCGGGTTAAGGGCATTTGAAAATCCCCGCAGAGACAGGGATTCAAATCGATGATATTTCTCTACCCAGTCAGATGCCTTTAACCATTTAGCCACTAGAGCGCTATTTTTTTTTTCTAATTAATCCTTGCATTGAACTTTCCATAATTCTTTAGGCCGCACCGAGCGGGGCGGTGTAACGGTTAGCGTTCTCGCCTCGCATTCGGGAGGACGGCGGTTCGAATCCCCGTCCGGGCATCCAGATTTGGGTTTTCCATGGTTTCCCCAAATCACTCCAGGCAAATGCCGGGATGCTTCCTTCAAAAGGCCATGGCCGAATTCCTTCCCATTCCTTGCCCCCATCCTTGCCCCCCATCCTTTCCAGTCTCTAAAGACCTCGGTGTTAAAAAGAGACGTAAAGCAGTTCCAAAAAAAAAAAAAAATCTTTAGGCCGTCCTAAGTTCCCAATTTTGGGAGCAATTTTTTGGCTATACGCACACTTCATTAAATTACAGTGTTGTAGCATTATGGTTATAAAGAAGGCGTTTCCAGTAAACCAGCGCTTAACTTGGATTCCAGCGGAATAGACATTTCCTGACTCCTCTTGGACTTAGCAGAAGACTATAAAAACAGGGAAGTCTATACAACGACAGTTGAATCACAAACTTTCAACATAATGTACTGCTACAAACAGTAACTCCCTTCCTAAATAAGAAAAATAATTATAAAAACTTTCTAAACTAAGGTTAGGGCTAATTCAGTTGGTAAGATTTATTGCTTTGTTTGTAAAATCTCGGGCATATTCTTTCCGAACTACATCTCACGCCGATTCGTGCCCAAACCTGTGAATCCAGGAGTATCATTACAACCGGTTTGTTTGACCAGAGGAGACATTCAATGCAAGTAAAGACGACCCAATCCATTATAGAATCGCCATCAGCTTTCTGGACGCCTTACTGACAAGTTGGATCGATGGTCGCATGTCGTTTGCTGCCACACCCTAATACTGTACATCAGCGTACATAATCTCGAGATATGACTCATCCGTCCAAGCTAATCCCTACCAGATCACTAGCGTCCAATATATATCTTCGTGAGCCCAAGTGCTCCACCGATTCGTGACTGCTGTGTTGATAGTAAAGGTAGCTGAGTCGTTTATTTTGCTGCCACATTCCATCAACGTCAGCTAGCACTGACCTCACATGAGACAATGTGTAGTGCAGTCCTTTATTGACTGCTGCAGTCAGTTCACGCACTGTTGTTCGGCCTGTTGGTACTGGACGCATCCGCTCATCCATCACAGTTTTTGATCATTCAGCAGACATGGCCGGCAACTATGCTGTCCCTTGCGGGAGATATACCACTCATGACGTACTCTCGATATACACATGATGCTGTGGAGAGTGGGATCCTACATTTGACAACCACTTCCGGAACGTTACGACTTATGAGCCATGTGTCGGGCTCAGTTCCGCGTTCAAATTGGACCGATTCTCGCCGAGTAGACAGTTCCACGTTGGTAATTTTCCCACAGGACAATCAAGAAACTGATACCACTCAGAACCATTTGCTTTGCCGACCCCGGCAGCGTAGGGGATAGCGTGCTAGCCTCGCGTTGCAGGGGTCGCCGGTTCGAGTCCGGCCTGGGGCATGGGTGGTTTTAATTAAGTGTTGTGTTGTCTTGTGTCGTCTATATCAGGTAGAATCTATAATACATTGAATGATACAATACATAGTTGCAAACTACAAAGTTACATAGTGCTGGCTGTATGGTCGCGTAGCCAAATGCAATTTTAAAAAATTTGCTTATTTATACTTTTCACCGCCATGGTTGAGTCTCTCGTATATTTGCATCCATGTTTCCCAAGAGTCTTGACAAGTTGGTGTATTTCCTGCTTACTCAGAACTAAAAATTGTTCGAAGTGGTTATATTTAATTGTTTATCATTTTTCGGTCATATATGCTTCTGACTGTAGATACCTCAGTTTGTTTTATAATTTTACTTCCAAAATTTTATTGCAGAAATATGAAAATGTATTTATTACTTACAGTAAAGTACAGTTTCAATAAAAAAAAAAAACATTATTTTGCATGAATATGTTGCCAGAAATTTGTATCTCTCTGCAAGGACAACAGATTCACCAAAATAATATCTACGTCATCATTAAGCATTTGAAATTGTGAGGTGATTGAATCCGTATGTTTCTTTCAAACTACGTTTTCATTAGCAGTCGCTACTATAACCTGTCATAGTACCGAATAGCATGTACGCTACCACGATGTACGTATTTTCTTTCAGACGTATTCGCTGACACCTCTGCTACCGAATAAGCATTCAGTATTTTAAACATACATAAACATTTTTTTGCGCAGACGTGATCTGTTTGAAATTATATTTAAACCAACTATGTTCTAATCGTGACCAAAATTGTAAATTTAGAACGAACTGCGTACTTCAGCGGAAAGGATGCTACTTACAGAATACTTTTACGATTTGCCTAAATACAACTGACTATTTATAAGAAAAATATGCGATTTGTTTTTTGCTTATTTCTACACGCCTCCTAGAAGTCAAGTTCATTAAAGGAGGGTACGAACTGGTGGTAAGTAAACGGAATTAATTTAGCCATAGCCTTTAGAGGGAACCATCCTGGAATTCGCTGGAGTTATTTCAGAAAACCGAACTCTGGATGGTCATGTGGAGATTCGAACCCGCATCCTACAGAATGCGATGCCAGACCAGACCACTACTCCTTGGTAAAAATATATAAAGACCTCTACACTGTTTTTAGTAACTTCTTCATTTACGTTACAGCATTGTAACATTTTCCAGTTCTGTAAACATTTCTCTCTTATAGAAATAACATTAGTAAAATTTTACAAATCTAATTTTTAAAAAATAGTAGAATTCCATCCATGGGTTTAATGATAAGAAGTCTCCTAATGTAAACATTCCTTGGCGTATACTGTAATAAATCCTAATTATCAATACATCAGTTTTCGCATTGCGTTTTGGAATTAAAAATGGAGTAAAAGAAGTCTGTTGGTACATTTTACCAAGAAATAACCTGTTCATGTTTTTCATTTCCTCAAAAGTTGTCCCGTCAAGGATTCAACCACATTTACGTACAGTATTTTGCTTTTTGGAAAGAAAAAAATCTGTCCTTTTCTCTCTTTGTCATATAAAACTCTATACATAAAAGTATTGGACCACAAACAATATTGTCAAACTACTTTCTCAGATGATGACTTCTCTGTTCACCTACTTATTTGTAAGCCCAATATAGCCAGAAATTTAGCAAGACTGAAAGATTACGCGTTCTCGTTACGTCAATAACATTTACAAGCTTCTTATTCAAAGGTAGTTAATAGCTTCAGTTCAATTGGTATGGTTATTCATTTACTGGCCGATCATCAGGGTTCGTTTCATTGAATTATCCAACATTTTCCTAGAATCGCGACGGCAAGCCTAGTGCCAGAGTAACAGCTCAACGACTAGTGTAACGCGGGCAAACTACCCTTAAGGATCAATCTAATGACGTGTGCTACTATCTGGAGTCAACCACATACGCCTTCCCTCCTACCGGTATTAGTTAAATGAAATTGCTGCCCATAGAAAATGTTTATGAGTAAATGTCTAAAGACACATGCGATTCTCTATCTGCATGATTCAGCAGCCTTTATATCAACTGAAATCAAATCAAATGGCTTTACGTCTCGTCAATGTCGATGTCATTAGAGATGGAAAAGCATGGGGGCAAGGAATGAGAGGGAATTCGGCCGTAGTATTTTGAAGGAGACATCTCGGCATTAGCCTGGAGTGATTTGAGAAAAACCATGAAAAATCCAAATATGGATGGCAGGACGGGTATTCGAACATGGGTCCTTCCGAATACAGGGCCAGAACGTTACTGCTCACCCACCCCGCTCGATTTTATTACCACCGATTTTCAGTATGAAGTGTTTCTTGAGAAAGAGCTTCCAGAAAAATTTACCCGGCTGTAGATATCCTTCCTATATCATTCTATATTCATTTTATATAGCATAATTCCAAGCACAATTTGTTTAAATGCCATCAACTTACAAGCGTAGTATCCCCCTGATGGTAACAGTTGCTAACACTGTGAAGGAGGTGTCTATAAAGACATGTGTTCTGAAACAAGTGTTCAGTGAAGCCGTTGTCTGTCGGAATAAACCACTGCAGCTAAACAAACAAGTGCAAGTGTTCGCTGCTTCATGGCCAGTCAGCGAGTCTGGTGCCGCAGTACATTGAATAGTGGAAACACACAGAAGCATTTTATGTGTCTACTTAACCTAAACAATCATTACCGGTACAAAAAAGTGTCAGTCGATTATGTGAGAATGATTTTTTCTTTATCAAACATTTTTCGTATTGAACGATTTACAGGGTAATCACGTTCCTCTTATGATTAAGACATAAAGCATTCCACAAATATTGATTAGAGAAAAAATATATTTATATCCTTCTGGAAAAAAAAATAGTTCTTTCATTAGCTACTATCCAGAATTATTACATCAGTTTCGCGGTCTGTTAACATGAATACTTCACGTGAAATTTAACGCAGGAAAATAATTTTTCGTTGAACCAAAATTACGAGGTATTACCAAACATGTGACTCATCAAACCGATTAATATTTTTGTTACACTTCCAAAATATTTACTGATGTTATGGATAGTCACGTGCACTGATTGAAAATTGTAATTAACCAAAACACCGTTTGCGCTGGAGTGATACGATTCTTCTTCAACAATTCTGGAATTTTTCATATCGTAGTTCAACCTTCACGAAATCTGCCAAATGGCTCTATCTTTCTCGGTTGATCTGTCAACTAATAGATACATATTCTTTTTCTTCGATTGGTATTGAACTATTAAATGTCAGATAATTTAATCTGCATACGACATGTTATTAAGAAAATTTGTTTTCAATTTGTAGAGCAGCAACGATCGGCATGTTGAATAAAAACGAGAGATCATTTTATTCTGGTATAAGTATATCGGTATCATAGGAGTAATAGGCAATTCTTGTTCTACCCTAAAATTGTTTTCTGCATCACACGACAAAACTGAAAAATAAATTATGATTTAAACCAGGGTTGGCCAACCCAAATGATTTCGCAGGCCACTTTGGAAATGCATCATAACTCCACGGGTCGCATATAAAATTATATATCCCCATATTACTTTTAGACCCATTATAGACATTTTTTTTGGAGTGAAAAATTTAAAGATAATGAGAGATTATTTTTATGTTTACTATTATTCTTACATGTAAACATAGATAATATAATAACAATGATACTAAACACACATTTTAAAGAAATATATAACACTAATAATGATAAATAAAAATATATATTAATGAAATAAATTTTGAAAATATAGATGTAAAAATAATGTATTTTTTAATACATTGGTTTTCACTACTTTGGCCATTATAAAATAAATAAATTTTGTAAAAATATTCAAGGCGGGCCGCGGGTTGGTCACTCGATTTAAACGATACAGTATGAACTAAGCACAAACTATTTCTATCATTCACAAGCGTGTGATTTATATCTACATTATCTGTGACGTGTTGCTGTAAAACAAAACTATATCTCATTGGAACTGCAGCGAAAATATTCTCCCTGATAGCCATTTATCGTAAATAAATTAAAATTTGTAGCCAGTGTAGTTAAGATATAGCGGTCTGGTGGCTCAGAGATTAAGACGTTTGACTGAAGATCGAAAAGTACCCGTTTCGCATCCCTGTCTCGGTGGGTATTTTGAAACGTCCTTAACATAACCTTCCCCTCTGGCATAGCTTGCTGTGTAATGTGAAGTACGACAGAACGCTTCCGTGGTTCGGATTCCACGTTAAACTCTACTTACCCTTCATCCGGTAGGTTACGTAAAGGAATGAACTGAACTGGCCGTCCTACCTCTGATACCAGGATAAGGGAGCGTCCATAAACTACGTAACTCCATCTAAAAAAAAAAAAAAAAAAAAAAAAAAGGTGGGGATGGTTTAATTGGTTTAGTTGGGATACGTGGGGCGGGGGGGGGGGGGGGTTTCCGAGCCAGGCCACGTAGCTTTCCATTTATATTATTTTTCAATGTTAAAATGAGGTATAGAACACACAACTGAATGTAAATATTTATTTTTGTCATTTAATTATCCCCATATGTAATTTACGACAACCTGACAACAGAAAAACAGTACATAATGTCTTCTGTAATCAATAGGGAAAAAAGCTTCGTGCTACGCGGGGGGGAGCTACGTGGTTTATGGACGCTAAGTATGAGAGTTCAACCAATCTTCAGGTTGAGGACCATGCTTAGCTTTAATAGTTAAATAAAATAGATTTGTAAGTACCAAAATATATTTATACGAAATGTTGGGGAGAAATTTCTAGATATGGACAAATGAATCGATTATTACTAGGGTTATCGCATGCACAATGTGCTGCTTTAACTATAGTTAATGAACATTGGTTTATCCAGAGTGGGTCTTTAAAGTCAGATTGGTACTAATATGAAAGGGATGCCAGTGTGGTGGCACCACATCCACTGTCGGACATCTCAGGAGCCAGATTAGACAGCATTAATAATCATGGCAGACAACAGTGGCAATCCATATAAGCGGCAGCGTGTGTTCATGGAGTTTCTGTCGAACGAAAGCATAATACCCGTGAATATTTACAGAAAAACAAGCTCAATGCTGTGATGTGAGGCTTAACTCCACTAACAAGGGACACTTTTGGGCTCGAACGCTCGGTACCGCACGAAAACATGCTTAGAACAACAAGCGATCATAAACAAAACCGTAGTGTGTGTCATTTCCATGCGGAACTCCTCATTTGTATGCTAGCGCCATTAAAGAACCATGAAAAGAGCCTATTGCTGTGTGGTTCCTGGTCAGGTCATACAGATCGTACCATTCTAATTGCAGGGCCGGCGTTAGGGAGGGTAAGCGGGTCAAATGTACCGGGGCCGCCAGTCTGATGGGGGGCCCCCCCGTCTGATGGGGGCCCCCGGCTGTAGGGGTCGACGATTTGGTCTGAGGGAGAAGGCTCTAACCGATGAATTGTCCGAGGGCCCCCAACTGGTTACGTGACTGCTAGACTGCTAAGAACACTTACCCCGAGCCCCAAAATCCTAGCGCCGGCCCTATCTAAATGCAACTTTTCCAAACAAATATGTTATTCTGGAGATACAACCACTGAAAACAACAAAATATTTCCAATACCTTGATGTTTACTTCTTTTGGCAATATGGGCTCTGTATCAGAATGATTACTGATTTTGTAAGACTACAATGTGCCAAAGCACAAGTGAAGATACATACAGTACATGATCGTTATTTCATCATGAAACCTCACTCTGTGATTTACAATCAATTTGCTGCATCTACGAATAAGCCTATGTTGCAATATGATTGGACAAAGCCAGGTTATGACACTGACAAACAGACAACATCAATTGAAAATGTAATTAGTGTGGCTTTTGATATTTGAATGCGTGAATGCGAAAGTGATTTGGAATGTAATAACGTGGCTTTAGTGAGGTGTGCACATTGTTCTCTTCAACTTTGTTTTAACCACTTCATCGAAATCCCACACTAATATAAACAACTAGCAGGTATGTTGTACTGCTGTACATGGGTGTTTTGTGCTATATTAAGTACTTTAAGCATAGAGTTTTTGGCACTGTTGATTGAAAAACTAATGATACACTGGCGTCATTGAATTACGTATAATTTTCTTCCTATAGTGTTGAAATCTTATTAATTTGTTTTTCTCTATTAAAATGTTACTTGAAGTAGAATGCAACATTTACATGGAAATGAAACACACCACCGTTTTGTTGATTATCGCTTGTTATTCTGTATTCTTACGGTTACGAGCGTTCGAGGTCGAAGGTGTTCCTTGTAAGGCTTTTTAATATTGTAAATATTTCAAAGATGTCGGCTATTCTAGTCAGCACTGCTCATTTCCGCGAACATTCAGTGCTAGAGACAGATGGTACCAGATAAATGTGCATAACATGTCTCGAAATTGCAAAAGAGACTGCAACGAAAATGTCCCTGTTGTTGTTTGTAGGAGTCAGCCATTATTTTACAGAAGTAAGAAAGCTATTTACATCAGTTTAAACCTCTCAAATGCAAATAGGTCATCACTTCTGAAGCTGAGTTTTTGATTCGATTTCTAAGCTTAGTGAAATTTGAAGGTACAGGCGGAACATACATTCAATCTTTGACGAAGATCATTAGGAAATTCCAATCTGTTAAGTGTGGGGGCTAAGTAGTGACACAATTGGCGCTTCATAGCTAATTCATCGAGTTGGGAAATCTAGAAATGGTGCAGCTTTTTAATGCTAGATGGGAAGATATATCCATCTTCATTTTACTATGGAAGTAGCAACATTTTAGGCATATAAAGATTCGCCAAACAAAATACATAGCAAGCACATGCCAAATCAGTGAAAGAAGGCAGTTTAACTATACGTGCCCTCGGCGCTTTAAGTCACAGAAGTTTGCTGCAAAGGAACTGCGTCAGAAAAACTGTTATGCTATAAAATGACGCTTTAATCAGTTGTGCAGTTAACTGAAATGAATTCCTAAATTTGTTAGTTATTAAGTATTCACTGAAGCAACTGTCCATTCCACTTGGAATTTACCACTTTGTTTTAGACGGTCAGACGTCCCGGTTTGATTTGTTGGTCATAACATAAGTAGACCGTTGTGATCCACGAGTATCCACTTTTCGTATTTTTTTTTTTTTATTATTTTTTATTTTTTTTATTTTTTTATTTTTTTTATTTTTTTTTTGCTGTCGTCAGTCTTTAGACTGGTTTGATGCAATCCTCCATCCCTTCCTATCCTGTGCTAACCTCTTCATTTCTACATACCCCTTGCAACCCACGTCCTCAATTATCTGCTTCATATATTCTAATCTCTGTCTTCCTCTACAGTTCTTACCTTCGACTGTTCCCTCCACTAACAGATTAACCAATCCAGCATGTCTCAAAATATGACCTACCAGCCTGTCTCTTCTTCCTGTAAGCTTCTTCCATAAACTTCTTTTCTCACCCATCATTTCCAAAACTCGTTCATTTCTTACTTTGCCTGTCCACCTAATTTTCAGCATTCTTCTGTAGCACCACATTTCAAATGCTTCAAGTTTCTTTCTTTCCAGTGTTCCTAAAGTCCATGTTTCCCTACCGTAAAGTGCTGTGCTCCACACATAGAGTTTTAAGAAGTTCTTTCTAATTCCTAGATCAATATTTGAAACTAAAAGGTTTCTCTTTTTCATGAAGGCTCTTTTTGCTAGTGCTATTCTGCTTTTAACATCATTCCTGCTTCGGCCATCGGTTCTAATTTTGCTTCCTAAGTAACAGAACTCACTAACTTCTCCTATTGCATCCGATCCTATTTTTATATTTAATCTGCTAGTATTAGTATCATTTCTGCTACATTTCATCACTTTTGTTTTACTTTGATTTATATTCAGTCCAAAATCTTCCTTCAGTATTTTGTTCATGCCATTCAATAACTTCACAATATCCTCAGCCCTCTCTGCTAATAAAACAATGTCGTCAGCAAATCGTAGCATACTGATTTTTTCTCCCTGAAAACTTATGCAACATGGAAATTTTTCTTTGACTTTCTTCATCGCTTCTTCTACATACAAGTTGAATATTAACGGGGATAGACTACAACCTTGTCTCACACCCTTTTTAACTGATGCATGTCTCTCGTGCTTCTCTACTTTTATTACAGCCACTCGATTCTTATATAGTTTATAGAGTCTTTTCGTATAAACTAGCCAAATTCGTATGATGTTTTTAAGGAAAAGTTCTAAGCCAAAATGAATATTATATCGTGTTTTAGAACTTATTCCACTGCCGACCTCGGCAGTATATGGAATAGCGTGCTAGGCCTCGTGTCGCTGGAGTCACCGGTTCGAGTTCGGCCTAGGGCATGGGTAGTTTTAATTAAGTGTGGTGTTTGTCTATTGTCGTCTATACCATGCTGAATCCAGTATCCATTGAGTGCACCCATAATTTGTTGCGAATTACATAAGTACATAGTGCTGTGGCTATGTGGTCTTAAAGCCCAAAGCCAGTTATTTTTAAAAAAGTAAAAAAAACTTATTCCATTTATCGTAGGAAAATATTTATTGTAAGATGCTGCTGGATAGCAACTGTTAAATGCAGCCCCGACAAATAGCCGCTAGTGTGAATGAAGGCAGAAGTCTGGTTGTCAAATAGCTTCTGAAACTACGGATGACATAAAAACTGTCTCGAACGTTGAGTTATGAGGCGAGATGATCTTACATGTTGGTCAGCAGGTCATCCGTTTTTTCTTCGATTATTCGCGTTGGTTTTTAGGATGCCTTGAATCATCTCTTAAATCAGCTATTAAATAAATCAAGTTTCATACCTCAAATTTTCCCATGTCTTGAGTTTATTGACCTAAAAACCGAGTTAGCAATTTTTATCTGAAGATTCTAAGCACTCAAAACATTAGTTGCCAAATATTACCAAAATCATAAGAAATAATTTTCAGATTACACAGAAATAGAAATAGACCCATTGAGATAAAACCAGTAGGGTGAATATACTCCTAAATAATGATACAATTAGTATAATGTTACGGAATCCTAGTTATGAAGGATTCTCAGTTTCAAACATTATAATGTTTTGACATTTTTACGACGAAACAATTGTTCTTTGCGTCAAAAATATAGCTTAAGGGAAAGGCCGTCATCGCATATACAAAACAACGTTTAATCCGACTGGTTTGAAAGCGACTTTCGAGCTAGGCAGTTAAAAACGAAATCGTCACAAGAGTCACTGAACCAGAAAAACAAGTTCCAAACCTCAGGCGTACAGCCAACTCGACTGCTTATGACAAATAGATACACAAAAACTACAGCTACATAAAAGCAAAAACTAGTTGTAACACTTAGCAATTATAGAACTGATTCAAAAGCGGAAGGTTATTTAAATTGTAAAGCACTGATTGTTGCAGTAGTGAAAGTGGGTTCTTCGTTATGATCTTTAGGGCTGTAAAATTAAAATTAAGATTTACCACATTGAGCTATATTTAATTAAAATAAGGTCATTTATTCTAGATTTTATAAAATTCAAAAGTCGAGCATAGTTGAGCCCAGATGAGTAAAAAAAATTGAAATTGCATTAAAATGACATTAGGCAAAATTTTAACAGCCTCATTTGCTGGAATTATCAACACTCATTCTACGATTGTCTGTCATGTATCAATAAGATCTCAAAAATTACTTTTTTAAATAAAATATTTCATATATCAAAATAAAACTATTACACGTAGCCCACACAATCGTACACCGGTTTTTTCCATCGCATTTTTCTTACAAACTGGCCACAGTTATTAGTAACTGGAAAATTTCTTTCGACCTCAATCTTTTTTCAAGGATTCAATCAAATTACAGTTATATGGTAAATATACTGAACATGCTTGGATTATAAATAAATATTTAAAATTTTGGATTAAAGAAGAAGACATAAATATGCACAAGAATGCAACGATACCGGTCTTATTAATAGTTTAGATAATAATGTCAGGAAATTCAAGAAGACACACAAAAGTGACTAATGGCGTAAATCCAGAAGAAGAAGAAAAAATACTGAGTGGTTGTATTTAGAGTAGCTACGATACATACAAAAATAAAACAGAATTTTTGAGATTTAAAAAAAAAAAAAAGACGTATAAACATCAAAAAGGCCCATGCCAAATTTCGATAAAGGAGCTAACTAATAGATGAAATATGTAAACTGTATGTTGAAGACAGATTGCACTGTAGTGTTGATAAGCAACTATGATAGACTACTGATAATTTAAAATATGGAGTGTTGAGAAATGGACTTCGACAAAAGTAAGAGAGAGGGAGTTGTCATGATATCCTCAGTGTAATTAACATCTATAAGAGAAGATTCGATCAACATGTTATCTAAATTTGTATATAAAAATATACAGGAGAGATTTGAAAAGATTTTTGGAAAAATGCAATCCCATACACTACGAAGAATGCACAAGCTAACGAATCTGAGAAATATGGTACGGTAAGTATTACATGCTTCAGATTTATTCCACCAAGCGGTGAAAACTCGTATTGCTGTAGCAAAGGAATCGTTTAACAGGAAGAGGGTATCATTAACTGGGAAAGTACATAAAGTACCAAGGAAAGGACTGGAAATTTTTTATTTTTTTTGTATGCAGTGTGGCACTTTATGAGGCAGAGGCGTGGACACTGCGATGAGAAGATTAAAAATGGATACAAGCGATTGAGATGTGGATGTGGAGGAGAATGGAGAGGAAAAGCTAATGAAAAAAGTGAGTAATGTTTAAGTGTGGGAAAGGGTTGGTTAGCGAATGAAAATACTGCAAGTCATAAGAGAAAGGCGGAAGAACACATACTGAGAGGGAAGAGCTTGTTAACAGATGCCTTGGAAGGACTATTTTGTGGTAGGAGAATGAGCGGAATAAAAACACAAGATTAGAGGTAACATCAAAACGGCAACTACATGGACATGAAAAGAGGGGCAGAATATAGGAGAGCATGAAGAGCAGTCATGTAAAAACCTGTCTTGAGGCAGAACACTAATGATGACGAGAATGATGATGTTGTGACTTAGGGAAAAGTTTGGTAGCTCCGGGAGGCTGGAAGCCCCGGACATTTAAAGTTCTAACAAACCAAACACATTGCGTCGGTAAAATTTTGTTTTGAATATGCACCCGATAGTGTATAAACAAACGCAACTAAGCTGCGGCTTGGGCGCCCATTGAGTTCCACACTAGCGTATGTTTTGCTGGAGGCAGAAGTTTTTCGTCGCTCCTGTCAAAATTCGTTGGAGATTATTGAATATGATGCGTCAAATAAACGCTTAGTAACGCGTGCTCAAAATATCCAATAGGGTGAAACTTTAACATCTTCACCATGTAAAAAAAGTGGAGAGGACGGTAAAAAAGTAAAGGTAGTAAAAAGAGTGAAGCGAAAACACGTAAAGGTAAAGGCACTATAAAGACGTTGAAGATAAAGAAAAGTATTCGAAGTCTTTCCGATGCAAATCAAGTAAAACAGACCGAATGCATAGTACGTGGAGAAATTTTTGAAGAAGATTGGATTCAGTGTTATGAAGCAAAGACAGGGTCCATAAAGATTTTTATATAGAATCTTCAGATATCTGTTATTATTGTAACTGTTGCAAGGCCAAAGAATGATTAGCCCACCATTTATTACTGTTTCCGGGACTATCCGATAACTTTTGTGTTGCCAAAAAATTAAGGTGAAAGTGTTTTCAATTTAATTCATTGAAAAAGTTCAGATTACTAACTTCTAATTAATATGGCTGCAGAAGTTTAATTTTAAGATTTTAAATATATACAGAAAATATGTTTCTTTTATTTTTATTTGCAATTAATTTTATGTGTCCGGGGTTACACAAACTTCCCATACTACGTAGTTTAATATATCTATTAATATAATAAGCCAGATGTCACTATGACGTCATCTTTCACGACTTCACATACTACGTAGTGTAATATATCTATTAATATAATAAGCCAGATGTCACGTATGACGTCACCTGTCACGGCATGACGTTAATCTATGACGTCGCCCTATGACATCATGATTTTCTCCCAATTTACGATCAGATATATTGTTCTAGGTTATAAATAGACGTTATTTAGTAACATTTCTATTTAGCATCAGTAAATAAATTAATTGTCAGAACACTGAAAGAAGTGTAAGTATTTTGTTTAAATTGACATTATTAGTTGCTTACATCTATTTAATATTTGTTTGATGTGAAAGTATTCGTTAAAATCTTTCTCTATAGATATGAAAGATAAAACCTTTTAATTTAATGAGAGCATAAGTAAATTATTTTTTTAAATAAATTAAACGGTTTTCATTAGTGTCCTGTTAGTTAAATCATTACTTTGAACGAAAGCTGTTCCACACTGATAGCAATCTATACAACCTAGACTCACAATTAAATCTATTATTACCTGGCAAGACGTAAGTTGTTAGATTTTTTAAGTGTCGTTTGCTTTTACTGATGACAGCCGTATGTAGCTGAATTAGCCATTCAACCGTTGTAATACCGATCTGAAACACGGATAACGTGAAAGGCAGATGTAAATACCCGTGAAGATTTTTGATTTAGTTTATATTGCGATGCATTCTTGCTACTAAAATGTGATTAGTACATGTGTTAATATGCGTGTAACCAAAGTATTGTTCCTCTGGCGGCATGTTTATCGGTATGTGGCTAGGAGATTCTACGATAACCGTGACGCCGCAATTTGATGATGGATTTTTATGTAACTCGACGAAAAAAAATTGAAAGTAAAGAATAATTTTTTTTGATATCTCACTTAGTTGTCAAGATATTGTATCTCAAAATTGTGGTTAGGTTGAAATGCGGCCTGCATCAGAGGAAAAATTTCGCCATTACCAAATTTGATGATGAAATCGCATGTAACTCGAAGAGACAAATAGAAAATAAAGAATTACTTTTTTTTCATATCTCGTTTGGTTCTCGAGATATTGTATTTCAAAAGTGAGGAGGTTAGGATGGGATCGGGCCTGGACCAGAAAAAAATTTCCACAACCACTTTATCTACACGGTGGAAATGCACTATAGGTGTTTTATTTTCTTCATGGTGGTTGCTGTCAGGTTGAAATACAACATGGACCAGAAGAAACGTCACAAGCAACTATACCTATAACTGATTTTTAACATGCTATATCTCGAAAACCAAGAAAGGTATTAGAAAATTTTATTCTTTATTTGTGATTTGTTTCGTCGAATTCTACAAGAATTCATTAACATATTGTGGCACCACGGTAATGATAGAACTGTCTGTGGCTTGATTGAAACGAAACCTGGACCAGGATAGAAACAGAAACATTTTGTTACAGCGCAAAGCTATAGGTACTACATTATGCTTTATTTTTTGTATTTATTTAAGCAACTGCTAAGAAATAAATTGCCAGAACGCAGAAAGAAAAGTATGTATTTCGTTTAAATTGGCATATTAATTTTCACTTGATTTTTTTTTTTTTTTTTTTTTTTTTTTTTTTACTGAAATCATTACTTGGTTTGAATGAAAGAAGTTCCGAATTGATCGCGATCTATGCAGGCTAAATCACAATTAAAACTAATATTACGTGGCATAACATATGTTGTAAAGAATTATTTTAGCATCCTTCGTTTACACTGGGGTCATTATTTCAACCGCATGTAAGTTATGTCATCCGTTAAAACATCGATCTTCATCACAGATAATAAAAAATAAAGATGTAAGAACGCGTGAAGAAATTGGATCAAGTTTATATCATAATTAATGATGACACTGAAATACGATACAGGGAATATATTAATTCGCATGTGATTGAAGCTTTGATTTTCTAGCGGCAATATTAGCAAAGATAGTGGTTAGACTGAAATCCAACCTGGAGGAAGTTGACAACTGAAACTTTTTGGTACATCACAAGGGACGAGAAATTACAGCACATTGAGCTTTATTTTATAACAATTCTGTTTAGGTAAGCAACTAAAAAGAAATTAATTGCGAGAACACTCCGTCAAACCCGTCATTTTTCATCTCACAATTCTTGTAAAATAAAATACCAAGACAGCAAAATTACGTGCAGCAACTAGTTTGTAATATTTCTATTAGTGAAATTGGAGGAAGAGTCACAGGAAGAAGAGACAGGATTGTGGGGCTTATTGCAATACCTGCTGAATTACTTACGTTATTAATAGAGGAAACATCTGAAGAAAAGAACTATAGAACAAGATAAAGAGGCATTTGAAGCACATGATTAAAATACTGTAGTAGTAGTAGTAATGGATATATTAAAATAAAGAGAACAACTCAAAATTGGAATATAGTGGTTGACATCAAATCAGTCGACAAATGATGAAACAGTAATTGATAATCAGAAACACAATTCGAACCAAAGGAATGTACGAGAGAAAAAAAAATCCTTTTCTTTGGAGATCTGTAAACAACTTTTAAATAATATCACTTTCAGTAGACGCTTTACCACAAAAAGTAATCGTATCTTTTAGCAATGAGAAGATTAGAAATCATTTAGTGATATAGTGACCAAGAACATTTTTAATAGCTTGTGATGATAGTTGACATTGTGAACACGAATTTACTTCTAAATCATAGAGATCTTTCTTCAATGATGTCACATTTAATATACGATGATTTTTCGAAGTCTTGATGTTTTGGGTATTTTTGCGGCGTTTACATGAAAGGGAAATTTAAACGTAAACCTATGAAGAAAAAAATTTCTTTCGCCTTGACCATTTTGTTCTCCCTTGAACAGCAGATAAGATTATGCGAATCTGCACAAGAGAAGGTCCCATGTTGCATCATGCGCTAAAACCGCAAAGTTAAGCAAAATCAGACCTTAGTTGACGAATGAATGGTTGAACTTTCTAATTCACTCAAGTGACTCATAATTATTCAACAGGAATTTGAGCAACAAAGCTTTAACAATTACTCATTGGAATGTCTATATTTTTTGTTACATTTACAGCCTTTTTTCGAGCTCTGAAATAAATTTATGTTTCCTTAATAAATTTGTGATGCAAATATTTAGTACTCGCTCTTACTATGTTGATTTGTTTCAATTCGATAAGTTTATCACATGAAACAGAGTTAAAGTTTTGCGTGGAATCCTGTTCATAGTTCAGAACCTTCTTCAGGGGTGACGGAAGCATTTAGAAGTAAGAAAATAAACTCGATTTGAAGGTGGTGGATTTTGATTCGCTGTAAATTCATCGCATACTGAAAGAATGGTAGAATATTTCGTTAAATTGTTTCTTACCATGTTTCAGACATATATCATCGGCTTCTTAATTCAGCGCCATAAAAACTTGAGTATTCTTATACAGATTTAAGAAATTTTCATCTTTGATCTTCCTAATATTGTCTCTATTCACAGATTTTGGCTATTCAATTTTATCATTACGTTTCATATGAGCTACTCTGTAAAATTATAATTTTTGAACATACTACATTCACACTGTTTTAAGTCAGTTCAGATCACATTCGAAATATTTCGAAAATGGTTCACCTACACAACTGCTTGTGAAAACTATAACACCAACAAGAAGACATATGATTACAATGAAATTTATTCCACTGATTAGGGATATGACAATACACAAAATGATTGGAATTTCAGAACTGTATATACAGTCCACTACTTCAAAGATTAACGCTCAAATAAACGTAACGAAATTGGAATTAATTGATGGTAATATGGAAGATACGAGGGAGTGTCAAATTAAAACCTTTAAAGTATAATATTAAATCGAAAGTGAGCGCCAGTGGTTTGTAAGTTGGTACGCCTGTTTGAAATAATGTGCCAGACGCACAGTGAAGATGCGCTAGTATTAGCGCAGGAACCGTATAAAGATGGTCGCTCCTCTAGCAACGAGCACCAGAGAAGAACAGCGTTCGATGATTAGATTTTTGCAAAGTGAAGGTGTAAAACCTATAGACATTTACCCAGAATGAAGGTACAGTACGGGGACGCCTGTTTGTTACAGCAGCAAGTTTATGAAGTTCGCAAATGGTGTGACGTATGTAGCTGATGCGCCGCGTCTGGGCCAGGAACACCGTGCCTTGACTCCCGAGATCAAAGCAGCAGTTGTTGAAGCCATCGTACTGGAAAACCACAGAGTGACATTGGATAACATAGCAACATTAGTCATGGTTCAGCACATCACATTATGTATGATGTGCTCAGGTTTCATAAGGTGTCTGCGCGAAGGGTGCCACGGCAGCTGACTCCGGAATTGAAGCAGTGGCGTGTTGATCTGTATGAAGAACTTATGCAGCGCGGTGCCTGGAACGTGACGGTGATGACTTCCTTCCACCAATCGTCACCGTAGATGAAACATGGATCCATTACCATCAGCCTGGAACAAAGAGAGCGAGCAAAACCAAATAAATTTCAAAGACACCCATCCGCAGGAAAGGTTATGCTGACCCTCTTTACGGGACGAAAAAGGCGTCCTATTGGAGCACTACACGGCGCACAGGATCACTGTTACCAGTAACACATACTCAGATCTACTAAAAAAAAATCATCTTCGGCCTGCCATTAGAACAAAGCGACGTGGATTGCTAACGACAGGTGTCTTCTGCAGCATGACAATGAACGGTCCCACACGGCTCTCGCACTTGAAATGTAAATATCTTGGCATTACATTTGATAACAAGTTTAACTGGGCAGGCACATTGGACAAGTGGTAGGAAAAGGTTTCAAAATTCTGCACTTGTTCGAGAGAATGATGAGGGGTTGTACGAGAGAAGTAAAGGAATTGGGTTACAAAACTTTAGTCAGACCATTGCTCAAATATGGTAGTGTAGTATGGGACCCTCATTTTACGTATCAAATACAGGAGTTGGAGAGGGTGCAAAAAAGGGATGCTAGATTTGTTTCTGGAAATTATCGCAGAATGCAATCAGCTACGGATATGATAAAGGAGCTGGAATGGGATTCATTGCTAGACAGGAGGAGGATGAGGAGGGTCATGGGAGTGTACAGGGCGTATACTGGTGATGAGGCATGGAAAGATATTGCAATAGGTATGAAAAGTAGGGCATGGAAGGGAAAAGATGACCATGACCACAAGCTGGCACTCGATTTCAGGCACAAGGGCGTGAGAAGATTCTCTTTTTTAGGTAAGGGTGTCAGGGATTGGAATGAGTTACCATGAGCAATGATGAATAATTTACCGAAAACGTTGAAAGAATTTAAAGATAATATTTGTAGAGGGCAAATGTAGGTGGTTGCAGGATAGAGGGAAGATGAGGGTGTAAGGAAATTGCCATCGAAGCCTGTGCTCCATTGTAATTAAATTAACTAAATTAAACGGTTGCAACAGTCACAGACATGCAGTTTGAATGTCTGCCTCATCCACCTTACTTGCTCGACCTTGTTCCAAGTGATTTCCATATGGTTGGTCCTCTAAAAGAAGTACTTTCTGGTACAACGATTTTTTTTGTTTTTTTCTTTTTACGGGAATTCAAGCACTTCGGAAGCTCTGGCTGATACATGCATTGAGCGTGATGGAAAATACATCAAAAAATGATACAGGTGACTTGTATGTGTGCACAATACATACAATTTAAAAAATAATAATAATTAAGGTTTCATTTGACTCTCCCTTGTTCTACACTACAGAAATTTATACTTTGCTACCAGAAGAAAATGGCAAACGGTTTACTACGCACATCAAAGTTCATGTGAGTGGAGCAGCGGTAAAATGCTAGCGAAGCAGCGACCTTACTGGGCTTTTGAACATATTGGTCGGACACTAGATGACTGGCAAAAGATGATCAGATAAGTGACGATTCCAGTTGGTAAGAGCTGATGGTTGGGTTCGGGTGTGGGACAGACCCCGAGAGATCAAGGACCCAGGTTATCAGGAAGACACTCAACAAACTGGTTGTGGCTTCACTTGGAGCGGCCTTGGTATGGCAGGGACTAGTATTTTTGATAAAACTGAACAGACCATTGGCCATAAATTGTTATATTAAACTACCTGGATATTGCAGATATTAATGGCGTTCATATTCTTAAACAACGATGGACTCTTACAGACGACAATTTCCTATACACCCAATTTTCCCTGTTTCTTGTACCCGCATACTTTTGCCATACACGAATTTTAATTTTAAATTCTTTCAGCAAATTATTCAACGCTTCACTTGGTAATTTATTCAAATACCTGGCTCCCTTACTAACAAAAGAAAATTTTCCCACACTCTGAAATCTAGTGCCACCTTGTGGTCATGGTCATA
Source organism: Vandiemenella viatica (assembly GCA_031002005.1). NCBI lineage: Eukaryota > Metazoa > Arthropoda > Insecta > Orthoptera > Morabidae > Vandiemenella > Vandiemenella viatica. The sequence continues at coordinate 316,592,928 of CM061920.1, read as the reverse complement.
TTTTCCCTTCCATGCATTACTCTCAATTCTTCCAACAATATCTTTCCACGTCTCATCTGCAATTTACGCATGTACGCTCCTAGCATTCACCTTCCACCCTGTCTTACAATGAATCTCATTCTAGCTCCCTTATCGATTCACTGATTTCGTTTTGCAGTAATTTCCAGAGACAGATTTAATCCTTTTTTGTACCAACTCCAATCCCTGAAATTGAAACTTAAAATGTGGGTCCCATACTACAGCACCACACTTAAGGAATGGTCTGACCAACGTTTGGTAACACAATTCCCTGATTTTTCTAATACATCTCATCACTGTTTAAAGATTACGAAAGAAATATCAGTCACGTCAGCTTCATTACAAAAGTAACAAGACGTGCTGCAGGTTCACAAACAATTCACACCAGTCTATGAGACATCGTTCTTCTGGTGATTTGTACTGAATGAATGTGTGAACATGAACAGCCAATGACGAATTGTTTTGATGGATCCTTCTCATTTTGTCTCTAAGACACCACGGTGGATATACGACAAGACAGCGAGAGGAGACTTCGTTTTAAATCACTGCAGAGAAATGTCGAGTTTGCAGGCGGTCAACTCTTCACATGGTGGCTGACACAGGAGCTTCTATCTGCAGCTGAACATGCATCCCACACGTCAAGGCGCCATCACTATCTGATCCGTGATTGGTGGAGTCTTTGCTCTCCAACAGAGGTTAACGCACAAAGTCCATACCTGCTTCACGCGGACTCTCAATCACGGAAATTAGGTAAAGTCACGCCTATTCCCGCATTATATTGTAACTAACAGGTACGTTCTTAACTTAACTGTTTTCCTTCCGTCACAAGTTTATACATGGCAACAACAGTTGGAGTGACAACTATTGAAACTTACTGTTATTGTCCTAATTAGCTCTGCTAGAACTCGGTTGTAATTAATTAGATCGACAGTATCAGAGAGTACCCTTGATGTCACAACTTCATCAATACATCAATTATTAGGCTCGTAATGACCTGGTGACAGTGTTTTCACTGGCTGCGCAATGCGCTCCTGTCGTTGCCACCTTGGCATAACCCGCCAATCCTACCGGGTACAGGTGACATACAGTTTAAAGAGGAATCCGAACCACGGATCAATTCTGGCGTACTTCAGTTTACACACAAGCTGTGCCACAGGTGAAGATCTATTTAAGGACCTTTGAAAATCCCCGAGACAGGTACTCGAACCGGGGAACTTTCTATGTCCAGTCAGACCCCTTAACGGCTGAGCCACCATAGCGCTCACATCCATTACTGAAGCTTCAATATTTTGCAAGTGTCACAAATTCCTTATGAAAACAAGAGAAATTTTTTCAGAAATTTAATGAAGAAGCTTCTTCTTATCGTAATTTTTGCTGTTACGACGAATGAAGATATCATTTTAAAGTAATAACAGCTGATCTATGAAATATGTATGGACTATTCTGTAATGACTAAGGTCTTAGTCCAAATTACTTAACATTGATTGAAAAAGAGTGATCAAATAATTAGTACACTACTTAAGTCTCGGCGAAAACTTCTAAACGCATTCAGTCCTAACATTCAGATAATTCGTTAGTCCTTTATTTACCACAGTTCAAAGTGCTCTTCATGCGATTAAAAACTTCCAATGATTTTACAAAAATACCACATTCATTCAACAGCTAAACTAATCAATAGTGACCTATATCATATCTTGTAACAAAGGTAACCTTGTTTGTTTTACAGGCGCTTGAGCGAAAAGATATCCTCATTTGGTTTGATTTACACAGTTCAGAAATAAAAATATCTGTACGATCTCTCGCGAAATAATTGACGTTAGAAGTCCAGAAACTGGTGAGGAGCGAATTATCATCTCACAGTACATCCACTGTATTATCTCGTTGCTACAAAAGCTCTAATTGTTTGCACCTGTTCACAGCAGCACACAATGGATAAGATCACTGATCACTTGGATTCTTGAGGTGTCTGATGACTCAGTTGATGAGGGCGTGTGACTGCGGATCCAAAGGTCCCCAGTCTCTGCTGGGATTTTTACGGGCCTCATACTTCTCCTCTGGCATAGCTTGGCTTTGTTAATATGAAGATATTAGTACGCTCTTTGGTTTTAGTGGTTCAGATGCCACGTTAAACTTTGGATTTGGCTGTTGCGACAGAAGCTAACTGAATAGCTTGTGTTGATAGGCTTTCAAGACAACATTTGAATACTTTATTGCGGAAGAAAAACGCTAACGTTCACATTATTTTGTGGAAATACAGATTCTTTTAATACTGCTAAGTTTAACACGAGCATAGCGCAGGTTAGAATTAATACCATAATTACCATCAAAGATACAGATGTGGAAAGTTAACTTTCAGTTACTTGGTGGAAGAATCAATGCTTAACATTTTCAGCTTTTATAGGAACCTCCAGGGCCGCATTTAAACATAGGCTACCTAGGCTGTAGCCTAGGGCCCGCACCACAAAGGGAAGGGCCTGCACCACAGCCAGAGCCCCCCCCCCTACCCCATCCAGGACAATAGTAGAGCTAAAAAAATAAAAAGAAGGTCACCCATAAATTGTCACGCCACTGCCCCAACTGCCGACAGGAGCCCGCACCATATGTATAGCCCAGGAGCCTACAAATCCAAAATGCGGCTCTGGGAACCTCGTTCCACGTCTCTCTAGCGCAGGGTCATTATGCTACTCTCGCTGGCAATAATTGTTTTGCAATCAATTTTTTTTTTATAGATATACTAGTAGCTATTACATGCTTCAGGATAAATTGCACTCTGTATTTCGAACACTATCAGTGAAACAGTATCAATACATGCAAAGTGAAAGCAAAACAAAGATTTTACTTGGTTTGTTCGCAAATTTCCTTTTTTTTTTATCTGTTTGTTATTTAAGCACAGGAAATATTCGCATTTGAGGCAAATTTCAAGTTCCTACGTAAAAAGCTTTTCTGAGATAGGACTTGGTAATATAAATTGCCTGTAACTGGTAATTTTGACGGACGCACACTTGTTTATTTTCTAGTACGATAAACTGAAGGAAAAAAGAAAAAAAAAACATATCTTCCTCCTATATTGGATGAGCTTTGAGCATTGGTACTATACGCTGGGGTAGAATTTTTTTTGATGGAAATCCCTGAAAATGTCAAATTGATACTAGGTTTTGGGTCAGTGATATACATAATCTGAATAAATTTTAAATCTGTAACTTAGGTGATATTTTCAAGTTAGAGGTGTGTGACACACAGACGAACAAACAGAAAATCGTCAACAACACAGCTCTGTTTCCTTTCAAATAAAGGAAAAGGAAAAATATCGTCCATGTATAAAGGAAGAAGGATGCTGTATACAGCCTAAGAAATTTTACTTGCTGAAATGAGTTACGTAAAGAAGAGAACGAAGAAAGGAAACTATTAAATTAACTAAGATTATAAAGATTATGAAATTCTTCGATTGTAAACGATTCTGCAGAGACATTTATTCGAAATGAAGGGGGGAAAATGTCAAGAGCCTCGTAATATCAAATGCGATAAATTTAAGGAAAAGTAGTCGAGGTGGTAATCCTGTAGATGACTTTGATACGGACCCACCGTAAAATTCCGTTCTCATTGGTTATCAATGATTATCAAGAGACATTTTGATAGAGGATAAAGGAAAAGTAAGTAGAAAATTGCTCAGGCAGATGAAATTATTGAGCATGAAGATAAATTCAAAACGAAGGCAGTAAATGGATGTGTCAAAATCAGAAGAATTCATCAGCACTATGATACTACAAGTGTTGTATTTTTTTTATTACACGCTTTATATTAGCTTGACTTGTATGTATGTATGTATGAATGTAACGGAATTTTACAACTCCATTTTGACCCACTTCCAGATGTCCGAGCTGGTTGAAATTTGGCACACATATTAAGAACCGGTGACAATACAAGAATTTTATAGCTATATCCTGCGATTCTCATTACTTTGACAATAACAAAAGAAAAATGGTTGAATGTCATGAAATTTTGCAATTTAATTTTAACCCAATTCCAGATGTCCGAATTGTTTGAAATTTTGCTGATGTATTGATAACTGATTACAATACAATAATTTCATAGCTATATCTTGAAATTATCATTACTTTGACAGTAAAAACAGAAAAAAATTTGCACACGTTTTAAGAACCGTTAACAATACAGCAGTCTCTTAGCAACGTCCTGCTATTCTCGTTACTTTGACCATCTCCAGTTTCCCGGGTGTGATTTACGAGCCTTGGTTGCTGACGACGATCGTCTTCCACTGTCTCCTATCCAGAAAGGTTTCTCTGTCTGCAGTCACTTAACGTGATGTTGAATAGTGAGTATTCGAAACATTACTTCCTACTAGTCTAGAAGTGTCCTACTAGTCTTCCACATTTACCCTGCTATTGGACCTCTGGCGGAGCTGCCATTTAATTGTATTTAACTCGTGGAAGTAATAATTAAAAATGAAACTACAACACAAAGATAAAGAGAGATTGGCGAAGAAAAGCCAACAGTAGGAAACATACCTTTGAAACTATCTGAACTAAAAAGTTAAAAATAAAATTGTAGTTTAAAAAACTAAAAACACGCTTTCGTAGTAATGTGAACTAAAAGGTTAAAAATAATCTTTAAATATAAACATTTTGTTTAACAGTGATGGGACGTCCCACAATACAGGATAAATTATTTTTTTTTTGAATAAGCTTAAAGAAAAAAGTCACTGATTATAAAATTAACTTCAATGTATAAAAACAAAGCGTGGGGTGCTCTCTACACAACTTTTGACAATGACTCTACCTTTACAAACAGCGAACGAAAAAAATATAAGACAACTTATATAGTACCCCATGCTTTTTTACATTAAAGTTAATTTTATAATCAGTGACTTTATTCTTTAAGCTTAGTCAAAAAAAATTAATTTATCCTGTATTGTGGGACGTTCCATCGCTGTTAAACAAAATCTTTATATTTAAAGATTATTTTTAACCTTTTAGTTCACATTACTACGAAAGCGTGTTTTTAGTTTTTTAAACTACAATCATGCGGTTTCTTATGTTTACCGGCTTTCAGCAAAGTCATCCAGCTACTGATTCGTGTATTATTATCTTCGTTAGTGATATATTAGTAATATAAATTTTACACTCTTCGTAAATTCATTTATTTATACAAACATAATAGGTCATATGGTTATGTTTATTGATGTCTTTTATAAGATGAAATAGGAGGAAAAATGGGATGAAAGTAACTATAGCGACCGTAAAAAATGTAATTTGATGACCGATGCAGTTACAGCAATGATTTAAAAATCTGTTAACCAATGCGAGTCCCAGAGATGCCAAACAGGCGCACATCTTGCGTGACCCCGCTGGTTATGCTGTATTTTAGGTGAAGGTGGACCGCTACAAGTCCGACTTGGAGACACAACGTAGTCTAAATATACCCTGACCCCGAACCAGTCTGTCGGCGAACATAGCCTGCTGCCTAAACAAAGGGGCACGCGCACTGAACGACGTGTTGTATACAATCTACAATACAATCACTCAACGTTTTTTTATTTTTTATTTTTTGCTAATTCTCTGGTTTTTCGATTCCTACTTGACTCTTCTGAATCATAATGTTCATTTACAATCCTCATTCCATTTCAATATAAGAAACATTACACCTACGTTTTACATTAAATCCTTTGGTAGCTAATTGAATGTTTTCCTATTACACCTGCGGAGGAAGTCCCAACTATGAATTAGTATCCTTCTTGGCATCTAAACTTTCAGAGCTATCAGAAGTTAAATTAATATCAATGTGAAAATATTTTATTTACAAAGCGAACCTGCCAGTTTGGAAGCTATACAGATCATTGCTTATGAATGTTGCGTGTATCAGAAGATATTTGTAGAACACAACTGCGCAAAAGAACGAAAATAAAGCCATTTAAATATGTAAAAGATAAATCTATGGGAATATGAATGCTATACCCTGTTCACTCGAAACTGGCGGCTGAAGGTCACGTTCTCTTGGCTTCGCTCCTCATCTCACTACCCCCTCCCTTCCTTCATCTCCAAGCTGACCGCTGTGCCCAGGTAAAGGATTGCCAAATTTCATCTTCGCATTTAGGATAAGGGCAGCGGAGTGGGGAAATAGCACACTGACCCAATCTCGCCTTCTTACGCTGCCAACTATCTTCAACTAACCCACTATTGGTAGAAGAACACTTTGACTGCTTGCTGATGGCGCGATAAATTTAAGCTACGCTATTAGCTAAGAGTTAGAGCAATTCAGAATTTAACCACTGCGTAACACAACTTTGCAGGAAGGAAGTAGAACACAACAATACAGAAAAGTTAAATTCTACAGTTTTGATCCCAAACTGCAGACATAACAGTCAACCAATTATTTTTTTTTCAGTGTCAAGACCTCATATTCTCCAATATTCTGCCCAATATTCTCATCATCATATTGATATTGAATAGCTTCCTTTCCTTTCCTTTCATTTCTTTTTCTTTGTTTGTTAGTGACTTTATACCTTGTCGCTATCGAGGTGATTAGATGCGGGAAAGAACCGGGAGCAAGAAACGGAGAAATGGGAAGGGATTCGGCTATGACCTTTTGAAGGAACCATCTCTGCATTCTCCCTGAGTGGAAACGGAAATCTAGATGGCCAGACGGGGATTCGAACGAGCGTCCTCCTTAATGCGAGGCCAGAGTGTTACCGCTCACCCACCCCGCTCAGTAGATAGCTTCCAGCCTCTTAGTGGACCTCTCAGGAAAACGGTCCTCTCCAGCGTCTCCTATTATTCCACAATTCCTCTTATTCCACTACTGTCAAACTCTCTCCTATATCTCGCACGCTTTTCTTATTCCCCTAATCGAGCTATCTCTCGGCTGTATTCGATGTTCCCTTCAGCCCACATTCTAATCCCACCATTTCATCCCTCATCCTCTTCACATCCCGCAAACTACTGGAGTCTCGAACTATCAGTTCTGTCCTGTGCAAGTTTCCTCTCGAATTGCTTTTCTTCACATGCTCACCTCTGTAACCTGAATTCTGCTAATATCCCTTTAATCCACCAACCAACCTTCAGAAGTGTAGGTTAATATTAGCAAAAATTAAGTCCTGCAGACAATCGCTTTCCATATCAGGCCTCTGACACAGTTTTAGAATTCCTCTGTTCTTCCATATCATTTATTAATTTCTTGTTTCGCCAATGCTCTCCTATCGCACTTCCCATATATTTGAACTTCAGTTTCTAACCTCCACATATGACACAATGGTTAGCCAAATCTTTCTTCCGATAGTAATTTTCAGAGAATTGCATTATGTTAGATGACCCTACTTCTGCCACTCATCCAGCTGTTTTTGGATTTCTGCCTTACATTTTCAGCACATCATCTGCAAACACCATGGCATTTATGTTTTCTACCCGAACTTACTTTGCCGCCTTCTTTATTATATCATCTATAGTTACAATGAACAGAAGTGGGGATATTGCACTCCAGTGTCTAATCTTTCCAAATACGCTTTTACATAATTCTCAGAACTCTCATACCTACTCCCAAACCTCTTGATCAATCTTCAGGTTGCCCCTTTCACTTTCACTGCTTCCCTAACTTTCTCTCTGCAGATGCTGTCGTACTTTCACTATGTCAAAAAATTACATGATTAGTTATTTCCCATACTGGTAGTGCCTCTTTTACAATTGCCTTGCTGCAGACATTAATTATACTATCCACCCTCCTGTCTGAAGCCATATTACGCCTTTCTCAATTATTTTCCGCTAATACGTTCATAATTCTCTCCAAATATTGTTACAGAATGACACAAGAAGACTCTTCCTCTGGAATACTGAAATTTTCTTTTATACCTTTACTTGAAGAATGACACAGTAGGCGATTATACCAATCTTCTAGTCTTCGTGAAATATGTACTTTATTCCTACATCTAACCTCAGCACTCAGCATAATCACTGCAGTCCAGCAATGATATTTCGGTTATGCCCTCCATCCGCGCTTCCCATCTCATTCGACTCATCCATTTTCTCAACTATATTTCCATTATAACCCATTATTCTTTGATACTTTTTTTTTTTTTTTTTACACTTGAAAATTACATACTTTTCAGTTTTCTCCACTGTCTTTCTCCAAGGTTTCCTTCCATTTTTTTACCTTCATATTTTCTTCTTCGATCGTCTCTTTACCTTCCATTTTCATAACTTTATATGTATCCTTGTCTTCTTCGGTTCAGCTCGAAATATTTCTCCAAAAACAAGCAGTATAATGATCTATAACTGTAGGGCATAAACATTCTGTGTATTTCGTTTGAGATGAAAATAGTACCTTTTCCGAAAGCTTTGAGTGTAGATGACTGAACTTTGCAAACATATAACATTCCGTAGTCCTCGCCGCATCAAATATACGCTTATAACTCTGCTCCAGTCTCCGAACGCTTCTCCTTTTGAAGACCATTCTGCACTGCCTCCTAGACAAACTACCTAGTCTCTATTCCGTTTCCTGGTGGCAGAATGAGAAGGGATGGTACCTGAGAGGTTTGTTGGAGGCGAAATCCGGCATCAACTTAAGATGCGACTCGAGGCCACCAGACGAGTCTCTTCGTCCAGAGATGGAAGCGTTAAGCTGCGTTCCCACGACGTCTCTTAACAGAGGCCTCCCGGGACGGGACGGGACTGATAGCCAACAACACACCGTAGGAACGGGGCCGCCTCTGCTAGCGGGAACGAGACGCAGCTAGCCACTCTATGTCGGCGTGTGTAGTGGTGCGCTGTTGACATCGGTTTCTGTTGCTGTAAAGTGCTCTGTGCCAAACGATATTAGGCAACGTGGTGGGGAGGTGGTGGCGGGGTAGCGAGGGCTAAACTGCGGCGCGCGCTCATCCCTACACTACGTGCGGCGTGTGGCCTCCGTTACAAGACGTCATGGGAACGCAGCTTAATATTGGTAAATGACGTATCTGGCATGCTAACTGCTACAAGGTACTGTAGAAGCACCATCGAGATCAGCATGTGCGAAACCTCAGTCGTATGATCAGTTGACAGTTGATGATAGTTCAGTATACAGGAAACTTGAGGTAAGTGATACTTCAGACTATCAGATTTTCTAACAGAATTGATCATTGTGGCTCAAAAGATAAGTTTGTGTGTCCCTCTCGGCCATGGATATTTATAAGAGAATAGTTTGGTAAGACTCATTTGGAGTTTTTCCTCAAGAGAAGTGTTGTAAAGCAGCGACATAGCTCCCGAGACACTCCGTTAATAAAAAGTACCTGTAACCACAAACCACCATTTATATTGTCAGAAAGGAAGTACGAGTATATTACCCGTCTCGAACTGTATGAGAATTACATATCCGTCTACCATAACTATTAGACTAATGGCTCTATAATTCAACCATGTTGAATTAAAGTGCATCTTTATTGATTTTGAAACGACCATCCTCAACAAGGAACTCCATAAATAGTTGTCTTCACGATCGCACTTCCTACAGTTCATTCTCCCTAAAGAAATAATTAATTCTTCTGCATCAGTAATCTTCCTTTTCGCTTTATGAGCGCCGGAAGCCATCGAAATTTATTTCCAATTTCCTGCTGAGACATTCCAGATTCAAGTTATAAGATTTAGCGAGAGCACTTCACCAGATTTCCTGTCAATTTATATTTCTGTTGATACTAGTTCTAAAAGTACCAACAAATCCTAGTAATTTCCTTTTAACAATTTTCTGTTGCTGATAGCATCTTCCTTATTTTTATTACTTAAGGCGTCATTTTCTCCAGGAACATAGAGCACATTTCTTCTAGGTAGCTGGCTGGACCGGCACGCAATGTGACTGTTTGATTTACCACTCGGTGAAGACATTGCACGTCATTTTCATGCCACTGATTCTTCTCAGTACATGGTAAGTGTCTCACCAATGGATGCTGCAGACATCTATCCGCGACTCATCTATTCTCGACGAACTCGTTCCTTCGATCATATCACTACTCCTCATGCCAACCAGTCCGACAGGGCAATATAGCAATCCTCAAGGCTAGCGGTTCAGACTGAAATCATGTTACATGTCTGGATGCTAATACAAAAACAGGTTACTGACGTCTCTTCTAACAGCAAAAAGGCTTGTACGGTGTTAATATAGATAACCCTGAATGTTGGAACGAATACTGCAATATAGTCGTACAGAAATATGCTGAAAGTTCCGTATATATATGTCTGTTCCTCACCTTACAGCACAGAACGCTATTATGGACGATGGTAAACGTTATACTCCATTAACCAAGCATCGACGGCTATCATGGAACGTGTTCCTTCAACGCTTTATGTTTTTTTTTTTTTTTTTTACCTATGGATTTACGCCTCGTCGACGGCTAGGGTCATTAGAGGCGGGATGGGACTGGGTACAAGGAACGGGAAGGAATTCGGCGATGGCCTCTTTGAAGGAAGCATCCCGGCATTCGCCTGGTGTGATTTGGGGAAACCATGTAAAACCCAAATCTGGATACCCGGAAGGGAATTCGAACCCGTGTCCTCACGAATGCGAGGCGAGAACGATAACTGTTCACCCACCACGCTCGGTCTTTCAAAGCTATGGAAATGTATATGAGCGCTACTGCTATTGTGTCTGTATGTGTTTGTTGAGAGTAGTGTGTTGCATAATTTGTAAATGAAAGAAATACGAGAGAAGGAAGAGGTTGAAACCTGTTACCGGCAAAGATAGATCTACTCTTCCGACAAACAAGTTTATCGTCCAATGCCTCAACAGTGTCGTAGCGTATGGCCTCACGCCCTGCACACTTCTAAGCGGTTTAACATTTAGTCCAGGACCTGTGAGAACTACCTGATGATTAGTAATCACCTCTTCCACACTGCCAACAAACCTCCGGTTCTTGCACTACCGGCGCTCGTACCAGCTAACATAGTGTTATGTACCGGAAATCATCACTGTGCTGCAACGACCTGAACTAACGACGAGACACTACATCACTATTCTCAACGAATTTGGTTCTGAAATCAAATTTTACGTAGAAACGCCAATGGCAGGCGTTTAAACTAGCTTTCACTGCCCTATACCACGTTGGTGATTAGTACGTTAATCATCTAAAATTTGTTTAGAAATTTACGTTTCTAATTCATGGTTACAGCTCGTTACAAACAACCGAAAATAAAATGGTTCTGCGTTGCTTATAAAATAGTTTATCTGCAGTTAGTTAAAATTCTCTTCCGAGCTACGTGTTATGACGCCAAATACTGGGTAATATATAAAGACGTACTTTGATATGTATTTGTAGTAGAATGTATTAATATCACTGATGTTGAATGTAATAATGTCTTTGTGGTAATAATATCAAGAGAAGAATTGAATTGTTCGTTTTTTTTTGGATGTGTTATGAAACAGAATGATGTACTTTAATACAAAATGAAATGTTTAAAATTTATTCTCTGCAAATGAAGAAGAGTGAATTTTGGATATAACCTATAATTTTTTCTGAAGTAAGAGACAATAATTTTAGAGATAATCAAATCAAGAAATATCGGGGATGGCATATGATACATAAAATCGCTTAATTTTATTAATGGCTCCCACCAAGAAGGAACGTAGCAAAAACAGATAAGTAAAAATTATTTTACGCTAGAGTGCCTTGATATTTCATGCGAGACAGTATTATATTCACACGAATAAAACAATTTTGTTGAACAACTAAATATGGTTAGTTCAATGAAGAATAAATTAATGATATCAACTATCACTTAATACTGGTATGTAAAATGTATACAGTTAAATATTCAAAGTAAACTAACCTGCTGTAGTCTGAAGTTGTTTCGTGTATTTGTACATAATTCTTATAATCTGAAGTATTTTCGCATTCAAAATCACATCTGAAAATGGAACCAAAGGAAAAAGGCAAAAAAAAAGAAGGAATCGTACAAACTGGCTTCAGAATTCTCTGATGTTAACATTTACTGGTATGTGTGATTGCGCAACATAAGTAGAGCACCGCTGATGGATTTACTTGGACATGTGTGCCCTGTCTATCTCAAATAACTGCATAATTATCTCTGAGCACTGCCACAGTTGCTGGTGGTGAAATGTCACTCCTGAGGCTATTGCCTGTGCACAAACTACTTGTCTGTGTGGACAGACTTGGAGCGAAAGCGATGCCAGCAACTTGTCAAGGACGTGACTGTCAACATTCGGACCCCACCCAATTTAAGAATGGATTGGTCGCCTAGTTCCATGAATCTGTCTCATGCATAGAGTCAATTCACATTAATCTCTATCACATCGAGAGGGTTATTGACTCAGCTGGTTAAAATGACTGGCTGGGGATCGGGAAGCACCGGTTCGAATTCCGTTCGCGGCTGGGCCATTGAACTGGCATCAACCTCGAACAAATGATGACTTTGTTCAGTGGAGTACTCTACGACACTGCGTTGTTCGGATGCACGTAAAACTGTAGGTCCCCTTTACGCGGAAGGACAACTGGTACAGCGATTATGCATCTGCGTCCACTGCTGGAACTCCCAGGAAAAATGCAAGGAACCCAGTACTTCGGAACGCAAGACCTCTGCTTCTATTGCTTGTAATTTGTCTTCCACCAGCCGTATAATTAAGCCGTAAGCACGTGCGTCCAACATTTATTCAAGTACTATTTAATCGGTGAACAACGGTGAAAGAATCACAGTTATATCTTTGAGTAGTTCTCTTATTTAGTGATAAACACAATACACACCACCAATAAGTGAGAACGATAGATAAAATGCAAGAATTGCACGACATAAAACTTTTTATATCGTATAAAAACGTGTCTTCACGACAAAAATCTTTTCACATCAGCCCCGTCTATTCTCTTCAAAGCAACGAGGCCCCTCTCCTTGCTAGCCCAAGAGCTGCTCTCTAGGTTTCCCACCAGCACATAACTTCATTATTAAAGGCTACAATTAAACCTCCAATCGTAACCATAAAAAAAAACTTCAACTCCTTAGAACAATGGAATATTCGGTTAAGATAACTCGCCAACTCTTGCGGTAACGAAGTTTATGGTCTGCAAGCGACTGGGCAGATCATTGGCGCTTGAGCCCACACGAAGCCAGTAACCTTTCCTACTAAGGGAGTGTGGTTGGCTACGTGCATGTGTCTGTCAAACTGAGGGAGCAGCATGGTTCTGCACACTGGGGTAGTCATGGCTAAACGCTGCTGTGAGGATTGTCTGAACGCTCTGTCTTGGATTCCAGTCGTTTCAAACATCTATCACCCGAAGTTCAGACGCCAAACAGCTTTAGTCCTGGCAGATGGTATAGAACCATCCAGAGATCTCTTTATGGGCTGACCTGCTGAACTTTCCATTAGCACGCCTTAAATCAAGAGAAACATCTGCTGGCCCCTCACTTTAACACCGTTATGGAATCAATGCGACGGTTGCAGCAAAACTTGCCACGGAATGGACACCTGGTAACTGATCATGCGCATAAGCTACCGGTCTTTGTCCTGCGAAGGAAGCACTGGAACAAATTAAACCACTTCAGGACAGGCCATTATATGTGCCGTCCAGCATTCCATCGCTGGGGCTTAAGAACGACCTCTATTGAGACTGGGATGTGGAACAGACAGTTTGAGCACCCCGTGGAAAACTGTCGCACCATATGTTTTCTCGGTGTTATGTCTACTCTCCACGCAACATACCCCTTACAACCCACGTCCTCAATTATCTGTTTCTATATTCTAATCTCTTTCTTCCTTCGACTGTTCCCTCTACTAACAAATTAACCAATCCTGAATGATTGCTACTGGAGGCATAATCGAATGATAGACTCCCTCGACGTCACCATATAGCTGTGATAACTGTATTTGTTGTGAATATTAATGTATTGGTGTTGTTTAATTATATGAAATGTGAATACGAGAAATAAATAAATTGAGGAAAAGTATATTTTGTAGTGAAGAGCATTTTCTTCCCGTCGTTGCGTACTTCTAGAGGCAAGTGGAGGCAGATACTCCGATACGCCAAAATAGCAGAATTCAAATGAGCAAGTGGCGCATGCATCAAGGGAAGGGATGCAAATAGGCAGCGGAAGCGTGATAGGGCTTTTGTTGTTTCTTATATACATTAATGATTTATGTGACATAAAAAGGGGGATGAAAAGATTATTTTCCGATGATGCTATTATTTATCGTGAAATCAAAACCCAAGGCGACTGCGCTTTGTTACAAGACGATATTATGAAAATAATTGCGTGGTGTAAAGACTGGCGGTTGGAGTTAAACACTAAAAAGTGGCAAGTCATGCGTGTAAGTAAAAACGTGACAACATTCAGCTCGGAATATACAATTAATGGTCCTGTCCTTAGAACGGTAGATTCCGCTAAATACCTACGGGTAACAATTCGTAATAATTTGTCGTGGAATGAGCATATCAAGAATGCAATTGGGAAAGCAATTCATCTGATCCGATTTCTGGGTCGTAATTTAAAACTATGCACTCTGGAAGTTAAATCGATTGCATACAAGTCACTAGTGCGTCCACACTTAGAATATTGTTGTTCTGTATGGAGTCCCCATCAAAAGGGGTTAATGGAGGCATTAGAGAAGGTCAAAGAAGAGTCACCCGATTTGTGACAGGTATAGATAGTTGGAAGGAAAGCGTAAGTGCGATGTTGAAGGAGTTAGGTTGGGAAGACCTGGAATACCGAATGGCGTTGCTCTCGACAGAAGCTAATTGAGAAATTCTCGACTGACGTATTTCGAAATGACAGCGAACAAATATTGCTACCAGCAACATTCATATCTCTGAATGACCGCGAAAAATAAGATAAGAGAAATCAGAGCCAGAACCGATAATTTCTGTACTCATTTTTCCCACGAGCGATTAGGGAATGGAATAGAAAGGATTTACCGGGCGTGTAAACTTAAAATCCGACAGGAGTATCTTTCTATAAAACACTCCGCCCATCCTGATCTGGGTTTTCATGGTTTTTCCGGATCATTCCAGGCGAATGCTGTATGGTTCTCACCTTAGCCCTTGGGTGCCTCCTGCAATATCCCGTATATCCCTTCCTAACTTTTACCCTTTCGGATAGGTGAATTGCACCCTCCGCCACACAGTTTTAGTGAATCGCGGAGTAATAATAATAATAGATGGTGCTGTTAGCTGGAATTATAAGAGTCTTCTGAAACGTTTATAACATGATCAAGGCTACCCGACAAGTACAAGGGGTGATCAAATGAAAAGGTACGAAACGACGAAAAACGTAACAGTTAAATATTTGCATATTCCGCCATGGGAGAACGTAGTGAGACATCTCGGGATGTGATTGGAGTCTCTGACTGAGATCGGAAGCATGCGCACGCGCGTCGCATGCGCAGTAGAGAGCAGAGGTTCTTATCAAAAGCGGCGTCCAAATGATGCGACAGTCCGTATGAGGATAGGATGGCGTACAGGTGCACACGTCTCCAGAGTCACACACATGGAACTGGCCAATGTTCAAGTGGGAGACGTTGGACCATCCGCCCTACAGACCGGACATGTCGCCCTGCAATTTCCATGTGTTTGGTCCACCGATGAAACACCTGAAAGGGAAGCGCTTCAACTCACTCGGATGACGTACTCAAGGACGCTGTGAGGACTGGGTCTCGTCACGGCCACAAGGAATTCTGGGAACAAGGAATCCTGCGGCTTGTTCATCAGTGGGATCGTTGTGCTCAGGCCCTATGGTGTATATTTTGAATAAAGTCTACATTTGTACCCACCGTGTCGTTTCGTACCTTTTCATTTGATCACCCCTTGTATTATCCAAGTCTGAACGTGGAATGATACTTGGAGCTTGTGTTATATTAGTCCATATAAGGTTGCTATACTGTGTCAAGCGTGTACCGACAGTACGGGAAAACATAATGGCTGCTGAATGTGAGAGACATGAGACAGATGAGCATATGGTCCGAGTCAACGGACAAACTACTCTGCAGTGCGTAACTGGTGCATGTATTGAACCTTAGACGATTGATAGAAGGAAAGGTGGTGCGATGAGTCACGTTGAGTAGGTATGTCCAGATGGCCAAGATTCGGGAGTGATGTAAAAGTCAGGCCATAGAGATCCAACTTGACAACAATGCACTGTGCAGGTTGTTAGTGGTTAAGCAACGTGTGGAATGTGTTTTACCTGACAAGGATAGGGTCATCTGGTTGAACTGAAACGAGACATGACAGGATACCGTATGCCCAACTGCCTCCCTAACTTATGGAATGAGATAACTGCATGGGCAGCAGTTTTATGTTGATTGAAAAAAAAAACTAAAAACTTCTTTTTAAACAAAATATATAATCCCAACCAGAACCAATATTAATACTCTACGCACATTAGCATCATACAACCGAACATATTCGGAATTACTAACCCAGTGATATAATAAACCCGAAAGAAGAAGCCTGACAAGTGATAATTACAAACATAGCGGATTATTATCCCTGGGATAAGTATCTTTCCAGTAATCCTCAAGTAATTTTCAGGCAATCTTTAATAAATATTAATAATTGTCGTAACCTGGCAACGACGGAAAATTCCAGGTTGACAATGTGCGTCGTAATGGAACCCACATTATACGCGACTGGATTGTGGAGCATTGTAAATATTTCAAGAGCATTATGTGCCTATCTGTAAAGTAGACATTAATCTGGTGATACATTTTGGATATAATCGACAGAGACATCGAGCATGATATCCTATATTTACCTCAATAACGCACTTACGGATGGCTGTCATAACAACATGGCTAGAGATTTCTTGCCGGCCTCGGTAGCGTAGGGGCTAGAGTGCTAGCTCCGCGTGCCGATGGCCGCCGGTTCGAATCCGGCCGCGGGCATGGATGTTAAGTGTTGTGTGTCTGTGTGAATGTCCTGTCCGTCCTGTGGCGTCCATACATTGAAAATAATATACATTGAGCTGGCTGTATGGCCTCCGTTGCCGAATGCCATTAAAAAAAAAAAAAAAAAAAAAAAAAAAAAAAAAAAAAAAAAAAAAAAAAAAAAAAAAGATTTCTTCTGATGGCTTCAATCGACTAGTTGAATCATGACACGTTGGTTGTTGCACTTCGTCGATCTAAATGAGCCTTACACGTTATTGGAGATCTATGCCGTGACTTCCTGCATGTAAGTGTATATTCGACAATAGTAAATTTGCCTAGACAGAGTCGGAATGGTGATAAAAATTTTCTTCGCTCAGCAATCTACTATATAATTTCGTAAAATCACTTACTCACCTTGATAGCTATTGGCTGGAGAACAGTGTCACGTGTCAGCCTTCGCTCACAAATTAACAGCCACCAGAGATATCATTAGAAGAAATTCAAGTTTATATTCACAATTTAAGAGCTAAGCAATTACTACCAAATTAATTTTCATAATACATTTATTACCTCTGATATTCGTAGCATTTCAGAAAATTAATAAACTTTACAGCTGAAAAATCGGAAAACTGTTTTCAGTAACATGTTGCTAATGAAAGCAACATAAAAAACTTAAAAATGTTGTTGCTCGACCAAAGTTTATACATTATGACTTATTTGCTGTTTATGTATTTTAGTGACCACTTTCATTAATGATCTTTGTTCATGTTCACTGTATGTGAATTATTAGGTTATTTAAAGTGAACATCAGACCTATTATGTTACCGAATCGAGTATTATGACAGTTAATTTTCTTCGGAGGTGCTCAACAATTTAATAACCTGGAATCTGTATTACATTCTTTGGCCGTTAAAGACACTATGACCAAAAATTACATTATGAATGTGGAGTGAACTTTAAGGATCAAACGAAAGTTTGTATTTAAGCTAGTTGGCTAATAAAGTAGAAGAGTTAGTGATGCACATTTGTCACCGGTCTATGTTTTTTTTTTTTATCTGCTTAACGTCTCTCTAACAGCGAGGTCTTTAGAGGCGGGAAAGGATTGGGGGGGGGGGCAAGAAATGGGAAGGAATTCGGCCATGGCCTTATGAAGGAAGCATCCCGGAATTTGCCTGGAGTGATTTGGGAAACCATGGAAAACCCAAATCTGGATGCCCGGACGGGGATTCAAACCACCGTCCTCTCGAATGCGAGGCCAGAACGCTAGCCGTTACACCACCACGCTCGGTGCCAGTCTATGAATCAAACTCCTGGGTTACATCCCAATCCTCTACGCAGAGCAATTACAGTGACAATATACGACACTTGATGGAGTTTCGTGGGTCATCCTTGGTGTCCTTTGGGAGGAAAGACTTCAAGGTGCCAGCTACAGAGTTTACTCTCTCCTTTTGATGCATACAGTGGCGTAGCTAGGTCAACAAGGGCCCCGGTGCAAAAAATTTATTTTGGGTCCTCAGACCAAACCGGCGACCTTTTTTTTGCTTTGTGTGCTGGTAGGGGCCCCCTGAACTGAGGATGGGGGCTCTTGAATTGTTCTTTAGGGGCCCCTGAGCAGTGGTTGGGGCCCTCCAGAGCAGCGAGTGGGCTCCTGTGTTCTCAGGGACCCCTTAGACGACGGTAGAGCTAAAAAAAAAAAAAAAAAGTCGCCAGTTTGCAGTGAAGGCTCGTGGGCCCTCTAAACTGCTGCGCTTGAGGGCCCCTAGAGGTGCGCTTAGGGGCCCCTTGAGGTATGCTTGGGGTCCCCTGAGCGTGAGGGCCCCGGTGCAATGCACCGCCTAGCCCCATAGTAGCTACGCCCCTGGATGCATATGTAAAAAGCAAGAATAGTTTTCTCAACACATTGTCAGGGTGCCGGAATCGTGTAATCGACCTACTTTTCCGAAGTATAAAATACAGTCCTGCTATTATTAAACAGTTTTTGTTTTAGATATCTTTATTTCTCTTAAAACGTACGAAATGCAGAAAAGCAGAGGTGCTGGTTTCTTTGTTGATTAGGGAAAATAAACATTTCTTTGCAAGCGAAAAATATAGCCCAAATAAAAACAATATCAACGGCTGAAAAAAAATCTGACTCTAAACACAGTAGTCAAACAACCAAAAAAAATTCTGAATTACCAACTCAATGATAGAAATACCCCGTGAGAAGTCAGAAAGATAATAGTTACAGACATAGCGGAGTCTTATCCAGTGAATGAAACATTCTAAGTATTTCCACATTCCTCAATCAATTTTCAGCCAATCTTTGATAAATTTCGTAACATGTAATTGAAATCATCCTCTTGCAGCTACCGAGCGTGGTGGGTGAGCTGTTAACGCTCTGGCCTCGCATTTGGGTGTATGCCGGTTCAAATCCCCGTCCGGTCATCCAGATTTAGGTTTTCCATTGTTTGCACAAATAACTCCAGCGATGATTCCTTCAAACGCCCATGTCCAAAATCCTTCCTGTTCCTTGTCCCCAGTCCTTTCCCGCCTCCAATGAACCCGACCACGGTGAGGCGAAAAGCCATAAGTGAAAATAAAAACCTCTTACAGTTTCGTCCTTTTGAGTGAATTCGGTAGCGTTCCAGTTGAGTCATGTAAGTCTTTTGAAGCCAGTATTTAAATGAATCCCTATATTCAGGTGTCAAAGCAAAAAAATTTAAAAAACAGACAGATGATATGGTCACCAGAAAATGCGTAGTGGCGAGGTTGACAGTTGTATTGTCGGAGGCTGACACAGTCCCACAATTGTCATCCTGCGAGTTGACGGCCCCCCAGCGCGCCTGGTCTGAGCAATCACAAAAGGGGATTTTGGTAGTTGGGAGCTCTAATGTTAGGCGGTTATTAGAGCCCCTTAGGGAAATGGCGGATTCCTCGGGGAAGAAATCCAATGTCCATTCAGTGTGTATTCCGGGTGGCCTGATCCGAGATGTGGAGCAGGCCATCCCGGATGCCATAGAAGGGACGGGGTGTAGCCAACTACAGATTGTGGCTCATGTCGGCACCAATGATGCTTGTCGCCTTGGGTCGGAGGTTATCCTCTCTTCCTTCCGGCGGCTGGCTGAAAGGGTGAACTCTGTGGCCAGTGGCCGCAAGATATCGGCAGAGCTAACCATCTGTAGCATTGTAGACAGAGTTGATTGTGGACCTCTGGTTCAGAGCCGTATTGAGGGGCTGAACCAGAGACTACGACGTTTCTGTGATGATATTGGCTGCAGATTCCTCGATCTTCGCCATAGGGTCGAGTCATGTAGGGTTCCCCTTAATAGGTCAGGTGTGCACTACACACGTGAATCGGCTACACGGGTGGCAGGGCCCGTGTGGAATGCACTGGGTGGTTTTTTAGGCTGAGGGAGGAAGACCCGAAACACGAAATACAGCTACGGGCAACCCAATCAGATGTAACACCGGAATGTAGGAGGAGCGTAAAAGAATCTCGACAGTTAAAAGTTCTCGTAATTAACTGTAGAAGCGTTTGTAACAAACAACCGGAACTTGATAGCATTATTTGTAGCACAGAGGCGGATATCGTTATCGGTACAGAAAGTTGGCTAAAACCGGAAATAAGTTCCGCCGAAATTTTTAAAGATAGCATGAATGTTTTTCGTAAAGACAGATTACATTCTCATGGAGGTGGGGTATTTATAGCTGTGAGTAAATCTCTCTCATGTAATGAAATAGAAGTCGATACGATCTGTGAAATCATATGGATTAAACTCAAAGTTGCTGGGTCAAAACTCATCATAGGTGCCTTCTACCGTCCACCCGATTCCGACATAGCTATCACCGAGGAGTTAAGAAATAATGTAAACAGTATAGCTTGCCGTTTTCAGGATCATGTTATGATTCTAGGAGGCGACTTCAATCTGCCTTATATTGACTGGCGTAATTACGTTCACATTACAGGTAGCAGGGATAAGGCAGCTTCTGAAGTAATTCTCGAATTGTTCTCAAATAATCATCTCGAGCAGCTAGTTAATGAACCTACGCGGTGTCATAACGGTAGCGAAAATATTTTAGATCTGCTGGTTACCAACAGGTCAGAATTATTCACCGAAATTTCAACGACCACATGTATAAGCGATCACAAAGCGGTAATTGCAACTATCAGACTAATGACCAAGCGAAAAAGGAGAAAACGGCGGATTGTATACAAATTCAGTAAGGCCTCTATGGAGTGTTTTAGAACCTACCTGAGGAATAATTACCATAACTTCAAGTAAAAAAATGGCACCGTTGAAGAGATGTGGCATCGATTTATACGAATAGTCAGGGAAGGTATGGATATACATATACCGAAGCGGATAATAAATGGGGAGGATGATCCACCGTGGTACACATGCGAAGTCAAAAGATTACTCAAAAAACAAAGGAGGATACACGCACGCTCAAGAAGGAAGGGGTGTCGCAGTGATTTAGAAACCTTAGCTAAGTTAAGAGGACGTATTAAGAATGTAATGCGTGAGGTCTTCAACGATTTTCATTCCAACTCTCTCTCTAAGAGTCTCACAGAAAACCCAAAGAAATTCTGGTCGTATGTACGAAAAGTCAATTGTACCAATAGCAATATACCAGCACTAATTCGTGAAAGTTCAGAGGTTAATGAAAGCCGCGATAAAGCTAACGTACTAAATACTGTATTCAAAAATTCATTTACTGATGAAAATAAGGACAGTGTTCCCGTTTTCCCACGCCGAGTCGAGTTGGTGATGGAATCATTACGGATAGATACTGCAGGTATCATAAAGCAATTAGAGCTCCTTAAGTGGGGAAAAGCACCGGGCCCAGATCGAATTCCATTAAGAATATTTTCAGAATATGCGGCGGAAATCGGCCCATTTATGTCTGATATATTCAGTAAATCATTAGAAAAGCGAAAAGTACCTTCAGACTGGAAAATCGCGCAAGTAATTCCGATTTTCAAGAAAGGTGATCGAAGTGATCCTGGAAACTATCGTCCAATATCTATAACATCTGTTTGTAGTAGAGTTATGGAGCATATTATATGCTCGAACATTATGAAATTTCTAGACGATAATAATTTGCTTACAACAAATCAACACGGATTTCGGAAAAAAGATCATGTGAAACACAGCTGGCCCTATTTACACACGACGTAATGAAAGTTATTGATGCAGGTTCACAAGTAGATGCCATTTTTTTTAGGTTTTCAGACAGCCTTTGACTCTGTGCCACACAACCGCCTTTTAGCGAAGCTACGAGCGTACGGTATATTGGATCAGCTTTTTGAATGAATAAAGGATTTTCTAACTGGTCGGTCGCAGTACGTCGTCGTTGAAGGAGAAAGTTCTTCTAGTCTAGATGTTACATCGAGGGTACCTCAAGGAAGTGTAATAGGACCACTTCTTTTTTTAATTTTTATAAACGATCTCGGAGACAAAGTGAAAAGCCTTTTAGATTGTTTGCTGATGATGCGGTTATTTATAGGGAAGTAAGGAATTTGGCCGATTGCTTAGAAATTCAGCGTGATCTGGATATTATTTTGGCATGGTGCGCTGAGTGGCAACTTACGCTAAATTGTAAAAAGTGCAAGACAATGAGCATAACTAACAAAAAGAATCCAATTGTTCAGAAATACGAGTTAAACAATTCAGTTATTGATATGGTCGATTCTATGAAATATTTGGGAGTAACAGTACAAAGGAACATGAAATGGGACTTACACATTAATTCGTTGGTAGGTAGAGCTAATTCTAGGCTGCGATTCATAGGTCGAATATTGAAAAATTGTAATGAACAAACAAAGTAGATAGCGTACAAATCCCATGTGCGTCCACATTTGGACTATTGTTGTGCCATTTGGGATCCGTTTCGTAAGGGGTTGATCGAAAGTATAGAGAAAGTACAGAGAAGAGCCGCTCGATTCGTGACCACTTGCTACAGTCCTTATGAAAGCGTCACAGAACTGATTAGTAGACTAGGCTGGGAGTCTCTGGTAGAGAGACGACGCACGTTTCGTTTAAACTTATTGGTAAACATGCGTACTCCCACTTTCACTCACGAGTGTAGTGAAATACTTCGTCCACCAACCTATGTGAGTCGGAATGACAGGATAGATAAGATTAGAGAAATATGGTGCCGCAATGATTCTTATATGAATTCTTTTTTCCCTCGTACCATTAGGGATTGGAATGCACATCAAAGAGATTAGCTTTGGTGCTGAGCACCCTCTGCCACCCACAATTTTGTGAATTGCAGAGTATATATATAGATGTAGATGTATACAGAATTATACTCTTAAGAACAGTACTTCCGAGGTATGAAATTATTCATTTTTGATTTATATCCGTGAATTTAATATTTAAAGTTTAGAAAATGAGTTAGGTTATTATATATTATGTACTTTTTTTCCGCTAACTTACTCGCTCAACAGCACTTTTTTTTAAATTTCGTCCAAAGCGTTACCATCGATATTTCTCGAATTTAGTTAGGTAGTTCTAATTTTGTATTGTTTCTTTTGTTTTCTCTAAGGTCCTAATGTAGTCTTCATAATAATTTGGAAGCAAATGGTGTAATATCATTATTGTGAAAAACTTACCTCGTTAGCTCTTCCAAAATTTTAAGTCGTTCCTGGAAGTTTTGTGTGCATGAAACACAAAAGACCCTGGCTATCAGCAATGACAGCATTTTTGAGAAAAAAACCTGAATCTTGTCCTGGACTATGATCCTCGCTATGTCAACAGTTTTCGATGTTGACATTACAGGCTTCTATTATTAGAAGGCATTACAAAGGATCTACGATCTAGGCCAGCCAAATCCGTTGTTCTGATAACAAAAACGAGGTCAACAAAGCTGTGCTCAACTCTATCTCTTAGCCATATTTGTGTTGTCAAGTAGCTGATGTTGAATCTTGGTGTAAAGCTGTTAAGCTCTCAAGTTCATCACCCAAAAAAACATCTTTTGTAAAATAATTAATAAAACTATTCAGAAATTATGATACCTGTTAAAATGGAACACTGGCCTGAAATAATTTGGTTTAACCATTTTTTTAAATGCATCATATTGAAGTCATGGGTTCTGACTGACGATGAGACTAAAAGAAAATGATTTAACAGCAGTATTTGGTATAATAACAGCGAACTCATGAAAATTATATTTCAGCTGTATTTTCACTCTATACTTCGGCATTTTGTAAGAGTTAATTTTTCTACTTACTCGTTAATCTGAGTGGAGTGATGAAGTTGATGTTACATCGTTGAGTAGCAAACACAGACTGAGTATTAAAACAATAATGAAACTTTGTAGTGGTTTTACAGATATAAAAGATACGTGACATATTTTACTCATAAATATTAGAAAATTTTACAGATTTTTTTTCGTTTTTTTTCGTTTTTTTTCGTTTTTTTGTTTTAGTTTTAGTTTTTTTTCTTTAGTTTTTTTAAATTTTTCCCAATAGGATTCACTGCGAAAAAAACATGCGCTATGAGAAACATGCGGATTTTTTGTCCGCTTTTGATAATTAGGTCTCGAACAAATATTTTTTGTTACCACTTCTGGCTGATCCAGGTGGCTCGGTCAGATAAAATTTGAGATTTATTGTGTAACCATGAATGTATCAGTTTATGGAAAAACGTCACGCTTCCACTCCGTCAAAGCAAGTAGCGTATCTCTCAAACGCAGAAATGAGTTTTCCATAGATAAATGCTGTTCTATCTGGTCACAGTAAATTAAATTTTCTTCTCTAGAATCACATATTTTCGTCGTATTCCGTTGTGTTAGAGTGAAGAGCTGTTTTTTTTTTATCAATTCAGTATGTCATTAGAAAGATTCATTTTCTGATTGGTGACTAGAAATATAGATACATCGTTACAGTGATTTGATCATCCCAGAACGCAATAAGGAGACATGGGTTGGAGCTTCTAATAAGCGGAACGTCAGGAACTGACAACTAAGGGAAACGTTGCACACCGTTAAAGTTTGTAACTTGTTGGCTGTTTTTCGTCGGTATAATCTTCTGCGTGGTGACCCATCTACACTCCATCGCTCCTGTCATCTGGCACTTCCTGTTGTCGTGTTTCTGTCGCAATCAGCAAATTTCTTCACACATGTTCAAAGATTATAACTTACTTATGTCCGAAAACTCTATCAACCTGTCTATTGAACTTAAAATAGAGGTGAAGGAAATGTAAGATTTCAGTTATGTTTCAAGGAGAATCTCTTATCACCTGTAGGAAAGAGTGCTGAGAGGATGTACTAGAGACCTAAGGGAAGTGGATTGCATTTGGTCAGACCACTGCCTGAGTATGGTGGTGTTCTAGGTGACCCACATTTAAGGTATCAAATACAGGAGTTGGAGTGTGTGCAGAGAAGGGCTGCTAGATTTGTCTTTCAAAATTACACAAATCACAGAACACTATCTGCAAACTAATATGATAAAAGAGCTGAAGTGGGATTCGATGGAAGATAAAAGGAGGGTGAAAAGAGTCATGGTAGTGTACAAGCCGTATTTTGGTGATGAGGCATGGAAAGATATGGTTGGAGAATTAAGAGAGGTGCGTTGAAGGGTAAAGACGACCATGACCACAAGCTGGCACTTGATTTCAGGCATAAGGATCCGTGAAAATGTTCTTTTGTAGGGAAGGGTGTAGGGAAGGGTGTAGAGAATGGAATAAATTACCCAGAGAATCTACCACAAACACAGAAAGAATTTAAAGTTCAAATTAGTAGAGGGAAAAATTAGGTGGGAAGTGGAAAGGAGAAAGATGGATGTGTAGAGAAATTGCAACCGGAGCGTGCACTCCATCACAATTATATCAAATTAAATTAAAGTCACTTTCAAATCATGAACCCATAGCATAGGGTTTCCACCAGATACATATTTTTTTGGTTGCAAGTTAAATATGTCTGATGGTTTGTGTGAGTTTTTTTTAACAGTTGTTATGGGAACAGGAAGTGCTGAACTGCTGGTGTGTTATGAAGAGTAAAATGCACTGTCAGTTAGTAAGTGAAAGACGGAACGGTCCAAAATCTCAAAAGAATACATGGTAGTGCTTCAACTTAAACAGCGTCCAAGCGATATAATTTATCAACGAAAAGGAACGTCACTGTACCCCCTAAAATAAAAGGAAAAGCGAAAATTTATACGTGTTTAAAAGATTACTGTTTTCTAATTAGAATATTCACATAAAGGCAGCCAAAGGTACGGACTGCTTCTGGAATTTCTTATACTAGACTTACTTTAACTATCTCGAAATTTCCCAGATAGCTTGCTTTTCACACACTATGAAAAAATTAAAATTTTTAGCCTACCAATGACGGTGTTTCTGTAATTAAGGAAATTCAAGTTTTTCACATATTCAGTTCAAAGTTTAAATGTATATGGTCTCTGTAACATATACGCGATTTTTTTTTTTTTTAACTAGCTGTTTCTGCTAATGAATATTCTTCGAGTAGCCGCGGCACTTTATAGTTTTCTTCCAAAATAAGTAAGATTGAGGTTTTATTACATAACGTTGTCCCGTTAACAAAACTGTCAAGTTTTCGATACGTCCTGAGGGAGATGCGAAGCGTGAGTACTTCGATGGAAATATGTTCTTGCTATATGAAAGTTTGCTAGTCTGTGATAAGAAGGCTAGTACAGTTCGTTTCTTTGCCTATTCAGAGATAATATTTGTTGCAATATTTTTTTACATCAAACCACCAACAAATCGTAAGTCAATGACTAGTAGTATCGTTCAATTACTCCCGATGCAAGTTTTACTAATAAATTTACTTCATTTTCTTCTACGTCAGAAATAATTTAAGTATTCGCAAATAATCCTGACTTTGATTTTATGTTTCAAACAGATGCGATGCCATAGTAATTATCTCGTTTATAATTTACTCGCTTATTTTTTAGGATGGAAGATAACTTTCGTGAGCTGGCAGAGCGGTCATATGAACACGGAAGTGTTCTTTTCAGGTGTTTTATCCGTTGCTGCAATTCTTTCCGAAACGCTCTTTCTAAACTCTCATTTCACAGTTGATCTCATCAGTAAATATGTCATTTTTCAAGGACGCAAACATTCAAATATAAATCTTAGACAGTCAGAAAACCCATCAGGAAACGACGGGAACAAAGTTAGCACATTAACAATCGTAAACCACCCGAACAGAAATATTCCCATACACATCATCTAGACATAATACTAGAATATTGTGAATGATTAGGGTACAAGGGCTTCAAATTGAGCAAAATATAATTAAGTTACAGTGTCCAAAACCCCCACTAATTGTATATTAAACCCTCTACTGCGCAGATAAGAGATATAATAATGTAACCGATTCCATGTTGACATATTATAGTAAATAACCAATAATGTAATCGTGATGTACAAAAGAACATGTAAAGAAAATGAAATGTAAATTGTTACAAAATGTAATGAACTTGGCTGTATGGCCGACATGGCCGAAAGCCATTAAATAACTAAATAAACTTAGTTTGTTTTCCAAATCAACGAAACTACTGCCCAGAAAGTAATCCGTTTTTGGAACCGATGCCATCATAAATACATTTATGAGGGTAGACCTATAAGACGAAACTGAGAATCAAACCCTATACTTTAAATTTGAAGCAGAGTTATTGAAGAATTTTAAAACGGATAAGCTAATGTCTAAATATAACGGCAGAACCGATTTCTTAATTATCGTGATTTTTCATTATCATTAATCACGTATGATATTGTCAAAAGAACGGCTGGTGATCCGCAAAAGGTCAGTACGGTGCTGTCTCTAGGTCCAAATTTCACATGACAAATATATCAGCATATGGGAACAACTTTAAAAAAAAAACTGAGACAGAAAATATTTTGAAAATTGTCGGTTATGCATATTGGACAACATAGCAAAGTTAGCGCGAAATGATGTGATTTATGAGAGCTGAAGAAATATTGCAGCGTTATTAATTGTTTGCGTTCGCACTTCGTTGGAAGAAAAAGGCTGCTAAAGCAAGAACCAAGGCAGCTCTCCGTCCTTGGAACTGGACAATTAATCAAGCCACACAGGAAGTGGGACAAGCACACAATGTGCCTGAAACGAGGGAAATTGCTTACAATGAATCATTCAACAACCGGATCGGATTTCTGTAGTTCTTTCACGTACAATAGTTCTTGTCCATTAAAACCCAACGTGAGTCACGTTTAAAGATTAAGAATGCCGCCAAGGAGCACACTCACAGCGGTTGAGCAGAAGCGGTATTAATCAACATGAATTAGACTATGACCAACTAAACGCGATGGTAGGAGGGGGGGTAAAGGATCAGATATGTTGCTTAAGTGATGCAACAGCTCGAACAGAAGATAAAAATAATTAGTGTGGTCACAAGAATTGGTTTCTGGTTGCCACCTCTGTTATCGATCAACTTGGTGTTTTAGGAGGCGTCTATTAATTACGTGAGAAGTTTTGTTTTTTTTCTTAAATCTGGACTCCCCTCCCCCCCCCCCAAATTCTATAATGATATTTGGTGAGAGCTCATGAGATCCACCTCATAATTTTACAGATTTTTTTTTCTTTTCTTTTAGCTATACTGTTGTTTGAAGGGCAGCAATCTGAAAGTAAAGGTTGATGTGAGATTTCCGACGACCACACCCCCCCACCCCCCGCTTTTCACCCTTGATTAGATTTCGTTGGTACCACACCCCCCTCTTTTATCCCATTTGAACGTACGTAGTTAATGGACGTTCCCTAACGTCAAATCCGAACTGGGAACATCCTAGAATATTTCAGGTAAACTTAGCAAAAGTTCGCCAGAAGTGAATATCAGATTAAGCACCCGTGAAAATTACTGAGTTTATAGGGATCACTGAATGAAAACCAACCAAAGAGAAGCACAGATGCGAGTTGAGGATTGGATTTAGCCCAAGACATCTGCAGTGATTCTCAATCTGTGGTCCACGGAGCACTTGTGGTCCAATAATACAGTTGGTCCTCAGGCAGAATATTAGAAATTTAGATTCCATACTCGAACTATAAGCAAGTGTAGCCAATAAGCACAGCTTTTCAAAAGCCATGAATGTTTCAATAATCAGACCAAAAAAAAAAAGACATTTTCAGACTATAAGGATAGGACAGCATTGTCCCTACAATAGTTTATTCATTGAATAAGGTTTCAGTCGGCGTCAAAGAAATCGCAGATTTTTTAACGGATTAAGTCAATGACCGTTTTCCGAGGGTCTTGTAGTAGGTGTAAGAGACCGCAGTACGTGGTGGTGTTGGCAACATACGAGTTGTGAAGTAAAAACAATAATAGTTGTCGGGT
Source organism: Vandiemenella viatica (assembly GCA_031002005.1). Taxonomy (NCBI): domain Eukaryota; kingdom Metazoa; phylum Arthropoda; class Insecta; order Orthoptera; family Morabidae; genus Vandiemenella; species Vandiemenella viatica. The sequence continues at coordinate 316,563,779 of CM061920.1, read as the reverse complement.
CTCGATTGTGTTCGTGTAGTCTACTCTATGGTATAGAGTAGCGTCCAGTCTACAGTGACACTGCTATTCATTTAGCTACTGAATATTAAAAGTCTGGTCAATATGGAATTAACTTTAAATAGTTCATTTCCAGTTTCCTAACGGTGCACTGCGGTGTTTCCGGAGGAATTGAAAACATGATTTTATATTTATTATATTATAATGGACAATATAATATGTCCCTGATTTTAATAATATACACATTGATAAATAGCAAAAACTACGTAAGTTAGTAGTCCGCAGCTTTCCTTTTGTCAATTTACTGGCCCTTCGGTTGAAAAAGGTTGAAGAACGCTGTGTTAGAGAATATATAGGATGCTGATCACGTTTAAAAGGTAGTATCATACAATTTATGGAGAAAACTGAGGAACTTGTTTGATGTAGTGGTCGATGTATCTTTCTTTCTAAAAGTTGAGCTGGATAGAAATTAATTCAGATCAAAGATGAAAATGATTTATTGGAGCTCTAACCTTGGGCGTATCCAGCGAGGGATGAAAATTCAAGTTGCCTTCAGTACGCTTCTATGAGTGAGGAACTGGCTCAGGAGTACTATGGGAGAGGAAAGATTGACTGGATTATGTCTGATGAGTATGCATCGAAATTTCGTGAAATTGCACTTTGAGATATTGACAAAGTTATTGAAATTTTTTCTGAGAATCCGAGACGATTAATGTTTACATAAAAAAACTATAATTGAGTTACGATCTTGATTAACTGCATAGTAGGTCCTTGGATTACTATGTTAATCAATAATAAAAATAGTTTCCTCAATAGGTTAGAGTTTTATTTTGTAAGAAATCGTCATGTTTCAGTCCCCTACCCCACTTCCTCGAAAAAAATACGAGTCTCCCCCCCTCCTAATCCAGATGTTGCCCCTCCCCCTCCCCCTAGTTCTGATCCTGGATACGCCCTTGGCTCAAACGAAAATTTGAATTTACAGAATACAAAGTTTAATTCAAGAAGTTTGACTTCAGATTACTTACAGAAAATCCTATAGATGATTACAAAATTAATTTAAAGAAACAAATTTAAATGCAATAACAGCCGAATATTTTTCTTTGTTCTCCAGTTTGTACACGTCGACTTTGTTCAGCGGATAAATATATGGGAAAGACATTAGTAACTGGAGTGATGCAGTGTAATTTGCCTGTTCCCAATTTGCAAATGATGTTGAAATGGACCAAGTTCAGGACACGGCCCGAACTTGTTGACTTAACTAATCTCATTTGCCTAAACGGATTCCTAGAATGCTTCCAACAATGGAGAGAGCAGTATATTCTATAAAGAGGAGATTACATATCGCTGGCAGATTACGTACTTTTTTACTGCTAAAGAATCCAGTATGTTGAACAGATATCAACAGATATGGTAAGAAATCTGTCAAGTTCTAAAAATGACCAGCGGAAAGGGGAGTTTGTGGAATAATGTCGTAAAATAAGAAGCACGATGCCCGCGAATGTTTTGAAACACACAAGATACACGTTAATAGAGAGCACAATTGAAGGAAGATCGACAGAGAGCGACAAAAATTGAAATTCGTGGAGTAAAGCGCAGTGATTAACGGGAAGTTAGAATACTACCTGAAACTACCCAATAGATTTATCACAAAACGTAAAATAAAACTGGAATAGCGGAAATGAGAAAGCAGAAACTCCAACAGACCTAATTAATCAAACAAAAACATAAAATCGTAGAAAAACAACCCCTAACATTTTTCAGAAATGTCAAGTCTAGCACAGTTCTTAGGAAAAATTAATTTTTGTTAATGTGTAATGATTAGAATAATTTAGATCATTTTTCGCCTTTCAGAATTTTAATTTGTTTACAAAAGGTAACAATTGGTATTTTAAAAAAAATCAATAACAATGCATGGAATAAGCAGGCAAATAGGATTTTTCTGATACTAAGCGAAAATGAGGTAAAAATTAGTTTCTTTTCACCTTCTTATCGTTGATTATTATCTGAACGAGTTACCTGAACACTTTTAGTTAAAAAGCTTTTATTATAGTACCAAACTTCATTTAGTGATAGCCCAATACACGTATATGTATGACACTCGAATATTGAATGGATAATTTGATGTAATAGGTAGACCAAATAAAACCAGGACTCTCATCAGAATCACAATAATTGTTTTCAATTTACTTTTTATTTTTAAGTGCTTCTAATCGCAGTGAATTGCACAATAAAGTGGATTAGAGTGATGTGTCGTTACGATTATATGGACACCAGTTGAATCTCCACACGAATTTTAAGTTGCAGGCGTATCAAATGTGATGATTTTGCAGGTGGTACGAGTAATACTCGAATGGATGTCCTAAGACGCTAGTTATTACAGCAAAATCATTCGGCTTGACCTAACGTAAGCCATCAGTATTTGCAGGAAAATGGAACCAATATATTCACACACAGATGAAAACAACTAATATTCTAACTCAGTTTACTACACACTACAAAATTAAAGTATTATTTATTGAAAAAGATTTTTTTGTTTTTTACTTTTGGCTTTACGCCTCGTCGATGGCTAAGGTCATTAGAGGCAGGGTGGGACTGGGTGAAAGGAACAGGAAGGAATTCGGCAATGGCCTTTTTTGGAAGGAAGCATCCCGGCATCCGCTTGGAGTGATTTGGGAAAACCATGGAAAACCCAAATCTGGATTCCCGGACGGAGATTCGAACCAGTGTCTTCCCGAATACGAGACAAGAGCGTTAACCGCTCACCCATCACGCTCGGTGTATATTCAAGAAGTAACAAACGAAATATTTTATATACCGTTCATTGTTATAGCAATCTCCTTGTTTAGTATGCTTTTGTTTGAAAGCGGAGGGAATACACATTTTAATAATCCCTAGAAATCATAAGAAAACGTCGCCTGGCTGTTGTGGTCGGTAATAGAGCCCAGATTCCCTTAAATGACAAATCTAAGATCAATCCTAGCTTGTTTAACCCATAAGATTAACAACCGATTCAGGCCAAACCATTAAGCACGCTTCTACACTATATAATTACAGTTAACAGGGGATTACACATTCTTAAAGAGATATAACAGTTCTTTTACTGATATCGAAGTTATTCTTTGATTGTTCTTTCCCAGGTACTCATATTTTTTACTTTGGCGGTTGCAGCTAGCTGGTCACATTCATTAGCAACCATCAGATTTACGAGGTGTGGCACTGGACCATATCAAGTATCTGCTGCCGGCTAGGAAACTGGTTTTTTCCAGTCACCAACAAGCAGCTCGGCATATAATGAGGCGGTTATGCAGGTTGGCTTGTCGTGTAACTGCAATCATCTGGTGGTGTGAAACTGGGAATATGTCAGCAGACGCGGAAGTTTCACTGTATCCAATACAAAAGAAACAGATGTGTGGCAATCATCTTCGTACTTCATTTGAAGTTAGCACGCGTTTGTCTTCACATGTATCCCTTTGCGAGTAGTGTCTTCCATTTAATTTAATTTAATTGCAATGGAGCACACGCTCCGGTGGCAATTTCCCTACACACCCATCTTCCCCCTATCCTGCACCTACCTACATTTGCCCTCTACAAATTTTATCTTTAAATTCTTTCAAAGTTTTCGGTAAATTATTCATGATTTCTCTTGGTAACTCATTCCAATTCCTGACACCCTTACCTAAAAAAGAGAATCTTCCTACACCCTTGTGCCTGAAATCGAGTGCCAAGTTGTGGTCATGGTCATCTTTTCCCTTCCATGCACTACTTTTCATACCTATTGCAATATCTTTCCATGCCTCATCGCCAGTATACACCCTGTACACTCCCATGACCCTCCTCAGTCTTCTCCTGTCTTGCAATGAATCCCATTCCAGCTCCTTTATCATATCCATCTGCGATAATTTCCAGAAACAAATCTAGCAGCCCTATTTTGCACCCTCTCCAACTCCTGTATTTGATACGTAAAATGAGGGTCCCATACTACACTACCATATTCGAGCAATGGTCTGACCAAATTTTTGTAACCCAATTCGTTGACTTCTCTCGTACATCCCCTCATCACTCTCTCCAACAACCTGTCCTATGTGTCCTGCCCAGTTAAGTTTGTTATCAAAAGTAATTCCAAGATATTTACATTTCAAGTCTTCAGCAAGCAATTCTTTCCCCACCTTATATTTATAATTAACCTTTTGTTTTTTATTTGTTTATCTAATAAGCTGACTCTTCTTTGCATTTATCTTCATTCCATGTTTACCAACCCAATTAGATATCCTATCCAGATCACCCTGCAACTGTTTACAATCCTCTATCGTTTTGATTCTTTTATACAGCATTATGTCATCTGCAAACAATCTAATTTCAGATAGTAAACAATCAACACAATTATTCATTAGAATAATGAATAGCAATGGTCCCAATACGCTACCCTGTGGCACACCCATTTTTACTTCCACTTCTTTTGATACTACATTTCCTACCCTAACTTTCTGTTTTCTACCTTTTAAAAATTCTTCTACCCAGCAAATGACTTTCTTATCCACTCCAATGGTTTTTACCTTATTTACTGCAAATTTATGGCTTACTCTGTCAATCGCCTTTGACAGATTTAGTGCTACACTATCAATATGGATTGGAGGGGAGAGGGAGGGATTTATGTATTTTGTTGGTCCAGGGACTGCGCAATTAAATTCTTCCTTTTAATCCGTTTTCTCCTAAACCAATAACGATACCTCAAACTTGTCAGTGTGGCTCAGTGCGCTGAGGCGCCGCAGACTGGATTGGAAATGTACAACGGGACCAGCCACGAGCCTCCTGTGCCTCGGCCGTCCTCACTGCGTTTTTAGGTGGTTTTGCGCGGCCATGAAGGCGAATGTCGGAACAATCCCCAATCTCAAACTCATAAAATACACAGTCCACAAACAAAAAATACACTTATCGCGCGCAGAACATAGTTTCACGTTTCACCGACATATGGCAACACTTCGCTTGCCACGTAGTTCGATTTGGCAGTAGGTATAAAATGACTGGTGTCAACAAGGGCGTGCGGCCAAAAAAATCAAAGCTACAAATTGGACCATCAAAGGCAGCTGACCCATAATCTTGGGAAAAGGCGACTGCCAAGAGTATGACCGATCAGTAAAAGTAACATTTAATGTTCCTGTTTTCTAAGCAAAAGTGAACACGGTTCTAAGTTTACGATGATTACTTTAAAAGCGGTTCGATTGTTAAACGGCGAAACAAAAGACTCCAAGTGCCTTTAGCACTCTATATGACGACAGCCGAAAGCTTGCTATCAATATCGGAGCTCTTTCTTATTTTGACTTTCATAAATCTGTGGGAAAAAAAGGTGGAAGTGCTGTTTTTGTTGGTAGATCCATTTTTGCCTCAGGGTTTGTCACTAACCTGCAAAAGTTGGTCATCAACTCACTCTACAGATTTTTGCTTAAATAAGTGTTGAAGGTGCTCGATACCCAGGTTAAATATAATATCTTAGGTTATACGTTCAGGCTGTCTTTCCCCTAGACAAATGAGCAGAAGGTGAAATATCGCTTTAAAAAAAATTTGAAGTTATTATTTTTTACTTATGGCTTTACACCCCTTTGACATAGAGATCATTAGAAATGGGAAAGGACTGTGGGTAAGAAATGGGAAGGATTTCAGCCATAATTTTTTTAGGAACCATCCCGGCATTCACCTGAAGTCATTTGGGGAAACCAGGGCGAATCGAAATCTGGATTGCTGGAAGCGTGTAACAGCCCTCATACCTCAACTTTAAGTAGAATTGTATTTAATGAAGTATTTGTAGGAGCTAAAGTTTGCTTGAATATGATCTGGTATGGTTGTTTTGCAATTTCTTGTAATTCAGTGTATACAGACTTCATTTTATGAAAAGAAATTATTTAAAGGCCATTTAATATGTTTAAGAACAGAATTGTGCAAGATAATTGCTTAAATGTGTGTAATTCCAAGTATTAATGCAAGTTACGATGTCTATAGGACAATTTTCTACAGTTTAAAATGATTTCTGTAAATAATTTTGTGTTTAAATATCTTTAATTTTCATTTCCGACTGTTTTGTAATGATGTTAAATGATTAAGTACTATTTCTGATAGTTTTTAATATGTTTAATTGTTTGAGTAATTGTTAATGTTCGAGAAATATCTCGCGGAAGTCTTTGAAGAATTTCAAAAATTTCGATAGAGCCTATATAAAGAAATCAGCAGAAGGACAGTTTTTAGTTTACAGTGAGTTTACAGTTAGTTTTATACAGATTCACTTTGGAACTGCCAAATATTGCGTCAGTAGTATCTCGGGATTGTATCTTTGGATGTAAACAATATCGTTGACGTTGTTTTGAAAATAAAAAAATCTTAAACTGAAGCTTATGGTGGACTATTTAATTAATTACTATATTAATTAAACCACCAAAGAATATGACAAGCGGATACAAACCAACATCGTTTCAAATGCGAGGCAAGAGTATTGCCGCTCACCCACCACGCTCAGTGAATTTTTTATTGAAAAACCTTGTACATGGTTAACCCTAGTTGTTAATCATTGAATACCTCTCATAATTTCGTACAGTACACTCTCATGAATGAAACATAAACATAGTCTACTAATTACTTTTGTTAATACGCTGCATAGACATGATCGAATATTGTTCTGAAAAATTTCTATATTCCTCACAATGTGTTTTCATTCAACAACATGCCGTGAACGACCAGTCAAATTCCTTTTACATCTTAATATAAGCAAACTCGGAAAGCATTTTTTTATTGCACGGCAGTTGATATAGCATAGCGAAATGCAACATTTGGAATTTTCTGAAGAACAACTATCATCACCAAAGCACATATCCAGTTGGCACTGTGTAAAGCCCGTGAAATCAGAGACTGAAATACCGTAAAAGTCAAAGTAGGAAATTATCAATGTTTTAAAACCTACTCCTTTTTTTGGTAATCGTGGGTTCAGTTTTTATACTAGAATCAGCGACTATCTTGCCCTCCTGTCAGGAAATAAAAAAAAAATTGCAAAAGCTTTATATGTTTCGAATCATTCAACTTGGTATTTCTTCGCAACGGTTCTCTTTATCCTAAATCGCCATATTTTGTTGTACACTACGAATGTGTCCTGTAGAAACAGGTTGCTACAACATGCATAACTTTTGGAAGCCATAACACTCGTGATTGGATGAACTTTGATTCTTCGATGGACTTAGTTCGTCCTATGTTCTTATCACTATTCTGTTGTTTGTGTGTGCCAGAGAACAGATGAAAATGAATGTGTATGTGTGTGTGATGCGTTTGATTACGTGTGCTTTTGTTTTGTCTCGTGGTAAAAGTTCATGCACGTGCCCAAGATAAGCACAGCAAAATAAGGAAATCCGTTACTGCTTTTAATACATTAGAGTGTCCGAGGTCAATGAACTTCCTATATTGAGGATATTAATAACAATTTCCATGTTGACAGACAGTGCTTTTAATTGAAAGTTGATCAACTTCTTTTTTGAAAAAATTAAGGAAGGCCGTATGTAAGTATGTAAAGTATACATTGTCGCAAAATTGAATGAAAATGATTGTAAACTAAAAACAATTTAATGATTGAATTCTTAATAGATCTTAATTTTGTTTATCCTTCATGACCACCTGTTTGATAGGAAGAATTGAATCGTTAGTACAGTTATACGGAAATTTAGGGTGTATGTTTATAACTGGTTGTTTTGTTTCAACTTTTTACCTCTGACGAAACCTGGAGGAAAGAAGGAAGTTAATTTACGATAAACAACTAGTTAACACACTGCACTAGGTAATGGTGGAATGTTTTCGTCTGCTAGTTCTTTTATTCAACATTAAATTTATCTCCAGTTTTCGTTATTATCTTTCATGTTTTGTCCTTGTGCTTCTCAAACACGATAAGTATTATTCACTTTTTTACTATTCTACTCTCATCAATGGAGCTGAGATGCTGTCATACATCCATTAAATGGAATTAAGTTATTCCTCAGCATTTAGCGTAATGATGCGAAAGTTTGTTTAAAAAACTATAAACATCAATTTGACAAAACTACCAAATATTTTGTAGTATAGTTATACACTGGTGGAAATTAAAAGTGCAACACTTAGATGGAGTTGTGATAAATGAATGAAATTAGGCTCCAAGTATCCTAATATGAAGACTATTAGATGATTAAAAATTCAGAGTTTTACATCTAATACTATAAGAAATACGAGGCTATTTATTATACAAAATTGGTATGTTTTTTAGCGTATAAGTGGTGAACAGTGTGGTGTAACATGACACTTTTTTGTCCACAAGTTCTTGTTGACCAAGTATGCCTAGGCGAAGAGTGACGACCCTCTATACCCAAATGCCTAACTGTAAGAGAGATCGGAGAATTGTCGTGATTGAAATGGGTGTATCATAACGTGAAATCTCCGAAAGGATTGGCCGTAGTGCAATGTAAGTATACTGACTTGTTACACAGTGAATGAAAGAAGGCTATAACTCTTAGAGCAGGTACAAGTCCATTCAGAAGGTCAACAGCGCGAGAAGACAGCCAAATTGAGCGGGTGCCTATTGCTAGCAGACCGGAGACTGCAGGCCAGATCCAAGCAGTGGTTACAGGGTCACCCTCGGCGATTGTAAACCAATTGCTAGAAGCTTGGTTACACTCTGTGACCCCTGTGCAATGTGTTCCATGAACCTGATATCACTGCTAGCATCGTCTAACCTGGAGTAATTGAAACCGAAATGGACACGTGAATGGCGTACATTCATGTTTAGAGACGAATCTCGTTTCTGTCTGTGGCAAAATAACAATCGACGACATGTATGCAGGCGTAGTGGAGAATCGGTTTACCTGCTATGATTTCAGAACGCCACACAGGTCCACTGGTGTCATGGTTTGGGGACAATCAGTTTCGGCAGCATGACTGAGTTGGTTATTGTTGAAGGCACATTGACAGCCCACTACTATGTGGGCCGTAGGCTGCACCCTACTATGATACCCTTCATGTCACCATCAAAATCGCATCTTCCAACAGGATAATGGCCGTTCTCATAGTGTGGCCATCACAACACAATTTGCAAGGTGTTGCGAACACAATTTGAACCGCAAGGTCCCCAGATTTGTCCCCAGTAGAGCATGTCTGGGACGCCAGGAGTAGACACATTCGATAACATGGTCACCCAGCACAAACTGAACAACAACTGACTGCACGAGACATTTGGGGATAGAAAGACGTACCCAAAGGAGACATCCGAACACTTATTGATTCAATGCCGGCGAGGATCCACGAATGTATATGTTCTCAAGGTGGGCGCAGTTCTTACTGACAACTGTATCTGAAGGTAATAAACTTAGCATGATGCATTTCAATTTGTTATCATTTATCCTGGGTATAACCAGTGGCGTAGCTAGGTTAACAAGGGCCCCGGTGCAAAAAATTTATTTTGAAAAAAAAAAAAAAAAAAAAAAAGATCGCAAATTTCCCATGAAGGCTCGTGGGCTCTCTCAACCACGCTTTGGGGCCCCCAGACGTATTGTTGGGGGCCCCCTGAGCGTAGGGGCCCCGGTGCACTGCACCGCCTAGCCCCATAGTAGCTACGCCCCTGGGTATAACCCTGGATATATCTACAAAATTTCTTAAAATTCCAACATTCCTTTTGGGTGTTACAGTTTTAATTTCCGCCAGTGTAGAAGTCACAAGTGTTTCTGTTTGCGTGTATTAATTTTTGACATTTCAGTATCCCAGTCCGGATTCAACCACCCAAAATTTCAATTTTTCTATTTTTTTCCCCCCTTTCGTTTCAGCCATCTATGGACTGCGACTATACAACTTCATTTCCTCTTCTGACTTTCCTTCCTCCGTCACCAGTATTCTTTCATTCTATCGTTCACTCTTGGTTTTTCTTCCTCTGAAAATTCCCTTCTTTTCCTGGTTGGTTTTTCTTCAGTCAGATCGTTTACCTCCTCAATTTTTCCTCTGAATAATTCCCTATCTTGGATGTCTTCTATACTGATCCAACATATTTTCAGATCCTGATGGACCTCCTTCACCCATGGAACTTGAGTCTTCCTGTTCTTTTGCAAGTTGAATATTTTCTTTGCAATTCTTTCTGGTTCCATTCTCTTGATATGTCCATAGAAAGCTAATCTCCTTTTCTTAATTGTGTTTGATACCTTTTCAAACTTGTCATATAATTCTTGGTTCGATCTCAAACGGAAATTAAATTCTCTTCCTGTCACTTTTTTGGTCCCAAGATTTTCATTAGAAACTTACTTTCTTTCTTTTCTATTTCCGTCAATCTCTTTCTGACCAGTGGCGTAGCTAGGTCAACAAGGGCCCCGGTGCAAAAATTTATTTTGGGCCCTCAGGCAAGACGGGGGACCTTTTTTTTGCTTTGTGTACTGGTAGGGGCCCCCTGAACTGAGGATGGGGGCCCTTGAATTGTTCTTTAGGGGGCCCCTGAGCAGTGGTTGGGCGCCCCCCTGAGAGCGAGGGCCCTTAGTGAGGGGCTCCTGTGTTCTCAGGGGGCCCCTTAGACGACGGTAGAGCAAAAAAAAAAAAAAAAGGTCGCCAGTTTGCCGTGAAGGCTCGTGGGCCCTCTAAACTGCGCTTGAGGGCCCCTACAGGTGCGCTTAGGGGCTCCTTAAGGTATGCTTGGGGCCCCCTGAGCATGAGGGCCCCGGTGCACTGCACCGCCTAGCCCCATAGTAGCTACGCCCCTGTTTCTGACTAGTGTTTATGCTGCGTATAAATATTCTGGCTTCACTACTGTACTATAGTGTTCGTACTTCGCCTGATAGGAGAGTAATTTTGATTTGTATGTCTTCTGACAAATCTTGAAAGCTGTTTCCATCTTTCTCACCCTATCTTCAACTGCAGCCTTTTCATTAACATTTGGCGTCAAAATTTTACCAATGTATTTGAACTTCTGTGCTCTTTTAATAACACCATATTTAATTTTCACTGTACACGTCTGGTCTTTTGGATCTGTGTTCATTAATTCCGTTTTCTCAAACAATATCATTTTTCTATTATTTTATTTGTCATTTTTTTCTTGCTTACGTGTTTACGCCTCATCGAAGTCATTAGGGCCGGAAAAGGACTGGGGAAATGACTGGAAACGTATTCGGCCATGGCCTTCCGAAAGAACTATCCCGATTTTCGGTTGTAGTAATTTAGGGAAACTACGGAAAAACCGAAATCTGGATGGCCGGATGGAAATTTGAGCCCACGTCAGGACCGAGCGTTTCCTCTCACTTATCACACTTATTTTGTAACGTTTTTCTACTCCAATTCTGCCTTCGTATCATAGGTACTTACGCCAAGCACACTGAATTCATACATCATTTTCAATATGCTCTTTAACGTCGTATAATCACGTTGAGTACAAGCAGACTAGAAGTGAAGGGGAAGGTAACCTGAATTATAATTCACAATGTATTCAAAAATTAACATAATTTGCGTGTTACTATTCGGTAATAGTCCTCTTCAATGTACTTACACCACTTTTAAGATTCCTAAAGTATAAGTATATGCCGAGGAAAATATATAAACAGATTATATATTTCTAATGGCGATGTTATCTGAGGTTTAGCCTGAGATTTATACTCGCAACGTCCTCTGCCATCTTTGAACCTTTCATTTCATTTGCAGACACGAATCTGACAACATTTTTTCAACAGACTGCATTCTTTCTCTAATTTCATGTGATTTCACGTTAAAAAAATAATCATTATCTTGATTTTTGCGCTTCTAATTCACTCATTCACGTCAAATAAATAACATTTTAACACAGTAGCTTAACCGCCGAAACAATTTACCATCTATACTTGCTCCTCATGCAGTGCAGCCAACATTGTTACTTGATTATTTTAATAAGTACCTAGCAGTGTTTTATGTAAACGGGGCGCTTGCCCCGTGCGGCGACTTCAGGGGGGTGGTAAAATCATGTTTGTAAGGCCGTAATTTTTCTTTTTTTATGCTCCACTACTGCTCTGCCTCTGGCGACGACAATGGGTGATGAACCGGTGGTGGCGATAATCAGGTTGGCAACAATGGGTGCGGAAACAATGGAGGTGGAAACAATGGAGGCGGCAGCAATGGGGATCGCAACAATGGAATCGCAATGATAGGGGCAGAAAAATAATGTTCCAAGGGCGGCAATCTCACAGTGTTTACCCCGGTTCGGAAAAAATTCCTAGATCCGTCCCTGTTACCCAGTCGTAATATTGTAGCTGGTGAAAACAAAAATGATTCTTTTTCCCTAAGAGCTTGCTGTTCGAAACCAATGGAAATATTATTTACTGTAGTTTTATTATATTTTCGCTGAAATAGTTTTCGAAATGGTATGTTTTTATTATTTTTGAAATATTAGATGCTCTATGATTAATTTTAACATGTTGCCGTTTGACAGTATTCTAGACGGGGAAGGAGACGTTCTCTTGATTCGCAATGCCAATATAGCAGGTTTCCGCTAAATCGCTGCGAACTTGAAAAGTTTAGTGCAAGAAAATTCGAGTTAAGAATTAATTGCAAAGCTATTTCAACTAATGTTTCCTCCAAACCATCAAAGACTAATATTAATTTTAAATTTAATCGTTTTTACGTATATTTTCAAGGTGTTACTCGTAAGATAACTGATGGAAAAGGTTGTCCTGTATAAAAAGGACGTCCGGTTTGACTTGGCACGTTTAACTAGTGTTACTAGTTGTCATGTAGAAATATCACAAGATTATAAATTACTTTAACTTCAAAAATAAACATGATTCTAATTTTAAACTTCATAATAAGAGATGGAGTATATCTGAAAGATTGTTTAAGAATATAATTAATTGTGTGCGAAAATGTGCAACTGCAGGAATTAGATAAACATAAATTTTGGTGTACAGATAGTCGTATTTTTATGAATTTTCTATTTAGGTAATAACTAAAACCTAAGATTTATCAATTAAAGAAGCGTGGGAATACATTCTGTATCGAAATGTACTTTTGTAAGTCCCGGTGTACAACGGGATGTACGTTCTTTCTATGCATGTAATTACCAAGTGACTTCTTCATGCCACCAACTGATATCACCACAGAAAAATGAATCTGAACTCCTACTTTCTTAAAACCTTTTAAGCTACATTTCCTTCTATTTTACCAAAAAATTGGCTGATCGCATTCTTACCAACAAAGCAAACTTGTATAATCCAATGATAGAGTATGTTTTCTTATAACTCACAGTTTCATATTGCCGTGATAGATTTACACATACTATCATAATAACAAATCATTCAAAAGAGTAATGAGTAAACAACGAAACTGGTATCAAATAATTAAAATACCACAAAGAAAACTGTTCTATTAGAACTGAAGCAAAGGTACAGCGAATATCATGCTGAATATGTGGTAGAAAAGTAGACTAAAAATTTTTACGGCACGTCCAAATACAGATTAAACGATACTTCACCCACAAAAACCCGGGCAATCTCGCGATGATCTTTATAGATATGTATAAACAATTTGTTGGGGATATAAATCAATTCTTGACACGGTTTTAAATTTGGCTGCCAACTCCATGGATCGCATCGCCGTGCCACTTTGCAATGCAATCTTTCAATTGCAATAAAATTTATGATACCTGTATTAGTATATAATGCAGTCTAAATTAAGATAACATTCAATAAATGACTATAAATATAAAGCTAAGTATCCTCAATATGAAAACTGTTCTAGTTTGCTCGCTACTTTTAAATACATTAGGTGTAATTTGTTTTATTATTTGTCGATAGCAAAAAGAGCCTTCATGAAAAAGAGAAACCTTTTAGTTTCAAATATTGATCTAGGAATTAGAAAGAACTTTTTAAAACTCTCTGTGTGGAGGACAGCACTTTATGGTAGCGAAACATGGACTTTAGGAATACCGGAAATAAAGAAAATTGAAGCATTTGAAATGTGGTGCTACAGAAGAATGCTGAAAATTAAGTGGACTGACAAAGTAAGAAATGAACAAGTTTTGGAAATGATGGGTGAGAAAAGAAGTTTGTGTAAGAAGCTTACAGAAAGAAGAGACAGGCTGGTAGGTCATATTTTGAGACATGGTTAATTTGTTAGTGGAGGGAACAGTCAAAGGTAAGAACTGTAGAGGAAGACAGAGATTAGAATATATGAAGCATATAATTGAGGACGTGGGTTGTAATGGGTATGTAGAAATGAAGAGGTTAGCGCAGGATAGGAATTTTCGATACTGACGTAAATTTTTGAGTTTCCAGTAATACCGTTCATGAGATGGTCCCCGTAACAAAAATGGTCTAAAAACTATAACTTTGACGGCAGATCATGTCTTCATTTTTACTAGTGTAAACAAGTATTGAAAACAAATGAAGAAATGTCAGACTGCTCCTACTCAACGAGCTCTAAACTATACCCCACACTATACGGAAAGAAAATTTTTAACGACTTCGTTTACTTACCTGAAAACCCTCCCAGTTTTACAAAATTTTGAATTCTATGTTATTTTTTCAGGAATAAAGACGGAGAAACCGTAAATATAATTATACCCTGTCCACTCCATAATGGCGCCTCAAGGTCATGTTCCCCTGGCCCCGCTCCTCACCTTACCACCCCCTCCCTTCCTACCTCTCCTACCTGTGTCTAGGTGGGGGTAAGGGCAGTAGAGTAGGGATAGAGAAGACGGACCTTGAGTCGACTCTGTTAGCTGACCGGTCAAGAAAAACCTTAGACGTCAACATGATGGTATCTGGCGCATTCTTTATCTCTTCGAAAGAGTTTCAGTCTGCTAGTGGGACCAAACACTTTCGTAACATATGAGTTTCGTTATTTTCACTGTGCGCAAGCAAATGAACAATAGCAACGATAACTACGCATGTCTTAAGATTATCCGACTTCTCTTGACGCAAAACTAATAGCACGGAAGATATTTATTTGAAATCCTGTAGTCAAAATGCCAAAATCTTCGCGGAAGAGGGGGGAGTCACGGTAGAAGTGCCGGATAAACGTGAGCGATGCCGTGAAGTAGTGCCTACTTTTTATAACGGCAATCAAGAAGCGGTGTGAGAAGTTCATGCAAATACGCTGACTGCACGTGAGCGTTGTATCGCGCTGTTGTGTCGATAAGGCGCCAGTAAATACAGGCGTGCTGGGCTAGTCCTTGGACGCTGTTCAATAGCAAACAAAACAGCAGGAAACGTCAAGGGCATCTGACGAAGTTTTATTTTGATGAAGTTCTTAATAGTGATACAGACTGAAGTGCATGAGCCTAACTGGAAACGCGTAGCACGGAAGTAATTTATTTTTACTCTTTAGTAAATTGATGTTGTTGATTTTTATTTTCACTCAACAACATAGCGCTAAGATAATCAGTTGAAGAAAGATGATTGTTCTACTGCTTTGTTTCGTCTTGTGTTTCTGGATTATCAGATACATATATGTAGTTCATTTCATTTATTTATTTTTATCAGTGTTTAATCGCGATGGAGAAAATTCAACGGTGGCTTTTTCTAAGCACATACATTTAAAAAAAAAAAAAAAAAAAAAAAAAAATGCTTTCATTAACTGATGTAAAATATTAACCACATCCACTGATAATTTTTTCCAGTCCTTCCCGTACTTTCAAATCAAAACTTTCAGACTTTTACACCTGAAATCACGAGGTTGTTTGCGGTCACTATTATTCCTATCTTTCCATATACGACCTCTCACTGTTGTTCCAATATCCATCCGAGATTCATCTCCAATATATACCCTATCTCACTGTATATAAGAAAAAACATACCGTATCTATAGACCACGAAAATATTTTGGCTTAATGTTTTACTTATGTGCACATTATTAACATTTGGGACATTATTGCATTAGGGGAACGGCGGGTAGTATGGGCCAAAGGGTAGTATGGGCCAGATGGTGTTTCAGCTATTCGCTACTAGGTAGCAGCACGATACACAGTGTTGTGGTGGATCCTTGCCCAGCCTAAAGTACAAATCTTCGCCACCAGTCGGCGCCGCAATCGACCACGCCATGGTTCATCTCTTTGCCAACAGCCGGCGCCCTGATCGAGCCGACGGGAGCGCCAACTAGACCAGGTGGGAGACAACCGTACTACTTGGAGCCAGTCGGCTGCTAGCCAAGTGCCGCGTATGAACTTGTTATCTGTGTCGCGCTACCGCGTGTTCTGTTTTTGTGTATGCAACCTCTTGCATAATAAATAGCTGTGCTTAAGTACACCTCAGCTTTCATTTATTACTGTGTAGAGTGTAGTTACTCCATAACTGGTGACCCCGACGTGATTGTGTGCGTGCTTCGTTGTAGCATAGAACACATGCTTCAGTTAACGCGTGACTATATCGAATTCTGTACTCAGTGTTAAACTGTGTGTTGTGAAGTTTTAAGTGCTTTGCCGAAGCGTTCTCCGACGAGGAAATCACTCGAAACACGCGCTCCAGAAACAATCATGAATGCAAACACAGATACTTTGCTTGAAACGGACAACAATGACAAGCCCACACCGCCTCAGCTAACGGACGCTGCCCCGACTGTGTTGTCTGCCGGCGCTATGAAGTTGCCGCCGTTCTGGAAACATTGCCCGCATATGTGGTTTATTCAAGTTGAGGCCCAGTTTTACACACACCGCATTATTTCCGACGCTGCGAGGTATAATCTTCTTGTTGGCGCACTTGACTCTGAAATCATGATGGAGGTAGCAGACCTGCTGTCTAATCCGCCTAAGGAGAACAGATATGATCGCCTAAAAACCGAGATTATCAGCCGGCTGACAGATTCAGCCGACCGCCAACTTCACAAGGCCCTCACCGAGTTGGAGCTCGGCGACAAAAAACCAACACAGCTCCTCAGGCAAATGACTACCCTGGCCGGCGGCAGAGCAACTCCGGACGTCATCAGGGTTCGCTGGCTTGCCTTGCTGCCTCCGTCAATCCAACGCTGTTTGAAGCTGGTGAAAGGCATCTCCCTTGACGAACAGGCGAAGATCGCGGACGAGCTACATGAGATGCAGTCTCCTCCAACCGTTATGGCCGCTGGCTACACGCGTTCCAAGTCACGATCTCCGGACCGCCTGCCTGCCGATCCGCTCGAATCGCTCACAGAAGAAATCTCCAACTTGAAGCTGGCCGTGGCTGAGCTGTGCAAGATCAACGCCACGCTCATCAGCAGCTTCAATGAACGTGGCCGCGCACGTGAGCCTAGCAGTGTTCGCAGCAGCTCTCGCTACCGCAGACGATCCCCATCAAGTGCCACAGTCTGTTTCTATCACCGCCGCTTTGGAGAAGACGCTAGGAGCTGCGAGCCGCCCTGCTCTTACGCATCCAGACAGTCGTCGGAAAACTAGAGGCGCTGTCGATCGTTCAGGCGGCCGGCGACAGCACCACAAACGCCCGCCTCACCAAGGAATACCGATTGCACCTCTACGACCGTACAACGAACATGAGGTTCTTGGTCGACTCTGGCTCGGTTGTTTCACTGGTACCTAAGGCCTCCATTTCCGGATGTTGCAAGAAGGATGACTTCCAGCTGTACGCCGCCAACGGAACCGTCATCCACACGTATGGACAAAATCTCCTGGCGCTGGATCTTAACTTACGCCGAGCATTCAAATGGTCCTTCATTATTGCAGATGTCAAGGCAGCCATCATTGGAGCGGATTTCCTAGTTCACCACTCTCTGCTCCTGGACCTGAAGGGGAGATGCCTCATCGATCCTCTTACATCTCTGACGACCACGGGCCAACTCTGTGAAGCCACCATCCACACAGTCTCAACCATCAACCAGAACGCCTGTATGGGTGACCAGGACAAGATCTATGCCGACCTGCTCACACGCTACATAGACATCACGAGGCCTAACACTGTTCCTGTCACCCAGTCTGACAATGTTGTGGTTCACCACATTGAGACCACTGGCCCTCCTGTCTTTGATCGCCCTCGCCGACTTACTGGCGAGAAATTGAAGGCCGCCAAGGAGGATTTCGACCTGCTGCTGCATCACGGCGTGATACGACCCTCAAACAGTCAGTGGGCCAGCCCGATTCACATGGTTCCGAAGAAACTCGGTGGTTGGCGAACTACCGGCGACTACAGGCGGCTGAACGGGATCACTGTTCCTGACCGTTATCCTGTCCCTCACGGAGACAGCATCCTTCAGCGTCTCCATGGCTGCTCAGTGTTCTCCACAATCGACTTGGTCCGTGCCTACCACCAGATTCCGGTTGCCAAGTCAGACATTCCAAAGACCGCAGTGACGACGCCCTTCGGACTTTTTGAGTTCGTCGGCATGCCACCCGGGCTACGCAATGCTACACAGACCTTTCAACGCCACATGGACAATCTGCTTCGAGGTCTGGACTTTGTTGGCTGTTTCATCGATGACTTGATCATTTTCTCCAAATCACACGAAGAGCACTTAAAGCACCTCACCACGGTGTTCGACATCCTTCGTGCAAACAGACTAACAATCAATCATAAGAAGTGCCAGTTCGGGAAGTCAGAGGTCATCTACCTGGGATACACAGTCAACGCTTCCGGTTACAAACCCCCGGCGGAGAGAGTCCAAGCCATCGCGTCGTATGCGCAACCTCAGACCGTCTCCGATCTCCGTCGGTTCCTGGGAATGGTCAACTACTACAGGAGGTGCATCCCTGGCGCTGCACAGATGCAGGCCCCACTTAACGACCTGCTGAAAGACTCTAAACGAAACGACAAACGCCCAGTTCCTTGGACTCCCGCTACTGAGCAAGCGTTTGCTGCCTGCAAACGTGGTGTTGCCCACGCTGTACAAACGACTTTCCTCTCGCCGTCAGCGAGCCTTTGTCTGAGGACTGATGCATCCGACACGGCCATCGGAGCCGTTCTTGAACAGCTTCAGGATGGGACCTGGAGACCACTGGGGTTTTTCTCACGGAAGCTCATCCCAGCTGAAACCCGTTACAGCACATACGACCGAGAGCTTCTCGCAATCTATGCGGCCATTCGTTTCTTTCAGCACATTCTTGAGGGCCGACACTTCGTCATCCAGACAGACCATAAACCCATCACGTATGCCTTTTCGCAGCGACCGGAGAAGGCATCTCCACGCCAGTTACGCCACCTGGACTATATCTCACAGTTCACCACTGATATTGTCCACACACGGGGTGAAGACAATGTCGTGGCCGATGCACTCTCCCGCATAAACTCCATCTCCATGCCAACGACGATCAGCCACGAGGAGATCCACCAGGCGCAGATGGCCGATGAAGAGCTGCCAACACTCCGGGAATCAACACTACTCAACTTGCAGTCTCTGCGTATTGACGGCCTCGATATAATTTGCAACGTTCTGGAAAATCGAGTGAGGCCCTACATACCACAGAATCTCAGGCGACGGGCATTCGACGCCGTTCATGGGCTTTCGCATCCTAGTGGCAGAGTCACCGCCCGGATGCTGAAGGAACGCTACGTGTGGCCAGGTATCAGACGGGATGCACTCCTATGGACTCGAAGATGCATACCGTGTCAGCGAGCTAAAATTCACCGTCACAACCGACTGACACCACTCAACATTGCTGTTCCCAATAACCGGTTCGACCACATCCACCTGGACCTCATCGAGCTGCCGCAGGTCGCAAGTTTCCGGTACTGCCTCACCATTATTGACCGTTTCACCAGATGGCCAATGGCCATCCCGCTCAGCAACATACTGGCTGATACAGTTGCCTCAGCCTTCTATACACAATGGATCTGTCTATTCGGCACTCCACTTACGATCTCCACGGATCAAGGTCCACAATTTGAGTCAGCTCTCTTTACCGCACTATCGCGCCTGATAGGAGCTCAGCGAATTCGCACCACGCCGTACCATCCGCAGTCCAATGGACTCGTCGAACGCTGGCACCGTTCGTTAAAGGCCGCTTTGATGTGCAATACTCACCTACGTTGGCCAGACCTACTGCCAACCATTCTCCTCGGCCTACGCACCGCCTACAAGGAGGATCTGAAGGCCTCTCCAGCTGAACTGCTCTTTGGGACGCCGCTTCGACTGCCTGGCGAATTCTTCACCTCTGAAGACACTCCAGCTGATCCACAGTTCTTCCTGGAGAAGTTTCGAGAGCACATCCGCGCCGCCAGGCCCACACAACGGCTCATCACACCAAGGCTCGCCTGTTTCTACTGAAAACCTATACACCTGTACCCACGTCTTCAAACGTGTAGACTCTGTGAAGAAGCCTCTTGAACCACCTTACACAGGGCCGCATGAGGTCGTTAGGCGCATCAGTGACAGAGTGTTCGTGATTAAAATCAACGGGAGGACAAGGCAGTCTCAGTGGACATGCTGAAACCTGCCTTCATCGCCAAAACAGACCACGACCAGACCGACGCCCCCCGGGCAGAACATCCACCAGCACTGACGCACACATCTACATCAATGGACCGACCCATGAGAACCTACGCGAGGGGTTCTCGTGCAGACACCAGCACCGGTGGCAAGAAGCGAGTCTCGTTCCTTACTCTCCCTGAGTAAGTCACTGGGGGAGAGTGGTTGTGGTGGATCCTTGCCCAGCCTAAAGTACAAATCTTCGCCACCAGTCGGCGCCGCAATCGACCACGCCATGGTTCATCTCTTTGCCAACAGCCGGCGCCCTGATCGAGCCGACGGGAGCGCCAACTAGACCAGGTGGGAGACAACCGTACTACTTGGAGCCAGTCGGCTGCTAGCCAAGTGCCGCGTATGAACTTGTTATCTGTGTCGCGCTACCGCGTGTTCTGTTTTTGTGTATGCAACCTCTTGCATAATAAATAGCTGTGCTTAAGTACACCTCAGCTTTCATTTATTACTGTGTAGAGTGTAGTTACTCCATAGTGTAACCTTTGCCGCCAGCGCCATTTCGCCATGTGCAGAGAGTTTGTTTGATTCCCAGTGTCGTATCATCCGTGAGTGATTGTTGATTGTTTGTGCTCCTACAAGTTGTTGCCTCGAGTAATTTTTAACATCGCCCTGAATCATTACAGGTAGAAATATACTTATGAAACTATAACGGTTATTTCGTTTACTCTATTAATAAAGGGGCCTAACAATTACAGTTCGTTTGCTCTAACAATGTGTCGCTTGCTGCCACGTTTTCTTGTGAGTCGGGTAGTATGGGCCATGCAAAATTCGGGTAGTATGGGCCATGAAACTCATGTCCCTTTTCTTTTATTATTTTAGGATAGTATGCCAACGTTTAAGAAAAAACCAAAAGGTGAAGGTCGTGGAGAATGGTCAGAGAATGATATGAAGAATGCTATTGCAAGTGTATTGGAAAAGAAACTTTCCGAAAGAGCTGCATCTTACCGATTCCATGTACCTAGAAGCACTCTACAAAGAAAGTTAAAAGCTATAGTAAATAATCAGCCAACTGATATAACACCACAAATGGGGTACCGTATTTTAAGGCAACCTTTGATGAAAGATGTGAAAGACTGTTAGTAGCTCATTTGATGGATTTAGATTCGAGACTAATGCCCCTGTCCAAAACAGAGTTTTTGAAACTGGCCTATGACTTGGCAGAAAAATTAAATTTGAATCACAGATTCAACAAAAGGACGAAAATGGCTGGAAAAGATTTTTATGCCAGTTTTATGAAGAAGCACCCAAATTTGACCTACAGAAAACCACAGTCAACTAGTCTGATGCGGTGTGTAGGGTTTAATAAGCCACAGGTCGAAAGGTTTTTCAGCCAGCTTGAAATTCTCTTAAAAAAGCATTCCTTTCGTCCATCCCGAATTTTTAATGCAGACGAGACTGGCGTGTCTTGTGTGCATGAAAATGACAAGGTCATTACAATGAAAGGCAAACGTCAAGTGGGAAAAATTACTTCTGGAGAGAGGGGACGTAATGTAACACTTCTGTTTTGCATGAGTGCAACTGGTCAGTTTATCCCTCCGCTTCTTATTTTCCCAAGGAAACGAATGAATGACCGCCTCATGATTGGTGCTCCAACTGAAAGCATTAGTTTTCCAACTTCTAGTGGTTGGATGACAGCTGAGGCTTTTCTTAAGTGGCTTCGACACTTTGTTTCCTTCACAAAGCCCTCAGCAGGAGATCCTGTCTTGCTGATTGTAGATGGGCATTCCAGTCACAAGGACTTAGATGTCATCATGTTTGCTCGGGAAAACCATGTCCATATGTTAAGTTTCCCCCCCCCCCCACACTTCTCATAAGTTGCAGCCTCTTGATAGGACATTCATGAAACCTTTCAAAAACTGCTACAATACTGCATGCAGTCTGTGGATGAGGGCTAATCCAGGGTCAAGAATTAATGACTTCGATATTGCAAAATTGGTAAGTGATGCCTACAAGCAAGTGTGTCTACTAGATATTGCTGAAAATGGATTTAGGTGCATTTATCCGACAAACCCAGACATATTTACTGAGTTGGACTTTATGGGCAGTGATGTTACCAACATTGCACAAGAACCTCTCCCCGAGATGACTTCTGATGGGGCTGGTGTTGCTACATCTAGGACTCTCACGTCGATCTCACCAGCTGCTCTGACAGCCCCCCCCCCCCCTCAGCCTCCTTCCCAGGCAGAATCTATAGAAGAATCTGAAGAGGCCAACACTTCCTCCGATGCAGTACACTCAAGTGAACATTCTGATTTTGCAAGTGTCTTAAAAGAGGTGTCACCTTTGCCCTCCTGCAGCGAAAAGAGGCTGACATGTAGAAAAAGAAAAGCAGAGAGGAGCGAAATTTTGACATCAACGCCAATAAAAAATATGCTGACAGACAAGAAAGATTCAGCAGAGCAAAAGGAGAAAGAACTACAGAAAAAGAGACAACTGAGAATTTCCAAACAAGAGCAAAAGATGATCAATAACACGAAGAAAAGTGAACAAATCCAAATTTCTCATAATGACGGTGCAAAACCAGGTACTTCTCAAGACAGTGTAGATGTAAAATGTATTGTGTGTGGAGAATGCTATGAGGAGAACTGGATTCACTGCAACAAGTGTGAAGGTTGGGCATATGAGCTCTGTGCGGACATTGACGACTTACTTTTTTACTTTTGTGATTTTTGTAAGTAAATAAATCATAACGTAAATGACCTATAATATGTTACAGATTGTGTACATTATTAAATAATAAAACTTTTTCATTCAAAACAGTGTTTTTAATTTATAAAATTAATCATATTGGTGTGGCCCATACTACCCGCCAATTTTTAAAATGCCCAAAATTCAATGTTAGTTCTAATTACCTTTTGTGTCATGTTGCCTTCATATATTGCTCAATATATTTATATATCTTTGAGGAAAGAGGTTGAAAATATTATTTTTTTCGCTCATAACTTAACATAAGCTACAAATATACTTTGTAATTAACATTTTTCCTTAAATGGCCCATACTACCCTCCGTCCCCCTATACCATTCTAAGTTAATAATTATAAAATCATGTTTTGAATTCCTACGGAAAGACAGTTGTGAAATTGTAAGTGATCTATTAAAAGTGAATACAATACTGATCAGATTTTAAATATTAATAATAATAATATTTAATTAAATTGCGATGAAGCGCATGCTCCGGTGGCAATTGCACTACACACCCATGTTCTCCATTTCCTGCACTCACCTACATACGCCCTCTGCAAATTTGAGCTTTAACTTCTTCCAACATTTTTGGTAAATTATTCATCATTTCTCTTGGTAACTTATTCCAATCCCTGACACCCTTACCTACAAAAGAGAATCTTCCTACACCCTTGTGCCTGAAATCAAGTGTCAGCTTGTGGTCATGATCATCTTTTCCCTTCCATGCAATACTTTTAACTCTTACACCAATATCTTTCCATGCCTCATCACCAATATACGACTTCTACACTCCCATGACCCTCTTCACCCTCCTCCTGTCTTGCAATGAATCCCATTCCAGCTCTTTAATCATATCTGTTATTGCGGTAATTTGCAGAAACAAATATAGCAGTCCTCCTGTATTTGATAAGCAAAATGTGGGTCCCATACTACACTACCATATTCAAGCAATGGTCTGACCAAAGTTT
Source organism: Vandiemenella viatica (assembly GCA_031002005.1). NCBI lineage: Eukaryota > Metazoa > Arthropoda > Insecta > Orthoptera > Morabidae > Vandiemenella > Vandiemenella viatica. The sequence goes on along the minus strand of CM061920.1, from coordinate 316,539,743 downwards.
TATAACCCAATTCCTTTACTTCTCTCGTACATCCCCTCACCACTCTCTCCAACAAGTGGAGAATTTTGAAACCTTTTCCTACTACCTGACCAATGTGTCCTGTCCAGTTAATCTTGTTATCAAATGTAATTCCAAGGTATTTAAATTTCAAGTCTTCAACAAGCGATGCTTTCCCCACCTTGTAATCGTAATAATCACGTGAATAATAATGTGTGAACTTGCAACATACGGAAAGGAAAGACAGAAGTATTGATAGTATTATTCTATTATTCACTGTTAATGGGATGGCTGAGATTGTCGTCCCTTGCCGAATTCCTAGATATCTACAGCAATGTTAGTCAGATTCAGTCTAATGACTGCAGCATTTTGTTTTTATTCGAGGGAGCGATGAAAATTCTTTCTCACAAAGATATTTTATTGCAACCTACATAATGATATTTTCAATGCTTCTTCAGTTAATTAGGAATATTAAATTCTCACTGAAAGCGAGATCCAAAATCGAGGTGAAACAAAATAACGAAATTTCATTTTATAGTACGAAAAGCTATACATTTTATGTGATCAACTTTTAATAATTTATTTTTTCTGTCATTTTTAATCCAATTAGATTTAGGTTTAATTTATTCTTCATGGACAAGTTGAGAATTGCTTCCTTGCACACACTTAAAACTCCCTCCATCTGTGTTCAGATGACTCCCAACCTAGCTCCTTTATCATACGAGCGAATGATTGTGTTTTGCGATAATTTACACAAAGAAATCTAGCGTCCCTTCTTTACAGCTTGACCGACTTGTACTTGATACCATAATGCGAGTCCTACACAACACCGCCAAATTGAAGCACTTAGTAATAAGACGAAATTACCACAGAAGATTGTCTGAAAAAATTAATAAAAAATCGTAATTTGTAATTTGGAGCTAACTGAGAAAAACAACTGTTAATTGAAAACCAGCGCGTAAAAGATAACAAAGGCACTTCATTTCCTTTTCCTTGAGACTGAAGATAATGATATTGTTGGCCAAAGAAATTTTCTTGGAACTGGAAGTAAATTTAAAAAAATAACAACACAGACACGTAAGTAGCAAAGTGCTATATTAAAATGTTGCAACCAAGTGTTTTTCGTCCTTCGTTTGATTCCATATCTTTAACCACGGTTACTAAAATTAACTACTGCATAATTTTAATGATTATATAATTATATTTTACTCTAAATCAAGTGGCTAGTTTCGTGCCAACTCTACTGGGCGACCTTTTTATTCAAGTCAGCTTTCCATTACTTTTTACCCGTAAATGTGTGTCAAGAACTGAATCCTGAAATTACGTAAGTTCTAGCTTTCTCTGTTAAATTAACTATCACAAATCCAACATAGTCAACTGAAAGTCTGTGATATTGCGCTAGATCAACACGTATTTTTTTAAATAGTAACCCTCGTCTTTTAGACCAAATTAGCTATCATTAAATCTATGTGTTTGTTTATAATCACTTCTTAGGTTCTAAATCATTACAACATAGAAGAAGGGGAGGGCTAGAAACAGGAAGAAATTCAGCCATGGCCTTTTTAAGGAACCATCCCGGCCTTCGACTGAGTGGTTTATAGAAACAATGGAAAACCTAAATCTATGTGGCCGTAAGAGGATTCGAACCCAGATTCTCCCGAATGCGAGGCTCGAACATTACCGCTCATTCACCACGCTCGGTGGAAACGAATCCTGAGTAATACTATTTGCTTCTATTTATGAGCATATTTCATCCTTCAGATTAAGGTAAAAGTAACCAAACTAGTGGAACTACTGTTACTGTATAGTACTGAACTGTTTATTAGAAATTAAAGTAAGTAAAAAAAAAAAATTGGAGTTCTGACGCTATCACTAGTGTTATTGAAATAAGTCTTTAGCTACATTCTATTGCTTGGCTGAATCTTGTATGTAACCTTCAACTGCAGAAATTAATGGCTGTAATTATTTTCTTAAAAAGTAACATTCCACATTTATACTGCGTCTCCTACATACGACAAATATACTTAGCTTATTTACTGGAATAAGGACGACATTAATCTATTAGCAGAGACCTAACGAGAATTCTCTATGCAGATTTTATATGACATGGTCTGTTGAGCACCCACCGTAGTACAGGTAAATACTCCCTTTCAGGTGCGTAGCTACTATGGGGCTAGGCAGTGCAGTGCACCGGGGGCCCTACACTCAGGGAGCCCCCAATCGCACCTCTGGGGACCTCAATCGCGGTTCAGAGGGCCCACGGGCCTTCACGGTAAACTGGCGACTTTATATATATATATATAGAGCTCTACCGTCGTCTAAGGGGGCCCCTAAAACACAGGGAGCCTCCAGCAACACAAAGCAAAAAAAAGGTCGCTCATCTGGCCTGAGGGCGCAAAATAAATTTTTTGCACCGGAGCCCTTTGTTGACCTAGCTACGCCACTGCTCCCTTTTTCAAGTAATAATCATAATAATAAACAAAGATAGCTTTTGGCTTTTACAGCTAGCATCATAACGATTATGCAGAGTCCATAAGTTTACGTATATCGCTTTTCCAAGTACGTATCAATTCTGTGACCTTAATCGCATTAAAAAATTATATTTCAAACGACGAGACAGGACGAACACATCACTTAATTAAAAACACCCATATCTAAGGCGGGGCTCGAAGTAGCGAGCCTATAACTCGAGGCCAATAGGTTAACACGCTAAGCCGTTGTGATAATCATTATTAATATTTTACAAACTCCATTCTGTAATTTTAAAACCTGTTGCTGTTTCTATCAATTTGCATGTAATAATGTTCGAAGCACTAATATTGTTGAGATGTTTCATCTAGAAATAAGGATTTGTATTGCAAACAAAATGAATATTCGAGAAAATAAGATTTAGAAAACTAGCATATCATTCCTTTACAGGACAAATTGGAAAAAGCGGAGAGTAGTTAGGGACAAGACACGTATCGATGTCACTTAATCGTGCCACAAGTAAAACATAATGCACCTTACACTGGTGACCCCAAGTTGTATCTAATGGAGGAATGTATTTTTCGCAATATCTGTGATTAGTGTAAGCTATGTTTTGTCGATTAAGTGTTAACTTGTTTGTGTCGTTTTTAATCGTGAGGTAGGACTAGGAAACAGTCTCTGTATTCATATTCATTACTTTACACTCATTACAGCATACTGTAATTAGGAGGACAATATTTTAATCCTGGGTCCGCTATACCTATCAGGGACCATTACGGGGTGTATTAAACACCATATACCCGATTCCATACGTTCTGCCTTAGTAACATTATGATATCGACTACTAAGAAATTAATAAAGACTGCTACAAAACGTGTTCACTGTCTGTGCTCGGATGGGTTTCGTAGCAACCTTGCTTCCTGGAAAATCAACGTCTGTAAGTTTCCTCCGAGTAATAAATTTTTCAGGAAAGAGCAGATGTCACTTCCTCTTATGCGATCGTCTGGTCTGAAAACTTCCGTAACCTCGCAGTCGCACAGTACGCCGGAACCCCCCTCCGGGTTTCAGTTCGCAGAATGTTTAGCTGCTTCCACACTACTTGCTTCCAGCAACGGCTCGCCTCGTCAGTAAATTTCCTCCAGTCTCGCCTTCAGTTCATACAAAACGAAGCTCAAGGATACAGTTGTTCATTGCGACACCACTCTTGTGTAACAATCGTATGAGTGTTCTTCCTGAACTCTAGAGCACTGCCCCGATAAAGAAAATTTTCCATGATCGAAAGGTCCACGTCTCGAAGTACGGTCATTAACAAACAAGTCCTTAGACTCTGGATCCGCCACTGGTTACGACAGTAACAATTGTTGTAAATGTCATACAAATCACATCAAATTGATTTTCTCTAAAAGCGGAAGTAACTAAACTTGAGGAATAGTGAAGCAAAGATTCTTTACTTTTGGCCATGGGATGCATGTATAAGGGTTCTCCCTTAAGTTTGTGGCCTGTACCATGAAGAAAAGAAATATATGGAGACGAAATACCGCTTATTCTGCGACCCAGCCACTAAACTCTAGCTGATACTACGCATGCGCGGTGGCGGCGGCAGCCATATTACGTATCCATACAATTGCTATTTGGAGACAGTATACCCCGAAAACTAAGCAAGATATCGGATCATTTTATTCTTTATTTTCGAATTTTTTTGTCGTATTACATAATTATCCATGATCAAGTTTGACTTTTTGCGAAATTTTTCTTCTGCATTTAAACTCAAGACACCTCACTTTGAGACAGAATATCTCGAGAACTAGGCGAGATATAGAAAAATTTTATTCTTTATTTTTTTTTATTTGTCTCGTCTTTTTAAATAAGAATCCATCATCAAATTTGACTTTGACCAATCTTTTCTTCTGAATTTCAACAAAAAACATCCCACATTTGAGACAGAATATATACATCTACATCTACTCTGCAATTCACAAAATTGTGGCTGGCAGAGGGTGCTCAGCACCAAAGCTAATCTCTTTGTTGTGTATTCCAATCCCTAATGGTACGAGGGGAAAAAAGAATTCATATAAGAATCATTGCGGCACCTTATTTCTCTAATCTTATCTTTCCTGTCATTCCGGCTCAAATAGGTTGGTGGACGCAGTATTTCACTACACTCGTGAGTGAAAGTGGAAGTACACATGTTTACCAATAAGTTTAAACGAAACGTGCGTCGTCTATCTACCAGAGACTCCCAGCCTATTATACTAATCAGTTCTGTGACGCTTTCATAAGGACTGTAGCAAGCGGTCACGAATCGAGCGGCTCTTCTCCGTACTTTCTCTATACTTTCGATCAACCCCTTACGAAACGGATCCCAAATGGCACAACAATAGTCCAAATGTGGACGCACAAGAGATTTGTATGCTATCTCCTTTGTTTGTTCATTACAATTTTTCAATATTCGACCTATGAATCGCAGCCTAGAATTAGCTCTACCTACCAACGAATTAATGTGTAAGTCCCATTTCATGTTCCTTTGTACTGTTACTCCTAAATATTTCATAGAATCGATCTTATCAATAACTGAATTGTTTAACTCGTATTTCTGAACAACTGGATTCTTTTTGTTAGTTATGTTCATTGTCTTGCACTTTTTACAATTTAGCGTAAGTTGCCACTCAACGCACCATGCCAAAATAATATCCAGATCACGCTGAATTTCTAAGCAATCGGCCAAATTCCTTACTTCCCTATAAATAACCGCATCATCAGCAAACAATCTAAAAAGGCTTTTCACTTTGTATCCGAGATCGTTTATAAAAATTAAGAAAAGAAGTGGTCCTATTACAGTTCCTTGAGGTACCCCCGATGTAACATCTAGATTAGAAGAACTTTCTCCTTCAACGACGACATACTGCGACCGACCAGTTAGAAAATCCTTTATCCATTCACAAAGCTGATGCGATATACCGTACGCTCGTAGCTTCGCTAAAAGGCGGTTGTGTGGCACAGAGTCAAAGGCTTTCTGAAAGTCTAAAAAAATGGCATCTACTTGTGAACCTCGAAAACTAAGCAGGATATCAAAAAAAATTATTCTTCATTTTTTATTTGTCTCATCTAGTTACATATTAAACCATCATCAGATTTCGGCGTCACGTTTATCCTAGAGTCCCCTTGAGGTTTTTGTACATATTCCCCGTGTCTGTATGGATAGGTAATATGGCTGCCACGCCTCCCCACTCCTCACCGCCCGGCGTCACTTCAATACGTGGTGAAGGTCCCTTGCGTCGTCTCCATATATTTCTTTCTTCCATGGCCTGTACGTGTGTTAAAAAGAATCTGTGGTCTATTTTACAGCATACTCCCCTCTGGGTTGAGAAATATTTACGTCAACGATATTGCAGTTCTATGAAGAAGTTATAAAGTATGTACAACTTTTGCAAGATAGTATGATTTTACTTTCCTGGTCAAGCGACAACTTATGGGACTGACCCTGTGTGTACATTTGATCCACAACTCGATTGATGGTTAGAAACTACCGCAGGAGGCGTACTGCGCCACTGTTTAGAAAGGTAATACCGTCGCGACGCGTCGGTTCGTTTCCTTCCTGTTGTGTGTATTGCTGTGATTAGAGTATTGTATTGCGTATTATAAAATGTGTTTTGTTGATTTATGGTGGGTATATCAAGTTGAAATAATGGAGATACTGAAATGTGGTGCAGTCTGATTAAAGCCTCAGTCACATTTACCAGCACGTAGCGTGTCCAGCGCGTAACGTGTCAGACACGGCACAGTCATAAGTTGTATACGACAGTACACTCTCAGACGTCGTCAGACAAACTAGAAAGTGCACGCATGTAACTACTTCTAAAATGTTCCGAAATTTGTTTGGAAGAACTAGCAGTAGTAGCAATTTTTCTGGGAGAAGAAGAATCGGGTTATGCAGAAATTCCGTTTGTACAACAGAAAAATCCAGCTCAAACCCGAAAATGCTGATAAAGTAATATTGACTGCATGCATTCTACACAACTTCATAAATTATAATCATACCCATGTAGATGAAAATACAGCCGTTAGTAATTTGAGTAGTCAATCTACCGCTTTTGATGTCAGAGACAAACTTGCTTTGTATTTTGAGTCATCAGCGTCGTGTAGAACCCGTTGCCAGCGATGTGGAAGGCGTAGTATACCGTTAGCAGAGCCTGTTCTGTTGATGGTGCGAATGGATCGGTCTACAGCCTGTCGAATCTCTGGAACAGTTCTGAAGCGAATGCCAAGAAGTGGTTCCTTCAGCTTCGGAATCAAATCAAAGTCACAAGGACTTAGGTCCGGGGCGTATGGTGAATGGTACAGTACTTCCCAGTCTTCCAGCGGAATTGATAATAAATAGTTATGTGCGTACTAGTGGTGAGAATTGTCTCGCTGGGGCAGCCACCAATCTGCGAGGGTGTGCTGATATAAGGATGAACGCCGCTGTTACTATTCATTGAAGCGAAAGGATTACATTGAATAACGAGCCCCAGATGCCGGACACGTCAAGTTTGATACGCAGGGGATAGGTGTCTCAGCATAGCGTGTCTGAATAAATGCAAGAGAAATATAACTCGAACGAGACATTGAAAAATATAGCAATTTCTCGGACTTTGGAGAGATCTGTGAAGTATTTTTTTGTGACCAAAGAGTCATGATAAATTACGAGTTTGACAGGGTGGATGTTTGATTTGTCTGCGAACATGGAGTCGAGAAGGTTTCGATAAAGTGGGAGACATTTCTCTGAAACCAGGAGAAGAAGGAGAAATGATTGGAGAGATTGCATGATGGGACAGCCAATCCAGTAAGATTATAGTAATAAACAATCTAAAACAATTTTAATTTGGTTTTCAGGTACACCCAATAACGATGGAGAGATTTCGGTGTTGGACTCCGATTGGTGTTAACGATTCCCGCCCAAGGACAGTCAGAGCTGGTGGCTTTATAGAGAACCGACGTGAAGCGAGGCAAGAATCGGGGACTTAAGCTGTTAAACCAAGAGTTGTGAAGCCAAGGCTTGAAGCGAAGTTTTATTCTTCTCATGATGATGTAATATCCGATTCGGTGCATAGGCGATTAAACGTGGACTATGTAACCATACATGGCTACTTTCTAGAGAAGATGAGGGGGTTTTCCGTCGCCTTCCCTATTGCGTGTTCTTACGTATTATTGTAGCATTGATGACTGTGATAGTATGTGCGTTTAGTACAGAGTGTTGTATGAAATGGGAGATGAAGATTTGAGATGGTGAAATCCGATGCCGACCCATTAAGGCCTGTTCTTTCGAAAGACTCCTCAGTGACCGCCAGGGTGATGGTCCTTATTCGACGAGTGAATCACCATCAACAGTGCCATGTGACTTCACTCCAAACGCACTGCGGAAACGTTTCGTATTTAACACGGGACTTGGCT
>CM061920.1:316413918-316530847 GCA_031002005.1 Vandiemenella viatica | reverse complement strand
AATATATTTATCAAAATAACTAAAAAATTTGACTTAGTTCATAACCGGAAGGTTGGCTGGATACTCAGGAAGGAGGAGTGCTAAGCCATTTCCTTTCCTCCGGGACACTACAGCTTAACGTGGAATCCAAATCACGGTACGACTTTACTAACCTCATGTGAACAAATCCCACTCGCAAAAATTCTTGACAACAGCAGGAATATAGCCTGCAGCTTTGATTTTTTTTTTTTAAAACAGACTGAAAAAAATCTTCTGTGAATCTCTGTAGCCACTGACAGCCTGTACCTACAGGCTGTGTAGTGGAGTGTCTTGTCCTTCTGCAAAATACATTGTTTTATGTGAAAATATACCAGTAACACAATAACATGACTTCGACAAACTGTCACGGGACAATCGTCTGAAAGAAATTTCTGGTATTTAATACAGACTTTGAAACTGACCGATCTGTCGACAATCCTACGTCTGCTTCTTAGCCTGTTGAGAACCGTAATAAATTGGAAATATTCCTCAGCCTACAATTTAATTTCTTTGCTTTGAGGTTTCTTTTCTCTAATTTAAGTAAGTTTTCTAGGCGTCGGTCTGGGTATATTGTACACTAAACAGCCAATGAAACTGGTGCACCTGCCTAATGTCGTGTAGGACCCCCGTGAGCATGCAGATGTACCGCAACACGACGTGGCATGGACTCGATTAATGTCTGAAATACTGCTGGAGGGAATTGACACCATGCATCCTGCAGGGCTGTCCATAAATCCGTAAGAGTAAGAGGGGTGGAGATCTCTTCTGAACGGCTCGTTACAAGGCATCCAAGATATGCTAAAAGAAATTCATCGCTGTGGAGTTTGGTGGCCAGCGGAGGAGTTTAAACTCAGAAGAGCGTTCCTGGAGCCACTCTGTAGCAATTCTGGACGTGTGGGTGTCGCATTGTCTTGCTGGAATTGCCCAAGTCCATCGGAATGCACAATGGACATGAATGGATGCAGGTGATCAGCCATGATGCATACATACGTGTCACATGTCAGAGACGTATCTAGACGTATCAAGGATCCGATGTCACTCCAACTGCACACGCCCCACACCATTACAGAGCCTCCACCAGCTTGTACAGTCCCCTGATGGCATGCAGGGTCCATGAATTCATGAGGTTGTCTCCATACCTGTACACGTCGATTCAATTCGAAACGAGACTCGTCAGACCAGGCAACAGGTTTCCAACAGCCCAATGTCGGTGTTGACGGGTCCAGACGAGGCGTAAAGCTTTGTGTCGTGCCCTCAGCAAGGGTACATGTGTGGGCCTTTGACTCCGAAAGCCCATATCGATGATGTTTCTTTGAATGGTTCGCACGCTGACACTTGTTGATGGCCCAGCATTGAAATCCTCAGTAATTTGCGGAAGGGTTGCACTTCTCTCACGTTGAACGATTCTCTTCAGTCGTCGTTGGTCCCATTCATGTAGGTTCTTTTTCCGGCCGGAGCGATGTCGGAGATTTGATTTTTACCGGATTCCTGATATTCACGGTGCCTTCATGAAATGGTCGTACGGGAAAATCCCCACCTCATCACTACCTCGGAGATGCTGTGTCCTCTGTCTCTTGCGCCGACTATAAAACCACGTTCAAACTCACTTACATCGTGATAACCTCCCACTGTAGCGGCAGTAACCGATCAAACGCCTGCGCCAGACACCTGTTGTCTTATATAGGCGTTGCCGACCGCAGCGCCGTACTCTGAGTGTTTACATATCTCTATGTTTGCAAACGCATGCCTATACCAATTTCTATGGCTCCAGTGCCTTCGTCACCAATTTCGTATGACTTTTGATGTGCTTGGCATACTTAATTTCGAGAACTGAAACCTCCGGATAATATTTTTTAACGACGATATCCGTCAGGAGCCTTTCCATCAAACATGGTAGCTATCCAGTATCTGCTGTTCTCCTTTAAATCTATATTTTGAGAGATTGTGCTGCTCGAGGTTACTGGATCAATGAGTTACATTTTACATTAATCCAGACATGTAGCAGCAACGGAAAAATCGGCCAGTGAACTAAAAACATGTTAAAAAATAAGGGTGCCTGTCTAACAAACATAACATATGAGAGCTGATAGTTAAATCCACGAACAAGTCCTATGAAAAGTGTTACGTGCCACATTCTTGAATATTACGTAGCGTTCATAAACTACTAGCTCCAATTTGTCCTCCTGTGAACCCTCCCTCCACGTAGCATGACGTGGCTTTTACCTCTACCTCTCCCCCGCGTGACACGTAGCTTTTTCCCTATTGATTCCAAAAGACATTTTGTACTGTTTTTTCTTGTCAGACTATCATAAATTACATAAGGAGATAATTAAATGAAGGAAATAAATATTCACATGCCGTTATGTGTTCTGTAATTTATTATTCGTGGTTCGGATTCCACGTTACTGTAGGTCCCAGAGGAAAGGAACTGGCCGTCCTACCTCTGACACAATGGCTTAGTATGCCTCCTTCGGGAGTATCCAACCAACCTTCAGGTTGTGGACTAAGTTAAGTTTTTAACTTTTTTTAACTGTAACAAATGATATGAATGAAATGCTAAGTGGCTTGTGTCGGATACCAACCCCGCAACCCCAACATAGCCCAATGTAGCTTTCTACCCAACCCCTCCCCAACCTAGAAAGGGGCACCTAGTTAATGGGCGCTCCCTTAGTGTGGATGACACCACGCACACTTCAACTCGAACCCAGCTGTGAGGCACTGTTAAAACAAAGTTATAAAATCTTACGTAAATGTTTGTTCAGTGCTGCTAACGTTGGTGCATGGCAGTAACGCTAGGACCTTAATTCTCTTTCACGTACTGCCATTGCTGCTACAGCTTCCGCGCTTCAAACTTCCGCTTCAAACTTCCGCAATGTGATGGAGCTGACCATATTTCAAATCTGCATTTGATGCAACCCATATGTTTATGCCAAGTTGTCAGTTCCAGGTATTGGTACGATATCCTTTTGGCTAGCCATAGTCAAGGTCTTCTATGCGGAGTTTCGGCCAAGGCTACCGCCAGCACGTGCGGGTTCACGGCTCATTTGCTGCGACTGCCACACTGGCAGAGTGGTCGTGCCCCGCTGTGCTTGGTTACGGGTTGCTGGCCCTCCTTGGAAGCGCTCTTCGCTCCTCGTGGTCCACTTTATACTATAGTCGGCGTCATGGAATTAGGCCTGCCAAGGTCACGTAGTCTCCACTGCCTCCCCTGCCCGCACCAACCCTCTGTCCCTTGGTTGGGCCGGCGACATTGCCACATTAGCTTTTGCCGGTCGTCCATGCGTATCTTTACACGCGGTCGCTTTATTTCCTTAGTTTAAGGCCTATTCGAGTAATGTTAATGGTGGTGATGTTCAGGAACATAATCATGCAATTAGTGTATTAACAGACAGAAGTAATATTCGCGAACCTGCAGGCCGCCTGGGCATTGGAAACCTAATTAAAATCATTGTAGCAGATATTTTAAAGTATTTTTAAGGAATATTACCAATAACTAATACGAAAAAATAAAAAAAATAAAAAATACTTCGCTAAATTACAAACACTGACATGGAGGTATTTGTGGCAGTCATTTCTATGTATAATCGATCCCTTACATTTTATAAATTAATTTTCGTTTTGTCTTTGCTTTTGAAGATTTCTCGCGAAATTTGTCATGTATGGGCCATTGTGTACAATGACAATAATAATTCTTACAGAAGCTGAAAATATCTTTTCTCAGTCGTAAACGAACCGACCGACCAGCCGGCACTGCGGCATGCGCTGCGCGCAATCATTCGCGCAAATATAAACTGTGAAACAATCCAAAAGGGGTTGTCTGAAGAGGCTTTGCCTGCTACCAGAATTAATTTCAGTATTTTCTTAGAAACTTTCTCGCTGGAAGATTTTACGTAAACAAATAAAACGTAAGTTAGTCAGCGACAACATTTTACATTACAGAGCCGAAACAACTAAGCGCATCGTGTAACATTTTATTTTTTTTATTCACATGCTTCCCTATTTAATGAATAGAATGTATTCGGTATGAGTCTGTTAACTTTCAGGAAGGCGCATAATTTTTTTTTTGAGTTATTACTTATTATTTTTATTGCTTTTTCTGTCGGTTGAAGTGAAAAAGTATTTTGATTTCTAATTTTCATGGAAACACATTACTATTTTTTTAAAAACAGTCACACAAATATTTGGAATTAAAAAGCACATCACCTTGTCCCGCATGTTAAGTATTATGTTGTAGAAATTTTTTCGCACTCATTACTGAAAGTTGATTTTTTTGCTGATTTGCAACACTGTTCGGATACTCCGTGACCTTCACAGGACTAATTTCGTGACTGCCACTATAGGTCTTTCCGGTTGGCTGGACAGCCTGCATAATACGACTTGCAGTGTCCGTCACCATTGCAACTTGCATTGTTAAATATGTGGTCGGACACAGCCAATCCGTGCGCACAACAGTTGTATAAAGTTTCTGAGCAGGACTGTCAATGGTAAATGATTTGTTTATGATTTACCACGATACTATATATAACTATTATATATATATATATAACAATTTGAAGCCAGTGGAGACTGCCAACAGAAGTGCAAACTTCGATGTGGTCGTAACGATCTAGTGACAGGGTTTCTATCCATGGAAGCCTTACGGCACACTTCATAATACACAGCAAGCTGTGCCAGAGATGAAGGCAGGGTTAAGGGTCAATAAAAAATCCCCGCCGAGACAGAGATTCAAACCGGGAACCTTGCGCTCCCCGCTCAAATATCTTAACCACTGAACCTCCAGACCGCTACAGATATACTGTTAACATCAGAATGTCGGTGATGCGAACTCATAATGGTTTACCCAACGAAACATCGCTCAACGCACCTAAAGAAGTTTTCACTTGAAAAACTAAAAATCATACCTGCTCCACAACCTGAAGCTTGGTCGAATCTTCCCAAAGGAGATGTGCCAAACTATTGTTTCAGAGGCAAGGAGGCCAAATCCTTTCCTCTGTGTGTACAGTTTAACGTGGAATCAGTACCAGGAACGTCCCGGCATAGCTTATATAATCAAATACAACTTCAAAAAATTCGTGTTCTCCATGTGATTTGAACCCACGTATGGAGAGAGAAACTCTCACAAGTAAGCGCCTTAAACGCGGAGTTACCAGACCGCTTTATTATGAAGTGCGCGTGCCGTAAGTATTATCAAAATCCTGTAAAAACTGTGTTTTTGTATAAACAACGTTGACAGATGAGGGAAAAATGAAGAAGAGGGTTTAAATTTCTTTAAATCAAACGTAATCAGTATTTTTCTCTTTGTTTTATAGTATACGTATGAAAAGTTCCATCTAAATTGGATAAAAATTGTGTTTGTATAAAGAACATTGAAATAAACTTTAATTTTTATATATTAGATACACATATATATATATACTATCATTGCTGTCCAACCGCTAAACGTCATACTCATAGCTAAAGGTATACTTCTAAAAAGCGTTCAACGCACATATACGCGCAACACGTAATAGCATGTCGGTGACGGGAAGTCACGAACTCTTAGATTTAACCCGGCCCAAACATCGCCTAATGTGCCTATAGATGTTTCTACTGCTGCTCCACTGCGCTCTGTGAGTGATTAAGGATGAAAATTACATCGTTAAATGATTATATATTTTTTTCCCTTGCGATTCGGTCACCAAGTACCATGTTGACATTAGCGACCTTTTTCCGCAGGGGTGATCAGTGTGAAGCATGGTAAAGGGACGGTGAGGAACTAAGTTCTTGCCCGAAGTCTAGCCGGGCCTGTTAGGCCAGGCGTACCTAACCTATTGGAAGAAAATCTTCTTTTTTTTTTTATGGATTTACACCTCGTCAACATCGAGGTCATTAGAGGCGGGAAAGGACAGGGGACAAGGAACGGGAGGTAATTCGGCCATAGCCTTTCTGAAGGAAGCATCCCGGCATTTGCCTGGTGTGATTTGGGGAAACCATGGAAAACCCAAATCTGGATGCTCGGACGGGGATTCGTACCGCCGTCCTCCCGAATGCGAGGCCAGAGCGCTAACCGCTCACCCACCACTCTCGGTGGAGAAAATCTTGTGTTGCTATATGTCTGTGAAGCGCGCAACGTTGTGTGTTATGTGTGACAAGTGTATTTTTTTTGTGAAATGCGTTGATTATAATGCAGAGATTAGGAACCGTCTCAGTAATCGTCTAGATGATTGCGGAAAACTGATTAAAAACAGCAACCAACACGGTCGCCATGCGGCCCTTTGCTCGTGCCCGGTGCCGTTGTACCTCCATTATCAAGCCTCAGTGCACTCAGCCCCACTGGTGGATTGATTACCATTTATTATAACCAAAAAATATATAAGGGCATTATTTATTTAAAAAAAAAGTCCTGATTTGTCAGTTGGAATGGAGAAAATGATTAATTTCTTGTAGGACGATTTGATTTTCCGTTTATAAACGATAATATCCTAGACAACGATCAGGAATTGATTATTTGATATGCTGTGGTGGATTCCATGTGCTCGTGAGGCTTATCTAACTATGGCTTTGGACAAAGCTGAAATTACGTTTGCCACATCTTTACGATATTCTTGACTCAATGGTTCACTAGTATAACTGGAATCTGATAGTGAAAGAGAATGAGGCTATTTCGATATCACTTAGAATCGAGGAGGGGTGTGGCAGTGGATATGAAATATTGTGAAGATATTAGCTGAATGTAATGCTGATAAAGTTTAATGTACCGCTGGAGTAAATTGTTTCCCGCATCTTTGAAACACATCAGCGCTTCCATTGCGTGATTTAAATATGTATTCCCCACTCTAAATAAAACGAAATGTGAATTAATGAAGCATTTGCGATGAGCACAATGTGCGATGAATTTGTTGTATTGATTGAAGAAGCGGCTATAACGCTAATTTTACGGCATCTTATACAGTGAAATCCTTGGACATACTATGAGTGTGGTTTCTGCTGTACGTAGCCATATTCAACTACAGGCAACATGCAAGCCAAGATTTATACAGTAGTTGCAAATTTAATTATTTTTTTGAAGAGGTGCCCAGATTTAAAATGCTTTCAGAAGATTCATGAATCTGTTTCGATATTATTGAAAATTGGGAAAGGTTGGGGCTGATATTCATAGAGGCTATTTAAAAACATCCTTTTTTTTTGCTGAAAATCTTGCAACGGAATTAAAGTCTACCATCCGATTCACCTAAATCCGAAATACAATTACTTTCTCTGATTATTATTATTATTATTATTATTATTATTATTACTCCGCGATTCACTAAAAGTGTGTGGCGGAGGGTGCATTGCACCTATCGAAAGGGTTATGGTTTGGAAGGGTTATAAGGGATATGGCAGGAGGCGCCCATGGGCTATTGTGAGGAACCATCCCCGCATTCGCGTGGAGTGATCTGGGAAAACCATGGAAAACCCAGATCAGGATGGCTGGAGTGCTTTATCGAAAGCTACTCCTGTCGGATTTTAAGTTTACTCGCCGGTAAATCCTTTCTATTCCATTCCCTAATCGCTCGTGGGAAAAATGAGTACAGAAATGAATCGGTTCTGGCCCTGATTTCTCTTATCTTATTTTCACGGTCATTTCGAGATATGAATGTTGCTGGTAGCAATATTTGCTGACTGTCATTCCGAAATATCTGTCGTGAATTTTTCAATTAGCTTCCGTCGAGAGCAACGCCTTCGGTGTTCCAGGTCTTCCCAACCTAACTCCTTCAACATCGCACTTACGCTTTCCCTCCAACTATATATATACCTGTCACGAATCGGGCGGCTCTTCTTTGGACCTTCTCTAAAGCCTCCATTAACCCCTTTTGATGGGGACCCCATACAGAACAACAATACTCTAAGTGAGGACGTACTAGTGACTTGTATACAATCGATTTAACTTCCTGAGTGCATTGATTTAAATTACGACCTAGAAATCGGAGCATACGATTTGCTTTTCCCATTACATTCTCGATATGCTCATTCCACGACAAATTATTACGAATTGTTACCCCTAGGTATTTAGCGGAATCTACCGTTCTAAGGACAGTGCCATTAATCGTATATTCATAGTTAAATGGTGTCACCTTTTTACTTACACGCATGACTTGGCACTTTTTAGCGTTTAACTCCAACTGCCAATCTTTACACCACGCAATTATTTTCATAATATCGTCTTGTAACAAAGCGCAGTCGTCCTGGGTTTTGATTTCGCGATAAATTATAGCATCATCGGCAAATAATCTTTTCATCCCCCCTATTATGTCGCATAGATCATTGATGTATATGAGAAACAACAGTGGCCCTAACACGCTTCCCTGGGGAACTCCAGACCCCACTTCAGTAAGTGATGAACGCTCACCGTCGAGAACTACACACTGTGTTCTGCCCTTCAGGAAGTCTGCAACCCAGTCGCATATTTGTCTAGATATGCCGTAACCGCGAAGTTTCCTAAGTAACCTAGTGTGAGGCACAGTGTCGAAAGCTTTTTTAAAGTCTAATAGAACCAAATCAACCTGGGATTGCTCATCTATAATTCGGCACAAGTCGTGAATTAGAAGTGCAAGTTGTGTTTCGCAGCATCGGCCTTTTCTGAATCCATGTTGATTTGGATTTAAAAGCTCACCTTCATCCAAGAACCGCATGACATTTGAATAGATGATATGTTCTAAAATCCTGCAAAATATTGAAGTTAACGAGATCGGCCTATAATTCTGAGGATCATTAACATTCCCATTTTTAAACACTGGAGTTACGATAGCGGTCTTCCATTCGGCTGGTATTTTTCCTTGATCCAGAGAGACGGTATACAATTTCATCAAATACGGTGCAATTTCCTTTGCGTATCTTGAGTAGAATCTTGTAGGAATACCGTCTGGTCCGGGAGCCTTATTGGTTTTTACATTCATAAGCAGTTTAGTTATTCCCTCGACATCAAGAGCGAGATCATTCATAATTTTGTCGGTACGATTGTTAAATATCGGTATCTCCTCTGAGTTTTCTATCGTGAAAGCCTTTTTAAATATATCATTCAAAATTTCTGCTTTCTCTACGCTTGTTTCTGATAATTCACCATTTTCTTTAATCAGCGACGGCATAACCTTACGAGAGCCTCTTATTACTTTGATATACGACCAGAACTTTTTTGGATTAGTAATCAGATCTTCGGATAAATTCCTGGCTTGGAATTCTTTAAACGCATCGCGCATTGCCTTACGCACTTCCGCACGCAACTGGACTAATTTAGCACGATTAGATGAGTCCCCCGATTTTTTCACCGCGGCATGTAAACGCCTTTGCCTCCTGAGCAAACGTTTCACTTCCCTATTGAACCAAGGGAAGTTATTACTGACCTTAATACACTTCTTAGGAACAAACTGGTTTAAACCGGTCCATATTAGTTCTTTTAAATTAAACCAAAGTTCCTCAACATTTGTATTTAGCATGTACGTTTCAAAATTCTTCGCAAAGTGATCAACCATACCCGCATCGTTTGCCTTATCGAAGCAAAACACGAGTTTCTCTTTGTCATGCTTCAGACTCAGACTAGAGTTTAACGTTACCACAACCGCCTTGTGATCACTTATACCGTCTTCTATACAAACTTTATCTACAATATCAGGATTGCTAATTAGAAAAAGATCCAGAATGGACGAGGAATCTTTGTCGCACCGTGTTGGCTCTTCGACCATCTGTTCAAGAGATCTTTCTGCAAATGATTCTAGGAACGTTTCGGTTATTAACCTATCTCTTCCACCCAACCTGAACGTGTATGTGTCCCACCTAACCGACGGTAGGTTAAAGTCACCACCCACGATCAATATATGTCCTTGAAATTTTTTGTAAATGTTATTAAGCGACTCTCTGAAGTATTCCGCGTTAGCAAATCAGAATCCGGAGGTCGATAAAATGACCCGAGTATGAACTTTAAATTTTTGCCAATTTTTACCTTGACCCATATTAACTCGCAAAAATTTTCCGTTTCAGTTACGACAGAGCAATTAACGGTTTTACTTACGGCCACGAACACACCCCCGCCCATTGAGACAGTTCTGTCCTTCCGAAAAACATTGAAATGAGGGCCAAATACTTCGCTAGATTCAACTTCAGGCGTCAACCAGCTCTCGGTTCCTAGTATTATATCGACATCATTAGTCGCAACTGAGGCGTGAAAATCCGCTACTTTCCCTCTAATACTCCGACAATTTAGTACCATTATCCTTAGCTGCTTCGTATAGTTATTTGTGGAGTCTAAAATAGCATTTTTCATACTCGCACTCTGACCGTAAACGGGTGAAGTAATTGGAGCTGTAATACTAAAATTATTCGGGCCATCACTACCGGGACCAGCTTCTATGTTATCAGCACATCCTCTTTGATGAAATGAAGGATCCTCGGGCCTCATGCTGTTCCTAAAAAATAATTCATATCAAGTCGGTTCCATATTTTTGCAGCCACCTTGGACGCCATTCTAGGTGTGTAGTGGACGCCCGACCTGTCAAATGCGTCCCAGCTGGCAGCTATCATCGGACGAAGGTCGACGAATCCCCAGTTGTTTTTGCGACACAGCTCCTGCAAATTACTATTTAAATTAAAGATCTTCCACCACACAGCCTCCCCACAATCGACACGCGGCACCACACTACAAATTGAAAACTGCAATGAAACTGAATTTTCCCGGGCGGCTTCATACGCCATTTCGGCCCAACTTGTCCATGGATTTAACTATATCTGGAACAGAAACACGACACGAGTCATTAGTGCCGACGTGCGCAGCTACTCTTAACTGACGGCAGTTCAGTTCCTTAATCGTTTGTGGAATGGCTCGATGACACGTGGTACGGTTGCTCCTGAAAGAGAAACGAAATGAACGTTAGTATGAGGATCTGCACCGTTCTTCGTGGCTAATTCCCGTAGCGGTTTCTCCAGCCGTCGCACGTTCGAGCTGCCAATGACCAGTAAACCTTTTCCTGGCAAGGCTCGGGGTCTGCGAGTAAATCTTCGCTGCTGCTCTTCTGGGACATTCACGCTTGAATCTACAGCCTCCTATAACACAGAAAAACGCGTTGCTTAGTGGCAAGGTATCGTTTTCCCTTCGGCTAATTGGGAATTTCGACGCCTTTCTCCGATCCACATGGTGCCAGACGTTTTCTGCAACTGGAACCTGAAAATCCAAACTTGCCGGTTCCACTAAAGTTGGCTGCGGAATTTCTTCGACGCACTGCCGCTCCTCGTCTAGGATGCTCCATACCTGCGCTGAAGAGACGCCATAGTATTAAGAATCTCCTCGAGAACCAGACGCCTACCAGAACACTTTGCACAAGCCATGTCACCTGAAACAGACAAAAACTAAACTACAAATGAATACACAAAAATCGGCGACCGCTACTAACGGCTGCTAACGGTCGTGGCTACTGCTGCTACGGCTGCGGAGGCTCAACTGACTGGCACACTACCTAAAAAGGAAATAATCAAAGATAACGACAAAAACTAGCACAATTTAAATCACACACAAAAGTTACCTAATGCTGCTACGGCTGCGGAGGCTCAACTGACTGGCACACTACCTAAACAGGAAATAATCAAATATAACGACAAAAACTAGCCCAATTTAAATCACACACAAAAGTTGGCTACGGCTGCGGAGGCTCAACTGACTGGCACACTACCTAAACAGGAAATAATCAAAGATAACGACAAAAACTAGCACAATTTAAATTACACACAAAAGTTGGCTACTGCTGCTACGGCTGCGGAGGCTCAACTGACTGGCACACTACCTAAACAGGAAATAATCAAAGATAACGACAAAAACTAGCACAATTTAAATTACACACAAAAGTTGGCTACTGCTGCTACGGCTGCGGAGGCAGATATGCAAGATATTTCAGATGAAATGGACAAGAGAGGCCAAATTGATAGTGTAGCACTAGATCTTTCAAAGGATTTTGACAGAGTAAGCCACAAAATGGTAGTAAATAAGGTAAAAACTATTGGAGTGGATGAGAAAGTGATTTGCTGGGTAGAAGAATTTTTAAAAGGTAGAAAACAGAAAGTTAGGGTAGGAAATGCTGTATCAAAGGAAGTGGAAGTAAAAATGGGAGTGCCGCAGGGTAGCGTATTGGGACCATTGCTATTCATTATTTTAATGAATAATTGTGTTGATTGTTTACTATCTGAAATTAGATTGTTTGCAGATTATATAATGCTGTATAAAAGGATCAAAACGATAGAGGACTGTAAACGGTTGCAGGGTGATCTGGACAGGATATCTAGTTGGTTTGGTAAACATGGGATGAAGATAAATGCAAAGAAGAGTCAGCTTGTTAATTATGAATATAAGGTGGGGGAAGAATTGCTTGCTGAAGACTTGAAATGTAAATATCTTGGCATTACATTTGATAAAAAGCTTAACTGGGCAGGACACATTGGACAGGTGGTAGGAAAAGGTTTCAAAATCCTGCACTTGTTGGAGAGAGTGATTAGGGGATGCACGAGAGAAGTATAGGAATTGGGTTACAAAACTTTGGTCAGACCATTGCTTGAATATGGTAGTGTAGTATGGGACCAACAATTTGAGTATCAAATACAAGCGTTGGAGAAGGTGCAAAGAAGGGCTGCTAGATTTGTTCTTGGAAATTATGCAGAATGCAATCAGTGACAGATATGATAAAGGAGCTGGAATGGGATTCATTGCAAGACAGGAGGAGGATGAGGAGGGTAATGGGAGTGTACAAGGCATATACTGGTGATGAGGCAAGGAAAGATATTGCAGTAGGTATGTAAAGTAGTTCAAGGAAGGGAAAAGATGACCATGACCACAAGCTGGCACTCGATTTCAGGCACAATGGTGTGGGAAGATTTTCTTTTTTAGGTAAGGGTGTCACGGATTGGAATGAGTTACCAAGTGGAATGATGAATAACCTACCGACAACGTTAAAAGAATTTAAAGTTAAAATTTGTAGAGGGGAAATGTAAGTGAGTGAAGGATAGCGGGAAGTTGGGTGTGTAGGGAAATTGCCACCGGAGCGTGTGCTCCATTGCAATTAAATTAAATTAAATTAAAAATTGTGACTTATGTGAACAAGCGTTTGTTTTTGTCAACCTTTGTCATTCGTAAGTAAATAAATACACTTTTACGCATTCATCAAAACTTACGTTTGTTTCCAGTACACATTTCTGTAATTTGAGTTATGGTGCGTATTTAGTACGATTTTCTAACTATATAATTATTTTTACACGCTTTATATTAGCTTGACTTGTATGTATGTATGTATGTATGTATGTATGTATGTATGTATGAATGTAACGGAATTTTACAACTCCATTTTGACCCACTTCCAGATGTCCGAGCTGGTTGAAATTTGGCACACATGTTAAGAACCGGTGACAATACAAGAATTTCATAGCTATATCCTGCTATTCTCATTACTTTGACAGTAACAAAAGAAAAATGGTTGAATGTCGTGAAATTTTGCAATTTAATTTTAACCCAATTCCAGATGTCCGAATTGTTTGAAATTTTGCTCATGTATTGATAACTGATTACAATACAATAATTTCATAGCTATATCTTGATATTATCATTACTTTGACAGTAAAAACAGAAAAAAATGTGCACACGTTTTAAGAACCGTTGACAATACAGCAGTCTCTTAGCAACGTCCTGCTACTGTCGTTACTTTAACCATCTCCAGTTTCCCGGGTGTGATTTACGAGCCTTGGTTGCTGACGACGATCGTCTTCCACTGTCTCCTATCCAGAAAGGTTTCTCTGTCTGCAGTCACTTAACGTGATGTTGAGAGTATTCGAAACATTACTTCGTACGATTATAGAAGAGTAGTATTCCACATTTACCCTGTTATTGGACCTCTGGCTGAGCTGCCATTTAATTGTATTTAACTCGTGGAAGTAATAATTAAAAATGAAACTACAACACAAAGAAAAAGAGAGATTAGCGAAGAAAAGCCAACAGTAGGAAACATACTTTTGAAACTATCTGAACTAAAAAGTTAAAAATAAATTGTAGTTTAAAAAACTAAAAACACGCTTTCGTAGTAATGTGAACTAAAAGGTTAAAAATAATCTTTAAATATAAAGATTTTGTTTAACAGTGATGGGATGTCCCACAATACAGGATAAATTAATTTTTTTGAATAAGCTTAAAGAAAGTCACTGATTACAAAATTAACTTTAATGTAAAAAAAAGCGTGGGGTGCTCTCTACACAACTTTTGACAATGACTCTACCTTTACTAACAGCGAACGACAAAAAATATGAGACAACTTATATAGCACCCCATGCTTTTTTACATTAAAGTTAATTTTGTAATCAGTGACTTTATTCTTTAAGCTTATTCAAAAAAAATTAATTTATCCTGTATTGTGGGACATCCCATCACTGTTAAACAAAATCTTTATATTTAAAGATTATTTTTAACCTTTTAGTTCACATTACTACGAAAGCGTGTTTTTAGTTTTTTAAACTACAATTTTTTAAGTGTCGCACACGTTATCTGAACTACACGGCTACAGCTTTTTATTCATGGTTTCACTATTTCCATTTTCTGTATTTGCAGATAAAGTAATTATGACAATTTCCTAATTTGCGGCTGAAAATTTGATTATTCGTTGATATGAAACTAATGTTATCGTAATTTTAACGATCTCGTACCTATTTATTTAACAGTTATCAAATGGAAATTGTATATCCTTTGACTTATGGTTGTTTTGGCCGCTGCCTCAATGCGTTTCTTTGACGAAAGCCACCTGCTTACATGTGCCACTCAGGCTTTCGATTAATCCCTCTTCTCCTTGTTATTATTTCGACTAAAGGTAAAAAAAGTTATAATGAAATTTTCACAGGTGTATCGACGAATTGTGTTGTAGGAAAAACACACTTCGACGGCTGCCTCCGCCGTCTTCCTCACGTGTGTAATTTCGTGTGTTTGCAATGAAATCGGGAGATACAACCTACGAGGACTTCACTGCGATCATTTGCCGAGAAATTCTTCTTTCTTACTAAAAAAATAATAATTTCCACTCTAAAAACGTCGTTACACCACAAAGTAAATCTGAAATACTTGACAGTTTACGTGTTGGTGAGTAGTTTCTTTTAATAACATTGAATCAACTGTAATATCAATCAAGGAATCAGGAGATATAATAATGAATCACGCAAAAAAAGGCCAAGTCTCGACCTTGTGCAGTGACAAAAAGTTATGAGATCTTGTTCTGAGCCAAAGTCTACACTTTACAGAGTATATCCACTTCACTTTGTGGAATGTAATGCTTTTCTCGGTGTTAAGGAACGTTTATATAGAATTTAAAAAAAAAAAAAAACTCTGGTAACTTGACCATTAAGCAAACCATATTTTTAAACTTATGTGATTTATTGTAAGGCACATAATATGACCTAAGACTTAATATTTTCCATTTTTATTATTTATTTCATAATTCGTTTATATTAAAAAACAAATATGTAAAACCTCGAAATACACTTAAGACTTGCTAAAAAGTTTTAATGTCATTTTGCCTATCAAAATATTGTTTACTGTTGATTTTTATCATTTAACATTAAAAATTATTTATTAATTAATTATTATTTAATTTATTAACGTTTTAAGTAACTATGTTTTAAATATATGCGTTAAAAAAACTGTTTGTACCAATCCTGCACGGATCCCGCGGGATCCCGCCGGATTGGTGCAAATCCCGCGCGGATCCCGCGGGATTGAAAACACTGCGGGATTGCAATCCTTAGCTGGTACCCAGTTGTAATATTGTAGCTGGTGAAAACAAAAATGATTCTTTTTCCCTAAGAGCTTGCTGTTCGAAGCCAATGGAAATATTATTTACTGTAGTGTTAATATATTTTTACTGAAATAATTTTCGAAATGGTATGTTTTTATTATTTTTGAAATATTAGATGCTCTATGATTAATTTTAACATGTTGCCTTTTGACGGTATTCTAGATGGGTAAGGAGACGTTCTCTTGATTCGCAATGCCAACATAGCAGGTTTCCCCTAAATCGCTGCGATCTTGAAAAGTTTAGTGCAAGAAAATTTGAGTTAAGAATTAATTGCAAAGCATTATTATATTTCAAATAATGTTTCCTCCAAACCATCAAGGACTAATATTAATTTTAAATTTAATCATTTTTACGTATATTTTCAAGGTGTTAGTCGTAAGATAACTGATGGAAAAGGTTGCCCTGTGTAAAAAGGACGTCCGGTTTGACTTGGCACGTTTAACTGGTGCTACTAGTTGTCATGTAGAAATAGCACAAGATTACAAATTACTTTTACTTTAAAAATAAACATGATTCTAATTTTAAACTTGATAATAAGAGATGGAGTATATCTGAAAGATTGTTTAAGAATATAATTAATTGTGTGCGAAAATGTGCAACTGCAGGAATTAGATAAACACAAATTTTGTTGTACAGATAGTGGTATTTTTATGAATTTTCTATATAGGTAATAACTAAAACCTAAGATTTATCGAAAAGTATTTTTGTAAGCCCAGTGAACATCGGGACCAGTGGCGTAGCTAGGTCAACAAGGGCCCCGGTGCAAAAAAATTATTTTGGGCCCTCAGGCCAGACGGGCGACCTTTTTTTTGCTTTGTGTGCTGGTAGGGGCCCCCTGCACTGAGGATGGGGGCCCTTGAATTGTTCTTTCTATGCATTTAATAACTTCTTCATGCCACCAACTGATGAATATTCGTACGCATCTGAACTCCTACTTTCTTTTAAGCTACATTTCTTTCCATTTTACCAAAAAATTGGCTGAACGCATTCTTACCAACAAAGCAAACTTGGATAATCCAATGATAAAGTATGTTTTCTTATAACTCACAGTTTCATATTACCATGACAGATTTACACGTACTATCATAGTAACAAATCATTCAAAAGAATAATGAGTAAACAACGAAACTGGTATCAAATAATTAAAATACCACAAAGAAAACTGTTCTATTAGAACTGAAGCAAAGATACAGCAAATATCATGCTGAATACGTAGTAGAAAAGTAGACTAAAAATTTTTACGGAACGTCCAAATACAGATTAAATGATACTTCATCCACAAAAACCCGGGCAATCGCGAGCAGAACCTCTCGCAGTTAGGATTTCGTACTCTCATGATCTTTATAGATATGTATAAAGAATTTGTTGGGAACATAAATCAATTCTTGACACGTTTTCAAATTTGGCTGCGGACTCCATGGCTTGCATCGCCGTGCCACTTTGTAATGCAATCTTTCAATTGCAATAAAATTTATGATACCTGTATTAGTATACAATGCAGGCTAAATTAAGATTACATTCAATAAAAGAGTATTAATATAAAGCTAAGTATCCTCAATATGAAAACTGTTCTAGTCTTGCTCGCGACCTAGAAATACATTAGATGTAAGTTGTTTTATTATTTGTCGACACTGGCGAAAAATTTTAAGTTCCTGGTAATACCATTCATGAGATAGTCCCCGTAACAAAAATAGTCTAAACCCAACAACTTTGACGGCAGATCATGTCTTCATTTTACCTAGTGTAAAAAAGTATTGAACAAAATTGAAGAAATGTCAGAGTGCTCTACTCAACGAGCTCTAAACTACAATACCCCACACTATAAGGAGAGAAAATTTTTAACGGCTTCGTTTACTTACCTGAAAACCCTCCCAATTTTACAAAATTTTAAATTCTATAGTTTTTTTCAGCAATAAAGACGGAGAAATCGTAAATATAATTATACCCTGTCCACTCCGTCCTGGCGCCTCAAGGTCATGTTCCCCTGGCCCCGCTCCTCACCTTACCACCCCCTCCCTTCCTACCTCTCCTAACTGTGTCTAGGTGGGGGTAAGGGCAGCAGAGTAGGGATAGAGAAGACGGAACTTGAGTCGACTCTGTTAGCTGACCGGGCTATAATACAACAACCAAGAAAGAAAAACCTTAGACGTCAACATGATGGTATCTGGCGCATTCTTTATCTCTTCGGTAGAATTTCAGTCTGCTGGTGGGTCCAAACACTTTCGTAACATATGAGTTACGTTATTTTCATTGTGCGCAAGCAAATGAGCAATAGCAACGTATGGCTTAAGATCATCCGACTTCTCTTGACGCAATACTAATAGCACGGAAGATATTTATTTGAAATCCTGTAGTCAAAATGCCAAAATCTTCGCGGAAGAGGGGGGAGTCACGGTAGAAGTGCCGGATAAACGTGAGCGATGTCGTGAAGTAGTGCCTACTTTTTATAATGGCAATCAAGAAGCGGTGTGAGAAGTTCATGCAAATACGCAGACTGCACGTGAGCGTTGTATCGCGCTGTTGTGTCGATAAGGCGCCAGTAAATACAGGCGTGCTGGACTAGTCCTTGGACGCTGTTCAATAGCAAACAAAACAGCAGGAAACGTCAAGGGCATCTGACAAAGATTTATTTTGATGAAGTTCTTGATAGTGATACAGACTGAAGTGCATGAGCCTAACTGGAAACGCGTAGCACGGAAGTAATTTATTTTTACTCCTTAGCAAACTGATGTTGATTTTTATTTTCACTCAACAACATAGTACCAACGTAATCAGTTGAAGAAAAATGATTGTTCTACAGCTTTTTTTAGTCTTGTGTTTCTAGATTATCAGATCCATATCTGTAGTTCATTTAATTTATTATTTTTTATTAATGTTTAATCGCGATAGAGCAAATTCAACGGTGGATTTTTCTAAGCACATACATGAGGGTTTTTATTTATTTTAAATTTTTTCATTCACTGATGTAAAGTATTAACCACATCCACTGATAATTTTTTCCGGTCCTTCAAGTACTTGCAAATCAAAACTTTTATACCTGAAATCACGAGCTTGTTTGTGGTCACTATTATTCCTATCTTTCCATATACGACCTCTCGCTGTTGTTCCAATATCCATCCTACAAATATCCCCAATATATACCCTACCTCACTGTATATAAGAAAAAACATACCGTATCTAAAGGCCACGAAAATGTTTGGGCTTAATATTTTACTTATGTGCACATTATTAACATTTGGGACATTATTGCATTATACCATTCTAAGATAATAATTATAAAAGCATGTTTTGAATTCCTTCGGAAAGACAGTTGTGAAATTGGAAGTGAACTATTAAAATTGAATAACATATTGATCAGATTTTAAATGTTAATAATAATAATAATATTATTTAATTAAATTGCGATGAAGAGCATGCTCCGGTGGCAATTGCCTTACACACCCTTTCCTGCACCCACCTGCATACGCCCTCTGCAAATTTTAGCTTTAAATTCTTTCAACGTTTTTGGTAAGTTATTCATCATTTTTCTTGGTAACTTATTCCAATCCCTGACACCCTTACCGAATAAAGAGACTCTTCCCACACCCTTGTGCCTGAAATCGAGTGCCAGCTTGTGGTCATGGTCATCTTTACCCTTCCATGTATTACTTTTAATTCTTAAGATATTGATCTTTCCATACCTCAAACCAATATACGACTTGTACACTGCCATGACCCTCCTCATCCTCCTCCTGTCTTGCAATGAATCCCATTCCAGCTCTTTTATCGTATCTGTTACTGATTGCAATCTGCGGTAATTACCAAAAACAAATTTAGCAGCCCTTTTTAGCACCCTCTTCAACTCCTGTATTTGATACGCAAAATGTGGGTCCCATACTACGCTACCATATTCAAGCAATGGTCTGACCAAAGTTTTGTAACCCAACTCCTTTACTTCTCTCGTACATCCCCTCATCACTTTCTCCAACAAGTGCAGAATTTTGAAACCTTTTCCTACTACCTTACCACTGTGTCCTGCCCAGGTAATCTTGTTATCTAATGTAATGCCAAGATATTTAAATTTCAAGTCTTCAACAAGCAGTGCTTTCCCCATCTTGTAATCGTAATAATCACGTGAATAGTAACGTGTGAACTTGCAGCTACGGAAAGGAAAGACAGAAGAATTGATAGTATTATTCTATTATTCACTGTTAATAGGATGGCTGAGCTTGTCGCCCCTTGCCGAATTCTTAGATATCTACAGCAATGTTAGATTCAGTATAATGACAGCAGCATTTTGTTTTAATTTGAGGGAGCGGAAAATCCTTTCTCACACAGATATTTTGTTGAAATCTACACGACGATTTCGACGTTTCTTCGGTTAATTCAGAGTATTAAATTTTCACTGAAAGCGAGATCAATAATCGAGGCGAAACAAAATCACGGAATTCTATTTTATAATACGAAAAGCTACACATTTTATGTGATCAACTTTTACTAATTTATTTTTTTGCTATGATATTTTTAATTCAATTAAATTTAAGTTTAATTGATTCATCCTATGGACCACGTCCTTACCACTGGGGCCTGTGTTCAGAGGACTTCCAACCCAGCTCCTTTATCACACCGCCTAATGGTTGTGGTTTCTGGTAATTTACACAAACAAATCTAACATTCTTTCTTTGCAGCCCGACAAATTCTTGTACTGGATACCCATAGAAGTGAGTCCCACACAACATCGCCAAATTCAATCACTTAATAAGAAGACAAAATTACCACAGAAGATTGGCTAAAAATTAAAATAAAAAATTGCCATTTAGTGTTTACTGAGAAATACGACTGTTAATTGAAAATCAACGCATGAAAGATAATAAATTAACTTTATTTCCTTTTCATTGTGCCTCAAGATGATGGCTTTGCTGGCCAAAAATATTTACTTTGAACTATTAGAATTTAAAAAAAAAAAAATTTACTGCACAGACACGTAAGTTGTAAATTGCTATATTAAAATATTGAAACCAAGTGTTTTTCGTCCATATCTTTAACCACGGTTACTAAAATTAGCCACTGCATAAATTTAATGATTATATAATTATACGTTACCCTAAATCCAGTGGCTAGTTGCGTGCCAACTCTACTGGGCGACCTTATTATTCAAGTCAGCTTTCCATTACTTTTTAGCCGTAAATGTGTGTCAGGAACTGAATCCTCATATTATATAAGTGCTAGCTTTCTCTGTTAAATTAACTATCACAGATCTAACACAGTCAACTGAAAGTCTATGATATTGCGCTATACCAACACGTAATTTTTTAAATAGCAACCCTCGTCTTTTAGACCATATTAGCTATCGTTAAATCTACGTGTTTGTTTATAATCACTTCTTAGGTTCTAAATCATTACAACATTCGAAATGAAAAATTTCTCTATTGTTACTGGTTTGTAGCTAAAAATGTTTAAAAAAATGATTAATGTGGTGATATGTAGATTAATGTATTTAGTTAACAATTTGGAACTGTTCGTCATCGTTTGGCTCTCTTTCATTGTTTGGTGATCCCTACAGGTTTATTCAGTGAAAGTGACTGTGGTGGAAGATACGAACTGATCCAGATCGAATTATCGATAACAGTTGTCGTTTGTCGAGTCCACCTGTTAGTAATCAGTATGTGATTTAACATGTTGGTTCATGCAGGGGTTTACTGGAATGGATTTATTATTATTATTTTTTTTTTGCTTTATGCAATATCTTCGTTAAGGTCGTTAGAAGAAGGGGAGGGCTAGAAACAGGAAGGAATTCAGCCCTGGTCTTTTTAAGGAACCGTCCCGGCCTTCGACTGAGTGGTTTATGGAAACAATGGAAAACCTAAATCTATGCGGTCGGAAGAGGATTCGAACCCAGATCTCCCCGAATGCGAGGCCCAAACATTACCGTTCATTCACCACGCTCGGTGGAAACGAATCCTGACTAGTACTATTTGCTTCTATTTATGAGCATATTTCATCCATCAGATTAAGGTAAAAGTAATTTCAAAACTAGTGGAACATCTGTTACTGTATAGTGTATAGTACTGAACTGTTTATTAGAAATTACAGTAAGTAAAAAAAAAAAAAAAAAAAAAAAAAAAATTTGGAGTTCTGAAGCTGTCACTCGTGTTATTGAAATAAGTCTTTAGCTACATTCTATTGCATGGCTGAATCTAGTATTAACTTTCAACTGAAGAAATTAATAGCTGTAATTATTTTCTTAAAATATTATATTCCACATTTATACTGCGTCTCCGACTAATACGACAAATATAATTAGCCTATTGACTGGAATAAGGACGACATTAATCTATTAGCAGAGACCTAAGGAGAATTCTCTCTGCAGATTTCATTTGAAATGGTCTTTTTTTATACTGCTTTACTCCTCGTCGACGGCTCAGGTCTTTAGAGGAGGGATGGGACTCGGTACAAGGAACGGGAAGGAATTCGATCATGGCCTTTTTAAAGGAAGCATCCCGGCATTCACCTGGAGTGATTTGGGAAAACCATGGAAAACCCAAATCTGGATGCCCGGACGGGGATTCGAACCGGCGTCCTCCCGAATGCGAGGCCAGAGCGTTAACCGTTCACTCACCACTCTCGGTGAAATGGTCTGTTCATCAACCACCGCGGTACAGGAAAAAACTCTCTTTTCCAAATAATCATAAATAAAGATAGCTTTTAGCTTTTACAGCTAGCATCACAACGATCATACAGAGTCCATAAGATGACGTATATCGCTTTTCCAAGTACGTATCAATTATGTAAGCTTAATCGCATCAAAAAATTATATTTCAAACAACGACACAGGTCGAACACATCACTTAATTAAAAGCACCCATATTTAAAGCGGGGTTCGAAGTAGCGACCCTATAACTCGAGGCAAATAGGTTAACACTCTAAGCCATTGTGATAATCATTATTAATATTTTACAAACTCCATTCTGTAATTTGAAAATCTGTCACTGTTTCTATCAATTTGCATGTAATAATGTTCGAAGCACTAAAATCGTTGAGACGTTTTATCAAAAAATAAGGATTTGTATCGCAAAAAAAAAAAAAAAAAAAAAAAAAAAAAAAAAAAAAAAAAACAATATTCGAGCAAATAAGACTTAGAAAACTGGCATATCATTCCTTTACAGGACAAATTGGAAAAAGCGGAGAATTGTTAGGAACGTCAAGACACGTATCGATGTTATTTAATAGTGCCACAAGTAAAACATAATTCACCTTACACTGGTGATGCCAAGTTGTATCTAATGGAGGAATGTATTTGTCGCAATATCTGTGAATAGTATAAGCTATGTTTTGTCGAATAAGTGTTGATTCGTTTGCGTCGTTTTTAATCGGGATGTCTCAGTATTCATATTCATTACATTTCATTCATTACAGGATATTGTAATGAGAAGGCCAATATTTTGATCCTGAGTCCACTGTACCTATCTGGGACCTTTACGGGGTGTATTGAATACCATATTCCCGGTTCCATACGTTCTGCCGTAGTAACATTCTGATATCGACTACTAAGAAATGAACGAAGACTGCTGCAAACAGTGTTCACTGTCTGTACTTGAATGGGTTTCGTAGCAACCTTGCTTCTGGAAAATCAACATCTGTAACTTTTCTCCGAGTAATAAATTTTTCAGAAAGGTGCAGATGTCACTTCCTCTTATGCGATCGTCTGGTCTGAAAAATTCCGTAACCTCGTACAGTAGCCAGTACGCGGGAACCCCCCTCTGGGTTTCAGTTCGCAGAATGTATACCTCCTTCCACACTTCTTGCTTCCAACAATAAAGGCTCGCCTCATCCGTAAATTTCCTCCAGTCTCTCCTTCAGTTCAAATAAAACGAAGCACAAGGATACAGTTGTTCGTTGCGACACCACTCTTGTGTAACAATCGTATGAGTGTTCTTCCTGAACTCTAGAGCACTGCTCCGATAAAGAAAATTTTCCATGATCGAAAGGTCCACGTCTCGAAGTACGGTCTTTAACAAACAAGCCTTCGACTCTGGAAAAGAATGTTCGTATGGAGTACGCTTGGAGATTTACGTGATTCCGATGTTCTAGATCCCTTTTATTATTTCAGGACGATAACAGAAGGTTGCGACAATAACACTTGTTGTAAATGTCTTAAAAATCGCATCAAATTAATTAAAAATTGTCTGTATTCTCTAAACGCGGAAGTAACTAAACTTGAGGAATAGTGAACATTCTTTACTTTTGACCAAGGGGTGCATGTATAAGGGTTCTCCCTTAAGTTTGTGGCCTGTACGTGGGTTAAAAAGAATCTGTGGTGTATTTTATAGCATATTCCCCTCTGGGTTGAGAAAAATTTACATCAACGATATTGCAGTTCTACGAAGAACTTATAAAGTATGTACAATTTTTGCATGATTGTATGATTTTACTTTCCTGGTCAAGCGACAACTTATGGGACCGACCCTGTGTGTACATTTGATTCACAACTCGATTGATGGTTAGATACTACCGCGGGAGGCGTACTACACCACTGTTTAGAAAGGTAATACCCGTCGGTTCGTTCCCTTCGTGTACTGCTGTGTGTATTGCTGTGAGTATTGTATTGCGTATTATAAAATGTGGTTTGTTGATTTGTGGTGGGTATATCAAGTTGAAATAATGGAGAGACTGAAATGTGGTGCTGTTTCATTAAAGCCTAGTTCAGATTTACCAGCATGTAGCGTATCCAGCACGTAATGTGTCAGACACGGCACAGACAGTTGTATACGACAGTACACTCTCAGACGTCGTCAGACAAACTAGAAACTGCACGTAAGTAACTACTTCTAAAATGTTCCGAAATTTTTTAGTGGAAGAACTAGCAGTAGTAGCAATTTTTCTGGGATAAGAAGAATCGGGTTATGCCGAAATTCCGTTTGTACAACAGAAAAATCCAGCTCAAACCCGAAAATTCTGATAAAGTAATATTGACTGCATGCATTACATTCTACACAACTTCATAAAATATAATCATACCCAAGTACATGAAAGTACAGCCGCTAGTAATTTCAGTAAAATTACCTAGGCAACGCTTGAGTATCAATCTTCCACTTTTCATGTCAGAGACAAACTTGCTTTGTATTTTGAGTCATCTGCAGAAGCAATTTAAACAAATTGTAATAATTATTTTTATAAATAATTCCTGCTTACCTTGTATTTGATGCTTTTTGGCTATTTCCTTCTATGCGCCTTATTTCGGTTTTCTATCATTATATCTTTTATCATTCAAGTCGTATAGAAATTTTTCAATTAATTTTTCGCTGTTCTTCTTTTTTTAATTAGATCACGTTGTACGCTGTGCTGTTACTATGTCGTGTTCATATTAACCGCACAGTACGTGTCTGACACGTACGGTGTCTGTAGATGTGAGCGAGGATTATGGCCTACTCTTCTGAACCCCACAAAGATGGCTGCACCGAGCATTCAGGATGCGGGTTCGAACCCCGTCCGGCCGTTAAATTTGGGCTTTCCATGGTTTCCACAAATCAGTCCAAGCGAATGCCAGGATAGTTCCTTCAAAAGGCCATGGCCGAATTTCTTTCCGTTTCTCAACATCAACATCATATGACCTTGATGCTTGAACATTTTTTTAAATTATAGCTTTACGCCTCATCGACGGCTTTGGTCACTAGAGGCGGGATGGGACTGGGGACAAGGAACTGGAAGGAATTCGCCATGGTTTTTTTGAAGGAAGCATCCCGGCATTATCCTGCTCATTGTCGTGCAAAATGATGGGTGGGTTGCACAGAAAGAGTTTCCGCTTCTTTCGCAAAGCTGGTCGCAGGTAATGCTCCAAAAACGAACAGTAATACTGTGCATTGACGGTCTGCCGTCGAGGAACGTAATGCGTTAGGATAACACCATCACAGTCGTACACGAGAATAACTTTCACATACTGGGGCTCTGACGCACTTTCGACTTTCGCGGCGACCCATAATGACGCCATTCTTTGGATTGGCGTTTCAGTTTTGGCTCGTACGATGTCTCATCCAGTGCTACGATACGGCGTAAGAAAGCCTCTCCTTCGCGCTCATAGCGCTCCAGGTGCGTCTGAGCAGCGTCGTAACGCATCCATTTCTGCATTTCCGTCAATTCATGCGGAACCCATCGTGATGCACTTTTTCGCATGCCCAGGCGTTCCTTCAGGATGCAAAGCACAGTCGTATGCGCTAAACCGGTTTCGTAGGCGAGCTCACGAATCGTCTGGCGTCGATCACTGTCCACTATCGCGGTAACAGTATGCACTTCTTCTTCAGACACTCTAGGACGACCTGCCCGATGCATGTCTGCCACAGTTTGCCTACCTTCGTTGAAGGCTTTTACCCAACGTGCCACTGTTCTGTACGGCAATGCCGATTTCTCGCACTCCTCTTGAAGACCTTGATGACACTGTCGTGCTGTACGACCTCTGGCACATTCAATCTTGATCCAACTCCGTTGTTCCTGTTTCTAAAACATAGTGACATCATTACGTTAAACCACTCGTTCACAAGTGACTGCGTATCCCTCGATTGTGCGCACGCCGGGGAAGTGGGATGGGCGAGTCCATTTTCTCGGAGGTAAGGTAGGTATCTCTACAACGTGTGCTATCAGCGACAATAGTAGATTCCATTGCATAGTGTCTCCACAGCAGTGTTACCACTATTTAAGTTCCAACCCTCGTAGATTCCCTTCACCACATGTTGCGCGCCTTATGTGGTCAAGGGAGCGAATGTGTCGAGGCCAAAGTACTGTACATCAAACTGAAAGTTAGAATAATTAGTACAGTCTTCGGTATTGGGATGCAACCACGTTTTCCATGTCAAGTAGCTGTTAAAAGCGGAATTAATAAGAATTAGTTATGTGCGTACTAGTGGTGGAAATTGTCTTGCTGGGGCAGCCACCAATCTGCGACGGCGTGCTGACATAAGGATGAACACCGCTGTTACTATTCATTGCAGCGAAAGGATTACATTGAATAACGAGCACCGGATGCCGGACACGTCAAGTTTGATACGCAGGGATAGGTGTCTCAGCATAGCGTGTCTGAATAAATGCAAGAATGATACATTGAAAAACATAGCAATAAATCACAATTTCTCGGACTTTGGAGAGATCTGTGAAGTATTATTTTGTGACCAAAGAGTCAAGATAAATTACGAGTTTGACAGGGTGGATGTTTTATTTGTTCTGGAACATGGAGTCGAGAAGGTTTCTATAAAGTGGGAGACATTTATCTGAAACCAAGAGTAGAAGGAGTAATGAATGGAGAGATTGCGTAATGGGACAGACAATTCAGTGAGAATATACTACTAAACATTCTAAATCAATTTTAATTTGGTCTTCAATGTACACCCAATAACGATGGAGAGATTTCGCTGGTGGACTCCGGTTGGCGTTTTACGATTCCCGCCCAAGGACAGTCAGAGCTGGTGGCTTTATAGAGAACCGACGTGAAGCGAGGCAAGAATTGGGGACTTGGCATTTTAAACCAAGAGTTGTTAAGCCAAGGCTGGAAGTGAAGTTTTCTTCTTCTCATGATGATGCCATACCCGATTCGGTGCATAGGCGATTAAACGTGGACTGTGTAACCATACATGACTTACTTTCTGGAGAAGTGAGGGGGTTTTCCGTTGCCTTCTATATTGCGTGTTCTTACGTGTTATCGTAGTATTGATGACTGTGATTGTGTGTGCGTTTAGCGCAGAGAGTTGTATGAAATCGGAGATGAAGATTTGAGATAGTGAATTCCGATGCCGGCCCAATCAGGTCTGTTCTTCCGAAAGACATCTCAGTGACCGCCAGGGTGATCGTCCTTATTCGACGGGCGAATCACCTCAACAGTGCCGTGTGCATTCACTCCATACGCGCTGCGGAAACGTTTCGGATTTAACACGGGATTTTGCTGCACAATTTGGTAATAGTTTATCACTTCCTCTCTTACTCTACCAGCCAAATCCAGATGAAGAAAATTTGCTAATCTTCTCTGTATCGTTCCAATTTTAGAGTATATATACTGCCGAGCAAGTACGAATCAATTGAAGCAGTGAGTCGGGCTGGGTAGTTTTTGCGATCGGATTATTTTATAAGTGGAGAGGGACAAAGCTGTTTCAGTAAAAGTCTCTGACTTGTACAGGAGCGTTGAGTGTTGAAATAAAGTCGTTGTTTATTATGAGGTGATAACGTGGAGAGTACTGTTTACATAGCGGTTACTGTGGCGCAAACATCAACAGAACTGGTAATGCCCCAAACTTGAAGTTATTACTGATCCAATGTTTTTCTATCAGCTGAATCACTGCAGTTCTACTTCCAGTTTTTCTCAGCAGGTTGTGACTTGCAATTTTGTCATCTGTTTGTGTTATGTTACATGAAATTTTTTCTGTTTTTTTTTTTCCCTTTCTTCTGTTTTTACGCCTCGTTGATGTCGAGGCCATTAGAGGCAGCAAGGGTCTGGGAGCAGGGAATTGGAAGGAATTCGGCCATGGCCTTTTAAAGGAAGCATCCCGACATTTTCCTGGACTGATCTGCAGAAACGATGGAAAACCCATGTGTGGATGGCCGGACGGGGATTCGAACCCGCGTCCTCCCGAATGCGAAGCCAGATCGTTGCCACTCACCCATCACGCTCGGTATTTTTCTGTAATTCCTTGTAAATTTTCGTGGTGTTTTGCAAAAATTTCATTTTGACTTAACGAAGTGAATTATTATTTGACGTTTTGCTTAAATAAATAGTGAACCTTTGAGTGATATTAAATTCAAATTTATTGGAAATTATCCCATAAAATCTCTCTCACATATTAATAAATAATTATTATAAATTTTGAAAGTGAGTTATGAGATTAAATATTTTAATAAATGATAATCACCCTAATCAGTAACCCCGCAAGAATGATTGGATAGAATCAACTTAATTTTCCTCATTTTAAAATTTTTAAAGTATTCGATAATTGTCTTATAGTCGGTAATTTATTTTCGCAGTTAAAATTATAAAAAAAAGGAGGAGTCGCTATGATTATCAGCATACAGATGTTGACTGGTCCAATAAAATGGTACCAAAGCAATGGCCAAATATATTTTTTTAATGGCTTTTGGCAACTCAGCGATTCAGCCAGCTCAATGTGTTTATGATATCTCATTCAGTGAATTAGTTTCTCCAGTACGTTATAATTCCTAAGTATAGACACCACAGGACGGACAAGACATTCACACAGACACACAACACTTAACATCCATGCCCGCGGCCGGATTCGAACCGGCGACATGCGGAGCTAGTGTTCTAGCCCCTCCGCTACCGAGGCCGGCATTGGCCAAATATAGCGTTGTCAACAACTGTAAGGCTTTTAAGAGTGACCAAAAAGATGTTTTCACATAATATTTCGGCAGCCAACCTCTCCATCATCAGTTTTAAATAAATTAATTCGTTTTGCAACATTTCTCTTATAACATTTATCTTTGTAAAGATGTCATTCCAAACGACGAGAGCAACTACAAATTCGTAGGTAGTTATTTCCTTTTCTATAGAGTGGCATTCACTAACCAACTGACAATCTGTTGTATTTTCTGGTAAATCTCTCACAGCATCAAATATATGTCTTGGTTGGTATTTAAAGGCCCTCGTCGATTCTACCCTGCATTCCCATCTAGTTTCACAAAGTGGTTTTAGTGAAAAGGATTTTACATGTGCTTTTAAAATAGTTCACTTATAATTCGATCATGCAGAAAGGCGATGCTGCATCTCCTAGGATGAGATTCTACCTATGACTCCCGTAGGGTAACAAATAAGGAGGTGGATTAATTTGAAGTATACATTTCTGGACACCACTATTTTTATTGGCTTCATTATCATATCATCAATGTCGGTGCGCTTACCGGGAGGAGTACTACCGGCCAAGTGTGACTCGATCTTCCAGCGTAAGGTGACAAGAGTTGACGAACGAAATGAAACACAGGGATTGCCCGAGCGTAAATCGTAAACACTATGAAAGTAAAAAAAAAACTGAGCGTTAAAGTGGGTTTTCTAATATGCGAGGCGCGAGATTCAAATAATAATTAATTTTTTACTATGTTTTACGGTTATATTACAAAAAATCTTACTATTCAGTGATAAATTATTAATTTTGATACCGTTAATCTTTCTTTCTATATGTGACACTGAATAATTCTAAATGAGAAATTTTGATTAGGTACCTACTTATTAAAATAAACTTTAGTAAAAATTAACCAATTTTAATTTACTGTTATCACTAATAGCTAAAGATAATTTTTTTAATATAAACTTTTTTCAATTCTGGTTGTTGCGCGAGGCCCCTCCAAGAGCTAGGCCCTAGGCGATTGCCCTGTTCGCCACCCCCTAAAGCCGCCTTTGACAAGTAGCTACATGTGGCGTGCATTCGACGTTGAATAAATTTAGAAGCAGTCCAGTAAGAAAGCTGTTCCAATTGCCGTTACAGCTAAATGAACTTTCCTTTTGCGATCACTAATTTCTGAAACAATTATTATGTTATCAGCCAGCAGATTTTAGCTAATTTTTGTTGCCCAATTACTTGTTACTGTCAATTATATAGTCGTGCTCTGGGCAACACCGGAAATTAGTTTCATACAAACAGCCCATGCAGAATAAAGCTAAGTTTGATTTTTAAACTGACAACATTGCCTTACAAATTAGATACTTCTTCTTTCACTGAAGACAAGCTTTTGTATACACTGAAAACAATTCTTTTTTAGAAAATTTATTTCTAAAGCATTTGGGCATTAAACTTCGTGCCATTTACATGTGAAAAGTACGGTTCAGCTATGCTTACCATGTTCCTTATACGTATTATCCATCAGGCTGAGCCTCAATATCTAACGGTTCGTTATGAAAGTGACTGTCGTGGTAGAGCTAGATCTATTCGTTGCTCCGGATGTGTCAGACGTGTGGACACAGTATCGCTTGCACAGTGGCGCCTCTATCGGCCAGCCGGGTCGACGGCCTCGAGAGCAGGCTGCCACGTGACTGACACGTGTCAACAGGTGTCTGCCTGCCGACTCTTCATATCACGGGCACCTCACGTGCTCTTTCCAGAATAGGTATCTAACTTATATACAGAGGTCGACTCAGTTTTCTGAAAAGAAAATATAAAACTCTCTTCAACTATTTGCCGCTATTTTTAACGTCTGCTAGTTGCGGAGTCCTGCATCATGCTAGATTTAAAATAAATTAAATTGCAGTGGAGCACATGCTCCGGTGGCAATTTCCCTAAACACCCATCTTCACCTTTACCTGAAACCACCTACATTTGACCTCTACAAATTTTAACTTTGAATTCTTTCAACGTTTTTAGTAAATTATTCATCAATTTCCTTGGTAAATTATTCCAATCCCTCACACCCTTACCAAAAAAAGAGAATCTTCCTACTCCCTTGTGCCTGAAATCCAGTGCCAGCTTGTGTTCATGGTTATCTTTTCCCTTCCATGCACTACTTTTCATACCTACACCAATATCTTTCCATGCCTCATCGCCAGTATACGCCTTGTACACTCCTATGACCCTCTTCACCCTCCTCCTGTCCCATTCCAGCTCCTTTATCATATCTTTTACTGATTCCATTCTGTGATAATTTCCAGGAACAATTCTAGCAGCCCTTTTTTGCACCCTCTCCAACTCCTGTATTTGATACTCAAAATGTGGTCCCACACTACACTACCATATTCGAGCAATGGTCTGACCAAAGTTTTGTAACCCAATTCCTTTACTTCCGTCGTACATCCCTTCATCACTCTCTGCAACAAGTGCAGAATTTTGAAACCTTTTCCTACCACCGGTCCAATGTGTCCTACCCAGTTAAGCTTGTTATCAAACGTAATGCCAAGATATTTACATTTCATTTCTTCAGCAAGCAATTCTTTCACCACATTAAAATCATAATCAACCTTTTGTTTTTTATTTGTATATCTTATAAGCTGACTCTTCTTTGCGTTTATCTTCATGCCATGTTTACAACCCAACTAGATATCCTGTCCAGATCACCCTGCAGCTGTTTACAGTCCTCTACCGTTTTGATCCTTTTATTTAGTATTATGTCATCTGCAAACAATCTAATTTGAGACAGTAAACAATTAACACAATTATGCTCGAAAATTACGAAATTCTTAGATAAAAACAAATCAATTAGTACTAAAGGAAGTGCGTTTAGGAAATGCTGTGAACAATTTGTTCTCACGTGAGTAATGTTTTTAATGCAGCATTACATGTTGGTATTAGTTTCTTTCAGCGTTAGAAAAATCGCCTTTTAACGAAATCTGAATGTATGAAATATGGCAATAGATTTGTGAATTGATACGAGATTTCGTAACTGGAAGATTAGTTTGCATAGGGCGAAGCCTCTACTATCCGATACACATTTATGTTAAATCGATCATCCTGCGAGGTGACGTAGCAGAAATAGTTATTTCCTTTATTTCTAGAAGCGCTCTTGGAGACAATATCTAAGATTTCCCCATCATGTTTTTGTTCTATGTATTGAAGCAGAGGTTTATGCTTATTATGTCGATTTGCAACTCGACTTCTATGTTATTTCAATTTGGTGCATTAAGTGGAAATTACATTAAACAACAAAAAGTACAAGTTAATGTCCATAAGAATGAATAACATGCTGTTTACTCATTAATACAAAGATAGCTCCTCAATATTTCAAAAGAAGGATTCTGAGAAGTATTACAGTAATACTTTGCAATTCAAAAAGTCGAGGGAATAGGTCATGAACTCGGTCGCAGGTGAAACTATTTCCAAATTTTGATTTATGCTCCAAATGTTGAAGGATGCAACGTTTGTATAATTTTTTTACTCATCAAACAAAATTCTCTTGAGCAATGTGGGGTAGATATCGCAAGCTACTGATTGTTTGGGAAAGTATATGTGTCCTGTGAGCGCTTCCCATCGCCCCGGCAAAAGTGTCACAGACTTACTACTTATATGATATGTGATAATATTCTTCAGGATAACATTTCCTTGGAACGAATTTATTCAATAACATAGGAATTTCAAATTCTATTTAAGACTGCAACCAAATTTTTTTATCTTCAACGTAAGGGATAACGAGATAGGTATAATCAGCCTTACTGATACCTTTGTTCACGCATATTTAACTGTTGCGATTACAGATTCCAAAGTACAGAAGAAATAATAGTCTGAACCATTGCACCATCTGAGTTTAAATGGTCAACAAGAGGAGCAAAATGGCTAATTGCATATGTGGTGTGGTATACAGCCAGTAATAAAAATCTTCTTTGCGGTCAAAATTTTTTCCTAATCTCAGCTATTGTTTAAGATTAATTTCAATATATGATAAATTCACCAAAAAAATCTTGATTATCAAATTCGGATCGTTATACATCATCTCCAGTATCTAGCTTTCATATCATTTTTGTTTGTTTTAATGGCAAATCACCTACATCGTTATACTTTAACTTTGTAATTCACTGTTATCTGAATTTTTTAGTTTCCCAAACGTAGCTTAATAACAATACATCAAAATTATTAGCCGAGGTTAAGCATCATGTATTTCACTGAAATCACACATCGTGCCAAACCTTATTTTAGGCACCATTGCTGATTGTATTTCTTGAGTCTTCAAAAGCAGACGATAGCAAAGGCAGCTATTTACCTGGTACTGAAATCGTTGCTGAGGAATCTCGTAACATTTAGAAATCTGTGTACTACCTCCTTAGCTGAGGT
This sequence comes from Vandiemenella viatica, assembly GCA_031002005.1. Taxonomy (NCBI): domain Eukaryota; kingdom Metazoa; phylum Arthropoda; class Insecta; order Orthoptera; family Morabidae; genus Vandiemenella; species Vandiemenella viatica. The sequence goes on along the minus strand of CM061920.1, from coordinate 316,497,294 downwards.
AGCAAAGACACCATGACGGTTTCGGCCTAAGGTTATTTGTTTCGAGCAACGGTGGACAAATACGTTTTATCAGCATCGACAGCAAGGTAAAAGAGATGGTGGCGCAAGAATTCTAACCACGAAACTGTGTGCCAAAGTCTTGGAATTAAAACCCAAACCTCTCCGCAGTGTCTATAGAGTGGAGGTATACGACACTGTATTTGGTCTTCATACGCAGGATGGAGATGTTGAACTTGGAGGCTACTTGCAGTTTTAAATAGAAGGTGGCCTGATTCTGCTGGTATATCTTTTTTTTTATCTCTCATCCGCAATAGAAATAACACCCCAAACTAAACATACACACCGCTAAAACCATCCCACTCCTTCGAGAGTCTAGGGCATACCCAGTTACATCTCCTTGGAAGTTGGTACAGAAGGTTAGTTCCCCTATAACAAACGCCTACACCCCGAATCCGGAAGGTACTTCAACTTTTTAAGACACTAACCAGTAAAACAATTCATAGAGAGTCGTCTGCGTGAATATATGACGAATATAAGCTACACAGACACTAAAAATCCAAAAAAATCTGGATACTGAGCTAAGAAATCGCTATACCATGTTCCTCAAATAGTAATGTAAATTTTGATTTGTAGTACACACTAAGGAAAATTGAAGCATTTGAAATGTGGTGCTATAGAAGAATGTTGAAAATTAAGTGGACAGATAAAGTATTAAATGAACGCGTTTTGGAAATGATAGATGAGAAAAGAAGCTTGTGGAAAAATCTTAAGACATGCGGGATTGGTTAATTTGTTAGTGGAGGGAACAGTCGAACTGTAGAGGTAGACAAAGATTAGAATATATGAAGCAGATAATTGAAAATATAGGTTGTAATGGGTATTTTGGGACGAAGAGATTAGCGCAAACTAGGAAGGGATGGTGGGTTGTATCAAACCAGTCGAGAGACTGATGACAGCATAAAAACTCTCCGCCATGAAATTTTTGGCAGATGTATATATATATTTTGTTTTTGTTTTGCTTACAGCTTTACGGTTCATTAGAGGCAGAAAAGGAGTAGAAGCAAGAAACGGGAAGGAATTCAGCCTTGGCCTTTAAAAGAAACCACCGCCTAGAGTGGGGGAAACCATGGAATACCCAAATCGGGATGGCTGGACGAGGATTCGAACCCGCATCCTCCTGAATGTGAGACAAGAACGTTACCGCTCACTCACCAAGCTCGGTCTAGATTGGATAGTACGGAGCAAAGAGTTGAACTAATCGCACGAAAGGTCTTTTTTTACTGTCCGAATTTCCGCAGGGGCAGAACGTCTTGTATGCACTCCCACGTTCAAAGTCCACTGGCTCTGTATAGTTTGCACACTTGGCTGGCAACACGAAGGTCGTTGTTCTGTATTTGTCTCTATCGCCATCCTAGTGACGTAATACTCAGTTCAGTGAGACTTTTGTGCTTATGGCATTAATGCTGCAGACACACACACTTTACAACAGACTAGTGCAGATTCACGGTATGAAAGCAATGACTTGATTCAGATCATAGCATGAATAATGAGTTGAATAAATTTACAGCACTTTTTTTTATTTATTTGACGCTTTAGGGGTCGTCTACGTCGTGTTCAGTAGAGCCAGAAGATGAATGGGGGCAAGGAACGGGAAGGAGTTTTTCCATGATCTTTTTAAGGAACCATCCTGGTATTAACCTGGAGTAATTTCGGGAAACTTTGAAATACTGAAGTCTAGATGGCCCATGTTCTCCCAAATGTTAGATCGGAAAGTTGTACCCACAAGACATTTTGAACTAATTTGTGAATTTAAATGTAGAAACTACGAGAAGATTAAACAGAAAACATGTGGCGGTAGGGAATGGGTACAAAGATGGTGCCATGGCGTCAGAAACCGAAAACTGTCAGAAATCCACACAAGAATGATTACAATATTAGATGTTGCCTCCTCTTTTACATAATATTAGATGTTGTCCCCCCCCCCCACACACACACACACACAAAATTAAACAGTGAAGCTTTTCAATTTTACTTATACAGGAAGTGAAAGTATTTTCCTTTGCACATGTCTGTACAGCGTTTGAATATTGGCTATGTTCCCACCCTGTTATCACTTGCTTTTAACGCTCTGGCCTCTCATTTTGGAGGACGCGGGTTCGAATCCACGTCCGGGCATTCAGATTTGGGTTTTCCATGGATTCCCCAAATCACTCCAGGCGAATGCCGGGATACTTTCTTCAAAAGTCCAGGGCCGAATTTATTCGCGTTTCTTACCCCCACCCCAATGCTTTTCCGCCTCTAATGATCTAGACGTCGACGAAACGTAAAACCATAAGCAAAATAAGCATATGTTTTGTTTGTTTTTTCACTGAAAGTACTAAATTTAAGCTAATTTGATGATCTAGGATATCAGTTAAATCACTAGATTCAATGGAATCATATTATAGTAAGTATTGGATATTTTTTTCCTTTGTATTTTAGCAGCCAGCACTCAATGTATTTTTATATATCGTCAATGTTATTGAATCTTTCCAAATTTTTATGTGAACATTCAATTGTAGGACAACACAGAACACTTAACCTAAACACCCATGCCCTGGGCTAGAATCGAACCGGCGACCATCGTTACGTGGAGCTAGGCTAGCACTCTAGCCCCTACGCTACCAAGGACTGTGAGTATTGGATGTTAAAAAGATAGGAAACTCTGATATTTGTAAAAAAAAATTTAACTTCAAAAACGAAATCTAACGATAAAATATTTCTGATAATTAGAAAGAGTTTCACGTACGCTTAGTAAAGGTTTCTAGGAATTCATGAGCCAGACTTGTACAACACAGGGTGAGTGTTAGAGAACCGGTAGACGTGTCATTCTGTAGTAAACAACCTCAAGTTTCACATAAAATTGTCAAGTGGTTAGATGTGACTACCATTTGTCATGCGGTAAACATCCCACCTGTAATAAATTTCTTCCCACACTCGTTTCAGTAAATCGAACATAACTTCTGCAACTGCAGCGTAGATTCCACTTTTTATGTCAACTAAATTTTTTAATAGAGGAAATTTACGCCGAACAGTTGTTGCAGAGTTCGTTTCATAAAACCAAAACACACAGCGAACACGCTCCGCACCAGTGAAAGTAGCCATTTTAACTGTGCACTACGCTGGCGCTCCTGGTGGCGTAATGCTATACTGATGGACTACGTTCATCGAACTTGAGGTTGATTGCTACAAAATGACACATCTACCAATGCTGTAAGTTATCTCAACAAAATTCCTTTTGGACTCACCCTGTGAATTTTGCATATTGCTTGAAATATGGAGACAAAAGCCTTATACTTTTTGTGTCCATTACTGATACATTAATGTTTGGGGGAAGATTTTGTTCCTCAGGAAGAGGATATGAGGAATGGAATTTGGCTACGCATTTTTTGAAGAACCTATCTAAATAATCACCTGCTTGGAATGGGAGAGGGGCAGATACAAAAGAAGATGCTGGTCATGGAGATAAAAGGGATGAGGCTCACAAAGGGACAGATGGGTGAAAATCCATTGAGGAAAGAGGAGGGAATTGGATGATAGTAGAAGAAAAGAAATGGTGGATGCAAAACAAGCATTGGAGAAGCATTGTTCTAATCATACTCGGCCAATGATTGGAAGCTGCTCAAGACAATAATAATGACAGCCACACAATAGTTCTGGCAAGTAAGAAATTTGACTATTACCATCATTGCTATTTATTTTAAAAAGGAGATTCAACCAGCACTCGATCTTCTTACCAATCGGTAGTCTATTTTCTATGATCACAATTTCGCTGAAGCTTGAGTCAACAGTAGCTCAGAGTTATCTAAATACACTGAAAATGTTTGCATGTATGGAATTTACAGTAAAGAGGATGAAGTGATATTGTTCAGATAGGTTGCTTTGTTGCGATGTATCTTGTGACTGTTCTAAACTTTCCCTCAAGAACATAGACACAGAGAGATATCTATTATTCAAATTCGGTGTTAAAATGCTGGATTTTACGTTGATGCGCTGTGTTTTCTTCGGTTCATCAATTTGATAGTATCTATTCCTCAGAAGGAGCACTTTATTTGAATGAAATGCCATCTTGATGCAGGTGGCGAAAGGGGGATCACCAAGCCTGAATGTAGTTTTTAGGCGGTTTCCCAAATTCGCCTCAGGCAAATTCCGGGCTGTTACAACAGACTCCACCACAAAATATGCAAAATTAGTAAAGTTTGGGTTTTCATTCGATTTTTTATGCATATTAAAAATCTTGAAATGCCTCTGTCACAAAATTAACAGAAAAGAGGCATCGTTTATGCAGATACTAAATCTTAAGGTTTATTGCTATGTCTAGTATGAAAATTAAAGTAAAAAAATTAAGTACCTGGTGGAGGGTGGTTTGTCCTAAAAATGCTCTATCACACTAAGTGCTGTAATACCAGGATGTAGTCGCAGATACGTTGTACGTTCGAGATATTTATGACCTCCCATCACGTCATACGAAACGTTATATTTGCCGTGTGCCTTATATCCAAGTCCTATTGGGCGAAGCGAGGCTATCATGCGTGTAGACTACCTAAATGCCACCAGACACTGTACCCCTTGCTAGGGGATGTCCATAACTACTCGATTTCGTTTTAGCCACTTTTGAACCCCTCCCTTCCGGCAAATACCCTGACGTGGCATTTACACCTCTGCCTCTGGAAACGTAGCTTTTTCCCCATTAATTCCAGAAGATATTTTCTCAAGTCATAGAGATTTCGACTTACAAGGAGTTTGACTTAAAAAGTTTTTTTGCAGAAACACTTTCGATTTGCAGAGGTTTAGATTCTATCCTACCTAATTTTGAGTTGCAGAGGTGAAATAAATAAAAATTTAGAGGTAATGTTTATTCTCAACTTAAAAATTCGTAGGTATATGTAAACATAAAAGAGATATTATACATAGAATATACAACAAATTAAAAGTCATTATTTATTTGTTTTAAATAATTTGAACATTCTATATCGTTAGTGTAAGGGCAGAATTTTTTTTTTCTTCTGCATTGCTGGATTGCTCTATAAAATTCCGTGACGTGTTTAATGCTGCTCTTTCCTCTTTGGTAGAAACTAGCGTCGCTTTTGGTGCATTACTTGAGTTTTCTGCGTGTCTTTATCATTATTTATGCTTTTTCAGCAACTGAATTGATGATTTTTTAATCAGAAAATGATCCAGCAGTGATATCTTAACGTAAATAATTCCTCAAAAGATAATTCTCTGTCAGATACGACTGTCCTCCATTACGCAGGAGACTGAATAGAAATTTCTTCATCTTCTTCAGCTGATGGTGATGGAAAACAGCAGTGTACAAAACAGTTTTTTTATGATGGTCGTAAATACATATCACCACGCTTTGTCAGCAACTCACATGTCTTCAACACATCGATAGTTAAACTCGTGTTTTCTTCCATATTATCCAACAAGTTCTTGATTATTTCCGTTCGGTATAATGACTCGATGATTTTAATGACACCTTGCTCCATTGGCTGTAATTTTGATGTTGTATTGGCGGGCAGATATTGAATTTTGATTGCTTTCATTTGTAGGATATCATTATGTGCCGTACAATTATCAATGAAAAATAGAATTTTTAAACCATTTTCTTGTAAATTTTAATGAGCCATTTTTTAAAAATTTCAGAAGTCCGTAAAGCATGCAGGCTTTACCCAAAACTGTTGGCTTAAGTTTCTCTGTGCCTGACATATTTGCGGCGAGGAATATAGTCAACCATTCCTTGCTATCCATGCCATTCATCATTTTTAAAAGTTAAAGTTTTACCAGGAAGACATTTAAAAAACAGTCTAGTTTTGTCAGCTTTGAAGATATTTTTATGTTCCTAACCATTTAATATGCTTTCCAATTCACTTTTCCATTTGTCACAGATATCATTATTAACACTTGCGCATTCCCTACAAACTTTTTTGAAAATAATAATATGTCTTCTTTTGAACTTTTGTAGACATCCATTACTGGTTATGAAATTATCCAGTCCTAATGATTTAGGGTATATTTCAGCTTTTACTTGCAATAGTGGTCCACTAACACTAATGTTTTGTTTCCGACTCTGCTTAAACCATTTGAGTAAGCACTCTTCCAAGTTGGGAAATTCTGCAATTTGTTGTCTTTTACAGAACAAATTTTAAGAGCTTTAAATGTTTTATGATTTCCGATTAATTTATTATTATGGTTGACAGAGTACTCACCGGTAAGCCAAATTAATCAGCAGCATCTTTCTTATTTTTGCCGTTTTTTACAGCCAAGAGAGGCTAGAAGTTTTTAATTTTCGTTTCACAACTCTTATTCTTCAATAATCCTGTTTATAAGCGGTTGAAGAAATTCGTGTGCATGACTGTAGACCCAAACTAATTAAAAATGTGTGTGTAAGGAAATTACCACAGGCATTCCATCGCAATTAATTTTTTTTTAAATTAATTCTTTATCATTTAAACGAATACCACAACAATACATAACAATAAATACCAAAAATGAAACAAAGAAACACCTGGCAAGCACGTGTTAACGTCGGTTTTAAAAATCGGTAATACTTTCTGGGAATAAATTGCAAGAGACCCCATTTATTGCCCACTCGTAAAAATTACTACCAAGAAAATACTACCTTACCTATTTCTCCGTCAAGCTACAGACGTTATTAATTTTAAATCATCGAGTTATAGAGGTAGTAGAATCAAACATTTATATGTTCGAGATATAGATATCAAATATATATTTTTTCGAGTTATAGGGAGAAAATATGTACTGAAGTGCCTTGTAGGGAAAATACTAATTATTTCGAGTTGAAGGGGGCTTTAATTTCTAATAATGGAAGTTTTGGGAGTGAAGGGATAGGAACAAGGGTTTCTTTCGAGTTACAGAGGTTTTCGACTTATCGAGGTTCGACTTGCCGAAATTCTGCTGTATCTGGTAAATAAAGTTCTGTGTCAAATAAACAAAATTCTCTTTCCATCGAGTCTCTTCCGATTTTCTGAGATTGGGAAAAAGAGGAAGTTTTATAGAAATCCGGAAGTCAACACATTAAAAAAACGAGTCCAAAGGCAGTTGTCAAATCATATGCAGAGGTCCTATGCTAATACCGGTGTAGGCGTCAAGGCTTTCACCTTCAGCCAGAAGGGCGAATTAGAGCAACCAGTTGTTAGGTGCAAAGACTCGTAAATTAAAGAGAATTATTAGTTTCGCCTAGAACAAGTCTCCGGTTAACAGTTATTTTCTGAAAACAGTATTCTTGAACTTTCATTTACAGCGTGTAAAATGGTATCGTTGATGAGAAGAAATTAATGGCAGAAAGTATATGTCTAACTGAACAAGTTGCTATCAGCATGAAGAGGAATGGGCAGGTCATTCACTCCTGGGTACAAAGACCATCGAGCTTGCTGCTATCTCATCGCTATCTCGTGGAAACAAATACCAAACGACTCACACCTCACCTCGTTGTCAGTATTTGCTTAGGACAACAAGATCCTGGTCTCAAATAACTGCGGTATCGAATTTTACACAGGCCAAGGTGAGCAAGGATATTTCGCTATCCGCTGCCTTCTACGTGTTATTGAAAAGAAACTGTTGCTTAAAGCCTTAAAATAAACACTTTCCCACGCCTTCTGGGAATTATGACTCAGTATTAGCTCAGCCACCCTCCAGATATTTAAAGGTTGTTATGTGGTCGCTAGGGAGAGGAGATAGGACCTTAAGAATCCCCTTTCTATAGCAACCGCCACAATATGCCAAAAGAGAGAATCGGTTAACCCGAGAGAAACCGTCATTATATACCAATTATCATTTTTAGGTGGAATAAAATTGAAGAAGCGATCCGAACTTGGTGGGTGAGAGGTAACGCTCAGTCCTGGTATTCGGGAAGACGCGTGTTCAAATCCCCGTTCGGCCATCTAGATTTCGGTGCTCCATGGTTCCATGAAATCACGCCAAGCGAATGCTTGGATGGTTCCTTCGAAAGACCATGGCATAATTTTTTCCCGTCCCTTGACCCCAGTGTTTCACACCGCTAATGACCTCCATGTTGACTAGGCGCAAGGCCAAAGAGGAGTAAGAAGCAATTTGGACCAACAAGTAAGATCGTAATCTGTTTTCTCTCTCAAACGATATTGTTTAGCTTAATTTTATCCATAATTCAATGTATTGACGTGACTGTATCAATCAGACAAAAGGTAAAATGAAAAACAGCCTTCAGTCACTTTTGTTTTTGTTTTAATTGTTCTGTTTATATAAACATGTGCACCTTAAGCGACATCGTGTCTAGTACAGAGCTGTGCAATGTATATGAACCTGGTTATTCAACCTCTCGTCAATTCTGATAAATTTTCCACAATGTTTTCATATTTACTCCTTTCCGTCATGATGAGACGTGTTCAAGACACTTACTTGAAATCGTTTTTCAGCACATGTACAAACTTTACTAGGCACGAATCTCGCTTAAGGAAAATTTAAAATCAGTTTTAATACCATAGAAACCTGAAGATGGATCCACAGGGTCCGAAATGCATTGTGTAATACAATAAAATTTGTATTCTAGTGACTGAAGGCTGTTTTTCATTCTACATATTGTTTAGTGTGAATCAAAAATCACGCGATTTGACAACAGTCTTGCTGTATAGGACGAAGTTCCACTAGGCATAATCCAGAAGAAATTATGATTAAGATTTGCGAGGAAAATCATTGTCTGGTAACCTCTCTGCTAACTATATAATTAGTGACCCCCAAACCACGCAACCTGCCAATGGATTTAGATACTACAAAGAATATACTAGGACATCAAATAAATTTAACATTGCAGCGATAAAGAAAAGTAATTAAACGAAAGATTGTTTGTAGTATGGTATCTGATCTGGCATTTGAAGTCAGCCACACAGAACGGGATTTTCGGAGAACTGACCACTGGCGTCAAACTTCTGCCTGCATATCATCGTTTCAACACACGATTACAATTCCTTATATATATTCAGATTGAGTAGACTGAAATATTTTCACCAAAGAAATTTCTATACCAGCTAATAGAAGCAATTAACAACACATCTAATGCAAACTCTGGTCAATGATCCTATCTTCTGGAGGTCAAAAATTACCTGAAACTTGACAAGAGGAGTTATTTAACATGGTATTAAGTTCTACAAGGATATACAACATTCAGTGCCAGAGAAAGTGAGATGGGGAGTGGATTTTATGTTTTTGTTATAATGTAGAGCACGAAACGAAAAAGAGATATCCTGCGCGACATGGTGCTTCAAGTACTACAATACGAGTGTTTCTATTAGACGAGCATTAAAACAGATCAACGGTGGATGCTCCAAGATATCGGACAAACACAAAAGACTTAAATCTTAGATATAAAAACCTAAACGTAAATGTTGGTCTGATAAATCGATTACTATGACATCATCTGGTGAAAATATGGAAGGTTTTCTCTTTCCACAGACGCTGCTTTCATGTTCTTATAAATTACGTAACAAAGGATGTACAAAATTATGAAACAACTAGAGATACCATTTCATCAAATTTTGACAATTAAAAATTTGGATTTACGAAGAACTCATTAGAGCCGGGAGAGGATGGTGGAAACCAAACGGCAACGCTCTTTATGATGAAGCCAACATGGCATTCATGAAACATATCCTACATGATTGGAGAGTGCATCGAATCGGCGACCTCTGGTATCCCAGTCCCAACATTCCTAATTACCCACCAAGATCGTTAAAACAGCTTAAATGTACTATGAGATACATTCCGATTACAAGTGCAAAAAATATACACTTATTTAAAAATAAAAGTATTTTAGTACCAACATATTTTTTTTAAATCCCAGAACCCGGCTATGAAATCCTGTCACAATAGAATACGAAACACTAGACGAAAAAAGTTCTTGTTTCCACCTACATCGAAAGCTGTATTTCTCCCATAGCATTACATAATTACATAGCATTATAAAATTTCTAACTAACCGTATAAAAAAATTAAAGAGTCGATAGCTTCACTCAGTCCATACCGAACAAGAACTATTTAACTCTTGCGTTTTTACTTTTTTTATAAACATTTCGATAAGTGTGAAGGAAAGTGCTGATAAAATGAGAAAGTAAAACTACTCTACAGACAGTCTGATTCCAAAATGGTCCCACTTATGTCTTTTACACTGTAAACAGGAATCTACTTTATCCCAGACAGACAGCCAAAGAGTTGTTTTTCAGTTCATGATATAATATGGTTCTTCGTGAAAGTGTATTTTTATTATAAACATTCAACATAAGTGCATAAATGTCAGCAGAATAAATCGTAAATACAGTAGCTTAAAGTATGCCACACGAGTGGTCAAAAGTGGAAGCAGAAATCATATAAACAAACGTGCTTTAACTCTTTATTAATCTCTCTGACTAACAACGTAACTACGAGAAACAGAATCCGTAGATAATGTATAACTGCTAGTCCACAGACAAATCACAAGCTCTTAATCTACGACAGCTATTTGAAGATGAATTTCGTTTCATGCTGCACTGACTTTCTGTGAAATGCTTTAAAAAAAAAAAAAAAAAAATCCGGTCCACCACGCTACTAAGTAAGTTGCGTAGCTCTGTGATTATTCAGTGTGTTCTTGTACTATCATATAGTGTGGCTTTTCACCCGTAGCCCACTGCTCAAAGAATCTCGTCTAGAAGTTCACTGCTGTATCGGTCACATAACTGGAAAAACGGGTTCAATTAGAGAAACAGGACCGGATGTATCAGATATGGGTAGAGTGCGAAATGATTTCGAAATATCTGGAGCAACAAGATGGAGTGTCCAAAAGAAAATTATGTTTGTAAAACATAAGAAGCAAGGTATCAGCTGTATGAATGAAGGCATCAGATGTACGAACAAAGGCATCAGCTGCCATTTCATACGTTAGTGCTTTCAAAGTTTTCTCGGTCTGATCATGCTAAAACAAAAACGAAAAAAAAAATGTTTGTTTGTTTGTACAACCAAGGAACCGCTTATGTTAACTTTTTGCGAAGTAGATTAATGATGAAAGCAGACTATAATAGGCACTTGGCCTAGTACTGTAAATAATTAAGGTGCTGATTCTGAAAACGAAATCTGAAATGGATGAAATAAAGATTTTACTTGAAAATCCGACATTCATCCACTGTTTTGTCTTGAAATAAATCAAGTGACGATTGTGGTAAAGTAAATATGTATGGAAATATTGGTCAGCGGACTTAGTAGGATACTTCAGTTGTATATGTGACTATGTACTAAACTATATTCTACGCCTGTCAAAAATGACAGGTAGAACGAAGTGCTCTTACAAATCATATTTCCCATTTGCTTAGGTACAATTGTTATTCAATAACGCTCATAATCCTGATTTTGCAATGTTGTATATATTTCGATTGTAATTTACATCGCGATACAGTTGGAACTACTTACATGTGTCTGAAATAATAATGTTGCGTCCGTGAAAAAAAAGCAAAATATATATTAACAGCTTACGTTATGCTGCATAGTATTCGTTTTAATCCTAGTACAGGCCGCATCATAGATCACAAAAAAATATAGAACTACTTCCATCCGCATGAAGTAATGTTTACAGTTACGTTATTTCTTAAAAAACTTGAATTATTCATTCTCTCGGCTGTAACGTCAAATGCCAGTTGTCAGTCTACCCAGCCTAAATTTCAATATACTCCTAGAAAGTCTTTTGCGTGCATTGAGATTTAGCAACCACTTCTAATTCGCTGAAGCTTTGCTACAACCATACACATACCAACATAGAAACAGACATGTAAATACTAAAAATTAATAACTAATAGAAGATCACCTGGCGTCACAAGAAAACAATCGTACACAACGGTAAAAAGTTGTACATGAATACATACGCCTAACAAACCAAACTTTGCTCTGGACAGTTAGAGATAAATGCACTACTGTTTGTGAAAATTGCAACAGCCAGAAGGAATGGTCTGAATGACTCCAAAATCAGAGGACAGCGCACGTATAGCAGCGCCCTTTTGGCGTGATCGGTCAGATCAATGTTACACCACGCTCAGTCGGTTTAGAGGTGTCACCGAGCGTGGTGGTGTAACGGCTAGCGTTCTGGCCTCGCATTCGGGAGGACGGTGGTTCGAATCCCCGTCCGGGCATCCAGATTTGGGTTTTCCATGGTTTCCCAAATCACTCCAGGCAAATGCCGGGATGCTTCCTTCAAAAGGACATGGCCGAATTCCTTCCCATTCCTTGCCCCTCATCCTTTCCCGTCTCTAAAGACCTCGCTGTTAGAGAGACATTAAGAAGATAAAAAAAAAATAGAGGTGTAAAATGAAGTGGAAACGTGCAAGATTTCCGTTATACTTCGTCGACGTGTAGCTGGCATGTATCACGCCAACACGAGTGTATATTTAAATATTAATGTTTTCTTTATTACATGTATGATTTTTTATGAATAACTATAGTAATAGCATTGTTATTCTGGTATCCCGTCCCAACATTGCGGCATGCCCGGTAGGTGGCATGGAAATCGAACTTGTATAGACGGCGCTGGCATCAGGCCAACCAGCGCCACCTCATCACAGTTTCCGCCACGGCCAATCAGAGCCGACCCGGCACGGATATAAATAAGCCAGCGCAGCTCCATTCATCCAGTTCGGTGTTCGCTGCGCTTCCGGTCGCGTCTCCGTCAACTATGCTTCGTCTCTTGGACTCTCTACAGTGTTTCGTCTCGGCTACGTCTACGGTACTCTCTCTTGGACTCAGTGAATCGCTTTCGGACTCGTGACTGTGCTTATCCTCGGTGACGTTCGGTACTCTCTCTTCGGACTCTGTGAAACTCCCGTCGGATACAACCAGTGCGCGTCTGTGGACTACGTTCGGCCTGCTCCTTGGACTTGTTCGGGTTATTCGTGACCATCTCCTGCGGTCCGCCCCTCCGCCATTCGACGTCGGCCCCCGTACGGATATAGCAATTGGCGATGAGGAAAAAGGTTATCAGCTGGCATCATGGACACCATGACCCGTATTCTGGAGCAACAACAGCAGCAGACAGCGCTGTTACAGCAAACGCTCCAAGTAATACTCGAGAAACTGTTAGCACAGGAGGCCAAGTCAGTCCAGGCCTCGGAAAATTCACACATCCGGCCGCCAGCGTTTCCACCATTTAATGACGCTAAGGAAGACTGGGACACATATTTGCATCGGCTCAAACAGCATTTCTCGGCATTCCAGGTGACGGACGATGCCTTACAGCGCTCGCTGTTTCTGTCGTGGGCATCACCCGACACGTTCTTCTTCCTGCGGAAGCTGGCCCCATTATCAGATCCGGTCGCCCTCACATTCAACGAAATGTGCACTCTGCTAACAAGCTACTACTCTCAAAGATACCACGTGGTGGCCTCCCGCCTTGAGTTCCATCAGTATCACAAACAACCGGGACAATCATACCGGTCATGGGTGACTGATCTCCAAGGTCTTAGCCGTAAATGCGACTTCACTTGCTCAAACGCAAAGTGCAGGGATTCATATGCAGACTCCCTGATCCGCGACGTCATAGTGCAGCTAGCTCCAGACCCAGAGGTGCGCACAGCGGCACTGAAGCTGGACAACCCATCACTCGAGGACATTCTACGCATCGCGCACTCGCATGAAATTGCGCAAGCAGCAAACGAGCGCCTCATGGCACGCCCACAAGTAGCGGTGGTCAAAACATCACAACACAACTCCCGCGCACAAGGCAAACCCATGGCGCGCTCCAGACGCCAACAAAGCAGGACGCCATCGCTGTCCGACGTATCTATGACGTCCGAACCCCGACCCCCACCCCGCCGACGATTCCAGAGGCCCCTGCCGTCTTGCCCACAGTGCTTCACTTCGCACTCACGGGCAGATTGCCCCGACCGTTGGCCACATTGCACACGCTGCGGTAAAGAGGGACACTTGCGGTCAGTCTGCCGAAACCGGGCACCTCGCCCCAACTCGACAGCCCGCATGCAGCAAGAAACGGTCAACACACTACAGACCGCAGCTCATACTGGCGACCCACTCTCACAGAAGCTATTCTTAACTCTGAGAGTCGCCAACCAGGACATCCGTTTTCAAGTGGACACGGGGGCAATCGTCTCGCTGATAAACCAAGCCACCTACGCTCAACTAGGCTCACCACCGTTGTCTCCACCTTCACGGCGTTTGGTATCATACGGGAATAGAGACATTCCCCTGCGGGGTCAGGTCTCTATCACGGCCGCCTACAAACAAGTCACCAGACCAATCACCTTTTTTGTGGTGGATCAGCCCTCGGCTACTAATATTTTTGGGTTAGACGCATTCAACAGATTCGGATTCTCAATCATGGACGAAGTCCAGGTCATATCGGACTCGGTCCCATTCCAGGGCCTGGATGATCTCTGTACACAGTTCGCACCCATCTTCACGCCAGACTTAGGGTGCGCCTCAGATTTCGAGGCTCACATCACCCTCCGGCAAGGGGCAGTGCCTCGCTTTTGGCGTGCCAGACCTATTCCGGTCTCCTTACGTGCAGCAGTAAAACAGGAGCTTGACCGACTTCAGAAGATCGGAGTAATCGAACCGGTCAAATCCAGCGCATGGGCTACACCACTGGTCATCATCCGCAAACCCAATGGCACCCTCCGGTTATGTGGAGACTTTAAGGCTACGATCAACGCCCAGTCTCAAGTCGAGACGTATCCAATCCCACGACAAGAAGATCTTCTCACTAAACTTGCGGGCGGCGAATACTTCTCGAAGATTGACCTCGCAGATGCATACTTGCAGCTTCCACTAGATGAGAAATCACAAAACATCGTCGTCATCAACACACCGTTCAGGCTCTACAAATACAAGCGCCTCCCATTTGGCATCGCGTCTGCACCGGCAATATTCCAAAGATACTTGGAGCAGCTGTTGCGACACATCCCGGCATGCGAAAACTACCTGGACGATATCATTGTCACAGGAACCACTCGCCAGGAGCACCTACAAAACCTGCGCACGCTATTTGCAGCATTAAAAGAGGCAGGGCTGAGGTGTCGCCTCGAGAAGTGTCGGTTTTTTCAAGAGGAAGTAGAATATCTCGGCCATTGGCTCAACAAAGAGGGAATTAGGCCATCAGACCGCAACGTGGCCGCCATAGACTCCCTACCCCGCCCAAAGAATCTGCCAGAACTACAAGCCTTCCTCGGGAAAATAAATTACTACTCAAAGTTTCTGCCACAAGCGGCACATATCTCACAACCCCTCAACCAGCTCCGAAAAAAGGGCGTTGCCTACAACTGGACCCCGTCTTGTCAACGGGCCTTCGACCGGCTAAAGCGCATGCTAAGGTCTGCTCCTTGTCTGACGCCGTTTTCTCCTACACGGCCCCTAGTCGTGGCAGCTGACGCCTCAGCATATGGAATCGGGGCGGTACTCGCACATAGGAATGAAGACGGCTCTGAACAACCGATAGTGATCGCTTCTAAGACATTGACGCCAACACAATGCAACTACTCGCAGATCGAGAAAGAGGCATTGGCAATAGTCTTCGCTATCAAGAAATTTCATGTGTATCTATTTGGAACCAAGTTCTCCCTTATCACGGACCACAAACCGTTGGTGGCAATATTTGGACCCCGCTCCAGCCTCCCAGAGCGAACGGCCCAACGCCTCCAACGATGGGCGATGTTTCTGAGCGCTTATAATTACACAATCCAATATAAGCCAACAGTACAACACTCCAATGCCGACGCCCTATCACGCCTGCCTGCCGGCCCCGATCCAGAATTCGACCAACAAGAAGTACTGTGTTTTCATATCGACACAGAGAGGAAGCAGACAGTGGACGGGTTCCCCATTACAGCAGCCCGAATCGCCTCCGCCACCCAGCGGGATCCAATCTTGCGCCAGGTCCTGCGCTATATCATTCACGGGTGGCCAATATACCTCACACGCAGAATGGACAACGAATTGAAGACATGGCGCCACATATCTGACAGACTCTCGGTCACAGACAACGTCATCCTGTTGGACGCAGAAAACGACATACATCGTGTGGTCATCCCATCGGAATTGCGCTCGCAAATTCTAAAGCTCCTGCATCGAGGACATTGGGGCATGTCCCGTATGAAAAATCTCGCAAGAAGACATGCTTATTGGCCAGGAATCAACCGAGACATTGAGAAGATGGTACGCAGCTGCACAGCCTGCGCCCAACATCAGGCAGCGCCACCGCAAGCTTTCGCCCCCTGGCCCACACCCCGCCAACCATAGGACCGCATTCATCTGGATTTTGCAGGCCCATTTTTGGGAACTATGTGGCTACTTATAATTGATGCCTATTCAAAGTACCCGTACGTCGTTCGCATGGCATCCACAACGACGGAAGCCACACTAAATGCATTAAGCCAGGTTTTGGCCATCGAGGGGTTACCACGCACCCTAGTCTCAGATAATGGGCCCCAATTTACAGCAACCACATTCGAAGAATTCTGCGTGGTTAACGGCATCAAACACATCTTCAGTCCTCCATTTCATCCCGCCTCAAATGGCGAAGCAGAACGGCTCGTAAGGACGTTCAAGCAACAAATGCTGAAAGAGTCAGCTACGACGTCTTCTGCCCTCACCCTCTTTCTCAGCACATACCGGACAACACCAATTAATGGTCGCAGCCCAGCAGAACTGCTCCATGGGCGACAACCACGAACGATGCTGCACCTCCTGGCACCATCACCGGCAGAGCCCCGATCCAGACCGTCCCATCGGTACACACCAGGGAGCGCGGTCTGGGCACGCGCCTAAGGAAGAAACGCCACCTGGATGCCAGCAACAGTAGTGGGGACACACGGACGGCGTGTTATCTCAATACAAACGCCACACAGAATAGAACGCCGTCATCAAAACCAGCTGCGTCCTCACATCACAACAGGCCCATCACCATCACAACAATATCAGGAAGAATACAGTATACCACCATCAGCGCCATTAGCAGAGGTCCCACAACCACCCTCCCCACAACGACGAACAACTTGCGCCCAAGAAAGCCAGCAGTGCCGGACGAGAGTGACGTCGAAATGGAAACATCCATCAACCACCCACAAACCACATCGGCACCCACGTCACCACGTACTCAACCATGGAGTACGTCGGCGCATGATACGGCCGGGATACCACAACCATTCCAGCCTCATCACCCCAAGCATCGTCAAGGGCGCTTCCGTCCGTACGCGCCAACTTCAGGGGGGAGGGATCTGGTATCCCGTCCCGATATTGCGGCATGCCCCGTAGGTGGCATGGAAATCGAACTTGTATTGACGGCGCTGGCATCAGGCCAACCAGCGCCACCTCATCACAGTTTCCGCCACGGCCAATCAGAGCCGACCCGGCACGGATATAAATAAGCCAGTGCAGCTCCATTCATCCAGTTCACTCTACTCACTCACTCACTCACTCGAGGTGATCTACGAGCTGCTGACACCGGTGCTGTTACGGGCCACATAGTAAGCCACCGAGTTCGACTGAAGCCATCGCGACACAGTACACTAGCTATGGCGGACAAAGCTGCCTCTATTGTCACCGCCGCGACGCCGGTACAGACTGGCAGAACCAAGTCTCCACGTACGTGCACATCTGTCAGCGCCAAGGTTGACACCGCAGCAGCTACTTGCGCCCCCGAGACTTCAATGCAGACTACCACGAACAAGAAGGCGAAATTGAAGAAGAAGCGCATTGCTGTTGGCGCCTTCCCACGGGAAGTTGGCATCTGGGCGGAGGTCTCGCACCTTTTTTCTAGAGCTACCGAACGAGTCGTGGAAGGCGTCAGACCAGAAGACTGGTCCATGCAGGTGTGGAGAAAACGACTCGATCACGGAAATCCCAAACAGTGGAAATTCACCATCACTGACCACCTAGATGAACTTCAGTTCAGCTGGGACATTCCAACAAGTGACGCCGCTGCTTTCGAGCAGGCTCTGACAAGCCGTGAGCACCACCATCTCGCCAAGAAGCTCCCCCCTGTGGGAGTCACGGCGTGGCCGGAGGCACTTGTGTTTCCAACCCCACTGGCCAGTGACTTCAACTGGGAGGAGTACGTCGATCACATCAAAAGAGGATTCAAGACCCACGCCTTTGATCCAGCGACCGGCCGTAACTTCAAGGTGACGCCGATAAGGGAAACCCCATCTCCCCCACCGCCCTCGCCTGAGTCATCACCAGCAGACTCCCCTGCCTCACCTGAGTCATCAACAACAGACTCACCTGCCTTAAGGGAAGGCCCAGTAACACCTATCGCAGTCAACTACGCAGGGAATCCCTGCGAGTTACTGGCCCTACTGCAGCGTTATATGAAGCTGCCCATGTTCTGCTGGCCAGATCATCAAGGGATGAAGATTCTTCCGTCCTGTCCTGACGACTTCGCGGAAGTAATACAGATCCTCCAACAAAACCACATGTCATTTGACATCATGACTTCTGGTCGTGTGAAGAAGAAGTCTGATGCCACCATGCAGACAGCTGACAAACCAACGACTGCAGCGAAGTCGATCTCACGAAAACTGGTCCAGTGTTTCAGGTGCCAAAACTTCTGGCACCATGCCAGTGAATGCACTGAACCAGTCAGATGTGTTCGCTGCGGAGGCGGCCATGAACTCGCCACTTGCAAGAAACCACGCGACGAACCCACTTGCCGCAACTGCGGGTCCGGGCACGCTGCTTCTTACAGAGGTTGTAGAACATGGAAGCTACAACGTAAGAGGCATCCCCAGCAACGCCGCAAGACCACTACAAGCACACTAGACTCCAGGGCCTTGCCGACGGAGACCACTCGCCACCATGTAACTGTCACCAGCAGTCTTCAGCAGAGAAATAGTCTCCGTCTTCTGGAATCCAGCCGTACCGAGAGCAGTCCCACCCAGTCGTCCAACAGCCACAGAAGCAAGAAGACGACCCATGCAGAGGAGCACATCAACGGCTACAGCAATCGCTGACGACCTGCAGCGTCCGGCCCAGATCTACTCGAGACGGCGAAGCATTCCGCTACACACCACTATCGTCCACAGGCGTTCGACAAGAACTCCAAAAACATAAGCTTAGGCTTGATAATGCAGATGCTCCAACAACAAACAATGTTACTGACGGAAGTCATAACAAGTTACGCAAACAACCTGACACCACCGTGATGACGAACCTACAGAAACGTCGTGAATCATCTAATTACTGCTGGAGGCAATGTCTTCGGACAATATCCTCCACCTGCCTACAAAGACAAGGCAGTGACGATGCTGTGTGTGCTGTGCTGTGCATTCATCCAGTTCGGTGTTCGCTGCGCTTCCGGTCGCGTCTCCGTCAACTGTGCTTCGTCTCTTGGACTCTCTACAGTGTTTCGTCTCGGCTACGTCTACGGTACTCTCTCTTGGACTCAGTGAATCGCTTTTGGACTCGTGACTGTGCTTATCCTCGGTGACGTTCGGTACTCTCTCTTCGGACTCTGTGAAACTCCCGTCGGATACAACCAGTGCGCGTCTGTGGACTACGTTCGGCCTGCTCCTTGGACTTGTTCGGGTTATTCGTGACCATCTCCTGCGGTCCGCCCCTCCGCCGTTCGACGTCGGCCGCCGTACGGATATAGCAGTTATCGCATCCTTGGCTTTAAGAATACTGTCTTTTGTAGAGGATACAGAAAAAGCTATAAGAGTGGATGTGAGATAATTTTAATTGTAACATGGTATAGAGTAATAATTTTTGTGTAGTACAGTATATTTAGTAAGTAAAAGTAGATAACGTTTGAAAGGCTCATTAAAAGTAATTAAACGAAAGTATGAACATTACAGACATGAAAGGGCGCAAATCAGCATATAAGTGACTTCGAACGTGGCAGAATGACTGTACCCCGGGAATCGGGGTTTGGCGTACCGTGATACTGCGGCTCGTACAGTTCATGCAGCTACGACAGTATTGTGTGTGTGGAACCAGTGAATAGAAGAGGGTCATACACAGTGAAGAGCAGGTACTAGTACACTCAATGTGACCACAACGTGGGATGGCCGCCATCTTGTCTGTGTGACCGTAACCGACAGAACAGCTTCGTCCGTTGGACGTTGGAACACTTGTAGTACTCTTCATTAATTTTCCTACCGTAAATCTTTCACGATCCTACTATTCCCCAAATTTTGATCATCAACTTAATTATAAAAAGAATCATTCCCACCTTTCTGAGTCCCATGACACAACATTTCCGCCTACGAGTGGACAAATATTTCCAAGGTATATTTCAAATAATAATGAATGAGATACGCAAGAGGCGTGTTGTTTTAATGCACTTGTTGCTTTTAATCGTACTTCATTATCCCCTTATATTACTGTTGTTCTGCATACTCGTATATTAATTGATAACGGAATCATCCGCATTCATCCCTTTCCATTACACTCGTAATCTTTGTCTATATTCCTGAATACCAGATGGGTTTCATTAATTCGGTTATTTTGTATTGCAGCTAATTTTGATACGCAAATGATGTGGCTTATGAATCCCCGCGACATAGAATCGGTTTTGATTTCTGGGTAACTTCCCTATTTCCCTTCCCAATAAGACCTCTCAGCGATCTAGAGAAAACATAATCTTTTATAACTGGTTTTATCTGTAAGCAGTGTTCTTTTCATTTGTTTTAATTTCCCTTATTATTAAAACAGTCGTAGTATAGTTCTTAAAATAAAAATAAGCTCTTCTGAATGCTAGTGAGGTACTACAATGAAATTAGTACCTTAAATGACATTGAAGGTTTGCTAAAGAAAGGGAAAAACTTTTTTCTTCTTCGCAGCGAGCTTAAAATTTGTAAAGATATAAAATTCGGTGGTAAATAAAGTAAATAAATGCAGTAAATTACTTCATTTATTCAAGCGCACATTACCAGAAGATTTGTTGATGTTATGTTAATGGACTGGTATATCTGCTTATTTGTGCATTTGTTTTTCTTTCATTAGTTTGTGAGGTAACCACAAGAGAACTAATATATGTGAAATAATGTATGTTAGCTAAAATGTTAAAAGATGAACAGCTTTAGTTTAAGGATATTATTAAGTTAGATAGCTTATAAGCTGGATTAGAATACGTTTAATATCGTTGATCTTAGAAAATAGAGCTGTTTAGGATATTATAACAACCTAGCGACAATGATCGAACTTAAGTTAATGTTTTTCTTTAGTGTGCAATAATAAAAGGATCTGTAAAACGATTTACGTAGCCATTATTATAAAAATGTTAAATACTGAAAACGTGAAACATTATTTAACGTGAAATATTTTTTTTTTTTTTTATTTTTTTTCAGGATGACGATTTATTTCGCTGGCAGAGAGGAAGCTATTGTTGGACGGGCTGTGAAATAAACACTTATATCTCCAGCTGAGATCCGCAGCTCTCGCAGGGTCGCTCGCCAGCTGCATCAAGTATGGTACGGAAGCAGCGTCCTGTATCGCCGCAATCAGGCCCTTCGCGCCGAGCTGAGTCGATATCGCATCGCATCGCCGAAGCAACCCACGCCTCCGGTAGCAAGTACGCCACGACATTCGGCAGAAGTCAACGCAGGTGAGAGTCCCGCCCAGTACGACACCCCTGCTTCGAATCGTCAAGAGGATTCCTGGTCGGAGGTGTCTGGAGCGGACGAGTCATCCTGGATATCATAGTCGTCACCAAAAGCCGTTCTCAACGACCACGACGATTTCAAGAAAGGGGAGAACGTTATTTACTTCTACTGCGGGAGCGTAGGAAATAAGTACAAGTTCAAGCCCTTCATACCGAGGAAGTTAGAGAATTTCTATTACGCCGACGAATCTCCACTCCAAGAGCAGCTCCGAGTCAAAGCCGGGGAAATGCTGTTTGCTTGGGATACCCTAGCAAGTGCTTCAAGAAATTCAAGCAAACTCTCTCGGATTCGGCACAAACACTAAACACCAAGCCCACCATCTCAAAAAAGAAAGACTGGTCTTGCCATGTTAAACTACCACTCCTCCTCTCCAAGAACTTCAAGGAAGAGGAGTACTTTGCAGACCTCCTTCCAACGCTGCACGGCCCACGTGCCCAAGCAACAATTTAGAGGAAACGATGGAGCAAGAGGCATTATTGACGTCAAACCACGGGGTCTTCGTGCACCAGGAAAGCAGCAGACATCATCAAGATCGTCCTCCGTCAAGAGAAGCCCTTCAGAATGAGTCCTCATTGGCGCATACATGCTCATTGCCAACCCAGCTGCTGGTCACCTGTATGAGCCAAGAGGACCTCGGAGGAATCAAGAAATTCCTAGAAACTAGGAACATAATATACAGCATGGACTTCCAAGAAAACAATCGGTATTCAACAACGGGTGTCCATTAAAAAGAAGCAGCTCCAAGAGACTCCTGCAATTTGGATGAGGGAACACTTAAAGATCACAATTCCTCCTCACGCCCTGTACCAGACAGGAGAGAGGCTGAGGCAACCAAGTCCACCACCCCGGCCAGCAGCGAAGTCATGAAAAGGAGTATACTGAATTCCAACAACAGGCCACAGAAGCGGAGACCGATGGCAACGTTACATCAATTCTTCCGCTGTCAAGGCTTCGGGCATCAAGTTTCTGATTGTCTCAAGCAAATACGCTGCGTTCGCTGCGGAGAGAGCCATAACAACTTGGTTTGCACACGTCCGCGTGACGCAACGCCGACGTGTACAAACTGTGGTTCTGACCACGCCGCCAGTTATGAGGGATTCCCCATAAGAAGAAAGCTTCAAGCAGCCATCAGAAGTCGTCAACGCCAGCGCCAACCCAGTCACTCCCAAAGAATGGGAAGACCGGAAGGACCTCCGAGATGGTCATCAAGCCACTTCAATAATCATCCGCCGACCAACACAAATGACCAACACGGGCACCAATGCTGTAATCAAGAGCCAAGACCAGAAAATCAGCTGGGGAAAATCGTCGAGTTGTGAACACAACTGATTGCGGCAATGATCCCCAACTGAACACATGAAAACAGTTAGCTATCGAACGAATATGAATGTCAAAAGGGTTTCCACACAGGCCGTAATCACTACTCACAGCCGGTTTTCCCCAAAGTGGACAGTTCGAGAAAATAAAATCCACACCATCAGTGAAACCACAGATAAAGCTACAAATCGTAGCAGGGCTGTAATATGCCGTTGACGCAGTGAGGGGAGGAGGGGGGAAATATGCAGCTCTCAAGAAAGAGTCCTCTCACAAGTTCTCGAGTTCTGTCAAGTTTCCCCCCCCCCGCCTCCATCTGGTCTCAGATACCTCAGGACGCTCCGCGATTTGTATCTCATGTTAAACTGTAGGTCCAGTATATATGTTACGCTCAGAGACCAAAAACGGTCACTGAGCGAAAAAAAAAGACCACAGAGTGGTCTGGTTTCTTTAAAATTGCCACAACACATTATTTGCGTTATGGCACTTTTTTGTGGAGCCTTGTAACGCGACCTTTAAGAAGAATCATAAATATTAAATACACCCTGTACCGATTCGTTGTGAACACAAAGAGTTTGATACTGATAAGCAACAACTTGTTGTGGTCGTTTTGTTATTGTTTGTTTTTTTGTTTTTTTTTTCGTTCTATGAGCGTTTTCGGTCTTTGATCATAACTTAACTTATAAAGTTTTTGAGTCATCAATGGAGACTCTTAATTTGCCAGCGATGAGCAATGAGATTATGTAAATTAATCAAGATCTATTGGAGAGAAAAAATTTAATTCTTCGGACAATGGACGCAATTTTCAACCATAATGTCACGTATGTAGGCTGACGTGGTGTTGCTGTATGACGCTGACCTGCCTCTTGGCCTCCTTATGAAACAAATGCCTGGGTTGTACTCTTTTACCGTGAAACAGGTTAAATAGTGTAATGTTACGATAATATCACCATTACTTAATTAATGTATGTGCAGTACAGTTTAATTCATTACGCATAGGTCGGCGTGAAAGATAGTATTCCGTAAGGGCCCGCCAGTGAGCGAAGTACAATGACCGCCGTCAGGCCACCATACATCAGGCAGTTCTCCGAAGTATTAGGCTATTGTCAACTGTGTCCTCGGCTGAATAAACACTTGTGAATGGTACACGCAGAGCTCAGAGTTGCAAAGATTTAAGGTGCATGACAGCCAGTCAAGAATTCACTGTGTCGAATCATATTATTTGTTCAAGTGCAAACACGGTCTGTTATCGACTTCTCACGAGATGGAAGCGCCGATAAACGCAATTCTCTGGAATGTGTGTGTGAAGGGAAAACTCGCAGTCAATAAGAATGGGGGAGGTGATATGTGTTTTTTTTTTTTTTTTTTTTTGGTAACTGCTTTACGTCTCTTTTTAACATCGAGGTCTTTTAGAGACGGGAAAGGATGGGGGGCAAGGATGGGGGCAAGGAATGGGAAGGAATCCGGCCATGGCCTTTTGAAGGAAGCATCCAGGCATTTGCCTGGAATGATTTGGGGAAACCATGGAAAACCAAAATCTGGATGCCCGGACGGGGATTCGAACCGCCGTCCTCCCGAATGCGAGGCGAGAACGCTAACCGTTACACCGCCCCGCTCGGTTGATATGTGGGAGAAGAGTGATTGAGACCCTCCAATAGCAAATCGTCTAATTTAGGGATGTTCACGGAGCAAATACATCGAAGTTTTATTGATGTGATGCATCGATGTTTAACGATACATCGAATAAAAACATCGATGTTTTCGATGCATCGAATAAAAATATCGGTATATACATTTATCAATTAATAAAGGTTAGAAAAAAAGTTATCAAATTAAAAAAATGTGTCATTTATTTGAATCATATTTTCAATTTGTCTTTTACAAAGACAGTTTCTAAATTAGAAAATAGACAAATAGAATACAAGGAAAGCGATGAAACACTGAAAGAGAGTCAGTATTGGGGATTTCGAATTTAGAAATCCCAATATTAATTCTCTGAAATTTGCATAAATAATATTTTACTAACCCACTTTCGTTGTATTCCGTTACATTGTTGATTTAAAGCTTGTACAGCTTTCGAAAGAAGTCTTACTGGTGGTACAGAGTTTAATATTTATAAGCCATTTTGTACAATTTTGGAATCTGTTGTTTATAGTCTGACAATACTTCTAACGGATTTTTATCAAGCCGACCAGCCGGTGTCCTCAAGTAGACAGACAGCTCATCAGAAACACTTTCTTCGGTACTGTATGATTTCCAATTTCGATGAACTAGTTTGTTATGATCGGTCCAAAGACTGAAATCTTCTAATGTTTTGTTCGAACTATCTGAATCAGATTCTGTTCGCTTTCCTTCCAGCTCCCTCTTCATCATATCTTTGATCATTGAACAGTATTTGCACACGCCGACAGGTCTCCAAAATGTAGTTATTTAAGCCATGGGACCAATAAGGTAGCGATAGCTAAAGACGAAACTTTTTCGATAGCACCCATTCATTATTGATTTCTTTCATAGTGAACTTATGTACTTCCATCACTAAGGTTTCATCAGTCACTATTGCTTTGCGTTTTGAAAGCATGCATTGCACTGAAGAGATTGTTTTACTGCTGGTTTAATACTCATCCCCAGATATTTGTTTAGTTGCAGCTCCAACTCCAATTAACCTGTCACCCATTATTTTGTTTACTTTTTATTAGCTTATAAAGCAGGCAAAGGCCATACAGTATACAGACAAATCTATACGAATCATTGAGGTACACACTACAGTGGTGAGACATTTTAAGTTAATTGTAGTTTTTTGTTGTTTTATCCACGTCAAAAGAAAAAATGTAATGTGGTTTTGTTGGTGACAATAATAACGTATAGCGATAGAATTTCCAGTTTTTGTTTTGTTTCAAACGTAACTCTATCGCGTCAAAAAAAACGTGTGCGTTATTCCGATGTATCGAATGAAATACGTCGATGCATCGTTAAACATCGAGAGTAAGCGAATTGGTTCGATTCGTATAGTAGCCTAAATATCGATGTTTGCGATACATCGATGTATATCAAGCATCACTAGTCTAATTTGAAGTTACTATTTTGTTTAAATTATGTTTTCATGTTTGGACGTATCGGAAGAACCTCGAGACGTCATTGACATAACCGACTTTCGCTGATGGGAGATTAAGGTCTCCCTAAGTGTGAAGGCAGGTGGCAAGTATCTCAACGGGGACTGATCCATTGACAACCGTCGGGGACGCATCTCTGATCAACTGGCAACGGTGACCAGACACATTTTATGAGTGTTTCATGAGTTAAACTTAGGGTTTTTGACGAAGGATTGTGTGGGTGCAACGTGCAGTGCGGGCTCATTCGGTAACATGATACCAAATACCTTGAACTCTGCGCTAAGATTCAAATAACTCTCTTGCCCATATATCGGCTCTGGCATGAATACTTGCAGATAGGAGTCTCAATCTGCCGAACAGTCATGAGATTTAGCCGGAGCATAAATTTCAAATGACATTTTGTGTTTAAAATCAACGCCGTGTTTTTGTTATTTCTTTGATTAATCAATTTGCTTGTAAGTTGTAAATGTTTAATTGCTAGTCGAGACGATATGTTCACTTTGTATGTTTGTAAAGTTAATTCGCCGATGTTCATGTGTAATAAAGGCAAGGGTGTAGTGTTTACTTGCTATTGTCACCAACATAGTTTCAATCACCCTTGCTTTAAGAAAATTAAATGACAAGGTCATGTCAATTTTAGATTATTCATGCTGTTATGCGTTTTAATTTAAGAACCCTTTTCATTTTTAATAAATTCTACAATATCAAATTTTTGCTACCTGAGATTATTAAATTCATATGTATAAATTAAGACACCCCCAACAACACGTCCTACTACAAAAGCAACGTAATCGTACGTTGTGACAAGAACGCAGTCGGCTGTATTTTGACGCCATGCGACGGGTGCAGACCCAAATCACTCCAGGCAAATGTCGGGATGGTTCCTTCAAAAATCCATGATCAAATTCCTTCCAGTTCCTTGCTCCCTGTCATTTTGCGCCTCTAATGATATCGATGATATCGATGTCGACGAGGCGTAAAGCCACAAGCCAAAAAAAGGCAATTTTATCTCGACACGCTGCACCAGGTATTATTGAGCCAATGATGTCAATATACAGTACAATGAAGGACTTAACTGGCTGAGCTGAAAAAACGTCCGGTACGGCTTTCCGGAATGTATTTTAAACTGGTAACCACAGGTCTAGCAGTGTTTCCCATGTGTCCAGGACTCATACGATTAATCCAAAACGCGTGCCTACAGTCACATGAAGAATAGCTTTTGTCTTGTCATGCGGGGTAAGTGAAGGGGGTGAAATGACGAGTTCTTCAAAAACCCGTCAGTTTCATCGGCTAAACGCGTGTCATTCACAATTAAAAAAAATAGTGTCGTAGCCTTAGGAATGGTAGGACCTTGTAAGAAGGCATCTGGTCAATACATGTAACCACAACATTTAGTCGGATATGGTTGGCGCTCGTATATGAGCCTCCATATTTATTCAAACACCTTCAAATACCCAGAAATATTCTTAACAGTCATGTTTGAGTAGTTTACTATTTATTTATTTTTCTTTTTGCTTTGTGCATGGTCGACGTCAAAGTCATTAGATCCGGGAGAGATCTTAAACGTAAGTAGCTATATTTTTGAAGTTCTGTGTTGTAGCAGGTAATTCAGGTAAGCAGGTAATAGAGGTTTCCGTTTTTGCGGGTCGCCCTGCACATCCTCTTCCAAGACAGGCAGTCATTCCAAGATTTCTCCTCTATCACTTTTCTATTTCTTCACTTGGTCCATCCATTTTGCCTGATGTCTTCCAACGGGTCTCCTTCCCTTCCCGCTGTTCAGCAGTGCTACCTTCGGCATCCTCCATTCCTCCATCCTCATAACATGACCCAACCACTGCAGTCTTTTCCTTGTTAATATCTCTTCTAATGCTTCCACTTGTAGTCTCTCCCCGATGTTTTCATTTCTGATTTTATCTTTCCTCGTGACATTCTCTATCCGCCGACCCCGGTAGCGCGTGGCTAGCGAGCTGGCTTCACGTTGCAGGGGTCGCTGGTTCGAGTCCGGCCCAGGGCATGGGTGGTTTTAAATAAGTGTAGTGTCCGTCCTGTGTTGTCCTGTTACTTGTGATAATAATAAAAAAAAAAAACACGTGAAGATTCTTTGAACACAATTGAGAAATAATAAAAACACAGTTGCTGGCTACAAGGCCGAACGCAAATTTAAAAAAAAAAAAAAAAAAAAATATCTCTATCCCTCTCAAAAAACCTCATCTCTGCCGCCTGCAGTCTGCTAATATCTCTCTTTGTCTATGTTTCAGAGCCATAAGTCAGTATGGGCTGGTAACACACTTTATAGAGCAGAATTTATACAGGGCGTTCGCCGGAAAACGCTACCCTCCCAGTCTGTTGCCGTCGGCAACTTGCTCGGTCAGTCGGGCCAGCAGCTTTTGCCACACGGCACCGTGAATCACCGCACTGTTTAACACCTCCTCTGCCCCAACAGTGCAGTGACGCAGTATATTGGGACCCTTACATTGTTAAGAACGGTTTCTTTGCATTGTAGCTAGTTTGTGACTTCAGTCTCTTAATAATCAGTGTTGTGAATAAACGTTTCTTCGCGGTTTGGCTGGTTTGGGGCTTCATACTCTTACTAATCTGTACCGTGTTTGAGTGTGAGTAAAATTATGGTACGTTACAGTTTGCAACAAAGAATATTTCTCTACGATACATATGTGAAGAAGAAGTCGTTTAAAAAGTGTCGCAGTAAATTTCTTCGCGAATTTCCTGGCGCTTTACTGCCAGCTAAATCAACAATTCTGCGTCTGGTTAAAAAAGTAAGAGAAACGGGTTCATTTTTTAACAAAAAGAGACTGTCGGTCAACCGTATTCTCACAGAGGAGAAAATTGACGATATCGCTTTTCGACTAGAACAGTCACCCAAAAAATCATTAAGTCAGTTAGGGCAGCGTGTGTCTCGAAAAATGTTCAGAAGATGTGAAATGTGCATTACACAAGAGGGTCAACACTTCCAGCATCTTTTATAAGGTAAGCTAATGAATTACGTCACATTTAAATGCTTAGCACATACAAGTTTATGAAGTTTATGAAGCGTAATTATTATGAAATAGTCCGCGGCCGACGGTCGAACAATGCCGGAAGATGAGCGCTCGCTCGCCGGGAGCAGTTTCTTCCTTGTAGCGCTAACAGTGGGTTGCGTTTCCCGGCGAACGCCCTGTATCAGGCAATTAACTCACAGCCTTTGCTAAAGATCAACCCACATACAATGACGTTGAAATTGCGTAGAAAAATGGTATGCATATCAAATCTTCCGCAACAAAATATTCTGGTCATTTGATGAGGTTTCTGTTAGCTTTTCATATCAGCTGTGTGTCCCATCCCTATATCTAAAGGTAGCCACACACGTGGAGGCCGGGCCGCAGGGGAAACGGACCGCAGGGATTTCATCGAATTGGCGCTGCACACACACGGGGGGTTAAAATCCTCAAGGGTTTCTCAGTCTCAGAGTTGGCTTCACGATGGCAGCATCCGATGATGTTCACGCATTGGCTGCTGTTACAATTTTCTTTATTGAATCTATCACAGTGCTACCTCTCTCTAAGCTGCCTAGTAAAAATTGAAGCAGCCTTTTTCTGTAGTTCCATATCTTCATAAAAGCTTCCTATCATATTTCAAAAATTTGCCTCGGTTAACCAGGTGGCTCGAATAATCGGAACTCGGATAACCGGACTTTTACTGTAATTGATTTATTCCCATTCGTAAATACATCAACAACATAAAATTAAGTTTAAATAACATAAAAACTAAATTAAAATAATTTAATATTAGTTTAAAATCATGTTGTAATTAATATAGTTGATCATGTGATGTAAACTCAAATTCAAATCGCATAACATCATTTGCATTATAATTTGATAGAACAATTGCTGCTGTGTCGTTGTTTTGAGGTAATTTATCAAAATCTGCTGGTGGTTTATAATGATCCTGCTGGTGTTGCTTGAAAAGGTTGTGGGCTGAGACTATTCGATGAGGTTCCTGGATAAAAAAAATATCCAGAACTGCTGCCTGCAGAATAGTACAGGCCAGAAGTAGGTAACCATTGCTCACTGTAAGACATTCCTAAACAGCCCATTTCGATTTGAAACAGGGTGTCATTAATTATTTTTTTTGCTATTAGCATTTGATTGGTCGGAAGGCCACGTAATTTTATGGCAACGGTTTTGCTAACAACGTCAAAGTGATCTTCTTGCAGCACGGTTTTTTTTAATGTTCTTCAGCAAATCACTTCGCAAAGATTCATTTCCTGATGGTTTAATGTTGCTGTTTTTTTTTTAATATTGATTCTTTTTATTTTTTTGCATTTGGTTCATTCTCCTTCAATATTTATGCCAGCTTGGCGTAGGTAGCTTCTCGTTTGTTTGTGTCGTTGTATTCCTGGTACTTTAATTCCTATAGACAGGGCTCACTATCATACATATTTATAAACACGGAACATCACGAAACGGAACATTAGAAACAAAAACAGAGAAACAAAATCGCAACACACGCAGGCACTCGCAAGAAATCCTCGAAGGCCGACTGACCGCAGGAGACACACGCTGAGATTCCCACCCTCCCTCCCGGCCTTCGAGGAAGTAAGAATTGTTTTTCGGTGGGGATTTGGCCGCACTGGGGTGCGGCCACGGCCTCAAGCAAGTGCCCACACACGTGCGGGATCCCGCAAGGCCGTGACCATTGCGTCCAAATCCCTTGGGTTTCCCGCACGTGTGTGGCGGCCTTAACTTCGAGAACTATCTGCACCCATTGAAGTTTGTACAGGGCTGTCATCGAGAGCGTGATTGCTAGTCACACTTACGTGACTAACTGAACATCCTCTGGTGTGTCAAGCTGAGATAGCTGAGTGAGTATTGCCGCTAAACCAGAAATCAAAACATGGCCATTACAAACAGAGATAGCACTTGATAGAATCAAAGTGTCTTCACTATCAATGCATAGTCATCCGCCAGCTGCCATAAAATAGGAGATTAGTAGACATACTTGAGTTTTCGTCTTAAAATTCGAAGATTTCATTTCTGGTTCCTAAGAAATATTTTGTTTGTAAGGTAGGGAAAATGACAGCCTTCTTTTCTCCAGGTCTACCGAAGACATGTTTTTTTTTTTTTTTTTTTTTTTTTTAACATTCCGTATTTTTTTTATATAGCTTAACGCTTTGTCGACTTCGAGAATGACTGCGGGCAAGGAATAGAAAGGAATTCGGCTACGACCTTTTGAACGAACCATCCTGGCATTCGCTGTGCCCATAACAGATACAATAAATATTGGAAAATGTGTGTTACTTCCAAAATTTACCTCAAGAGTATCGATTCTGCAAATGTTGTGCAAAGTCTGACCATATAAAGCATGGAAAACATGTACATGGAATGTGTTCAGTGTACTGTAAGTGCCTTTTTAATATGGTTTAATTTGTAGAATATGCAGGGTAACGTGTGAATATCCTGAACAAATATACCAAGTGAGATATATATATGATAAATGGACCTATTTCAGAGCAAACTTTATGTTGTATTTGATTGACGAAACGTAGAAGCAACTAAAGACAATTGTCGCTCGTATTTCTTAAGCAGCGCGCCGACAACATCCATCCTCTTCATCCATGCTTTGGCCAGTGCAAAACTTAATTCTCTCCCGCACACCATGCTTGGTGACTAAGCGGTAAAGCTCTGTCCTCGCACTCGGAAGCACGCGGGTTAGAATACCCATCCAGTAATCAAGAGTTCGGTTTCCAATGGTTCCTTCCCGTTCCTTGCAACCAATACTTTCTCGCCTGTAATGACCACGACGCTGACAATGCGTAAAGCCGTAAGCAAAAAACAAAAACAAAAAACAAACAAACAAACAAAAAAAAAAAAACATTCCAAATAGATTTGTATTTTTCCTTGATCATAAGGCAATGGTGCCAATTACCGCATTAGTTTCTTTAATTAGGCGCTAAATTAAAGTTGTAATTTAATTCCAGCCACCTTCATATTGTTTTTAACATTATCTCTGTTCATCATTTTGCAACAGCTGTAAACCGAGAGGAAACGGTAACCTCCAGGAAAAAGCAGGAAACGAAGTGACGCTCCGGAAACAGTATTTCGAAACGAGACTGGTTGTCACCATTGGTCAAGGTTGCCTGCTCAAAGACACTTTGGATCTCCTACATACACTACATCATAGGTCGCACGATGCCTCGTACTGTTTGATTGGTTTAACTCGAAACGTCTATTGTTTTTTTGTATGCAAATCTCTTATTTTGTATGATTGTTTTCCCCCTTTTAGATTATCGACTACGCTTCCCATCGACTTAATTAATACGTTACGTACTTGAGTCTTATGCACAAATATCGTTTCATTTCACTACATTACATCACACAAATACCAACACACGTTATATTAATTGTTGACTGTCCGGGTGACGTCGAGTCATGATTCTTCCGAAGAGCACCACAGAAGGATGGTCGAAACGTCGGCTACACGAATCATGACGCGGCGTCACACGGACAGCCAAGAATCAACTGACTCTGGCCGCGGAAGCCTACGACTACACACGTAATATTACTTTCCGTCAACGGATCAGCCAAATAATTGTAACTAAACACCTTTATCGGCCACAGGACCAATAGGAATAGGAAATACACTCCTGGAAATTGAAATAAGAACACATTGACGCTGGCGTGTAAGACCCACCATACTTGCTCTGGACACTACGAGAGGGCTGTACAAGCAATGATCAAACGCATGGCACAGCGGACACACCAGGAACAGCAGTGTTGGCCATCGAAGGGCGCTAGCTGCGCAGCGGTTGGGCACCACCGCAGTCAGTGTCAGCCAGTTTGCCGTGGCATACGGAGCTCCATCTCAGTCTTTAACACTGGTAGCATGCAGCGACAGCATGTACGTGAACCGTATGTGCAGTTGAAGGACTTTGAGCGAGGGTGTATAGTGGGCATGCGGGAGGCCGGGTGGACGTACCGCCGAATTGCTCAACATGTGGGGCGCGAGGTCTCCACAGTACATCGATGTTATCGCCAGTGGTCGGCGGAAGGTGCACATGCCCATCGACCTGGGTCCGGACAGCAGCGACGCACGGACGCACGCCAAGACCGTCGCATCCTACGCAGTGCCGTAGGGGACCGCACCGCCCCTTCCCGGCAAATTAGGGACACTGTTGCTCCTGGGGTATCAGAGAGGACCATTCGCAACCGTCTCCATGAAGCTGGGCTACGGTCCCGCGCACCGTTAGGTCGTCTTCCGCTCACGCCCCAACATCGTGCAGCCCGCCTCCAGTGGTGTCGCGACAGGCGTGTATGGAGGGACGAATGGAGACGTCTCGTCTTCAGTGATGAGAGTCGCTTCTGCCTTGTTGCCAATGATGGTCGTATGCGTGTTTGGCGCCGTGCAGGTGAGCGCCACAATCAGGACTGCATACGACCGAGGCACACAGGGCCAACATCCGGCATCATGGTGTGGGGAGCGATCTCGTACACTGGCCGTACAACTCTGGTGATCGTCGAGGGGACACTGAACAGTGCACAGTACATTCAAACCGTCATCGAACCCATCGTTCTACCATTCCTAGACCTGCAAGGGAACATGCTATTCCAACAGGACAATGCACGTCCACATGTATCCCGTGCCACCCAACGTGCTCTAGAAGGTGAAAGTCAACTACCCTGGCCAGCGAGATCTCCGGATCTGTCTCCCATTGAGCATGTTTGGGACTGGATGAAACGTCGTCTCACGCGGTCTGCACGTCCATCACGAATGCTGGTCCAGCTGAGGCGCCAGGTGGAAATGGCTTGGCATGCCGTTCCACAGGACTACACCCAGCACCTCTACGATCGTCTCCATGGGAGAATTGCAGCCTGCATTGCTGCGAAAGGAGGATATACACGGTACTAGTGCCGACATTGTGCATGCTCTGTTGCCTGTGTCTATGTGCCTATGGTTCTGTCTGTGTGATCATGTGTTGTATCTGACCCCAGGAATGTGTATATAAAGTTTCCCATTCCTGGGACAATGAATTCACGGTGTTCTTATTTCAATTTCCAGGAGTGTACTTCTCAGACTGTGTTGAACATTTCACTGTGTTTCGATCTGATACAGCTGTGAGATGCAATCACGATCATAACCGATCTCTTGAGTCGGTATTGTATGTGTATAGGCGTCTGTTAATCAGTTATCATAATAGATGAAAATGTGCTGCTTTATATCCAAGTTTTATTAAATGATCGTCATCAACAACAACAGTTTACATCTACTAACTGGCTAACTGGGTCTGCTTTTTGCACAGGCCTCTTCATTTTCTTCTTTCTTCCCACCAGCATGGCCCTGTCCTCTACTCTTTTCCGTACATTGTCCTCCACTCCTCTCAGCCATCAATCCCTAGGCCTTCCATCATGAATTTTCATTTCGTGGAATTTTCTTTGTTTTTTTCTGTTCCTCTATTATCTTTATATGCCCATATCTTGGTCTGACATTCCTTAACATTTCCTGTAGGGGTTCCTCTTTTACTATGTGTCCAATAGCTTCATCTCTTATCATGTCCATTCTCGCGACACCCATTCTGCCTCTTAGAAATTTTATTTCATTTGCTTGTATCCTACTAATTTCCCTCTTCTTCATTGCCTAGGTTTAGGACATGAACATAGTTTTTTTCTAAACTATTAACTAAATATTATGGACTATAAAAATTTGAAGTTATCGCAAACAATGTTTCATTTTAGTATTCTAACATACTTGATTTTCATAATCAGTTTTTTCACACGTGAACAGGAAATATATTAGCAGCAATCATAGATAACATATGCAACGTCATTGAATTAATGCTGCTGATTATACTGAAAAAAAAACTAAAATCTCCCTGTGGTATGAATACATTTTACAAGCCTCTGAAAGTGAAACTCTAATTGTGATGCATCTCATAAACGAAGCCACATCATTCATCCATTAGAACGTAATCGATAATCATCGGGACAGTCACATACACGTTTGCATAATAATACTGCATTCTCAAGTCAAATTGTATAGCCTTGCGACTTAGAGTTTCAAGCTGCCGACCATTCCGCATCTACATTCTGATCTCACTAAACTAACAGTAAGTGGCATAACATTACCGTTTAGGCTGGTATGCTTGAAAGCCAAAAGTTCCTTTGGCCCAGGTATATCCATTGCTGACATTATTGACAGAATAGAATAAGGATCTTATCAGCCCTCAAATCTAAAATTAAATGTAATTGTATTTCATGAAGCACTTATAGCAAGCTAGAGTTTGGTTGAATATGATCTGGTAGTTTTGTTTTGAAATTTCCTGTAAATCAATATATATAGAATTTGTTTTATAAAAAGAAATTATTTAAAGAACATTTAATATGTTTAAGAACAGAATTATGCAAGAGCATTGCTTAAATGTTTGTAATTCCAAGTATTAATGCAAGTTACTATGTCTAAAGAACAATTTGTTACAGTTTAAAACGATTTCTGATAATAATTTTGTGTTTAAGCATCTTTAATTTCCATTTCTGACCGTTTTGTATTGATTATAAATGATTATGTATTAATTCTGATTGTTTTTAATATGTTTCAATTGTTTGAGTATTGTTAATGTTCGAGAAATATCTGTCGGAATCTTTTGAAGTGTTCTAGAAATTTCGATGCAGCTTATATAAAGCAAAAATCCGAGACAGAAATCAGTTTTTTTTTCAATTTACGATGGCTGAGAACTGTATTGTCTGTGGAAGAAGTGTTGTATACAATCGCTGGATTGTATGTATTCATGTAAACAGTATCTTTGACGTCGTGTTTATAAAAAATAAAAGCAAGTTTAAAGTGAAATTTATGGAGGACTAATGACTAATCATATTATTTAAACCACGAACAATCTAAAAACTGGTGGAACTAGAAGAAGAAAATAATAACCGGCAAAGCGAGAGGAGAGCCGTACTCTATATCAGCGGGTGGTAGGTCAAAAGGTACAGTCGCTTGGCACAAAAATCAGTAGCTGATACGTTTTCAGTGGCCCAAACCACGCGCATCTTGAGCAATTGTTTTCAGTAAAATATGTTATAGGTAAATTAATATTTAATAAGATTTCAATTAAGAGAGCATTACAACAAAGTGCTGTTAGTATGTGGCAAAATAGCCTCAAAACGAAAAACTTTGTCTCATTTCGTTCGAAACTTATAAACTATGAAAGTATTTTTATTATTTATCGTTTAAATACGTGATATGATGGAAACTGAGGATAAATTTAAGGTTTCTGAATAATATTGTTTTTATTTAGACCCGGTAAAAAAGTCTTATAATTAATAAATTTGACGGAAGCTCAGGCCTTTATTTTAAATTTAAAAAATATTGTCAAAGTTGTCTAATTTACCTTTTCTAAACATCTAATACCTCACACGCTGGGTTAAGAAAAAAAATTTATCTCGTTCATTTTCGTAAATAGCTCACATAAGATAACTAAAGTTTTTTAAAACTATATTCGCTTCTGGGTCAACGAAACACTTCAAACGTGTAAATTTCAAATATCCAGGTTATTCCTTTAAGACGAAAACACTTGTAGCCGGCAGACACAGCTAGACACACAACCGATCTCCTGAAAGAATACTGAAATAACTGGATTTTAATTACAGAGGTTTATTCTGCATTTTTTTTAAAGAAAAAGGCACTCACATTCGGGAAGACGTGGGTTCGAATCCATGCCAGGCCATCTACATTTCCGTTTTCCATTAGTTCCAGAAATGAGTCCAGGCGAACGCCGGATGAGTACCTTCAAAGTGGCCATGGCCAAATTCCTTTCCTACCTCTAATGACGTCGGCGTCAACGAGGCGTAGAGCCACAACCAAAGAAAGTAATCATAGACAATAACAGCAGTAAGTGTGTCTGACTACGTCCCTGAAGACTTGGGTTCGGCATCGATGAAGCCGGACATTTTTATTCGAAATACAAAGTCCAAAATGGCTCCCTAGGCCCATTCAGCTGTGGCGAATCGAGCTATAGCGAGTCTCCATCACAGGAAATAGTGCTCGCATCGATCAACCACTTCCGAATTACTTTTACCTGAAATATGTGATCGTTATGACCAAATGATTACGCACTTTCAAACTTAGAGTTACGAGACGAAATCAGAAATAGCAACAAAGATAGTAAAGGGAATAATCATGAAAATACGGTATGAAAATAACTCTGAATCAATTCAAAAATATTACTAATGAAATTCTAGCTGCCAGGAGTATCTTTCCCAGCCAGCATAAGGTAATTGAATGCATTTAGTATGTACCTGTCACTCATACATGGAGTCCAGATGATGATTCTGTGATGGATGAAGACGAACTCTCTGGGCATCAGTCTTAAACTATGCTCCGTGGAGTAGTCCTGGAGGGGTTAACCCTTAACCCATTGGCTATTCGTCACGTGTCACTTGGGTAGCTCTCTCTTAATTCGCTCATTACAACATAGTAAGGCAATGTTAACCTTGGGGCAAGCCGCGAAGACATAAAAATAAAGTGTCATGAACCAAGGCCTGGGAAATTTGTTCCAAACGAATATGCTATACTACGATGGCTTAAAATATGCCAATGCTTTACACATTCTACTATCTGAAGCCGCATTCCCACGGCGCGTGGTAGGCAGTGCACGCCTTTCATCTTTTACCGCCTGCTAGCACATGCGGCAAAGATGAAAGGCATCCACTACCACGCACCGAGGGACATGCCGTGGGAACGCACCTTTGAGGAAACTCCGCGGGATGGTAAAGAATAGCGAGAATGTGATGCTGATCCCGTCACATCCCTTCAAGTGCCGAAAACGTTGTAGTGTGAATGCGTAGCTCTACCTCCACGAATCCTGCGGGAAGTGGCAGTAGCTGTAGAAACTACACAACCTTAACTGGCCAAGCTTTTTCCTGAAATTTAGCATATTGCTTCGATGCGCTGAGTGAAATATGATAAGAAGCCTGAAAGTACTTGCAGTTCAGATAAAGTAATGGATGAACTTAACAATTTCATAAAAGCAACACTCTTTCTGGTAAACATTCATCATTTCTTATCTATTTTTCAGTTTGACATTTATTTAAA
The DNA here is from genome assembly GCA_031002005.1 of Vandiemenella viatica. NCBI lineage: Eukaryota > Metazoa > Arthropoda > Insecta > Orthoptera > Morabidae > Vandiemenella > Vandiemenella viatica. The sequence continues at coordinate 316,459,133 of CM061920.1, read as the reverse complement.
GTAAAATTACTATCGTTTACAAAAGCTGCTGAATCATTCATTTTAAAATTATATATCTCCGCTACACGTAACTTCAGAGGATAGGACTGAAGTGCTTAAAAGTCGCCCGTAGTCATGACACGTCTGAACATTGTTGCCCCACTCGCAGCACTAGAAATACGACCTTTTTTTTTTGCTTATGGCTTTACGCCTCGTAGACGTAGAAGTAATTAAAGACGGGAAAAAACTGGGAACAAGGAATGGAAGGACTTCGGCCATGGCCTTTTTCAAGGAAGCATCCCTGCATTCGCCTGGAGTGAGTTGGGGGAATCCATGGAAAACCCAAATCTGGATACCAGGACGGGGATTTGAACCAGAATCTTACCGAACGCGAGGCCATGGTGTTATCACTCACCCACCACTCTCGGTTAGAAATACGAGCAATTGGCTCGAGAAACTGGGAATTTTCGACAAATGTTTTTATGACGAATACCTACATCTAGTTGAGCGCTTTTTTATTCATCCCTAGAAAAGTAAATGAAATTTCGCCGATTTACTGAAATGTGTAATATAAAATATTTCGACTTCAGTTCTGTATCAGCAGATATTCACATGAAAGATCCACGTGCACGCCGTCGAGATAATTAAATGCAGAAGTCAAGAGTCGCCAAGGACGGCGACAAAGTAAGCTGGTAAAACTAGATGCACCACAACTAGCTACAGAAATAAAAGCACAGGGCGTATGGGATTAGCAAAGGAGAAACACTAAATTAAACTGGACTGGGTAAACTGACTTATTTTTTTAAATGAACAGATGTTCATGAATACAAAAGAAAAATCGTTTGAAACGTCTTTAAAATCACTATTCTACCTCACTGGTAACATCTGAAAATTCTAAATCCGGAAAAATCAGAATTAGGTGACTAATTATTATATTTTTATTATGACTTTAGCCTCGTCGACGTCGAGGTCACTAGAGGCGGGAAAGGAATGGGGATAAGGATCGGGAAGGAATTCGGGCATGTCGGGAATAATCTCCGCATTCGCCTTAAGTAATTTGGGTAAACTATGGAAAACCCAAATCTGGATTCCCGGACGGAGGTTCAAAGCCGCGTCCTCCCGCGATTAATTACGACTTGATACTTCTTTCCATTCGGAATTATTGAATCATAGGACCTCAGTCCATCGCTGAAACGCCGTGACGTTTTATGAAACTTGAAATGGTTTTGCTGGTGGACAGTTATTTATAAATATTGAAATGGGTTCCTTTTAAAATTTATTCTATTGCTAACTGAAGGGTTTTTTCTTGGATAAATCAATGAAAGAATCAGTTATTATATTTGTCGGATCTGGAGTATGGGGTTACGCTACTAGATGGCGCCACAGACGCAGCAAGCACGATATCAGCACCACAGCGACAGCAGAGTGACCTACGAGTAGCTACTTAACTCTCTTCATGCCTGACCACCGAGGCGACATCATTCCGCTATCTGTCATTGTGTATTGTGAGACTGAGTCTAATAAAATGGATCCTTGTATCCGCTGTGTTCTCGTAGTTACTATCCACTGTCCGAGGGATTTCCACAGCCTACCTTCGCTGATGAGCCATCAACCTTGAACCGGGAACTCTATTCAACCCGCCCGACTCCTGATATTTCCCGGATGGATCCTACATATCTAAAGTACATAGTTATGGGATATATTCGGTTCCAAGTGAAATCTAAAGCACCGTTTATCGACAAATAAAAGCAAAAATGAACAAGTTATTCTGAACAAATTCCTTGAATGTGGGTAGAGTATGAGCAGTTAAGTACAGCAACGTTTCCAATCGTAGAGCGTGTTAGGAGGTTTGAATACTGCAGTAGATAGTGTTCGGTGGTGATCATAGTACTGCGATAACGGTGCGATAGTAGTCAGCTGCATCGGTGAATGGAGGCGTCGAGTTCTGAGAATGTACTGGAGCGGACGGCTTTCGGGCAGTGACCTCAGCAGTAGCCGATAGCAGAAACTGATGGAGCTACCCAAGTCACTTGTAGGCATTCTACTTTCCGGAATGACCAGTTCTTGCGTCGAGGATGAGGAGCAATCGATGCATCTCTTGCGTAGCTGTCCTGCAGATCACCTCACTTTCGATAAGGCTGAACAAAACGGAAGAACAGAACAGACTATACAGGGACACGCAAAATTTCCAACCTACGTGATAGACCATATGGAATCAGAAAACAATGCATTCTAGTTTGTTATAAAATAAACAACTTTAGATGTCGACGTTCACAGTAAGTCAGTCACAGACACAAATTCTCATCACACATTGGCGGAGGTGGATCACGGTTTCGTGGAATTGAAAACGTTTTTCGATGCGAAGTTTACCATGTCTGTGATGTTTGAACAAATGCCGCCTTAGTAAGTCTTCCTGTCTAAAGTAAATCAGGATCACTAACATTAACTTTGCTGGCATTGGTAGAGTAGGGGTTAGAGTGCTAGTAGCCCTCGTGCCGAAGGTCGCCGGTTCGAGTCCGGCCGAGGGCATGGGTGTTTAAGTGTTGTGTGTTTGTGTGAATGTCCTGTCCGTCCTGTGGTGTCCATACTTAGAAGATACAATATATGAACACTGGATGACGACCGATTCACTGGAAGCTATAATAATCACATTGAGCTGGCTGTATGGCCTCAGCTGACGAAAGCCATTTAAAGGAAATAAAAAAATAACTTTTAGACTTACATTGTTTGTCAGTAATGCCCTACTTAAAAACTCCTATTTTTGTAATCCCCGGTCAGGATGTTATCGTTCGCAGGTATTTTGTGAAAAGTCATGTTCTCTTGTATAGAGATTTCTGGCAAGTTTGGTATATTCAATTTGCACATTACCGCATGGTACAGAACACAAAGTTCATATATCCGCTTAGTTATACCAAACACTCGATGGAATTAACTGATTCGGGCTCCGGCTGTGGCAGAAATTTTTTTTCTCTTTCCGCTAGGCCAGCAAGATATAATGGATCATTGTACACGATTAATAAAAACCGTATAGTGAACCGCAGTCATGGGATAAATTCCAACCCTCTTTGGCATGCCATACGCATTGGAACGGTAACCTTGTGACCGTCTAGGTTGCTTTCGAGAAGTAGACCTGAATACGGAGGCAGTCTTTAATATCCAATGCATAAGAAAATCAACACAGTACAATGAACGCAAACACCATCAGAATCGTCCACTCTTAACCTCCCTCCATAGTAATTTCCTACGATAGGAAATAGAATATAGCACACGATTTCAATTCTCAGGATGCCAGCCAGGTCCATTACATCATCGTTGACGGTGTCTATCGCCACTACAATAAGACATCTAGTTTGCTGGAGGAACGTCTGTGAACAGTAAGAGCTGTCTTCTACTTGTGCTAAATGAGTAATTATAGTGGCGTAGACTGGGAGGGGGGGGGAGTCTCAATATTCTCGTAATTGATTACGTGAAACTACTTAAAAACAGTCATCGGGTCGGCCAGTTCGGCGAGCCGAAGACATTAATCTGAGTCTTACACTAAATCGTTACGAAGGCACTTCAACGTACGCTATTAAACTAGCGAGTATCTGTACAACTAAGTTACAACGGGAGCGCCTAGAAAACTGAGCTGAAATTGATTAAAATGTTCTCGCACTTCTAGCCTCGTGTCCCAATCTTTGTACTTTTCTATGAACTGAGGCAAACCACCTCATTTGGCATAGAATGAAAGTGGATAATTGCAATCTTCGTAAAGTCATATGATTGTACTTTTTGAGGTGAATGAAAGTTCAGACGAGGCGCAGAACTTTTGTTTTTAAAATTGAAGTAGTTCCTGTCGCACTTTACGTGGTGAAATGGGTGGAGGTAGGAACCCGTACTCCTCTTCAAGTCCTCGGAACTTGGCGTTATCACCGTTACATTCCGGCTGCATTTGATTACGTGCTGAATTGATGTAGACCCCGTTTTTTTTGCAAGAGGTTTCAGCGATCGTCAACATAGAACTATTAAACAGAGACAAGGAAGGGTTGGAGCGAGGGGTGGGGTGGGGTGGGGGGGGACAAAGAAAGGGAAAGAATTCGCCTGTGGCCAGTTTTAAGGAACCATCCGCGCATTCACCAGTGATGATTTGGGAAATAAATGAAAACATAAATCATGATGTCACAACCGAGGATTGAAACTTCAGAATTCAATTCCAGAACGTATCTGATGACAACTCTTCTACTGTGCTGGGGGATTGCTTTTTTTTATTCTTCATCTTATTCTTGAAAAATTATAACCAATTTTGTAGGCTGTGGGCACTTTCTATGATCCTTATCTTTGTGTCTACTTTCCCCTTCTTTCTTCTAACAAATGACTGTTATAATATCTTTTGATGTCTAACATGGAACTACGCTACAAAACGATTCGTTTGTTGATGTAGTCAGAGCAGATATCAGATTATTCATTAGGAAGTCGTCTTTGCGGCAGCTTTCGCGTCCACGTATCTTGCGTAAGGAGCTGTTGGTATTCGGCCTTGATGGCGGTCCAGAGGCCGACTTTCACTAGCCAACGACAACAGCAAAAATTGCGAGCTGAGGAACCTTACTCGCCTTAACAGCACCTGCAATACAGGAAACCTACAACCTTTCACAGTGGTAAGAAAGTGTGAAAACAGATCAAAACAAACGAAATGACTGATCTAAATGGAAATGGTAACCCTGTAAATTAATGATGAGTGAAAATAACAAACAATATAAAAGGCACTTTACTTCCAGCAAATTGGCATCAGTTTTAATGGTTAATACAGGATCTGACAGCTGTCAGTAATTAAGATATTATATTCTTGTAAAAGAAAATGTCTTAACGGCTCACATAATTCAAACGAACCTTAGTAATTCTTTCTTTCTTTCTTTATAAAAAAAAAAAGGAGAGAAAAAAGAAGTCTGTTAAGAAAACACATTTGATGCGGATACATGTATCTATTTTAACTTTGATTTAATATTATTTTGCACAGATTTAAAACACGCAACCACATGTACACTTTTTTTGTGTTTTCAGTCAAGTAAGGCAACTAATGTTTTGTTTTTAACTAATAACATAGTGACCGTGCTTTTGCTACAACCACTGGCAGAAGCACCCTTACTCTCTGATTTTCTAACTTCTTAGTGTTGCTGTTGAATTTAATATGAATACGAGCGGGTACCAAAAAACAACCTTATCCCCTTCAAAATATTTTCAATTATAACTAATTGATTTTTTCCACCGGAGCTTCCAATGTCCGAAACATTTCTGTAGCCATTTTTAGAAATGGCTGACAGCTACTCCCTAGGTTTTTTTTTTTTTTTTTACCTCCTCAATGTTGTCAAATCGGTGTCCTTTCATGCCCATTTTCATGCGTGGAAATAAGAAAAAGTCGCCCGGAACCGGGTCAGGCGAGTAAGGTGCGTGTGGCAGCGGAACCATGCCATTTTTAGTCAATAACTGCCTCACAGAGACAGCTGTGTGTGCAGGCGCATTGTCGTGATGGAAGAACTAGTCTCCTGTCTGCCAAAAATTGGGTCTTTTATGACGAACACTGTTGCATAATCTTCTTAAAACTTGCAAACAAAAGGCTTGATTGACGGTCTGATGTGGGGGAACAAACTCTGAATGAACTACGTCCTTGGTATCAAAAACGAAAATGAGCATTGTTTTGATGTTTGATTTGATTTGACGACATTTTCTTCGACGGGGTGACAATGACGACTTCTATTGGTTTGGCTGTTGCTCTGTTTCTGGGTCGTAACCATAGCACCATGTCTCATCGCCAGTAATGACCTTAGACAGAAAATCTGGATTTGTTTCAGAGCACGACATATTTCAGCTCGAAGTTCTTTTTGATTGTCAGTCAGAGCCCGAGAAACAAACTTGGCAGCAACCCTATTCACTCCCAAATCTTCGGTTAAAATTCGCTGAACCGAGCTACACTTATCTCTGAAAGTTGAACAATTGTCGGTCGACGGTCTGAAAGCACAAGCTCTCGATTTTTTTCAACTCTTTCGTAGATTCGAGCAGCTGATGGAAGTCCAGAACAAGGATTGTCATCATTCGACATGTCGCTATTTTTAAAACGAACGAACCACTCGTACACTTGAGTTTTTTCCCATAGCGTCATCTTGTCAGCTGTTTTCAACATTAAAACAGTTTCAGCAGCATTTTTAACGAGTAGAAAACAAATTTTCACAGTTGCACGTTGTTCACTTAAACTTGCCGTAATCAAAAACATAATAATAACAAAACAGCACTAGCAAAAACAATCACTGCAGATTAACAGAACAAGCCAGGTCAACAACACAGGCGGCACTGAGTTGCGCTATAAACGCATAGTGGCAGAAACGAGTACTACACAAGCTCCGCCCACGGAAATGCTATTCTGGATATTTTTGGGAACCCCCTCGTATATGGATGAAAAATGCAGTTAATATGTAAGAAAATGCATTTGCACATTCCAGTTTTCAAACGCTGGAAAAAACGTAATCACTGTGACAGTAAAATAAAGAGGGTACAATGTCGGATATCGAATACGGTCTTTCCCAGCTGTATTGAGATTTAGTATCGTAAATCTTTCAAACTGACCTTTTGATATGAATACGTCTTTCAATTTCGGGGGTGTGGAATTCCATAATTAAGAGTGACATGAAAGGTGTCCAGTTTGACTCGGCTAATACTATTGCACGGAGAAAAACGGGGAGAAAATGGTTCTGCAGGAAAAGCTTCAAAGACTGATTTTCGCGCTAAGCCAAATGACTGCTCCTTTAAGCAGAGTATGGTGGAGTTTGTTGTCTTGCGACATTTACTCCAAGATCATTACGATGGGGTATAGCATTACTGTAGGCATGTCTTTTTATTATGTATTTGGTGAATTCTTCACTGAGTGTAGTGTCACCTTCGCGGCATCTTGTTGCACCTTAAGGCATCTTCGAGCATGGAGGCGTGCCTCCCTGCGATGATTGACAAGTTGGGCGATTAGAGAGATGAGGACATCCATTCTGTCCTCGCGTTGGTCGGCGACGTGACGAGGACGGGTGTGGCTACAGTGAGTGTTGTGACCACTGCTGCGATTCCTTTTGGAAGTCGTCCGCCCATACCATCCATGAGGTGTTCTTCGACGTTGCTGTAATCGGCGTTGCTGCTTCCACTTGTTGCAACCTCGATATGCGTCAGAGTGCCAAGAGCCGCAATTTCAACAAACTGCACCCTCTCGAGGATGTTTACATTCGAAGACGCTGTGGCCGCCACCATAACGGACGCACCTGGCAGCTGCAGTGCAGTCCCTGGCAAGCACTGCACCTGGGTGCGTGAAGGCGGCAAAGAAGTTTGAATATTATACACTAGAAGGAGCAACAGCGCAAGTGTTCCTTCGCAAATTGAACGATGCGCGCGCCGCCATACTGATGGCAAACTGTTGGTTTGAGTGTGTGGTTCTGTACAGTTGAGACGTGCCGAAGTGATCGAGTGCTCGTATTTTTTTTTTATTAGAAGTGTTTGCTACCATGGTTAAGTCTTACGCTGCATATAAATGCACCAACCGTGCTACAAAAGGCACAAATTTATCGTTTCACAAGTAAGTATGCATTTAAATAAGTTCCGAATCGTCTATCATAACAGGTGGATGTTATGTTCCGACGTGTTGGTCACAGGTTTAATATTTTCGTTCGATACAGGTTTCCGCTCCGAGATAAGAATAAATTGAGTGAGTGGTTAGCTAAAATACGCCGGGACAGTTTACAAGTCCAAAAAGGTAATGTAGTCAGTTGAATTTCAGTAATTAGCCTGCGATTTGCCATTTTATCTTCGTTGAGCAAGTAAAGACCCTTAACAGCATAAAAGTTTCAAATTTTGCAGTGATTTGTTATATGACTGTACGAGGGTTTCGAAGTTCCCTCGATCACTCGCCACTAGCATGGCGGCGCCAGCCGTCTTCAATTCGCTAAGAACTCTGGGATACTTCAACACGCGATAGGAGGGGCCCGGAAGGCGGCTTTGCTGCAGTCGTCTGCGTAGTGGCGTTAGTTTTCCCAGGTCACTGCGGTCTGCGGAGTAGGGGCTTCTTTATTCTCCATGGTCTGCTGTGTAGAGGAATTTGTTCTTCTCCTCCGGGAAGCATTTCTTGTAAGCGATGGAGAAGTTTCGTAGAATCTCGATGGCTGCCTCAAAGTCTTCTGGACAGGACGGCAGAATCATTACCCCTTTAGGATCCGGCCAGCAGAATATAGGCAGCTTCATGCGACATTGCAGATAGACCAGTATCTTGCAGTAGTTTCTGAAGTAGCGGGCGAAGATGGGTGGAACTGGGCCCCCTACAGAGTCGACAATTGTTGATGTCTGCGGTGATTTCCTAATCGGCATGGTCAGAAATTTGCGACCAGCAGTAGAATCAAAATAGAAGGTTTTGAATGTTCTGCTAGTGAAGTCGACGTATTTCTCCAAGTCGAAGTCGCTGGCTAGAGGGGTCGGAAACACAAGTGCCTCCGGCCACTCTGCAACTCCCTCTGGGAGAGAATCTTCTCTGCAAGATGGCTGTACTAGCGACTTGACAGATGTTTCCTCTATATTTTAAGTCTCTGATATTTTGAGCCGAAGAAATGAGTTCTTAATTCACTGAATTAAAAGTATGTGTTGCGTTTAAATTAAGATATTAACTATTAGGTGCTTTTTATTACTGATGATCAGCAGTATTGAGTCAAATTTATATTGCGATACAGGTAATCTATTCATACGCTACCGGTAGTTTTTTTTTAATTTCTTTGTTGCAATCGTTCAGCGTATCTACACTTTTCAGATTGGGGTGGAAAACAATCATGAATTGAAAAAAAGGACATGTATACATTTAACGGCGCAGCACTTTGAGTGAGGTTGACTCATCGAGTCCCTCAATAACATTAGTCATAATAACATTAAACATAATGGTTTTATAAGAACATTATCGGGTGATGTCTGAATAGAAGTAGTCTAAGTGTCTATCTGGAAGAGAAGATCCTGGGGTAAGCGGCTGGTGATTCTTGTAGGTTTGTCGTATCTGGTGCCCAGAGAGTAATATGCGGCTCCTGGCACTCTGGGAAGGTGTTGGTAGAAGCGTCGTGCTTGCTCTTGGATAAACTGCGTGATGGTAGGCAGTCCGAGATCGCGGTGCAACTGGGAGTTGCGGACGAACCATGGAGCACCAACGGAGATCCGCAAGATTTTGTTTTGGAGCGACTGTATTCTCTTGATTTTGCTGGCAGCGGCACATCCCCAGACTGGGCAGGCGTAGGTCAGTATAGGACGAATTAAAGAGGTGTATAGTAGGATAGTGGTGTTACTTTTGAGTGAAGACTTCCGGTTTATAACAGGATATAATTTAGTGAGCCGGGAGTATGCGAGGTTGAGTTTGGAGTTGATGTGGGCGTTCCAGGTGAGTCGTCGGTCCAGATGAAATCCCAGGTATTTGACGGTCTCGTCTGGACGTTTCCAAGGTACGGGTGTGCCGTTGATAACGATCGTAGTTGGTTGAGTCGGGCGTCGGAGAGCGAAGATCTTAGTTTCGCACTTAGTTGGATTCAGTGCGATGGGCCACATGTTCAACCAATTAGTTATGGCCGTAAGGGCCGCTTGAAGGTTGCGAACAGTGCTATGTCGTCGGCGTCCATTGCTATGGCTGAAGCGGTCAGATCGGGGCAATCAGAGGTATAAATATTTTTGAATAAAAAATCCGTCTTCTAACAACTGTTTTTTATTGACTTATGTACATAATTCATATACACAAATATGATGATAATATTATGTTATTTATAGCCACTGACGATGCCCCACTCCAGAAGGGCGAAACGCGTCTGGTAGATACAAGTCAATAAAAAACAGTTGTTAAAAGACGGATTTTTATTCAAAAATATTTATGCAACAACTGCGGAACATGGCCTACAACAAGATTACAGAGGTATAAATGTTGAAGAGTGTTCGTCCGAGGACAGAGCCTTGAGGAACACCAGCTAGGACAGGACGGGGAGTGGATGTGACTGAATCAATTAGAAGGTGCGTCGGAGTAGGAAGCTGTGGAGGATTCTGTACAAGTAATCGGGAAGTCCAATGTTGCGCAGTTTATACAACAGTCCTGCATGCCACACTTTGTCCAAAGTTTGGGTAAAATCTAGGAAGGCGGCGGCCGTGTGTTGTTTAGTTTCAAAAGCTCGTGCTATGATTTCGGTGATACGGAGGAGTTGTTGTGTTTGGAATCCGAACTGATACATGGGTATGACTGGAGCCTGTCTGAGGAATTTGCATATGCGTTTCTTGATGATTTTTTCGAATATTTTAGATAGAGCCGGAAGTAAACTTATTGATCGGTAACTGGCTGGTTGGTTGGCGGGTTTTCCGGGTTTGGGGAAAACAATTATTTCCGCGTGTTTCCAGGAAGATGGAAAATAACCAAGGATGAGTAGTGCGTTGAATATGGATGCTAGGAAGGCTATAACATTATCAGGTAAATGTTTGAGGGCCACGTTGGGAATCTGGTCGTGGCCGAGGGCTATTTTGGAAACAAGCGAGTATAGAAAGAAACGGATCCCTCGGGGTGAGGTAAATGATACTGGCAGGGGACCGGTGGGGTAAAAATGAGGAAGATTCTCTATTTCAGTTGCTGATTGGTCGTCGTGCGCTGTGTTTAGAGTGAAGGATGATTGGAAGTGATCAGCAAGCAGTTCACATTTTTCTTCATGGCTGGTTAAGTAGCTGGCTCCTTGTCGGAGGGGGGGGTATAGTGAGGGGTCGCGAAGGATCCTTTTAGTCTCCTTCCACAGAGTGCCGTCGTGAGGAGAGATACTTGAGAGATGGCGCTGATAAGTAAGGAAACGGTATGAGTCCAGAGCTTGCTTCACTTGGCGGTTTAGTTGGTTGAGACGAGTACGTTGCCACTGTAGTCGTTGGTTTTGCCATAGCCTTCTCATGCGATGTTTGGCTTGGAGCAGGTTCACAATTTTCCAACGGTAGGGTTTTGTGGTAAGAAATTGGTCTAGCTGGCCGTGAGGCTGCCTTTAGAGAGAATATTATACTTGCGGTGAACTGTGAAATTGTCGTGTCAACGTCGGTTGTATTTCTTAGAGGAATATTAGGGTGAAGATCTTCTCCGAGATGACGTTGAAATTTAGCCCAGTTAACGCGCCCCATTAGAAGTGAGGGTCTAAGTGAGTAGGTGGGGGTATTTATTTCGAAAGTGGCTACTACTGGGCAATGATCAGTATCGAGTTCGGGTAGCACTTGCGTATGAATAGGATGGGAAATTTGTTTCTCTAGTATTAGGTCGAGAATGTCTGGGAGTACGTGAAGGTTATAGGAATAATAGGTTGGCTGGTCTGGGCTGAGGATATGGAATGCGCAGTCATTTGCTGCCTGTAGAAGGCGACGACCATTAGGTGTGGTAACTCTACATCCCCAGAGGGCGTGTTTACTATTCAGGTCTCCCATTAGTATAGTGGGAGACGTCGTTGTGAATAATATATTGAAGTCTTGCTGTTCGAGACGTTTCGATGGCGGTTTGTACGCGGCTATGATAGTTATGGATTGTCCGTTCCGCGTAGAGAGCTTGACCTGGCAAGCTTTTAAGCTTGACAATGTTGCCAGAAAGATGGGATGGTGGGAGATGTTCCTTTTGATATAGTGCAACTCCGCCGGAGGCGGTAGCAGCAATACGATCTTCCCTATAGATAGAATATCCTGGCATGGTGAAGCGCTCTTGTGAAATTAGATGTGTTTCGGAAATACAGGCAATGTCTACATTTTGTCTGGACAGAAACTCAAGAAGACCTTGTCACTTAGATTTAATTCCGTTGGCATTCCAGTTTAAGAATTTGAGAGAAGAAAACGCTGGAGGCACATTATTAGTCATTACGCAGTAGCTCCGTGACGAAGTTAAATAATAATGATTTAAAGCGAGGAAAAAATGGCTGAATAATGTGAAGGAAGGAGTGCAATAGAGAGGTTAACAGTCCTTCCAATGTTGCAGAAGAGGAAGTGCTTGTGGGATTTGTAGATTCTTTGCGGTGATAGAGATGTTTGGGAGGCCATTGTGGTACAGAGTGCTGGTTGCGGGAGCTGCCTGGCATTGCAGGAAAATTGAGTTCGTCGAGGAGCGGTGCCTGAGATGTTTGTGAAGGCGAAGGGGCAGTGGAAGATGATTTGTTCAAAGGTGGCAGGGTAGATTGTTTGCTTCTTTTAATGGTGAGGTAATAGGCACAACCTCGGTAATTAGCAGAGTGCTTACCGCCACAGTTGACACATTGTGGGTCGGTTTGTTTAGACTTTGGGCATTCTGAGTAATGGTGGTTTTCCGGAGATTTTACGCATCTGGGAGGAAGATGACAGAAATTTTTTGTATGTCGGAAACGTTGACATTTAGTACATTTTGGGATTGTGGGAGATTTTCTACGGTATTCTACAGAAATGATAGCATGGAAGAGACTAGTTAATTGGAAAATATCTTTTGCTTGCTGGTTGTCGTCTAATTCAACGACGCACAGGGGCATTGGCATTTTATTTTTATAAAGGAGTCTTGTCACTTTTGTAGCTGGTAACTGTCGAGCTTGAAGCTCTTCTAGTATTTCAGCATCAGTTAATGAGAATGGGACGTTGCGAAGGATTACCTCTAGCTTCGTGTTTTGAGGATCTTTGAAGGTGTGGTAGGGGAGCTGGACTTCGTCTCGGAATTTTGTGACAGCGCAGTAATCAGTGGTAGAACTAGAGTATTAATTTTGATCATCGACCCACGTTGTTGGGTCGTGAAGTCATCCTTCGTTAAGGTGGACAGATCTTTCAGAATTTGCTGATAATTGTTAACATCATGGAGAAAAATTGGGGGGATCACTATTTTGACTGCTGCGTCAGATGCGGCATCAGTGGGTCCACGTTGATCTTCAACGGAGTCTAACACTGAGAACTTATTATGCACAGCCGTAAGGTTAACTTGGTATTTACGATTAACAGAGGAGGCGGAACAATATGCTTTTTGCGGGGTTGTCGGAATTCCAGATGATTGGGATCGGAGTCTATGGGAGCAGCTGTTCGTTTGGCTTTTACCTTGGAAAATGAAGCTGAAGGAGGACTGATGGTTTCCATCGGGATGTCTGATGTAGTTGGCATGGTGAGTTGTGCTCAGGATGCAGTAGCTGCCACTGGAGAAATGGTTGATTGAAGCGTAGGTTGTTGTGAAGGTAGCTCTTGTGTTTCGTTGACGTTGTGAACAAGATTCAGTGCAGAGCGAACTAATTGCCCTGTGTCGGGCTGCTCGAGAACCATGAGTGATGAGAACTTGAAAGATAAAGATTTGATATGCGGTTTTGATTAACACTCCGAAGTATAGAAGCGACTTTAACTGTAGCGATGCACGGAAGTAAACACTAGCTAGCACAGGCGAGCTGGTAGGGTAGAGCGCTGCAGGAAGTGCACACGAGCGTAGCTTTCAGCGAACTGGTGCTACCGGTAGTGATAAAGGTGATTTTCGAACGCTAATATGAGCGGAGGTTGTGATTAGGTTAAATGCAGCCAGTACAAGAATTACAACTGATACAACTGTTACAGCATAATTCACTATGAGTTTCGTATTATAAACAATTTAAACTACTTAAGTAAGAGCCATGTTATTGGAGTTATTTGCTTTGTGCGGCCACATTCAGAAAGATCAACCTATTCGTGCTGAATGTGGCATGGACAAGAAATAAAACTGATATTATGTGGTATAGCGTAGTTCATAATTTATTTTGAATTTGTTCCATACTTCATTAGAAGTTCAACTATATCGCTATGTAAACTGCAACGGAAATATGTACAACTTTACAAAATTAATGAGCATCATATAATACCAGTTTCATAAAGATAAGCTACTGCAAACAAATAAATTTCCAGTACACTGTATTGAACTCGTCATTTTAAACGGGCTTTGAAGCAAGTTAATACTAAAAAGCTCTTTAGTGTTAATCTTTAATCAATGGTTACGCAGCGAACTAAATATATTCCTTCGTTTAAATACTCTCTCGTTTAAATCACTGTAAACTACAAGGGGTGATCAAATTAAAAGGTACGAAACGAAATAAAAACGTAACAGTTAAATATTTGCATATTCTGCGATGGGAGAACGTAGCGAGACATCTCGGGATGCGATTGAAGTCTCTGACTGTGATCGGAACATGTTCAAAGCCGTGTCGTCAGCAGGCAAGTTGTTGCTCACCGTCTTTTTCGACGTTCAAGGTCCGCTACTTGTGGAATTCCTCGAGAACAGAAAAACCACTCCGACGCCTACGCACGTCCATCAAGAACAAAAGACCGGGGCTGCTCACGGAGGGTGTGGTTCTGCTCCATGATAACGCGCGTCCACACGACTCCAGAGTCACACACACGGAACTGTCCAAGTTCAAGTGGGAGACGTTGGACCATCCGCCCTACAGTCCGGACATGTCGCCCTGCGATTTCCATGTGTTTGGTCCACTGAAGAAACACCTGAAAGGGAAGCGCTTCAACTCGGACGACGTACTCAAGGACGCTGTGAAGGACTGGGTCTCGTCACGGCCACAGGAATTCTGGGAACAAGGAATCCTGCGGCTTGTTCATCAGTGGGATCGTTGTACTCAGGCCTATGGTGTATATTTTGAATAAAGTCTACATTTGTACCCACCGTGTCGTTTCGTACCTTTTCATTTGATCACCCCTTGTATAACAGAATCATCTATCACCATAATGAACAGCAATGGTACCAGTTAGGGTTGTAACGCATGTCATCTTTGTGGGTGCGGATGATGATGCGAATGTTCAGTGCCTGACATCCACAAATATTATTTTTAGCTTCATCTTTCGACAACAAAAAACGTTGGATGATTTCACAAGTTAATTAAATTATTTAAATAACTACGAACACGTCTAAAAAACAATCTTTGCAGAGTTCGCAGCTCGACTAATCTAAGCGTCATGCACAAGGCCACGTCACCGCACATCTCCGTGCCCACCACTCGCTTTTCCATCGCTCTAGTAGTCCATTCACAGTCCAACTTGTAGGACCTACGATAACCCGATTTAACGATACAGGACTCTTGATGGGCCAAGAAAGGGTTACAGGACTACATGTAGGATATGTTGGATGTTTTTGGACTCCCAGACAATCAACACTGGTCCTTGCAGTGAAGCTGAATTATGATTGGATGAAACATCCTGGGAGTTACTTTACACTGCTGTGTGGCGAGAAAAGACGAGTGGAAAGGATTGCTTGGAACATTTTGTTGGACCACTTCTTGGTACCGTGAAAGGGTGAGCGCATCCTACGATGGTTCTATACGAATGTCCTGTATATTGGACCGTGATTAGCTGACTTTACTTTACATGCAACTTTAAACTTGAAAATTCGTCGCTTAGGTAATAACACCGTTCAATTCATTGTTACTTTTATTGCAAAATCGTAAGAAGAAAAAACAAACAAACAAACATGTTGTTGTTAGTTAAGTGACGGTGGGCAGAATCTCGTATAAAGAGAAAAGAGTAATATACTGAAGTGTCACACTAATTGCGACATCAGAAATAGATGGTTAATTTTATTTATTATAAATTCATCAATTAATGTTTTGCATGAGGGATGTGAATTAATCATCAAGGCACCATTTAAAATTACTATTTATTAGATCACGTATTGGATTGATTAATTTGACGTGATTAAGAGATGTGATTTGATAGCATAAATTGACAGGTATACATTATTGTTCATCAGGGTCGTTTACTGGGCTTGTGGGCGCGGTAGGTGAACGCACTCAACACACACAATACCGTATGGTTGCTCCAGCGACGGCAGCTGCGGGCTTCTTGCGATGACAGCTGCGGTCAGGTCCGTGGTGGCGCTTCTTGTTGGCCGCACGATCGACGCTGCACAGCCGTAAAGTGGCCCCTCAAGCAGCTAGGACGGGTTGATGTCGACGCAGTCTGGCGTCGAACCTGCTCCCTGGAGATACGGACTGGAAAGCTCTTCCAGCAGGAGCGCGAACGCACCGTCTGTGCGTACAGCCACGAGGTACACACCCCTGTGTCCTCTCAGCGAGTCCTCCCGCCACCCTTCTGCCTAGCGGTCCAGCGGATTAGGGGAAATACGAGGGGTAGCCAGCTACCTGTCTGCATCTAGCTGCAGCCTCACAAATCCGTTAGCAAACTTACATGGTGAGACTTACTGTATCTGCACACGACTGTAATGTGTGACATCACAATACACTGCAATATAAACAAAACATCAGTTTTACATCCGCATTAAAAATTGCGGATGCTGAAGCGGAGTTTCGCACTTGCGGATGCGGAGCTCCGTTGCCTACCTAGTTCCAATTCGCTCCCGTGAGGCACTCCTGTTCTCATTTTCTCTCTTTGGGAATGGAATTTAAAACCATGACACTTTTTTTCAATGTCCTAAGTGGACAGAATTTGATTTGTTCAATATTTCAGATTTTTTAACTATTATAATGTTTAAAAAACATGAAAATTTTTAACAAGGGGTAATGCAGGTAAACGCTTGAAAATCTCGATTTCAGCTGACCACAAGATATTCTAAAAAATATTCACGGGCTCGTTGCCGGACTGCGTTTAAAGACGAGCTTTCGGTGGCGTACTTTGCCACCATCTTCAAGCTAAAGCATACCACCGAAAGCTGGTTTTTCATTAACATAATTCGGCAGTGAACTCGTGAATTTATATTTCAGCGACACGCCGGGAAAACCTTCGTTCACACACAAGATATTCTCCTGTTTGCCGCTTATGTGCAAAATTATGTAATAAATAATAATGCTGTGTCCAGTTTACCTGTTGGCAAATGGTTAGAAACAGGTCTGTGCCAGACACTTTAGTTGCTGGAAGGACTTCATTGAGTGTTTCACAACAACTATGGTACAAAGTATACGTACTTGCCAGACGACATTAGTTGGAGGCACTATTCCAATAAATCTCCACGTGGCGAGAAAATAGTCGTATTACAATTGAAACAGGTAGTATCCAGTCACTGTCAGAACAAAATACATGTTCAACGCCATTTTTCACCGTAACGATTGTATCTTCCTTTATAATCATCCATATCCAAACAGATCGTTTCTATATCATTTTTGCCTCAAACGAAATTTTAAACGTGTCGTGTAGAATGCCTATCATTTCTCCATAGCTTCCTCAAGCATCTCACAGGCTCATGGACAAGTTCACTATATCTGGCCAAATTAGGGCTATATCTGATGAGTGGGTGGTGATTCAATTCAAACCATCATAGTGCGATTTCAGGTACTTGCAAATATTAAACTTTTGGTGTCTGAAAACTTTTTCTTTAATCTGTTTAACAAAAGTTTCTGTAGTTAACTTCTGTTTGTATCCTTTATTGAGAGAGCAAGAATGGTGGAACAATTCTTACCAACCATGTTCTACTACCTATAGGCCTTAAATAAGGCCTTCTATTGTTGACGTCATCAGTCTCTCGACTGGCTTGTTGCTATCCTCCAGCTCTTCCTATCTGGAGCTAACCTCTTCATCTCAACATACCCTTTACAACCTTTGTGTTCACTTATCCGCTTTATATATTCTAATCACTGTCTTCCTCTACAGTTCTTACGTTAGACCGTTCCCCCCACTAACAAATTAGCCAATCCTGCAGCTCTTAAAATGTGACCCACCAATCTGTGTCTTGTTTCTGCAAAACTCTTCAACAAACTTCTTTCTTCATCCATCATCTCCAAACCACGTTCATTTCGTACTTAAGCTGTCCATTTAATTTTCATCATCCTTCTATACCACAACATTTGAAATTCTTCAATTTTCCTTCTTTCTGGCATTCCTGAAGTCCATGCTTCTCTACCATAAAGTGCTGTGCTCCACACACTTTTAAAAAGTTCTTTCGGTCATAGATCAATATCTAAAACTAAGAGATTTCTCTTTTCCAAGACCGAGAGTGGTGGTGTAACGGTTAGCGTTCTGACCTCGCATTCGGGAGGACGGCGGTTCGAATCCCCGTACGAGAATCCAGATTTGGGTTTTCCATGGTTTCCCAACTCACTCCAGGCAAATGCCGGGATGTTTCCTTCAAAAGGCCATGGCCGAATTCCTTCCCGTTCCTTGCCCCCCCCCCATCCTTTCCCGTCTCTAAAGACCTGGCTATTATTAAAGAAAAAATAAAAAACCTTTCCTAGAGGTTCTTTTTGCTAGCCTTATTCTGCTTTTAACTTCATTCCTGCTCAAGCAACACCTGTAATTTTACCACATAAGTAACAGAATTCACTTACTTCTGCTATTGCGTCCAATTCTATTTTCTATTTAATCTCCTGTTATTACTATTATTTCTGCTACATTTCAGAATACTGGCTATGGTCTCGACGAATGTTGAGAAGTCTTGTTGATATAGTAATACAAAGCACCCTGCATAAAACAAGGTGCTTTGTGTATCGTTCCTGTTTTTGACACCGACTAGTCATCCAGTTTGGTATATGTCGACAACTGACATCAGATTGGGTGGGTGTTCTGAATACGCGGCTCCATGATCAACATAGATGCTCCTTTTATACCTTTAGTGGCATTCGCATCACCATCGCTGCCAGCCTTGTTACTTTGAATATCGAGGGATGGCCACTAAAATTTCCGTAGATTGGGTGTAAAATCCTGACATTCGCTAAACTGAAACAATAATTATTGAAGAGAGAGTCACAAATAAGAATACTTTATTTCTAAGTCTTTTTATTCCAAATACGTGTTTCATACACCGTAACTTTCATCACTGCTGCTATCTCACTCGTTTTTATTATCATACATTTTCTTTGTTAACATTAAATTTAACATACAGTATCTTCTGTAACAGCAAATTGAAACAATATGTTGATTTATTGAACAACATCCGATAAATCCTACTCCAAATGTTAAACTGCGGCTCCGACAATTCTCAAGTATCGGTTACGCGGACATTGTTTGATTCTCGGAAGGCACTGTTTTGTAATACCGCGCCAATGAGCGTGTCACCTTGCATAAATATTGTGCAGAAGGTTCTGGATTACGCCCTTTTTAGGTTGAATTTAAATCTATAATCAAACAAAATATGAGCTTTATTTCATTTCAATCACTGGTTTACGAGAGTTGTTGCAAGAAACGATTAATAATTTTCGTCAATTCTGTAACTCAGTAATACGCTGAGACTTTAACAAAAATACGAATATAAGGAAGGCTCAATAAATAGTAAAAAGAAGCCAAAATCTGTAGATACTTTTAAAAATCCTATTTTTTAAAATAAATCCCGAAACATTACTCTTAACTCCCTTAAAAATCGCTGCATTAGAAACAGGAATGGTCTTTGAATATACTTTCGGGTGGAAGGGGATCTTGTCCATCATCCCAAAACTGGTACTGACCTGTTTAAATTTGGATTAACTGCTTCCTTATAATGTCCCCTTCAAGTTTTGCACTCTTCTTTTTCAGAAAAGTCGTCACGAATTAAATTAAAAATGCCAAAATGTGGGATGCTCCGCAACCGCGAAATGTTAGCAGCGCTTAAAAAATGACACAAAAATTATCGCTACAGGGATCATATCAACATAAACAGGTTTGTTTTGTCATGGTGATCGTGGTTAGGTTAAAATTCGGCCTGGAACAAGACTAAAAAATTTACGGGAAATTCCTTCTGCGGCATCCATCTCGGAAACGGCGCAATTGTTTACAAAGGAATCAATCGATTGTCTCTGACTGCTTGTATCAATTCTAATATGGCGAGCCTTGTTGTACTGAATTTCAGATAAATATTTTTTATCTGTTAATTTCATGCGACGTTTTACAACGGAGTGAAGCTAAAACGGCAAGATATTACAACAAAGGATTAAACCAACATTTCAAGAGATTATCATTGATTTCATAGCGCCGGCGGCATCTACTAGCTGCACGCTAATGTTATATTTAATTTAATTCGTGGCGACTTTTCCAAAAAAGTGCAAAAATGAAGAGGAAATTATAAGGAAGCAGTTAATTCAAAATTCATTAGGTCAGTACCAGTTTTGGGGTGGTGGAGAAGATCCCCTCCCATCCACACTTTGAAAACACCTAATCCTCAACTTTATTTCACATTTGAGGGAATAGTAGTGGAGAGCACGCTAATTGAATGCAGATGGACTGGGAGAGATAAGGCTGCAAATCTAGAGCGTGTGGGCGTCATCTGAGAGCTGGCAGCTGGATGCTACGTTATGTAAGCTAAGCTCTGCTCTGGATTAGCTCTTTACTGCAGGCCTTGAAAGATAACAGCTCAATCACTGCAACTCCCCAAATCATGTTGAGATCCAGTTCTGTTAATCTGACAGGGTGATTTTAACGTTCTTGTTTTAGAGTGGTGCACACATAACGCAGTGATCGAATAGTATTTTTTACTCGAGATATCATTCTAACTCCATATTTTTTTACTGTACAGTAACATTCCGTGTTCTTTTGACAAAAATTATGTCTTTGAGGCTTATTGTCTTCATAATTTTCGCTGTGAAATTTTTCTAACTCTATTCAAAGGCTGCAGGGTTACTTCATGATTACTCAGTTATTAATTTGTTTCAAGTAGTTACGGTGCTAATTTTCATTTATAAAAATTATTGGAAGTCTGTTGACATTTTGTTGCTTTACATAGGTAAAAAGGGTTTTCGCAACTGATTGTATACTCGTTAAAGAGATTCGAAGCTCTCTCTTATATCGCTTAAGTAAGTTAACTCCGCTTTGTGCATGGACTGAAGCCACTATCTTGTCAGCTCGGATTAAGCTGGGGGTTTGCCAGAATACAAGTTTATCTACAGTAAAAAGTACAGTACATTAAAATATTCTCGTATCTAAAATTCCAGGAATAGCTTCTTCTCAATAATTTCCTCTACATGGAAAATATCAGTTTTGTGTCAAAATTGTAATCTAGTCTTGATCTTGTTTCTGAGGCACGTCGATTTGTTAGGATCTAATATTTTAGTCGTCGTGCTGCCATTTCCATCAGAGAATGATGACTCCAATGCTTGGACTACATAAATCATGGCAGGTACTACTGGAACCAACAAACCGTTGACAGCTAATGTCGAGAACAGTCAGAGTATTTATATAGAACCTGTGGAACGCACTCCACCTAATTCTAACTGAATTAATGATACAGTAACAAAAAATGAATTAATATCTATAAAACGAAAACCGGGTATATTTGAAGTATAAAAACTCGGAAACTACATAGCAGATTTCGATAGGGTTTTCACGGTTTTAAAGATTAGAATCTCAATTGAAGTGTTTGGTATGTCTTACGCTCCAACGTAACATAACGCCGGAGTAATAAATGAAAATCTTAACGTACAGCCTGAAAAAAGAAGAAATACGATGCTTACGTCATACATCGAAAAAAAAAATAATGTTATCGCATGTAACGTTTACTTTCTCAAATTTTGGTTATTAGTTTTTAAACCCCATACATAGCTATATCGAATGCGAAGAGGAAACTACGTAAAGTGGAAAACATTTAAATTAATTTTAATAATACAATGAAAAAAATCTTTAGATATCTTACTATCTGAGGCCGCACTGCTACAATCTCTGATGTTGTCAAATTTTAATGGCTGTGTTTAGTAAAGCATATTTGATTGGTTTGAACATGAAAGTGAGCTGTTTAAAATCTTTTGTGAAGAACCTTCCGAGAAATTTTTGAAATTACAGTCTCTGGCCGCACAGCTACAATCTCTGATGTTTGGATTCGAATTAAATTTTCGCTGTTAATAGTAAGCAATGCACAACTGATGGCTTTGAACATGAAATTGAACTGTTTAAAACCTTTAACGTTTAGTTTTTAAATATTTTTTTTTTTTGTAATTTATTGATAAGGGATTCTGTCTTTACTACATTTCCTGAAAAAAACATTGTTTCTATTGCTGCACGAATCACTGTGATTATTATGATAAAACTTAGTATACATGTTCCTGATATCATGACAAAAATATTGCAGGAATAAATCAACCCCATCTCTTTTATAAGCGAGATATCAAAAATATTTATACTTTATTTTCGATTTGTCTCACCAAGTTACATACGAATTTATTATTCAATTTGGATAAGGCGAAGTTTTTCTTCTGCTCCAGGCTGCATTTCAACCAATCCACGTCAATTTTGAAATACAATATCTCGAGAACTAAGCGAGATATCAAAAGAGAAAAAAAAAAAAAAAAAAAATTGTCTTTTACTTTCAATTTGACTCATCGAGTTACATAGGATTCCATCATCATACTGCGTCTCCACGGTTATCGTAGAATCCCCAAACCTTTTTATGAGCTTCAATATTCACTGTGTGTGCAAATCAATCTAGATCATACCGGGCAACACCGGGAACTCTGCTAGTAACACATAAAATGAATACCGTACTCATACTGTATAAGGCTTTAAGTGGTATAAGATACAAGCTAAATTTTCTAAAAGCCATGAATATTTCAATGGCCAGCAAAAATCTGGTATTTTCAGGATATGTGGATGTGACTGCGTAATGGTTTATTCACTAAATGCGTTTTCGGAGAGCGGCGTAGCTTTGAGCATTAAGTTAATGACAGTTTTATGAGGGATTTATTGTGGAGATAGATATTAGTGCACCGTGGTTTGTGCTTATGACAATTCCTACGGTTGGTTAAGATATGCACAGATGTAAAAATTAGGCCCTTATTAGTTAATGGGCGGCAGAATTATTTTTGACATTTTGCTGGTCCTCGGGTTGGAGAAGGTTGGACAAATCTGATAAAGACAATGTGATTTTCCCTGTTTTCAGATACTTACGTGGTTGTTTTGTTTATCATTTTTAAAAGACTGCATCCTTGAAGCTCTTGAAATATCAGGCGCTCCTGTTTCATAATTAAATCCATCCCTCATGAAGACAAAAACATATGTCATAATGAGTCATAGGTCTGCTAATAGTGACTAAAAAATGATGCCTCAAAAAGAAAACACATGCAAACTGAATATCGATTCAGTGAAGGATATAAAAGTTCGTAAGGTTGAGAGGAAAATGGAGCAAGAAAAAAATGTATTCTAAAACGAATTTATACGGAAGGCATACGAAAAAATAAGCTGGTCTGGATGGTGTACAGGTGGAACAGATAAAAAAAAATGACCCAAAGACCTTAAAATGAGAAGAAAATGGGATCTCGAAAATATCTTACATTGATGGCTTGCTAATACCAGAACGAAAAGTTTGAGATCTCGTAGAAACACCACAAGTATTACATCTAATCAATTAATAGGAAATGGTTTTGGAAGCAGCAACAGTAATGGAATGGCATTTATTAATTTTTCATCAGCCTATGATATTGTCCAACTGTTCAGAAAGATCACAGCTACAATTAACAAAAAAAAAAAAGCGTAGTGGGTGAGTGGTAACGCTCTGACCTTGCAATCGGGAGGACGCGGGTTCGATTTCTCTTCCTGCCATCCAGATTTGAGTTTTACATGTTTTTCCCAAAACATTTCAGGAGAATGACGGGATGGTTCCTTAAAAAGGCCATGACCGAATTCCTCCCCGTACCTCGCCCTTAGTCCGTTTCCGCTTCTATGTACCTCGATGTCAAAGAGGCGTAAACTCAGAAGAAGAAGAAATTCAACTGATAAAATAATTGTTAGTCAAAAATCGCAGATTTATCGTTGAACTCCAAAGAAAAAAAGTAGACTGGGAAATCAAAGAAACGGTCAGCTCTAAGGATGTATTCTGCCCCCAGTGGTACTTGACGTACAAACAAATTGCCAGCTTAGACATGTATATGAAAACGACTTAGATAGTGAAGACAAAGCAATTTTAACAAACAGAACAAATGCTTAACGCAGTTTTGAAAGCATTTCTTCTGTATTACTACAACTGTAAGAAGTCAAACTCAGAAGAACTGTTTTTTTTTTTTTTCCCTTGGAAACAAAAAAACAAAAATGAAACTAAAGGTTAATTAGAAGAACATTTAATTGTAACAATGTTTTATACCTAAATACCTGTGGTTACCTTAGATAGATTACTCACTTATCGGAGACGTTGTTTTAATGCTAAACATGATTGTCAGGCCGGAACAACATAATTCGGAAGCTCATTTGCAGTAACCAAAATGTCACCACGGAAATCACCGTAACCGTAGGCAGCAAAATTTCATCCTACGTGGATGAACCTTCGGAAAGCTTTCCACCTGAGAGAAGTTTAGAATGGGCTACCTGGAAGTCGTTGAACAGATTCAGAATTGATGTCGGAAAAAAAATCAAGGACAAACTGCTGTAGCGTAACGATTCGTGAGAAAGTCCGGACAGCATCTAGTCTCACGCGTCCTGCTAATCGTCGGTAATAAATTAATTGTTGTGCAGAGATATCGTTAATAATTCACGTAACTGTTGTAAAATTTCTCTGACATTTATTACGTTTGGCTGTTCACCTGAGTACTGAAATGCCAAAGGCATGGGATAGGCAGATGCAAATATTCATTTTTTTAAATTTTTTTTTAACACTTTAACGTCCCTTTTTAACAACGTGGTCTTTAGAGACGGGAAAGGATGGGGGGCAAGGAATGGGAAGGAATTCGGCCATGGACTTTTGAAGGAAGCATCCCAGCATTTGCCTGGAGTGATTTGGGGAAACCATGGAAAACCCAAATCTGGATGCCCGGACGGGGATTCGAACCGCCGTCCTCCCGAATGCGAGGCGAGAACGCTAACCGTTAGACCGCCCTGCTTGGTAGGGTTTTCTCATCTGATTATGTGCGTACTTCATGATTTTTTTTTTAATTTAATTTAATTGCAATGGAGCACAGGCTCCGGTGGCAATTTCCCTACACACCCATCTTAGCCCTATCCTGTACCCACCTACATTTGCCCTCTACAAATTTTATCTTTAAATTCTTTCAAAGTTTTCGGTAAATTATTCATCATTTCTCTTGGTAACTCATTCCAATCACTGACACCCTTACCTAAAAAAGAGAATCTTTCCACACCATTGTGCCTGAAATCGAGTGCCAGCTTGTGGTCATGGTCATCTTTTCCCTTCCATGCACTACTTTTCATACCTACTGCATTAACAGACTTTGAACGCGGATTGGTAGTTAGGCACTAGACGATAGGGCATTTTATTTATGAATTTATTAGTATATTAAACATTCTTCGATCCACAGTGTTAAGAGCGTGAATATGTAATTTCCGCTATTACCTCCCGCCATGGACAGCTCCAAGGCCAATCACATCTATTTAACGACTGAGGCATAAATCTCTGGGTCCAGACGTCAACGTTGACAGATAGGAAATATTGCATCTAAGAACAGCAAAACTCGATGTCGGACAGCGCTGCACAATTTTGTTTTGATGGTATATAGCAGCAGAAAATTATGAACGTGAGTACTTCTGCTGTAAAACGGCATCTGCTGCAGCGCCTCACCTGTGATCGTGAACATACGGTTGGACACTAGATGATTGGAAAAATACTGATTTGTATGATGAGTCATTCCAGTAGGTAACTGCTGCCGGTAATGAAGGAACTGTGCAAACTTGAGGTGGCTCTGTCCTGATACGGTCTGTGTTTACATGAAATGATATGGAATCTCTGGTCAAACTAAGCAAACCATTGTCTGGAAATGGTTATGTTCAATTAGTTGGAGACCATTTTCAACCATTCATGGCCTTCATACTACCAAACAATGATACACTTTTCCATGCACCAGACAAAAATCGTTCACTGTTAGTCTGAAGAACACTGTAAAATTCAATCAAATTATTTGGCCATGTGGATAACTACGGATGGATCAAATAGGATATATCTGGGACATGATCAGATCAATTAGTGTGCAATGCCCTGCACCGGGAAAACTTTCGTCGGAGGCACGGTAGAATATTTGTTCAGGGGGCTTCAGACGATTTGTTGAGTCGATGCCACGTCGGGATACTGCACTTCTCTGAGCGAAAGGGGATCCCACATGATAATAGGAGGTATCTGATGACTTGTCGCACTTCAGAGTGTGTCAATTAGCAGACGCCCACCAGATGTATTAATTCTTGAAAGATCTGGCACAAGATGACACATTCCGAGATTATCCGCACAAACTCGGCACGTCAGTCGAATTGATTAGTCGCGATAGTCTTCGTAGTTTCCAGGTTCGACCATCTTTGAAAAATTGTCTATATTTGTATATGAGAACGTGCCTTAGATGTGATGAGTTCTTTTTATGATACTTTCCAAGTTTCAGCAGTCCTGATAGTACTTAATGTGAGGAGCTAACCATGACCTATGGAATCGATGATTGTTAGAAATTTTCCTCAGAAGGTAACTAGAAAATTCGGGCTTGGATGCAGTACAATAGATTGAATATTACGGATCATAACTCTATTAGCCAGCAGGCGTAATGGGGCGTCCATAAATAACGTGAGGTGAAATAGGGAGGGGGAGGGGTCCGGCGAAATCACACCAAGGGGGAGCCGATTTTAGGGGATATTTCGTCGAAAAATGGGGGTGTAACCGGCTTTGGAAGGGTGAGACCTAAAAAAAAAAAAGGTCTCAAAAAGTTGCGAGGGCGATTTATAGGGGGAGGTCTCGCGGACCAAGATCTTACCAGAGGGGGTATGGAGTGGGGGTCGGTTTAGATCTCACGAAGTCGCACCAGAGGGGGGGGGGGGGCGTCCGGAAATCCGGAAAAACACCTCACGTAATTTATGGATGCCCCCTAATGACTTAGAATAACAGGTGTCCAGAACCTGTACCGCACGATGCAATTATAAAGGGTCAGACTACACTATCCC
This sequence comes from Vandiemenella viatica, assembly GCA_031002005.1. Taxonomy (NCBI): domain Eukaryota; kingdom Metazoa; phylum Arthropoda; class Insecta; order Orthoptera; family Morabidae; genus Vandiemenella; species Vandiemenella viatica. The sequence continues at coordinate 316,432,403 of CM061920.1, read as the reverse complement.
CTCTGGATTTCACATATCGATAGATACTCTAGGCACACTGCACCAGAGTGTTATTGCTCATGTTTGTCGTCTAACGCGTTTTCAGTACCTTGTAAATTACTCACTTTAAAAGAAAATTTATAGTTTCAAGAAGTGTAAGACGCCAATTAACCTGCAGTTCTTAACACTACCCGAAAGAGGGATTCAAGCTCAAATTTTGAAGGGAAACCACGTTGCTCAACATCATCTTTAGGAGATGTTTACATAAAAACCTTTACTTGCGCCCAAACGTATTTTCATGGCCATTTTTTATGTCTTATTTTGTCGAGGTCACAATTCGCAATGAACTGTTTCCAAACACCTACAATTATCTCATGACCAACTAGTGGCCAAAGATACTATTGTTCCGTCCTCAGGTTGCCGATTTGATGTCCCGTGATTGAATTCAGATGAAACTCTATAATTATGACCTACAAAGTTAAAATTTGTTTTCACAATATCAGTAACTAAAGTTTTGGCATAGACGGGTTACATCGAAGTTCCTGACTAGGTGTCTCATTCGAGGTAATTCCCATCAAATGTGATGGGAATTTAGTAGAAGATGGATCACAGTGGTAGATCCAATTTATTATGCAGCTGATTTCCAATCACTATTCAAATTAGTAAAGTGCTATTAAGATGGAAACTGTGTGATATTAAAGAGAGTACAGCTTACAGTCGAATTAAGACTACTAGCCCAGCAAAATTCAAAGTTGGTGCATCTATTAGAATCAGCAGGTTTAAATAACAATTTTTACAAGGCTGCCTGACAAACTGTTTGACAGAAAAGCTCACTATCAGCTATGTAAAAATAACAAATCCTGTAACACATTTAATCAAAAATTATCAGGATAACGATATTGCAGGAGAGTTTACCAGCAAAAATTACAATTGACAAAGCATTTGTATACATTCTGCTTCAATGCATATATCTGACAACTATTTACAATTTTACAAACAATGGGCGAAACTGAAAGATAAAGATGAGAACCACTTGGTTCAGTGCACCGTTTTAACATTAACACAAATAAAGGAGGATTTCATATTGATTCAGACAAGTTTATTCATCCATACTCTCTCATTTATTCACAGACTTGTGGCCCATCGGGTAAAATGTATTGCTTACGATCTGTCTACGTTAGACCCAGCTTATGAATTTACGCGTTAGACAGTCTTGACAGATATCCGATAGCAAATGGTGTTGGGGATTGTGTTTTATAGGAGCAACTTTCAAGCAATTGACATTATTTTTCATCCGCAACTTTCTGGTGACTGAGTCAGCCAAACATATAACTCGTCTAGAGATGTGGCGTAGCTGTGGTCGAAATGAATACTTTTTTTATGACAGACTCACAAGCACACCAATAAATCAGCCATTTGCCTCGTATCATAGCACCAATTACTGTCTTGTTATACTGCATTATCCCCAAAAGATTGTCGGCCTTCTAGATGGAAGTATCAAACTCCTATTCGTTGTATTTGATTACAAAATCTCCGACGTAAATATCACACGTTTGAAGTTTGTATTTTGCACCTCTCCCAGGTAATGTGCAATTTCACGTCGCGGAGTTTGTACTCCAGGGTTTTGTTTAAAATTGGACTGTTCGTCAACTTCTAAAAATCTGTCTCGAAATCATAAATCGTGGAACGGCTCTAACTAGTGTGCAGAGAATTGTATTATTTCAATTACAGTGACTAGTTGAAAGGTATATGTTGCCCATCTTACCCCCAAGTCTCTACATAGGTTGAGAATTCGATCGTGGAGAGCCTTATCCTTCAGTGTACTGACCAACTTGGGCGTGATAAAATCAGGCACGGCTTAATGGTATTGAAATGGAAAGGTAGTGGCGTTTATCCTGCGGAATCACCAAGTCCACCTCTAGAATGAAATTTCTTGCCGAGTCGGCTGCAATTCTCATGACGTCTATGCGTCAATTTCTTCAGCTGTTAATAATTAAAAACTCCCACTCCAACATGGTCCAGCTATACAAATTTTTTACGTCAAAAAACAGGATGTCCACTAATTCCTCCTACTGTTATAATTAAACTTACCTCGTAAACTATATCAGATAGAAACATGCAGTTTTTTAAATGTGTTCCTTACATAAATTGCAACTTAGCTAGCTTTGCAAGCAATTGACGTTCCTGTGCGTGCTAAATTTGCAGCTTCCGTGCTGGGGCTCAATCGAAGACGACAATGCGTTACTGCAGAGTATGATATTTTCTGATGAAGTCTCCTTATTTGTGTCTGGGCAGTTTAACCGCCACAGTGTTCTGATATGTGGATATGAAAATCCGCGAATCAAGCAAGAACATATTCTTAATAAACCAGAGTAAACGTTTGGTGTGCTCTTATGAACAATAAAATAATTATCTAGGGCACTGATGATGCCTTGAATAAAGGCGAAACGCGTATGCCATCAAAAGCATTTGTTTAGTTGCAAGTCAGAAACAACCCACAAAACAGATAAAATAATCGGTTTATTTTTCATTGCTGAATAGACTATTACAAGTGCAATTTACTACGACGTGGGTCAACGGTTGGATCTACAGCCAGCCATAATGTTCCAACAACACGACGCACCTGCTCATTAGCCTGGTGATGTTTGGGACCTTTTGAGTAGACATTTCTCTGGGAGATTGATTGGCCGTGATGGATCAATTGCTTGCCACCGTGGTACCCTCATACCCTCGGTTTTTTTCTTGTGCGAGTACATCAAGGATAGTGTCTGTTCCAGACCTTGCAACACTTCGTAGACGGATTGTTGTGGTTGTATAAATGGTTTCTGTGGCTATGTTGCAGCGTGTGTGGTTGCAGCTAGACTCAACATCCTGATGGCAACTAGCGATGTACATGTAAAAGTGAGGAGAATGTAAAGAAAACTTTGAAAGATGTAGCACATCTTTCAGAAATCCCATCGCTCCATCTCATATAATTTACGATGTTTTATTGTAACGGAATTTAGACCCATCTAATATTTTATAGCGCTTCGTGGTTAAAGTACGTCATGTACCGTTTGTTATCAACGCATATCAAAGGACGCACTGCCAAATACCTTCGATCAAAAGCAGCAGCAGTTTTAACGTGAATCGCATTCAGCAAAATTTTGATACTAATTTGTGTCCATTCTAAACCTAAATTTCTCAGCTACTTGCGTTCAAATCAAAATGAAATATAACATACATTACTCCATGGGCTGCACATAATTCAAACCCCATCAAAACCCAAACAGTGTTTGATACATACAGACAGTTAACTTAAATTTAAGTTAATTGTGATCATTTCCTATTTATAGCTTAATAGCAGAGTTCCCGGTCTAGTTGGCTTAGATTTCCCATACCCTATTTTTATTCACACAATGATAAACGTTTCTCAAGTTTCATGCAATTCGCACCATTCATTTCCGGATTAAAGCAAACCTAGATTCACCCGCATCCTACCAAGAAAGGAATGGGCTGAAGTCTATTTACCCTTACACTAGTTTTATTCATCCGAAAAGATTCATGCGCACAAAGCTTAATTGATTTCGTACTGACCATTTCCGGTAGAAAACTAAACGGTGATTTAGCAGCAAAGTTCTTAGAATTGGGTAGTTTGGATGTCACTTTTTATTTTAGATCAAGTTACTTTTTAACCTAATTAAATCTGCTGATGTTGCAGCTCGAAACACGGACCGCGCGCGCATTAATACGTACCACATACATAAAAATGTATCTGGAATGTATCTGTTTATACCGGCATTGCGAAGAAAATACATATTTTGAATGAATTTTCAGAATTTCAAAGCTTGGGGTCACAGTTGAAATTAAACGTATGTGTTAAGACGTTACGACACATTTATTTCACGAATAATCTATCGTTATCCTAAAACTGCTGAATCGATTTTGACCGAATTTTCACAGAATAAAACATTAGATGTGTCTCATTATGCTGACTCATTTGCCGTGGAACTAAAAATTTTCTCATTATGCTACTTCATCTGGCACTGGAGGTCAATATAAATTATATTCCGTACCTATACAGTTGAATATGAGATTTTCATAATTGTATATCAAGTATTCAGATTTAAGCGAAATATATATATATAAAAATATTCTTTACTTTTGATTTGTTTCAGGGAGTTACAAAACTGCGGCGCCGTTTTATTGTGAACAGAATGTAGAAGGCGATAAGCAGAGACATTGTAGTTGTGCTATTAGAGATTGTGATCAAAGAAAATCTCTGTTGTTTTTTTGTTATTAGTTTCTCGCATTCAATATGGCCATTTATGGCGTTTAAAAACTGGATATATCGAATTAAAGGAAATTTTGTTTAGTGTGCAAAATACTTATTATTTTCAACTGATTTCATTAAAGGCTATGGTCAGAGACATTGTTGTTGGGTGTTTAGTGCGGAGTAGGTACGCAACATCTAATCGTTCCATCTTTGGTATTTGTCAAAACACGTTCAGAATATCCTTTAACGCTCCGGCGTTATGTAACGTTTTAACATAAGATATACCAAACAAATCAATTGAGATTTTAAGCTTTTAAACGGTTAATACCCCATCGAAATCTGTACAGTAGTTTCTGAGGTTTTCTAATACAAATTTATCCCATTTTAGTTTTATAAATATAGATAGATTAATAGTATCCGAAACAATTTTTTTTTTAAATGTACATCTATTTCCCCAGTTACAGATTTATTATATTTATAGACATACAATAGTCTAAATGTGCTTATGAATCTCAATATCTCGCTAGCTGTGACGTCACTTATCACTACTGTGGGAACATTGTCCACTGACCTCCATCCAGGGACTCCCATCACGCTGCCTTTATCAACACAGACGTCATTTTATTCTGATATCCGGCGCTGCGTTGCCAACCAGTGGCTGTATAATGAATCTCTCTAAATCCGACGAAAGTTTCCCTTCTAACTTATAATTTTGTGAATTTAATAATCAGACGAGACTCGTCACAAATAATCTTGACTCACAGCCGTAACTGTATATTGGAACAGCAGTGGCAGGGATCTCACTGACTCGGATTAAAATATGCGTTATCAAAACTACCGGAGTGGTTTTAAGTGTATTTTAAAATTGAGATAAGGTAACGTTAAAAATTTATCAGCAAATAACTTATGAGGTATTTACATATAAAGGGCGGAAAAGCCACTTGCAGATAGTAATGCACTAACAACTGTTGCCCTTGAAGTAGATTTAATTCAAGTTCGTTTAGTACAGCTTTATCAGTCGTAGCTAAAATGTCTACATATGTAAAACGTCAAAGGAATTTGTAGAACACTTTTTGTTTGACGTATCCTACAAGGCAATAAAGATGTGATTTCTCGATGGCTTCCTCCAACCCATATTGATTTTGGCAGATTTTAATAATGGACTTAAAAAGACACTGAATTTCTTGCATTCCCAGCTGCTTTAAGTAGTGACTAGTTAGCAATATACTCGGTATCGCATCACGCTACTCTCTCGTGAACGATAAGAAGCTTGCAGTAAGTCAGCAGAGTTCTGATAAGGCTGAAGTTACTCGAGGGACATGGTATCCATAACGAGATGCTTGAGGAACTGTGGGATAGGTCGTGGCGCTGGCTTAGCCAGTAAGAATTCAGCTGACGTTTCTAGATGAATATTTTTCCCTGCTGTGAAGTCTGCACTGCCTTTGCTTCGAAGATTTTTAGAAATGAATAACTTAATGCGAAAATTTGAACTGGCAATACAGTTACTCTGGAATGATTTATGACTCATCGAAGTAGAAGCCATTAGCGACGAGAAAGTACTGCTGGCCATGAACGAGAAGGAATTCAGCCAATGCCTTTTAAAGGAACCGTCCCGGCATTCGCTCGGAAATATTTTGAGAAATCGCAGAAAACCGAAATCTCATGTCCGGATGGGGATTTAAACATGCGTCCTCTCGAATGCACGTACCAAGAATTACCACTCATCCGCCACACTCGTTGAAACGCTGTCTGCGTCCTAGTGTAGTATATTATATAGCTACATATACGTACGTATTTATACATATAGGCCTACACTATTTTATGCATCGTATTGTGTACTAGGACGCGGCACAACCTTGACAGATTGGAAACTTGGGTATGATTTTTTAATGAATTTGAGAGTGTTAAGCAGACATAGTAAGTGCAACACTAATTAACAGAACAATTCTTTTATCATCGCTAACAACTGTGTGAATTAGTCTATATTACTATAAAACTGTAAAGGGATGTTTGGCTCAAATGTTTGGAATTCAACGAAGCCAAGAAATTATTTTTGGAAATTTCATCTTTTTGACTACTGATCAGATTTTGTCGATGGTTTCACACACTGATAAAAAAATCTGAGGTATATGTCATCTCACTACGTCAACTACTGACGGAGAAAAAGATTAAAATCTGTTCGTTTAGTGTTGTTGCGACCTGGTCTGTATAGGAAAATGGTAAACGTATTACTTACGTCCTTTCAAGAAGAATAATGTGTTAAACTTAAAAATTCAGTTTCTCTAAATGGTAATTACTCCATTGTCTGATGGCATTTCTATTATTCATTTGTTTTGATTTTTCTTAATGAGACTGAAGGTGCTTCTCATTTATATTCGGGTTTGCTTGTTATGGATTTTAATTTGTGATAAATTGGTTTTTATCATTTATCAAATTTTAGTAATGATAATAATTCCTAAAGATTCCAAGAAAATGACGACCAACTTTTGTTTGTTCACAGTTTAAAAGAAACCATTGTTTCATAATACAAGTTACACGTAAATAACAATAATTCACACGTGAATAAGCAATTTAATGAGGAGTATAAGGGAGTAGAGCGAAAAATAAATCACAATGGTTGAAACAGAACCAAAAAAAAATGAATATCTGGTTGCTAACCGTGTGCTTAGTGTTAAATGAAGTGTTCTGCCTACTGTTCCATCTGCAACTATAAACGTTCCTGGTGCAATTTTGTGGCAGATGAGACGATAGTTTTATCAGACAGCGAAAATCCGAAGGTGTAATGTACCAAAATGTTAACCACCAATAATTTAAGTAAACTCCTTTCTTCTACTCGTCACCAATACTATACAATTCTTGATGTATTTCTATCAACCTCCATTTGCACTCTATAACAATCGTCTTCACTTATCTGCTTCGTATATTTTAATATTCTTATCCCTTATATCCTCATCATCCGGGAGTTCACAGTGTGCGTTAAAGCAATACCATACTATATAAAGAATTAGGATCAAATACCTGGCATGAAGTAGACCTATTGTCCATCCCGATTATTGTTTCAAGTTGGATTTCAAAAATCATCTAGATTCTAGACGAGTGCAGGGACGACCACTGATTATCACCTAAATAACTACCACAGTTCACAAATAAAATAACACTTTTCACTCAGATCATAAATAATTCCGTTCACAGACAGATGACGATACTTATGTTATCCCTAGTGGTTAGCGGCATTCGCTACCAAAAAAAAAAATAAATAAAAAAAAAATAACGGTTACCTGGTGTTCCAGAACATAGTCTACCATATTGTCACTATTTGATTTGATTACATCTTCCAAATTCGGTACCTGATGGTATTCCAGAGTTACATGTGACATGAAAACTGTTCAAGTTGAAAAGGTTGGTACTTAAAACTACTGAACGGATGACCACGGAGTGAAAAGCGTTCTATAGAGGAAGCTTGAAAGGATCAAGTACGAGGTGTGTAAAAAAAACAAAGGGGAATTTTCAATTTTTAAATAATAATTTTATTTATTCGTTTAGATCGATGTTATCCTTTTCAAAATAGTCCCCATTACATATTATATACTTACTCCAGCTCTTCTTCCAGTCCACAAAACACTTCTGCAACTCGATCTTTGGAATAGCTTTGAGCTCTTTCAGCGATACACTTATAATCTCACCTAAGCTTGTAAAACGACGACCCTTTAAGGTTCTCTTTATTTTTGGGAACAGAAAAAAGTCACACTTGCCAAAAATGCACGAATAAGCAATGAAGTGTGAGCAGGTACATTATCGTGATATAAAAGCCATGAATTGTTTTGCCACAAATCCGGGCGTTTTCTTCGGACTGCTTCACGCAAACGGCGTTGAACTTGGTAGTATTACTGACTGATTGTTTGACCTTGTGGCAAGAACTCATGGACCACTATACCAATAAAACTGAAGAACACAGTGAGCATGACCTTCACATTTGACCGAACTTGTCGAGCTTTTTTCGGTCTTGGCGATCCAGAATGCCTCCATTGGGACGTTTGAGACTTAGTTTCGACATCATACCCATAAACACATGTTTCATCACCTGTTATGACACGTTTCAATAGTTCTGCAGTATTGTTGAAATCATTTACTGAGCACTTCCATTTGCCGCTGGTTTTGTTCCAAACTCAACACTTTGGGAACAAATTTTGCGGCAACACGTTTCATACCATAAAAAGATACGAAGATATTTCATGGCATGAGCCAACTGATATGCCAACATCGTCATAAACTTCTCTAATTTTGATTCGGCCATCGTTCATAATCACTTCTTTCATATTCACACTAAAGCTGCTTTAGCACGACGTCTCTTAACGGAGCCCCCCCCCCCCCCGTGGGAACGGGGCTGCCTCTGCTAGTGGGGATTAGACGCAGCTACCCACTCTATGTCGGTAAACATCACAGGCGTGTGTAGTGGTGCGCTGTTGCCATCGGTTTGCAGCAGAGGTGCGCACCCTTTCTGTTGCTGTAAAGTGCTCTGTGCCAAACAACACTAGGCAACGTGGTGAGGAGGTGGTGGCGAGGTAGCGAGGGCTAACCTGCGGCGCGCGCTCGTCCCTACACTTCGGCGTGCGGCCTCCGTTACAAGACGTCGTGGGAACGCAGCTTAACCGACATCTCCCCAGTCTCCGTACGTCGCGTGGAAGGGAGACGATTGGCTGGGTAACGAAACGGTGATACATTGCACGCCAAGTGGCCTTAAGGTGGGGATCCACCAATCGCGCAAAACGTTTGCAAACGTTTGAAATGTTTGCGAACTCAGAATTTGTCCGGTGGAGACGAGAATAGCGCGCACGAACAAAGATTTGGGTGTGTTTGCAGGTGTTCCGGCCGATGTCGGTAGATCAAAGAATTCGTTGTTCGTGCGCGGACAGTGCGCGTTCGGTGGAGATAGGTTCAATAACAGGGGTGCGTGTCCCGAACAGTGCATTTTAAAATCTATAAATAATATAAATATGGACTGGGATAGGGGAAAATGTTTACTGTTAAGCGAATCATATAAATCAGAGCCGCAGATATGGTAGAACAGTCACAAATATTACCTCAAAAAAAAAATTTAAAAGGCACGATGCCTGGAGTGAAATTGCAACGGATATGGGAACCACTATTGATGTTGTTAAGGGGAAAGTAAATTCTTTGCTCTCCTCATTCAGAAGAAAAATCTTAAACAACAAAACTCGATGGTGACAGGAGAAGGTGTGTAATTTTATAAATTATTTTGCTTTATGTTTTCTATTATTACATTATTTCAAGGTAAGTAGAGAAATAATAGTCTTATTAAGCCACTCCTATCATCTGTTCTTAAGTCATACAGCAGTCGCGTGGTATTTATTGTTTAAAAAAATGTTATATCCAAAATTAAGGTTTCCTCTTTCTTTTTTAATAATGTTCTCTTCTTCAGTTAAAACGGACACTAGCACAAGCAATAAGTTTTCCTCTCGGAACGATTTGTAGTTAGCAGTCGGAATGACGACAAATGTTTGCACACGAACTATTGTTTGCAAATATTTTGTTGGTGGAGACAACAAGCCAAACCACCCGACTGCAAACACACAAGCGTTTGCAAACTATGCGCGGTTGGTGGATCCCAGGCTTTAGAGACCGAATCCCGCTCGATTGTGGTGTGAACCTAGGCAAAATAATATACTTTAGTATTAATTACAATACGGCAAACAATTCAAGGCCGTTTCAAAATCGATAAAAGCTTTTTTTTTTTGCTATTTAAAAGATGTGATACTTTGAAAGTGAAAATGTCGTAGTTAGCACATTGTAAGATAGCGGATGCAGAACCAGAGGAACGCAGGTGGAATTGAAGTAAAATTAACTGCAAATGCGGAAGGTGTCTGCTGTACCAACTGAACAATAAAGGTGAAAGAAAGAAAGCAATGGGGGCCACTACTTCGTCGGGACCCAACGGGCTGAGGGAGGTACTTATGACAACGGAACTGCGTCAGATTGACGAGAACTGACCAGAGGAACACAATGATTCCAAAGTCAATTACCCTGTAGCCTATCAGTTCTATAAATCTCCTCTGTAAGACTTGCTGTAGCAGTTAAGTAATGAACAGAATTTTCTCTCTTGGACCTAAATAAAATGTTAAGTTATAAACAATATTTTTTGTTTCACTGTCTAAAGAAAGAAACATTCACGTTAACACTTGCGGTAAGATCTCAAATTTACCCCCAATTTTTTTTTTTTGTACTATTTATACATATCCTTAATTCTTTCCCACCATTTGGCACAATATCGGCCACCCGTTTTTTGGCATTGTGCTGTAAAAAAATTTCTAAAGTGACAACAAATCTTCTCGAGTTTGCAGCCGGATTTTATTACAAAGCGACAAGCTTTCGGCAACTAGGGTATTCGTAACGGCAAGATCGCCGATACATAACGACCTGAAGATGGCTACTGAGCTAGTTGCCGAAAGCTTGTCGCTTTGTAATAAAATCCAGCTGCAAACACGAGAAGATTTGTTGTCATTTAGTTGCCGGGAAAGCCTGCATTCACATTTTTCTAAAGTGCTTCACTTTACCATTTACCCGCGATTTGAAAATTTGTAAATAGGTAGGTTTCTTAATTAACTTAATCACATACCCATTTTTACCCCCAGGATAACGCTGGAACAAACTGTGCAGTTTGTGACTGCGTATTAAGTAAGCAATACAGTCACTGCAGTCAATGACGCCGTGGTGTTTTTCACCCAATAACAGTGAAAGCTCGTTCCAGTTCCCTTTTGCACTCAAACAGCTGGCCTTGTTCGCTGCTGTGGAGCGTGGAGAGTGAAGTAACTCCAAAGCTGATCTGCCCGTACGGTTGACTTCTACCGTTCAAACATGCTACCTGAAGTACCAACTCAGCAAATCAATTACTTCTCCACTACCCTGAAAGCATCTTCAAGGCAATTTGTAGAATCGAGATTCTTATCAGGACTTTCAGCAACAACATCAAAAACAGATGTAGGAAGAACGGTATGGTGTATTACTGTAAATACCCTGAAACTGTTTTACCGATTTATTCCAAAGCCTAATCACCTTATTACAATGACTGATCAGAGGAACAGAGAATATTTGAAGGCATTATAAGAGACTGCCTCTCTATCACCAAAGCAAACTCGTAAATATTTAGTTTTGCTATAAACCAGCAGTGCATCGAAATCTTTTTTTTAATTCTTTCGTTTGCCCTTCCGTGAAATTCGTCAGGCTGAAGCACTTGTTTACCGTCTGCTGTCTTCTTCGGATCGTCAAATCTGATTCCTAGTTTAACATTAATATCAATCAAAAGAAAAGTTTTGTTATTGGTAACATAACGTAAGATCTCAGGAGAATAGAATTTATAAGATTGGCTGATGAATTTGGTTTTACTAGCAAAAATTGAACGAACACTAAACAAAATGCTGAAAGATCTTAAAGAAGGTTGTGAAGGTGATCGAATTACAATCAGTACAGCAAAAATAAAGAGTATGGTGATTAGTAAAGGAAGGAAAATGGTGAATATGAAGATAGGACAAGCTTATATTAGCCTTCAAATACCTTGGGAGCATAATCATTTAGGACTTGAGATGACGCCAAGTGGTGAAAACTCGTATTTCTATAGCGAAAGAAGCTTTTAATAGGAAGTGGGGATTTTTAACCGGCAAACTAGATAAAGCACTGAGGGAAAAAAAAGTGGCAAATGTTTCGTATAGAGTGAGGCAGTATATCTGACAGAATCGTGCGCTCTGAGACGAGAGGATGAAAAACGGATGTAAGTATTTGACATACGGATGTGCAGGAGAATGGAGAGGATAAGCTGGATGGAAAACGTGAATAAAATACTGGAAAGGTTTGGTGAGATGAGGAAATTACTAGCCATAATAGACAGAAAGAAAAACTGGATGGGACCACTGTTAAGAGCAGGGCCGGCGGATAATGTGGGTATGGTGGGTAGCAGTACCCACCCGGGAAATCCCGGGTGGGTATTTCACCCACCCGGAATTTGAGAGTTCATAGGCGAAATAATTGAGAGAAAGAAAGAAATAGAGAGCAGAGCAGCTAAGCATGTTAGTTTCATTCTTCAAAATGCGTACCCACAGCAACATTAGCGACGCGCTAAATCCCTTTGATTTGTCAATAGAGACCGCCACCCCAGATGTCGCCTACTGAGCAAACAATCTTGTGAGTGAACGCAAGGAAAAAGTGTACGTCCTAAGCAGTCGTGTGTGAAAGCTGCATTAGTGTATTTCAAACGCGTTTCGGCTAATTCTAAAAAAAAAAAAAAAAAAAAAAAAATCAATAAGAAAATCAAATAGATAAGTTCGTAGTGAAGCTGAACAGGAGAAACGAATTGAGTCTAGATAATGCTAGAAGCAGAAAGTGGAGGATAAATTTGCATCGCCCTTAGACGAATGATCCACTAGAACCTTAAAAGATGGCCTTGTTCAGTCAACTGACAGTCAAAATCGTGAAAGTAAGTAAAAGTAAAATTCTTGTTCTTCACTCTATACATAAATATGTGCGCATGTAATGAATATTCACGTGTATGTACTAGAGATGTAACGGAAGCGACATTATAGAAGCGGAAACAGAAGCCTAAGTTGTATGAAAATATGATTTAGTGTCTAGTTACTTCTATTTAATAAAAATGACAAGTGGAATAATGTTTATTTTAATAATCAAATCAAACAGTAACTGACTTTGAAGTAGTAGTTTCCTAATTACTATAATTAATATTCGAAAGCTTAAAGTGGCAAGTTATTTTAAAAACAAACGCTTAGCAGCCTTTTCTCATTTTTAATTTTTTCCTTCCCCCCCCCCCCCCTTATACACACAAATTAAACCTTTCGCTGAACAATTTTTTGCTAGACACTGCTAGGCGGGGCTGACCAAAACCTGGGAACTAATGGAAACATCATAGAATATTTGTGATAGTTCATTTGCTATCACTTAAGAGGATCTACTTTTAATGGCAGTCCTTTTTGCTTTTACTACTTGACTAGAGTGATATTGGTAATTTTTTTTCATGTAACTTAAGATCTACATTAATTTTTCAGACGTTTTAAATTCTTCTGGATGGATGGATTTCAAATTGCTTTTTAAAGCAATGGTGGTACGTTCTTTCAGAGAACATTATTTTTTACCTAGTGTACATTTTGCCACAAGATTCAGTTTTTGTACACAAATATCTAAATAGGACTTAGTTTTGGTTTCATTTTGAGACACGCTACTATCATATAATAAAACATATACCTAATGGGCCCACAGACGACCAACTTGATTGCCAACTTTGTAGTGAACTTAATTGGCAACCAAGTTGTACATATAAACATCACGTCCGCGGTCCGAGTACGTGTCATCAGGTTTATTTGCTGGATGTTTTCTCTTGCCACTCTCTATTATTTTGTATGGCGGATTTAAACATTTTGGCTATAGTAGAGCGTAGTTTGTGAAAAATGAGTGACTGAGCATTGTAGTTTTTGGTTTTAAGAGAGTTGTGTGAAGATGAGGTGATCCTGCTGCTCTCAGAGGAATGGTATCAAAACTGCACAGATTTCTCCGTTAAATTTTTAGTGAGGGAGATACACGTCACTAACCTGACTGGCCAATAAAACCTATTATGAATTGTAGGACAAATTGCGAAAGTTTATTTAAAAGGACACCAACATGAGGATTTTATTGCTGTGAACGAATGATTTTTTTTTCTGTACAGTTTCCACATTTAAATATAGAAGTTAAGGATAAAAACCGTTGGGTTATTTTTTAAATGAATTTACAAGGGTTTTTTTTACCAATTATTTAGTAATAATATCTTTGCCTGAATTAATTCTTGAAATTGTAATAATGCGCATGGACTAATAAACAAACGTAGCAGTGTTACTTAAGTTTTTCCTGATTTACGATTTTTTTTTTTTCGACTTATTCATTTTGCGCTAATATATTTGTCACTTGACCTAACACTAGAATCCGATGGCGTCCGGGCAAATGGAAAGGAGGATGGTTACTGCATCACGACAATGCTCCCTCCCACACATCGATTGTTGTGCAGACATGGCTTGCAGAAAAGAACATTCCAGTCCTCCACCAGCCTCCCTACTCACCGGATTTAGCGCCATCGGATTTCTGCCTCTTTCCCAAGATGAAAATGAGCCTCAAAGGTAACCGTTTTTTCCAACGTAGAAGACATCTAAACCAAAGCGACAGCTGATCTTTGGAAGATACCAAAACAGGATTTTCATCGTTGTTTCCAGCAATGGCAGGAGTGGGGTAGCAAGTGTGTGTGTGTGTTCAGAAGGAGCCTTCTTTAAATGAGATTAGTTAAATGTGTACTTATCTCTTGTTAATAAAGAGTTACAATGAAATTCCGGGAAGTTTTTGACTGCCCCTCGTATGAATCATTTTTTCCCCTAGAAACTACTTCGAGTAGTTCTCCAGTACCATTTATTTTTAAAAACTGGGTGAAAGACAATCCATGGCCTCAACTTAATAAGCCTTATTTGTTTTGGGTCACTAATATTTTCGCCAAGCACAAGTGAGAACTCTCAAACTCAGGGGTCAGCGCTACGATGCGGATTCTAACGTTTCTGGAAAAATAACGGGATTACAGTCACGAATACGCAAAGAAGAGCCTCGAGCATTATTTGTGCACTGTAATGCTCATAACCTCAATCTTGTAGTACAAGATGGAATTGAGAGAATTATAATAGAGAGAAAATTTATTGGAACAGTAAAAGACTCGGCTTGGACAGTTTAAGAAACTACAAATTGGAATACAAAAAGAAACTAATGATGATTTGCCTTCTCTTGCAGCCTATTGTCCGACAACGTATTTATAAAAAAATACAAGTTTAAATCAATTTTTTTGGTTTTGTATGTATAAACATATTTATTCTTCAATTTTTGTACGAACATTCTGTAACCAGAGAAGTAGACAACGCTGTCGCTGCTAATGCTTCTGGATTTTACTCCGACATGGAACCATTTGCGTGTGTTTTATATTTAACAATGATGATAGAAATTTTTGATCGCGTCGAAATTTTGAATGCAGATCTACAGAAATCTAATCTATCTGTTATTGAATCGTATGCGAAGATAGAAGCAATCACTGATGTTTTGTACTGTGCTCGAGAGTCCAAATTCGAAGAAATTTGCGGGAAAGTGTGCAGTCAGGTACTAACTTTGAAACCAGCGAACCTCAAATCCCACATCAACGCAAAATTTCGATCAAGGTAAGAATGAAAATCTCCTATTCGAAACACCTCAAGATTTTCTCCGCAAATCTTATTTTTATGATCAGTTAAAGAGTCGATTCGACAACGTTTCCATCCACTTCTTCAAATCGTTAGAACGATTCGCTTTGAGACAGTCCACAAATGTAGCAAAAATTATAAATTTCTACAATTATGATTTTGACCAAGAAAGATTGCTCAGTGCTAGAGACATGTTTTTACAACTTTTGAAAAGACAAGATGAGGAGGCAAAAAATTTAAGAGTGGTTGTAGATTTTTTTACAGAAGTACAAATGGACTAGAGTAGTGTGATAAGGGGCTAGTGAGCTCGTACCCCGGACCAAAACACCCCATGTATTCCTTATGGGAGGGCGAGTGAGCTCAGGACCACCCACGTCGCGCAGGTGTTCGCCTGGCCACGTGCCCACCATAAATCATCAACACCTGTCATCAAGCTGTCAAGAAGGCCACGTGCACGTTGTTACGGGTCATAAATCGTCTAAATGGCTTTATTATTTTTTTAAACCTCAATTAGGGTACAATATTCACTTTAGTATTACATTCTTGTGGTGTGACGTCACGCGGTCAGAGTAATAAACCTCAAATTCAATTCGAAATGCCGTATAATATTCGCTTCTGGGGACCTTGGTTCAATTTTTTTTTATAACACAATTTATAATTTTAAAATAGCGTTATTACATGTCAAGTAATAGGATTTTTTCTGGCCGTTACAGTGGTATTTATCCGAAAAAGATCGGATAGTACTTTCCGAGATATGAATTTTAGTATTAGCGTATGTTTTTTAACTCTGTTTCATTCTCAGGGATAGCCGCCCGATACAGCGCACCTGCATCATAAATATCATCTGCCGCGCCACCCCTTCCCGGCCTGAATTTTAAGTAGCCGGCCGCCGCGCCGCCGCGCGCAGCTGCAAGCCATTAATTATCGGGACGCAAAGCGCTTCCCACGCTATCAAAGGCTCCCACGCCGCCGCGCCACCCTCTCGGCCTGAATTTTAAGTAGTCGGCTCGCCGGGCCGACACTCATAAATATTCCCTTATCCGCGCGCCAGGCCTCATAAATACCACCTGACCTCCTCGGAAGGTATGTGTGTGTGTGTTAAAAGCTAAAACATTTTTTCAACTTTCACGGTATTTTACGATTGTGCGGGAGGAATATAATTTACCCCGAGAAATATGGCCTTAGATTCCTCGGGAGATTAATGTCGCCAGACAACACAGGCAAAGCGTCGTGTTCCCACGCCAAGCGCTCCCCACGTACATCTGGCGCGCAGGTGTGCCCGGGGACGCAGTCTTCCCACGCCAAGGCTCCAGACTCGTGTATAAATAGGGCAGAGACCTCCCTTCAGCCATCCAGTCTTCTCTGAGCGGCCGAGCTGAACACTTCGATCATCACAATGTCTTCTGAGGATCTTAGCTTATTCGCCGATATTGGTAAGTAAATTATTGTTATTTAACTTGTTTTCCTGACTGTTTTAAATTCTTTCACATATACTGATGAGGTTTTTTTCTCTCTGCTTCAGACTTTGATGAAATTCTCGCTGCGGATGATTTCGGTAATGATAATATTTTTTTAACGTAACTAGATTTATGAAAAAATGTATAGTGCTGAAGCAGTAGTCTATATTATTAATTTATTTGTTCGCAGGTGATTTGGATATTTCCTGCAGTGACCTTTTTATTTCAGTACGTATTTATCTATAGATTATTTTTTTTCCCATGTCTTTATAACTATTGCTAATACATTATTTTTTTCTTTTTTTCAGATGAACCATCACGCCCAGAGAAGCGTAAGGGCAATTCTGAAGAATTAAGTAGCCCAAAAAGAGCTTGTGATTGCTCACAATGGAGCATTGACGTGGATGTGCCGCAGAGCATGTCACCACCACATAGCATGCCGCCAACTCCACCACCACCGGCAACCACCAGCACACTGGAATATCGGTAGTCCAGTACATCAGTAATTTACCTATATTATTTTATGCGTACAAAATTATGTTTTTCATGATACTAAAATATTTTTTCTTCTTTTTATGTTCAGAGGGGGCGGGTCGGACGCCCGGCCAACGAGGCAGTTCCACCACCAATATGGCGACCATGGGAGACATCGGAACCTAGCCGACCGCCCGCCACAGCAGCAGCAGCCGGGTCCCCCAGCCGCCCATCGCCCGGGTCCAGCCACCACTTCACAGCCCATCGCCGGACCCAGCCGACAGTACGCCGACCCATCGCCCGGCTCCAGCCGCCCATCGCCCGCTCCAGCCGGCAGTATGCCGACCATCGCCGGGGCCCAGCCGGCAGTATGCCAGTCCTTCGCCGGGGCCCAGCCGGCAGTATGCCGACCCATCGCCGCGACCCAGCCGGCAGTATGCCGGTGCAGGGGCAGCCTTATGCAGTCATGATCATGCAGCAACGATGGGTGAGTCAGCAGCATCGCGCTTAGTCCTTGAAGACAGGCTTAGTGCATTTAAAAATAGAATTTATTCCGGACAATTTCAAATTCTCAAAAATTTCATAGATCCAATGAATTTCATTGATGCTTGCTTTAAACTTGTTGCCGGTAAAGTTCGCGAAATTGTGGATAATCGGTCCTCCCCATCTGTAAAAGGTGCAGGTTGGACTGATTAACACATATAAAATACAGAAGGAAATGATTTTGGAAACCGCCCGTATGTGCTTTTTAACTAAAATGCGTGAAGTCACAACAAGCACTTGCCTGTCGGATTGGTATGAAAAATATGTGAAGTCGGAGCTCAGAGTAAAATTGTGGTGAGTTTCAAGAAAGGACAAGTGGCAAAACTCTCGATAGAATAGAATCCCTCGACATTAGTATTTCTCATTTCAACCTTTCTATCGTGGGTCTTCCTATGTTGCTCTGCCACTTGATATCTGTAGAAAGAAGGCCGTCATCAATGTTGAAAACAAGAATGACGAGTTGTGCTTTCTATGGACAATTCTTGCATATCACGTAAAGGCGCTTAAAAAAAAATG